>CM033633.1:16751603-17351603 GCA_019453435.1 Rhinogobius similis | reverse complement strand
TAAAGATAGGAAATTAGGGGTGGACTGGGAAGAAGTAGTGATAGTGGTAGAGCGGGCCACTTTAATGAGAATTTCCATTTTAGTTTTCATTATAATAGCTTAAGAGGTTAAAGTATGTTTGACAGCTTTTTAGGATTTCAAAATTTAGATTTTTATTTGTGCATCAATACCTGTTGTAATTATAAATTGAAGTTTTACACCAATCTGGTAGCTGTTTGTGGAGAAAATAAGAAAAATCTGCTTAAAACCAATTCATGAAATCACACCAGGCAGACAAAGGTTATGCATCATTTACAGAAAAAAGCTAAATTTTTGCCCCTTCAAACATTAATTTGATAAAATAAAGGTGTTCAAATCTATTTATCTTTGTCAAATTAAAAAAAATATGTGGCACTGGAGGAGTATAGCTGCAGTGTACAGATGGTTGCAATTTCATTTCCTAGTGTGACGTCATCATTTACAACCATGAAGCAAAATTGAGCTGGGATACAATTTGAAAATAATTTTAGCAATTGTTTAAATATATTAATCTTAACTGCCTTTTGATGAAATTCGACCTGCTACAGGCATTTGACAGGTTTTTGGCAGGTTTTTATAACTGACTTTATTCAGTGTATTAATACCTCTTGTAAATAGAGAAGTAAATTGAGAAGAAATGTTGAAAAATATGTTGAAAATCACAGGAAGTAAACAATTGATCATAGGGAAACAAAGGTTATGCATACTTTATAGGAAACATTAACATAACATATTAAAATAAAGTTGTTGTTTGTTTCCACATCTATTTTTACTAGACATTAGATGAGTATTCGCCCAGTGTACTGGATGGTTGCAATGTAATTTCCTAGTTTGATGTCATCATTTACAACCAGGAAGTAAAATTAAAAACCTAAAAAAAAATTGCTAAACTGGGATACAATTTGAAAATAATTTTAGCAACATTTTAATACTTTAATCTTAACTGCATTTTAGTAAATTCAACCTGTCAGGCGTTTGAGTACCTGATTGGCGTTTGACTGGCTCAATTACTCCGTTTCTTTTGAACAGATTGTTGTAAAGAAAAGTGGTAGGCCGAACCCCGCCATTTCTATTCAAAGAGGGATTTTATTTTTTTTAACAAACAATGCCTCCTTCAAACCCTCTGTCAAACCAACCTCGCACTTCATTGTCTTCAAATGACATTGAAACATCTCAGTTTCAAAACCCATTTAGAGACCTACAGCCTTGCACGCTCTGATTAATCAGCAGATATTACTTTGTACTAAAGAATACGAAAGCTCTTTGAAATTACCGTAGATTTGCATCACCAGCTGTGAATCATCGTCACATTTTTCCAATCACTTACTGAAAAACAAGCGGCTCGGTACTTATCTTCATATTTCATAGCAGATAATCAGCTGTCTCGTAAGGGTTTCCATTTTGCATTTCACCACACCTTTTTTTGTTTCATTCCTGTTATGTGAAAACAGATGGAATTAATTTTGTGCGATTGCTGGAATCATGGTGTTGATTCATTTGATTACGGTAAATTAAGCCGTGCTATACTGGAAATTACACAGGGCTGCTGCTCAAGCTGAACAGCGCTGAACAGCAGAAACATAGAAAAATCAAGATTTCTTCTTCGTGAGGATGCTTTTTATGGCTGCTTGATTATTTAAAATTAACCTTGAGTTTTGGTTCAGTAAAATATGTGTAGATAGAAACAGCATTGTCTGCTGTTCATTTTTAGCATGAGGAGCATGAAGTTTTATTAATTTTACATATTAACTGATTACCATGTCAAAGCATTTTTACTCTATAAGAAGAGCATGACTTAAACAGTATACAGATGATATAATGACATTTTTATGAGATTGGGGACAACTGGAGCAGTTAAATGTTGCTTTTTAGTATATATTGTTTTGTGGCCTTGTCAGTGCAGTGCGTTTTTTTGTGAGTGAAAGGGACGGAAAGCGCATGTGGCATAAAAATCGGCCAAATCGCTGCGATTGTTTTGGCGCTACATCCATTCATAACTTACTGGAATCTAATTCTCCAATCATCGCTTCACTCTCCAATGTGTATTCGTCCCAAACATTAGCAAACACAAAAACAGATGTGTCCCCATCTCTCTGACGGTTCATTTTCTGCTCAAAAGCCACAACTCCGGTTCTTCTGTCCAAGGCAGGAAAATTAAACTAGTATGAAGTTGTTTCATTGTTAAAGGACACATATTCTGCTTCAGTGACTTTTTTGAGTTTCTAACCATGTTCCAACAATGTCTTCAAAAACATACCTAGAGTTGCATTCAGCTTCATTCACGCTGTTTTGAAGAAGGTTAGTTTGAAAATCCTCTCCCATCAGAAACACTTCTTGCTGAACTCCCTCGGTCCATGACATTCTTTCTCTTATCTAAGAATTTTCTGCTGTTTTAAGTCCTTAAATCATTGCTAGACTCTTCTGAGCATTTCTACCGTCTAAACATGATAACTGCTACTGCTAGGCGAATCATCGTGTCTCTTGGAGTCTCATGAAATGGTAACATAACTAAATTGTGCACATCGCTAGGCGCCATCACTCAGTACGTGTCAGGGCAGACAGCAGAGAAACTTGTTTCATATAGTGCATAATAAACTTTGTTTGTTTTTACATGAGATGGCTTATTTAAGGTACTCAAGAGCATGTTTAAAGGCTTAAAACAATATGAAAAATGCATAATATTTTTCCTTTAAATGCAGATATTTAAGTAGTTTATTCTTTGTGAAGACATTCTTAATCAGCTTACTGTTGCTTAAACTGGTACTTCTAATTTATTGTATTTTTTTCTGAAAACTACATTTACAAAAACAGAGTGCCTTTTTTTTTTAAAGGTTTACAATTTACCTACTCTCAAAATCTATTTCAATGCATATATTACGCTAGAGCAAGTCACCTCCACTATATGTTCTTGAAGAAGATGCATTGTATTAAAACAAAGATGACACAGTTTTACAAATAAACTCTTCTGCTGCTTAAATCACTGGAGATAGCAATTTGACTTATCTGTATAGCAAAAATGTACAATAGAAGAATTAGCGGTTGGATTGTTTGATTTAGATTTTTTATGGACACTCCAAAACCCTTTGTCGACGGTAAGCTGCTTCTGCCGGAGGTCGACTGATGTAAGTCAGGCTGCATGGACCCTCTAACCACCACCACATACATGGGCAAGGCAAGGTGGGTGAAGTGCCTCAGGACACAACAATGTGCACATTCTGAGCTGATATCGAGCTGGCGACCTTTGGGTGGGTGGGCAAACACTCTAAACTACTCAGCCACTGGTTTTCATTGATGCTGGTAGAGTTTCCATTTATATTTCCAGTTGCAAGTCTGATTACTTCTTGGATTACTTCCTTCTGATGTCTTGTCGTTTAGCTGATTAATCAGTAGATGGTGTCTTACTCGACCACATTTTTTTTAGTGATGATGATAAAGATTTTGTGTGCAGCAGAAAAGAGAAAGCATGGTACTTTGCTAGAGATGTGGGAATGACTTGATGGTTTAATCTGCCTTTCACTTGCTCTTTTTCATTACTAGTTCTTCTGTCTAGATCATTGTTTTTATGTTTTTATATTATTTTAGTCAATTAGTAGATTGACAATTGTGTCTTTAGTCGCCCAGAACATCTTCAGCCGACTATAGCCCTGCTCTCTCACAAGACCGGTGTGTACTGCTCCATAAATGAAACAATGCATCTTACCACCCACTGTCCACATATGCCTAACACTTGTAGTATAATTGCCGAGTGTAGAGCAAGCGTTACTATGTGAACTTAAGATAATATTGACTCATGTTCTCGCGGTTTGGCTGCGTGGCTGCAGATATGTATGCGCGCTGGATCAGAGGCAGATGCTCGATCCCTCCAGCATACACACTGTTTGCCAAGAGGGAGCGCTGATCATCTGGTGTCTTTGAGCTGATATGAGGATTAGCGGGGAATATCTCCAACGCAGCGTGCAGTCATTTTGCATAGCGCTTCACGGCGGGGGGAACGAGATGCTAGTTACCGCACCACGCTATGAATAATAATGCAGGGGGCACACCGAGTCCACAGGCGAAGCGCTCGTGTGAGTAAACAAAATTGGTCGGGAGTGCGTTTTGTTTCTGACCCCCCCTGTCAAACGCTGGCACACTTCTGCTATTTACCATTTTTTGCCCCACGTATTATCTCTGAATTTGTTGCGTGGTGAATAAATATGAATTGGGGGAATGGAATACATCATACTGTATAACGTTCTGCTGTTGTTTCGTCGTGGTTTGATTGACGGACAAGAAGCAGTGGTCCAAAAGGGGCATAGTGTGTGTTTATGCTGAGGTATTCATATGGTAATGTCTGGCAGAAGGAGAAAGCGCAGAGTGATAATGTGCCCATCCAGCTGGACTAACTTTACCTGCGCAGAGGCTAAAGATTACTTCAACATCCCAAGGCCAGTCTTAACCTGTCACTCACGTTCATTCACATTCAAAACATGGGATAATTATACGGCTTGAAAACACACTTGAAATGTCTTTAAAATGTCAAGCCATACAGGTGGAAGAATTAGGCTTTCTGTACTCGACAAAAACAATAGGCTCGGAAATAAACAAGCATCAAAATAAAGGTTTGTTTACTTTTTGTAATTGCAAATTCACTACTCCTACTGCAAGTTAAAATTTAAGCATAAATCTGGAGCCGTCGTGTATTGAGGCAAATTAAATACACAAAAAAAATTAGAAAAGAAAGTTTCCTGATTTGCAATTTTGCATTGTTTTACTGCAAATCATAGAGCTATCTTTATAAAATGTGCATTGTGGCTAAAAAAAGTTGGAAATATACGCTAAATGTTCTGTGTTTGCATGCACTTGGTATCACCGTTGAGCCTTATCTCGCTTTCCACAGTATTCTGGATTTGGCGTTCACATGCGCTTAGAGAAACCGGGATATCTCTGTTTGCATGAGGAATCCATGAGTATCCAAGGATATTTAGAGTGGTAACTATGGCAACTATGGTAGAGATATGGCAAGGAGCTAAACATGTCAGCAACTTTGCAACAATTTCAGGCTTTTTAGCACATTTCCAACAGCAAAGGGATGAGATTCAATCAAATAAGAACTTAAGACTGTAGCGACAGCCGCAGATGTGAGTAAGCCGTTAAACTGTGGCTTTATTAAACTTTATTTTGTTTGTGAGAATGAAATAGTTTGGTTCAAAAAAGCCCTGGTTGAAGTTTGAGTCATATTTGTCCCTCGAGTTCACACTTGCTCAGTGTGTGTGACTCAACATATTGCGTTTACATGCCACCGTGTCCAGGGAAGTATTGGAGTATCCCAGTGAAAGTATCCCGGTCAAGTATTTCATTCCCGTATTTTGGCTCGTCTAGGGTTCTGAAATCAGGATACTGTGTTTACATGGAAACAGACAATAACAGGATAACCCAATCATAACCGGGATTCTCCAGCACATGTAAACGCACTATGTTATACAGTATCTGTCTTTAAAGGCACTGTACCTGATTTTTACTGTTTTGAAACGTGAAAAACTAGTTTATTTTAAAGTTTTTACAGCAGTTCTGTGTATCGCTTACTCACCTAAAGCAGTTCCAGCATCCTAAATATTCACTGTGATGAGCCCAAAGAGAGTTTTGCCGTCCAGGATGCACTTCCTGCTTCTCGTAGAATAAAATACTTTAAAACTAGATGTAGAGAAAGTGCTATGGTCTCATTTTCACCTGAATAGATGCATTTCCAATTAATCTGTTCTGGGGCAAAACTGATTTAATTTCATCACACACACACACAAAAAAAAACAAAAATCTGTCACGTGAATTGTTTTTTCATATTCCAAAGCAGTACAAATCAGGCTCTTTAATCTATCTATAACCGCTGATGCAGTTATGCTGGTGTATATGAGTGCCTTTTAATGAATGAATTACAGGGTATGCTTGGAATATGATATTGAGCACCATTTAAGCGTGCTAATCTGTATAAGAGACTGCAATTCAAATCTTTTCAGGTAGAAAATTGATAGCAAATGTGTGTTAAACAGACACGCCTTTGATTACACATTATTGTTGTAAGGTATACGTTTAATGGCTCATATCAGTTGCTTAGTTTTTCCACTCTGGGTTTTTGTAGAAAAGTAAAGGTGTACAACAATCTGTTTTCTCTTTTTTATACCAAATGTACCCTTCTTTGTACTTTTATAACTTAAATAAAAGGAACTGAAGGCAGAAAGTATTATCTTCAGTGTCAAGAATACGTTTCCTAAAATTGTAAAATAGAAACACAACAAACTTAACCTAAACAATTCAGAATAACTGATCCTCTCCTCATTTCCATCATAGCGACTGGTAAAATGAGCTTTTCATTTCATTTAGCGTGACATTTGGAACCTCACTAACCTTTCAGACTTGTGTGGCGCTGCAGAAATGGTTTTGTCTCCAGGAGGTAAGCTGAGGTCAGAGTGGCGCAGATAAACAAAAAAAAGAAAAAGAAAAACCGGACTTTCTGAAAAATCTCTCTGGGCCGAGCGCTGGTGGACACTTTTGAGTTTCAGAGCTCATCAGGAAGCAGTGTGGCCTGCACTGTGGTGTTTACTGTGCTATCTCGCAGAATGCATAATGTATCGAGCCCACATCAGACGGCTATGGACTCCAGTCAGTGCCATTTAAAAGCATTTATTTTTCTCTTGATGTAAACATTCTTTTTCTTATCCATGTGGAATTCAAGGAACAGCAAGTTAGTAAAGTTAGGAAGTAAACAACCATGATTTCTAAAGGCTCTTATGTGGTAAAGCCCTTATGTTCTACACCAGGGGTCTCCAACCTTTTTCCGCCGGAGAGCTATACTTTCACAAGACAAAAGTGGTTGAGAGCTGTTAGTGTTCGCAAGAAATGATACCTTATATACCTTATGGGGTATAGGCCTATATACAAATACACAAGTGCACAAATGTAGCAAATAGCAATCAATATCATTTCATTTTGAACTGTTAAATACAGTAATCATAGAAAAGCTCAGGTCAATGGTCAGTTAGGTTCAACATCTGAGTTATAATTTGAAGTTTGTGTTAGTGAAACAAAACAATATATAAATGACAAAATTTGGTATTTTCAAAGGATCGATTTTCAAATTAATTATGTCTGAAGGAGCACTGCAAGAAACGCTACCGTTTAAATAATTGTATATTGTTGACATAAAGCTTTCATCACTTGTAGTACTTACGCACAGTAGGAAGAGGAATCACAAGTAAAAGTACTGTTACTTCAATAAAAAATATTACTCAAGAAGGAGTTAAAGTCAAGTCTATAGTAGAAAGTTACTCCAGAAAGTACAAATTCTTGAAAAAGTTACTCAAGTAAATGTGGTTTTAATGTGGTACTAGATAGATAGATAGATAGATGGAAGATAGACTGAAACAAAACATTTTAGTTTGTTTAAAAAGCTGAGAAAACCGTGTCTCACCAAACATAACTAATCAGAGTGCACTCTAAATGTATGGATGGAAAATAAGAACATGTTATTTTCATCCTATTTCCAACTTACAAACCTCGAGTGGGAATATCAATTAGCAAACATTACAATGAAGACGCTTATGCACAGACACAGATCTGAATTAAAAATGAAAGCTGTGCGGTGGTAATGTGTGCATAATGTATAAATAATCACATTTATTCATGATTCCACATTCACCTCAGATATTTACAGGCTGTCAGCTGGAGCCCCATGGCCAAACACTGTCTATGAACGTGTGCCATGTGAGGAAAATGCAACATATAATTAATGTCACTGTATTTTACACGTCTTCCTTCTGCACTCTGAAGGTGATGCTCCCCATATGATACTATAACAGTGATAAATAAGGAGGTAGATGGTCTCAAAACGCAAGAAAAAATACTAAAAACAGGATATTATCAATAGCCTGTATCAGTATGAACCTTCATGGTCCTGTTTCGGTGTTTGATTTTCCTTTTTATGTTATTTGATGCTTATTTGTCCACTTTTTTTCTTCAAAAAGCATATAAAGAGAGCACAACAAAAACAGAACACATGATATGACACTATGGCAGCTTGTTGCATTCATTTGAAAAGAATAAAAATAATAATTATGTTTTTATGAGGAACGTTCCAATGGCTGATGTTGTAGTTGATGTCTAAGAAAGTCACAAAAACAGGATTTACTTCCCTCGAGAAAAAAATAAACTTTTCTCATTAAAACAGAAACATTTCCAATAAAATCTGAAACTTTTTTTTTACTCATAATAACAAACACTTTTCTCATTAAAAAGCATAAACATTTCTCATTAAAACTAAATTCTTGTTGTTTTGTTTGGATGCAATAAGCACAGAAAGCAAACAAATATCAAATCAAACGTTGACAAAATCGAAAAATCCACGACACTGTTCCACAAAATGTCCCACCTTGTCCAAAGTTTATCATATTTGTTGGTTTGGTTTGTGTCATTCATTTTTTGGCGATGGTCTTTATCCCCACCGCGAAGAGAATGTTTTAAAAGTATCCATTTATTGTGTCCATGGCAGGGTTTTTGAGGCCCATATACATGATTTTGAAATTGAGTAGGATCTCAAAAACGGTCTGGAGCTCTTTGTTAATCTTTGTCCAATGTTTCTGTGCTGTAAAACACATGATAATGGAGGACTTTCATCAAAAAAGGCCACTGTGACAAACTGGACTGAATGTAATTTTAATTGAGGACTTAACTGTACAAATCAGTTCATCTGTTGTAGCTCCAACTACGTCAACTCTTTATTGAGGATTTTTCTTCTTTTGTATGCGTTTAATGCTACAAAGCAAAACTATTACCAAAGTATACCACCTCAGCTGTTCGGCTAAACTCTCCTTCAAAGAAACCTGAACTAGATCTACCCACGATCCTTCTCTTCAACAGCCCTATTTTCAGCCGTTGACCCGAGAGCTGTGAATCATAAACCTGACTCCCCCTGGTAATTGAGGACCAAAGGCTACTGGCCGTTTATCATTTTAATAAATCTTTGTTTGCTCGATCTTCTTCACCTTTTGTTCGGCCCCAAAATGAGGCAGCTGTCATTCAAACTTTAGCGAGAAACTTTGGAAGACTTCAGCTTAAAAAAAAAAAAGATTTAAATGAAGTTTTGAGGACAAATATTATGATAATGTTTTGCACTTTTTGCTGTTTCAGTGTGGCGTCTGTTAAGTGCCATTTTAAAACAGAACTAAGTAACATTTTTACCTTATTAAATGTTTTTGGAAGTCCATGTGGTGGTCTATCCATCTATCTATCGTGAGAAACCATGTCTCTTTGTAAAATATTTGGCAACGTAAAAATGTTTTGATTGTACCTCCGTATTTCAATAAAAAGAAGAAAAAGAAAGAAGCTCTTTCACTAAAGTTTATTTGTTTTGCTTTGAAAGTCATCGGCGGCTTGTAGGTTACTCTTTGTATAGCAATCATTTCAAAAGCCAGATGTATTAAATGCAATCAATGTATCATCGCATTCCTCCTTGATCAAATCCATTAGACATTATTTTCATTGGCAATGTCTGTACAAGATGCTAACGAAAAGGAAATTACTTTTTTCAAAATGAATATACCTGTTTAATTTAATTAGCAAGTAGAGCAATATAAAAGTAACAAACCAATCAGACAAGCAACATGACCCTGGCAAGTAATTGATATCAAGTCAATATAGTGAACGAAATTAGTAGATCATCGTCGCTATTGGGATTTGTATTCTCTATTCAACCCAAACAAAATACCGTCAAAAATATACCGTTAACATCTGGAAAGCCGCCAATTATAACTGTAAAATGCTGTTGAACGTCACATTTTTCTTCAATGATTCACAATGTCTTTACTCACTGTGATCATCCTTGACAGTTGCTACAAAGCTCAACTCATATTCATATTCATGCTTTGCAAAGATCTTACCAAACTTCATCATATATGCCATTCTGTTGACAAACGTTGCATTGATGGATAAAATACTTCACATTTCAAAGTGTAAATCGCGAGACTGGCAATGTTACACTTTGATCATCCTTTCAAGTCAGTAATCATTTCAAGCACAAGCCCAACCATAAAACTCTAATTTCTGTCTCAAACCAAGTCTAATTAATGCATTGGCGAAGTCGTATCATCGCTGTTAAGTCTTTTGTTTCAAGAGTGTTAGTTTCGACTGCGCCGTTCATTTGGTGTTTTATAATGCTGTGATTGCTCGGCCTTTGTTCCTTTAGCTAAAGTTTTATCGGAAATTGCACGGAGAGTCTAAAAATACTGGTAAAATGAGGGTTTCGGCTCTTCCTGGGTGCAACAGTCAATCAGCGTGTCAAGTGTAACAGGAGCACACAGGCTGCTATTACTACAGAACCGCTCTCATCAGTGCGGTTCATGTATAATTTAGATTGTCAGAAAGAACTTGCGGCGGAGTCGACTGTGGGTGTGGTGTTATGAATGGGACTATATCTGTCCTTTTCATGTGTTTAAGGCAACTGCTTTATTTCACAGAAGTTACACGAGGAGATGAATGATGACAGCTTCATTTTGACCTATTCAGTGTCACATTTACAGTTATTTAAACGAATGACTTCCTGAAACAAATATGGACAGGATAAATGTTGAATCATGTAATAATGTAAGGTATAAAGACACCACATATCTATAATGTTGATGGTTTTGGTCAGTTTTGAACTAAGCAACATCTTTACCTTATTTAATGTAAAAGTACAGATACGTGTGCAAAGCAGTAAAAGTATCATATTAAAAAAAAATCCTTGAAGAAGAAGTTGAAGTACCTATTTGAAAATGTACTTCAAGAGTAAAATGTAAAAGTATTTCAAAGACGAGTTTTATGGATTGAATGTTGTAATTTTGGTCAAGAATTTTGCTTAATTTTGGTGTACTCTTCAAAGTAATTTCTTAATTTCTGTAGAGAATTCTATGTGTATATGTTTGTTTGCTTGTTGTTGAGCTTGAACTCAAAACCTTCAGACAGAACGTCCCTATCAGTGCGCTAAGAATAACCCTCAAACAAAATGAAAAGTACTTTCTACTTTTCAGTCAAGTCCAAATGTTGTGGAGTAAAATGTACAGATACTTTTCTGATAAAAAAGTATCCACTTTAAAAACAACTTAAGTAAAGTACAGATACCTACAAAAATGTACGTAAGTATAGTACTTTTACTTTTGTACTTCGTTACTTTCCACCACCGTCGCCCCCTGTTGTCTCTGTGCAAACCCAACCCAAAGACAACTCTCCTGAGAAATCTTGACTCTCTTTTTTATATTTGGTGACATGAAATGTTTTTGTATTTGATTGTACTTCCTTATTTCAATAATATTTCTGGCAGTGTATTTTCATAATAGACCTGTAAGGGGAGCTCTATCGCTGAACACATTTTGTTCATTTTTACAAAAAGACAGTGGGTCTCTCTCAGTGCTTGTGCTTTTAAATCTGTTATCGTGAACTGACTTACTTTACTCTGAAATTATGGCACAATCATTCCACATTATTTAACCTGCTTCAGACTGTTGCTCGATCTCAATGGGTTTTATTCTGGTTTAATAAAGGTTAAATAAATAGCTAGAAAGGCTAGTTGCGTAGAAAGTATCAGAGCACACATTTTATTGGAGTTTGTTGTGTGAAATAAATTAATATGTTGGCGAAGCAAGTATGTTGAAAGACTAGTTTTTCTATTATCTTACAGTGTACAGCATTCATTCATTCATTTTCTACCGCTTATTCCCGTTAGGGGTCGCGGGTGACTGGAGCCTATCCCAGTGACTTTGGGCCTTAGGCGGGGTACACCCTGGACAATGGCCAACTCGTCGCAGGGCTGACACAGAGAGACAGACAAGGACAGACAACCATTCACTCTCACATTCACACACTATGGACAATTTAGAGTTGTCAATTAACCTCCACAGTCATGTCTTTGGACGGTGGGAGGAAGCCGGAGAACCCGGAGAGAACCCACGGTAACACGGGGAGGACATGCAGACTCCACCCAGAGAGATCGTGTGATGTTAGGGTGGTTCAGAATTCAATACCACGATGTTGGGGTGGTCTGGGATTCGAACCTACGATCTCCTTATTGGGAGGCAGACGCTCTAGCCGCTCTGCCACCGTGCACCCCAGTGTACAGCAAAGTTGTGGAAATCCTTGAGAACTGCATTACTTTTCTTAGCAGGTCCACAAGACTTTCGTTAATGAAATAAAGTCTTTCAGTTACTCTTTTTCAAATGGTCCACAATCTGAATCATAAAAGCTTGGGGTCCTTTCACTCATTCTGAAATAAATATAAAAAGAATGAAAGAATATAAAAAGCAGGAATGTTATTTAGATACGATTTCCAATTTTGTTGTCCTTTATCTCCTGATTTGGTTATTTTGTGTATAGAAATTGTGACCATCAGAATAAGAAGTTATACAAAAATAATAGGTCTATAAAACAAACAAACAAACAAAACATTTCTGGTGATGTTTTTTTCTTGGTTTGAATGTTCCACAGCATGGCCTTGAACTTATCTTTGCCGCACATACAAGCAGATGACAGTAAAAGGCCAAGTTACAGGCCAGATCTGTGGAGATGTGACCCTGCTCAAAGAAAGATATTTCGAGTAATAAAAAAAAACAGATGCTGAAATAAATGAAGCAAAAACATATCCAACCAGAAAAGTTATGGAACGTGTACTTTTTAAAATGAAATCTGGCGATTCTTTGCCCATCGTTTATGTCTTGAGTAGAGTTTTTTTAGTGTGTTGCTCATCTCTTTTTGGTTGCAATAGTCTCAGTCTGGACCAAACTAATGAGTTTGCGTACTTTTATTGCAAGTTTGCCTTCATTTGTTTGCATCTTCACTATTTATTCCCCAGCACTTTCTGTTAATTTCCCTTTCCATTCAAAACGCCAACGGTCAGCTGAAATTTCCCTCCTTGCTCGCGCTGATAAGAACGCCTGTGAATAGCCCGCAATGAGAGAGGACCCAAATGCAATTTCCCCCAAAAATCAAAAACTCTTTTCCCAGTTCACCTCCTCTCATTCCATGGCCTTTTCTGCGCCCCGCTCATATATTTCCCTCTCTCCGTGTCCCCTGCAGAGCTGCTGTCAGCGTGCCACGAGCTCCGCTGCAGATACGGCTGCATCATGACGAGGAACGGCACCTTCTGCTTCTGCGCCGACGGCTTTGAGGTCGGGGACGATGGCACGAGCTGTCGAGGTGGGTTTACTCAAGCTCCTAAACGGGGGTAGAAAGTTATGTTTATGTATACGTCTCCTCCTTTTTATATTCCCTTCCTTTCTTCTCCTGTCTTGCCCTGTCTCTTGTCCTGTCTTTTCACTTGAGGGATCGGAAACAATGTAGAAGAGAAACACGGTAAATAATGCATAGATCATTTGATACTAACAATTAAAAGTGGGTTACCTGATTAGAAAACTGTGAAAAGAGGTATTTAAATCAGGTCAAACTACTTCCTTTCTTTCACAAACATCTTGCATAACTATCTTTCACATGCATTGATTTTTACACCGCGTTAGAATAGCTTATTCAGAAGGAGAAGTGACCATCAACGCACAGCTAATCAGCTCTCATAATGCGTCATATAGAAACGCACCAGGCAATTTGAGTTTGCGATTAATCAGATATTTCATTTTCAATCAGTGTGCAGTGGTCTGATTTTTTTTCACAAAGTTTTGCATTTTTAATACACATCATGGGGGGTAAAACAACATGTACTGATTTATAACAGGAAAAATGCAAGTGTTTATACATAACTGTTGGATATGTCAGGTTTCAGATGACACCATTACATTTTAGAGGCCTATGCATCATAACATTACAATTATTTATGTCCAGATATTGTGTATAGTTGAATAGTTTTATCTAGCAACCATTGTAAATAATTACGTACAACCTTTGTGGATTGCCTTGTAGTAAGATCCTTGAATGTGTCATATTTCCATATAGTATTCAGAAGTATTCTTATTAGTATTTTCATTATACCAAAGACAAATCCACAGATTCAATATAAAAAGAAAAAAAAAAGATCTTTGTCTTATTTAAACACTCTAGAGACAGAATTCAGTAATAGAGGGGGTGCATTGACTGTTACTTCCTTCCGTTTTCTCCCTGAACAACCTTTACTGTGCTCCGTGGGCCACACTTCCTTCATATGGATAAGCAGGAAGCTCAGTGCATAGAACCATCTGTCTGCAGCTCAGGCTTCATACAAAGCACCTCAGACGCTCATATATGCACGCGCGTCATGTATGCCCTGTGCAGTTCACGAGTCATCTGCTCTTGCATTTGTAAAATAGATATCTTTAGCCAGTGGCTCATTTCCCACAAATGTAAATAACCAATCCAATAATGTCCCTGAGGTCATTATTTCCCACGAGGAAGCTCATCAATCAGATTTTATTAAGACACAAAATGCCTGAAGTTTAGAAAGGTTTTAAGAAACAAAATATTTTCCTATCTTTGATTACATGTTTTTTATTGAACGCTTGTTGTTTGGGATAATTATAAAAAAATAAAATCAATACAATTACAGGCATTTGTAATTTGTCTTCAAAATTGTTCATTAAAAAGTAAAAAATCAGATCAAAAGCGATAGAGAGTGTTTGTAGAACTACTTATTTTGGTGATAAAAGCATGAAAAGAAATGGATGTTGAATATCATGCATATTAGAGCTGCACGATTTGGGAAAACTATCTAATTACACATTTTTTGAGCAGTGTTATGATTGTGATTAGATTTGTGATTTATGTTTTAATAATAATGGGATTTTGTTCAAAGTTCACATTTTAAACACGTCCAGGGAAATTAACAACAAGACTCAAATATTAAACAAATAACATAATCGTGTTTTCGGAGTGTTTCTGTCGCCTTGAGTTGCATCTTTGTCACTTTTAGATGCGTTTTTGTCAGTTTTAGTCACATTTTGTGTCATAAAGTTTCATATTTGTCACTTTTTTGTCAGGTTTGTTGCATTTAGCTGCATATGTTTCCATTTTAGTCACGCTTTTGACACTTTTAGATGCATTTTTGTTGCTTTTTGTTTCTGTCAACAAACCAAGACTACAGGGTTTTTATGCTGAATAAAGCAGTCGGACTTCAAAAATTGCATCCTTTAGGCTTTGCTAAGTGCATCTATTATAATTTCGATTAGCTTTCGATTAACTGTGTAGTCCTGTTGCATTACGCTTTGTGCAATCGAGCCAAACAAAGTAAACGAAATCGGTGCATGCTTCAGGTTGTGAGTCTTCAAACTCAATGTCCAATATCAACCGAAATGCAATAACAGTATAATCTTCTACAAACCCAATGAACATAATGTAGGTCTTTATCATAGCAGCATTAGACGGCCCATTGACTAAAGACTCCTCCTGGGGAACGAGGGAACATTTGCTCGGCACATGTGCTTTGAGCCTGAAATATGACAGCTTTTGATTCGTCGAGTCTTATTTAGACCCAGATATTTTTACTAACGACATAAAACTGCATAAACACGCCTTTGACTAGCCGTAACAAAGTGCGGCACGAGTTTGATCCATACATGAGAGAAGGCGCTCCACGGCGACGCTCTCATTGCTTATAAAAGTAATTATGCCTGAGGTGTCGGAGTAAGGCCACATTAAGTATACTTTATGTATTTGGGTCATGTTTGAACACACCTAATTCGTTACAAATGACTTTCTTTCCTCTTTTTTTCTCGCTCTTTCCATAAGATCATGATGAATGTGCGATGTACGGCGCATGCAGCCAGACCTGTTCCAACACCTATGGGTCATACCGCTGCAGCTGCGCCGAAGGATACGCGCTCCAGCCTGACGGGAGATCATGCCGAGCCAAGCAAGGTGAGCGCAAAACCCGCGTCGGCAAACAACTTCATCTGCATATACCGTGTGTCTTCCACTGCTAATAATAAACAGCTTTGTTCAACACTCCGACTGCACGGATCATTTGCACAATCTATCAGGTAAGATTAATGTAAATGACAAGCAGCTCAAGCACATATGCATTCACACACATATCATGCTGTAGATTGTATGGAGTTCAGAATTATTTAGTGTATCGTTCCCATGCAGCAGCGTGGTTTAGCCAGCGGCCCTCCTTTACGCAGGTGAAGCTGGAAATTGGCTTAACTAGGACTAAACCCGGCATTAAGCATGGTTCAGGCCAGTGCTAAACCAGGACCAAAACAAGACCAAATCAAGTCCACATCAGAATTAAACTGGGACCAAAGAAGTACAAGTGTGAAGGCACCCTATGATTAAAGACGGACAACTAGATGCAATGCCTTGACTTTAGTGTTTCAAATGTTTACTGAGAAGCTAATATAAGGTTGTTATTGTTATATTGATTGTACAAAATACTAATCACTTAAAAAACCACCAGATGAAATTTAAAATCCCTCCCTTTATCCCTTTTTTAACCTTTTACATTTACCCCTTTCCCCTGGATGCTCAATCACAATGTATTCATCAGTCCATATTTTCAGATATGAATAGACTCTGTGCATAGAATGTCAATTGGGTTGTTTATTTTTAAATTGGCTAGAAAATTGTACTAACGAGTATTTCCTGTTTAATTGATTTTTATGGGTTTTTTTCAAAGTCACACTAAAATGAATAAACTCTTAAAGATCAGGCAGTGAACAGTGAGCTGTGGATGTCACTGACAACATTTTAAAGGCTTCACAAAACAGAGGAATAGTTAATCAAAGGACGCTTGTGTTTCTAAAGCGACATGTTTGTGTCTCAATACAATGCAACGCTAAAACATAACAATTTGAAAATATGCACATATGCAGTTTTAATTATGACAAATCCTTTTTTTGTTTTTGTTATCACATCTTGACATCTATCAGCTATACATCAATGTAGCTAAAGTTGAAGTACTTTGGCCAAGGAGTGATAGACAAATGCTTTTATTACTTTAAAATAGATTTGGCTTTGAAATTTGATGCAACATTTTAAAACAGGAATGCCATTTTCCGGTTGTATCTGTAATTTTGTTTTTGCAAATGAACTTTCTGCTCAAAGAAAGCACAGTTGTTCAAACTGTACATGATCATGCTAATAGGTTATGAGGGTTAATTTATAAGCTAAGTAAATGTTAATTGTTTTGTTCATACTGGGGATTCAGTTAATAAAACAGATCTATTGGAATTTATCCTTTATTCTATTGAGATTTTGATCTTTAATTTACTACCTCTAGTTTCTTCTGGTGGTCAGTTGCATTTCCCCTTGTGGATGAATAAAAGTCATTCTGATTTCGAAATTAAAATGTCTATGTTCAACTCGTTCAGCTAATCCTACACTTTTACAGTAAGTGCCTTTGAAATGTGATTGTTTTACAGTCAACTGACACAAACGTTGCAGATATCAAAACAATTATGCTCAGACAATTCCTAACTCCCTCTGCATTACACAGATCTGCTTCTATGCGCACTCTACACGCAGACTACATCCTATAGGGCAAGATTAATGCGTGCACGCGGTGACCACATCTATCGCCACTCGGGAGCAGGTAGACGTGGTGAGGCCGCATAATGATAAAATTAATGAGCGTGAGATTTTAAGTGGGAGCATTTTGTTTCGCGGACAATAGCCGACGTCACCCTTGATTTATGCTAATGCCTTATTCGTGTAACAAATCTGCCCCATTGCGCGAAATAGCCTACTTAGGAAAAGCGGTCATTGCATTCAGGTGGTCTCGCAATTACAAATAAACAAGCTTAACCTTCCACGAGCTTAAATGTTGTTCTATAAAGTGTTGTAGATATATTTGTGAATGTTTGGCGTATATGGGTTGAAAATGGCTAGAGGCGCTTTACACCTAGCTGGGGACAACCGCCGCGACTGTGCTTTTAATCAATTTGACTGGAACCCTACTAGGAATAAACTGAATATGATTACCCATAAACTTAACTGAACCCAGCGCTCACATGCATCAATATTCATTTAGCACGTACACAGGGTTAGTGTTAGTTATAAAAGCAATGAATTTAAATGTCTCCAAAGGCCAAAGCATGACAAGCGAGGTTGTGTGAAAAACATACGAGTTTCTTGGTTGAGGCGTGTGCATCGGTGGAATTTGCTCGTGCTAATTGAAAACACGAATATTTATGTATGCTATTTGTTGTTATTTACATAAATTTGAAGAGCAACCCTGTGGTGTGAGTGTCGACACAAATCAAGTGAATACATCAAGCAATGTGGAAAAGTAACTCCAGATATTGCGCGCTAATACTATTATGCCTCTGAACTGTTATACTGTATATTCTGTACTTATTCTTGGTGAATCAATTGTTAAAAAAATAATAATAATAAAATAAAAATAATACTCAGAATCTCAAGAGGACAAGTGAATCCTTGTGGGACTAAAAAGTGCTCAAAGCAGGGCCGGCCCGTGGTATAAACAATCTAAGCGAATGTTTGGGGGCCACAACTAAAAGGGGGCCACATACTTGACCCGAATGAAACCTTAAACACAAGTTGAACTGTAACATTTTATTTTTTATGTAACCTTTATTTAACCAGGAAGACACCCAACATAATATCTTTATATTCTATGGACAAATATGCTCCACTCTAGCTCATCTTTAACATAAAAATAATAATAAATGATGTGGCCATTTCAAATGTAACTAGACAAAATAAAATATGACATCTTAATATAGTTAATTCCAGTTTTCTTGTGGGAAGACACTCAGATCCCCCTTTATACACTGATTTCTAATTGTACAAAAAGAAAATGGAATTGTTGTCTAATGTGGCCTGCTCTACTAGAGATCCCAAATCAACACTTTTGATTTCATGTCTTTATTCCACTGTTTTGTCAATTTATTTAAACTGTGTGTGTTTGGTGGGCCACAAACACAGTCTTGTTTAGGCCCTCCAGCCATGTTACAAACCATCTTCAGTTCTTTGTTCCTTCTCTCTTATTAGTTAATAATTATAATGTGATTATAATAATAATAATTATGTGAAAGTACGTTCAGATATAATAAATTCAGGGATTATAATTGGGCAGTCTGACATCTAAAAAGTAAAAATTAGCATTTTGTTATTTTGATGTGTATTAGGTGCCTACTTTATCAAAAAGTTTATTTCCTTTGCTTTATTTGTGGTGGCGTTCCAAAGGTAAAATCCAAATGTATAGAAAATAACATCCTACTTCTAAATGTTTAATCATTTAGAAAGAGAACAAAAGTGCTGGTGGTCTCCTGATTTATTGCTTTTATTAGAATTGCAGCTCTTTGCTTAAACTTTAGCAGAAGATTTAGAAGAAAAAGGAGGTTGTCTGAAAAAATAACTTAAAATGCTAACGGTGCTTCAATGTTGATTAGAAGTATTTTGCCTTGGTTCAAGTTTGTATGAATAATCCACAATGCTTAGCCCTGCACAAAATCAGAATATGCTAAATTCTTGTCAGATATGACTTACAATGTGTTATATCCCCCGAAGCAAATTTCTTTTTGCCTTGTGGCTTTTCCCTCTGGGTTTGGGCACAGTCTTCAATAATTAGCATATTGATTTGGCAAAGCTTATTACTCTGGAAGTTTCTCGTGATGCAACTCGTTTTCATTTATCCAGTCTTGGGACCAGCACAGTGGTGTAACTTGTGTTAAGATTTAAATGAATGAAATCTGACAAAACACTGACTTTTTTTTCAAATTTCTGCCCCTAAAACCGTTGCCGTAGCTTGTCTTACATTAATCACGCAACCAAGCCATGATATTCCTAACAAACCACAACCAAAACTATAGACTGTAATATTTTGGTGAGTAAATCTTTACAAAGGGCAACTCCTTTGAACACAAACCATATTTTTGTAACGTCTCGATCAAATCTCTTTTGAAGAAATTGCCTCCTACGAACCGGAGTTGATGTGGGACAAAAAGAAAACAATCACACAATTTCCTGTTCAAGTTTATTTATTTTATTCCTCAAAAGTCTGAAGTCAAACCACATGCTTTTACTGACGGACTGAACCTTTCAATTAAAAAGTCCCAAGCTGATCATTGACAACTACTTCTTTTTTATTAAAATGCTATTTAAAAAAGTAAAAGTACATCGCTACCCCTAACCAAGCCTTTCTTCTCAGACCTTCATGCGTAGCTAACGGCGCCATCACTTTGACTTTCAATTAATTTTATTCTTCTTGTCCCAAAAACATGTAACAACAAGCCATCTTCTAACCTTTACCCCCTTGTTTCTCTCCTCAGACCCCGGAGACAGCCGACCGGTGCTCCTGCTCGGGGGCCCCAGTCGGATCGTCCTGACCAGTCTGAACGGCACCGGCCTGCAGCCCCTCCGGTCCCTGGGCGCAAACGGCTCTGTGTGGTTGGACTTTCAGCAGAGCCAGGAGACAGTCTGCTGGCTCCTGTCCACAGAGAGCTCCGGGACCCTGCGCTGTGCCGAGACCAGGAACCTGCGAGGCTTCACCAGGGAGCGGGAGGTCCGGACGCAGAGGAGCTTGCAAGGTATGTGCTCTCGAAGCTTTTGTGTCGTCTCCCTCTGGCCCTGCGACGATGGCTGATAGGAATTTGTTTCAAAGAGCAATATAATGCACGAGTTGCCGATTGTTCTGTTGTATTGTTGTCTGTCTCCCTCTCACTACAGGTAAACACAGTATCTGATGTCTGTTTTGATCAAGGTTTGAGGAAGCTGTTGTGCACAAATGAACATGGCCTTAGTCTATTGTGCATCATCTTAAAGCCACAACTAAAAAGTTTTGTAACATGAACAAAAAGAACTAGTTCATGTGCCTGAATTTGATGTAGATGTATTATAAAAGCATCTATTTGGGTGAAAATGAGACCACAGCGCTTCCTCTTAGGTAAGTGAGCGATACATGTGACTGATGTAAAGACTTTCAAATAAACTAGTTCTGTTTTTCATATTTCAACACTGTAAAAATCTAGTACAGCCCCTTAAGTAAAGATTGAAACAAGTGGAAAAAAGCAGAAATGGCCTTCTATTGCCTCCTCAAACCTTGGTCAAATCTTATTCAGTTATTCAGTTATTTAAAACACCACCACTGAACTTTTTAAGAAAGACTAGACGAAAATACAAGCATGTTTTTTTTTTCCATTTTGGATTCAGTTATTACACTAAAAACATGCATAGTTACTGTGAGTGGGCTTGTACTTCCACTAACTTGACTCTGCCTGGAGGAGGCCTCTGCTTGTTTCCATGGAAATGTTGTTCCTTTGGCTCTTATATTCCACATTATGGCATAAAACATCTCCAGGTGCAGCTTACATGCCGCCTGTTCAATCAATCAATCAATCAAATTTTATTTATAAAGCGCTTTTCATACATAAAAACGTAACACAAAGTGCTTTACAGTGCATTAAAAACACATGCCCACATTCCACCGAACCCCCCCCCCCCCGCCAGCCCACATGACCAAACAACCCATCTAGATAGTCACACACACAAAGACAAGCGTGCACATGCTCACACACACATACACACACACACACACACACACACACACACGCACGCTGACAAACAGGAGGAGGCTGAGTACAGATAATGTTAATGAAGATGAGGCTAGACAAGAATAACGAGAAACTCTAGGGCACGTTTCAGGGTAAACCTCGCCCATCAGTACAGTATGAATACAAAGCAGTAGATTGAGCATGAAAATCAATCAGAAACTTAAATGTCTGCCTTATAAACCTTGTCTGCCATTTAGCTCGGGTTTAGATAGTACTGTAAGGGCAAGGACAAGATTACTGATTTAGGAATAACAACAATAACAACTATGCAATAGTCATCGCACTTTTCTTGCTACACTCACTGATGGATACACATTCAAACATGTTATAATAAGAACCCGTTTTAAGTGTCTTTCCGAAGGACAGAACAGCATTGTGCGTTAAGAAAAGGGGCATTGAAACACCAACCTTCACCTTAATAGACCAGTGTTTCCCAACCAGGGGTACGGGGACCCCAAGGGGTACATGAGCAATTACCAGGATGTATTTAGGATGGTTTCAGGTTTTAAAAGAAATTAAATGTGCAAATTTAGCATATTTTTTGAGTATTTTGGACCACAAATATAATATGATAGTGATAATTGACTATATGTAACTAGTAAACCCATTTATTTGCCCGAAACTCAAATTAAGGGATACTCTGAGTGTGAGACAAAGCTTAGGGGGTACTCCAGACAAAAAAGTTTGGGAACCAGTGACATAGACAACCAAATAAACTGTTCTATCCTGATCTTAAAGTCAGTTACTTTTACTCTAATCCTTTCTGCTACAAGGTAAAAGCAAATCGTTATCGTGCCTATTCTCACTCCCACGCTGTAATTTTTTCTGCTCGAAGCTCTCCCATACTCTTCATTGTGTGTGCGGTTAATGACAGGTCAGCCTCCACGGTTTCAGACGCACACCTCTGCTCCTCGGCTGTCCTTCAAACACACTGGCAGTTCCTTCTTTCTTAAGAGGTTTTCTATCTGTTTTTGTCATGTGCTTACAGCAAATATTTAACAACAATAAAAAAGAGAGAGGCTGTGTGGGACATACGTCCATGGTTTTGATTTATGATTTATTATGTTTGTGGTGGAATGTATTCAATTTATATTTGCTATTTTGTGTCATAGATTAGTTTTATTTAATATATTTTGAGCAATACTGTTAAATATATACAGAAATGAAATTAATTGAATTCCCCAGGGTCATTACACTGTCCTCTAAAGAAAACTCATGGTAAAATACAGTAATACATTCTTTATATATATATATATATATATGTATATATATATATATATATATAAAGAATGTATTACTGTATTTTACCATGAGTAAAATACAGTAATACATTAATGTTTGCCCCATGACCAGAGGGCAAGACATGAAGGGACTAGTTTGCAACAAACAGGACAACTTGGGTTTGCAGTTTTTTTCAATTTATTTACGTATTTGGTTAGTGTCGGGACAGTACATGTAAATGAACATACACGATCTCTCATTTCTATATGTTGCCCCGTATTCACTTTCACAACCCTCTCATTTATACACCAGAACACTATTGCACATGTTTTTGGTGGTTGGTGAAACCACAGCACGAGGAAATCTATGCAGGCAATGAATTGACCATGTTTCTTCAATATTCCAGGCCTGTTCTCACATGGTAAAGTAAAGGACTTTGACTCAAACAGAGTCTCTTTCAATATAGAAACTGAAACATAACAACAAAAAAACACAAAATCAAACGACAAAAGATTTCATAAATGACATTTTGTAAAAGCAGAATAGATGTGTTTCCTTTTCTGACTTTCTCAACTTTCTCGATTACCTTCTCAATTTTCTTCAGGCTTGATTAAAAAAGCCTCCCAAAAAGGACCGATACATATTTTCCTTAAAAAACATTCTAAAATATCATCTGGTCTCAGACAAAAAACACAACTTCTCCAGCCCCAAATTCACATACGTAAACTGTGAACCCTCACTGCAGGCAACACTTCGACTGAATGGAGGAGTGGGTCAAAACCGCTGAGAAAAACTGTTAATAAAAAGAGAAAAAGTGAGCAGGCGCTAGAAATAACGGCTAGTTTGATTGATGATGATCACAAAGAAGGAGAATCCGGTTTTGATTGGAGGAGAGTTGGGCAGGAAAATGATGAGAACTTCAAGTGCATAAAAGACAAGACTAATAACGTTATAATAGCGTAGTGCCAGGCAAGTATACGCCTTGGGTTGTCTCAGGTCTTGATTAATTTAAAAAATAAAAAAATTACATAAGCAAGGGCACTCTGTATAAATGTATTGCAAATTAATATGCTATTGATGCTAATGAGGCAGATGATTTGCTGCGATGTGTCAAAAGTATCAAAAGAAAACAGAGAAAGTAAATCAGCGCTGCAAACATCATTAAATGCTAGCTTCTCTGTGTGTCTTACATAATGCACGACACATAAAACTATATTGTAAGCATCTTTTCAACTACATCTTCCCCCATTCAGTTTTTACTACATAGGCCTTTATGTGGTGGCCTTTATCTTGTTAGACATTGTGAGGAGAGTGCATTAGCAGATTGAATACTATAATTGGTACAGCAGTGAATAATGCACACAGAGGGTTTCTATAAAATGTCCACAAAAGAAGTGCAACGAGGTGCCAAAAGCTACCGGTCCATTAGCTCCGTG
Source organism: Rhinogobius similis (assembly GCA_019453435.1). NCBI lineage: Eukaryota > Metazoa > Chordata > Actinopteri > Gobiiformes > Gobiidae > Rhinogobius > Rhinogobius similis. The sequence continues at coordinate 17,327,437 of CM033633.1, read as the reverse complement.
CCAAGATCAGCGGGCAGAGAGTCAGACCTGTTACGATACGGACTAAATCAAGTACACAACCTCTCTAAAAGTCTAGTTTATAAAGATCATGTTGTGCTTGCGTCCGACACATCTGGGTCATATGTATGTACATTGATATAAATTGATTTTTTTTAGCTTGAAAGATTTGAATAGAAACCTGCAGTGTGTTCTTTTTCGCTTTAGGCTGCAGGACCTCTCGCTTTTGCAATATAAAAGTACATATATGAATAGGTTGCAGAACATCCAGAGAAATATGACTACAGCGCAATTATTTGGAATAATTGTGTTTGTGCCTGCGTCAAATTCAGTAGAAGGTGGACAATATATTGAAATTCTATGTCGAATGTTGTTTTGAAGATATGCTAAATTTGATTATTGAGTGTTTATAATAATAGAATGCTGATTTTTTAAAAGTAAGGCGTCACTTTATAATAACTACAACCTTATTTGCCTTAACAGCATGAACAAAGATTTAAATCACAATGAACATGACATTTATTAGGCATGATTCAAGCACAGTAACATCTCCTAAAGGTTCAAATTAGGGTTTGGAACTAGGGTTTTTAGGGTATTAGTTAAGTTACTAAGCCTGAAACATTCTTAATAAACTATTTGTTCATGAATTAAATCTTTGTAGTAGTTATCATAAAGTGTTACCAAACGTAATGTTGTAAACTTTCAAATAAGGTGATCTTTCTGCACTTTTTAAATTAATTTTACAGACATATCACACTCTTCTGATTATTAAAGTACCTCTGACAGGTTGGACTACTCATTTGACTAAAATGCAGTTAAGATAAATATGTTTCAAAGTTTGCTAAAATACTTTCCAAATTTTATCTCAGTTTAGCACTTTTTATTTAGTTTTTTTTATTTTTATTTTACTTCCTGGTTGTAAATTATGACATCACACTAGGAAATTACCCAGAAAAAAAAACAAAAAACATTTTTTTTGACAAATAAAAATACACGTGAACAGAGGTCAAACAAAAAAAGGGTAAAAAAAAGTAGTTTCTTTTGTGTAAATGCATAACCTTTGTCTCCCTAGTCTAATGTCGTCAAATTGTTTACTTTTTGTAATTTTCAACTTTAAACTTCACAGTATAAGTTTTAAAGACATGTTTTAACATATTTATGTTGGATTGACATAATATCCAAAAAATGTACTGAGATATTTTGAGCATTACAATTCATCATTTGTCTCGCTTGTATGAATGTATTTGGGTTTTTGTAGAAAAGCATTATACAATATTAATGCCTTATGGTTATAGTTGTGCTATAGATGCACAAATGCAAAACCAAATTGGCATTTAACCTTTGTGTCAGGACAAATGTACAGCATAACACCAAGAAGGGCATAAAACTCACAGCATTAAATATGAAAATTGGATGTGAGTTTGAAAAGTAGTGGCTGTGTTAGCATTGTGTCGTTCTAAATAATTTACTGCATTGTGCATTTTCTTCCTATTTATGATCTTTTTGTCTTTGCAGATGTGGAACAAATGGCTATCGACTGGTTGACGGGGAACTTTTACTTCGCGGACCGAGTGAACGATAAGATATTTGTGTGTGACCGGAGAGGAGAGACCTGTGTGACCATCGTGCAGCTGGACCTGCTCAATCCAAAGGGGATCGCAGTGGACCCTCTCATGGGGTAAGTGTCCTGCAACCTGTGCTACACCATCCTTCTGCTTATTCTGCAGATGGTGTTTAGGTTCAGAAATGGGGAAAAAAAGTGTGTTCAAAGTTACATTTGTCCATGCTTAATGAGTTTTGTAAGGTACAGTCACTCTTTTGTTACTGATTGATCACATTTTGGTTCTAATGTGGACTTGGTTTGGTCCTGTTCTATTCCTGCTTTAGTCCTTATCCAGTCCAGGTTTAGCTCTGGGTTTTGTCCTTGCAAGTGCCAATCAGGACTAAACCCAAGACTAAACCCAAAACTAAACCTGGACTGGACCAGGACGAACCAATAGCAAGAACAGACCCAAACCAAGTCCACATCAGAACTAAAATGGGCTCAATTTAGGACCAAATAACGACAAGTGTATAAGCACTCTAAGTTTTGTTTCAAGATATAGTGTAAATTGTAATTGTTGCCTCTCTGGATTAGTTGTTGAACGTGGAAGAAGTCAGTGATCGTCTCCTTTTAGTGAGAAAACTGTATGAAAATAGTAAACTAAGCAGTATAGACAATTGTGTATGGCAGATTGTGTTTCCACAGCTAATCGTTGAAAGGGTTTCAGGGGTTGTCATCCGGACGCTGTTTGAAGATCGAGACGTTTCGACTTTTATCCAAAAGTCATTGTCAATCACCCCTGAAACCTTTCCACGATGAACCACACCTGGACGAATGAGGGTTTACATCGACTTTTCCACAGCTAAATTAGTTTTAAAGCTTTTGAGGTGCACTTCTGTATGGAACTTTTTTGGTGGCCACCTTCTTGTCGTCATTAAATGTTGTTCTTTACCAAAAATGTTACGCAGAATGCCATCAAACCTATCAATCTATGGTATTTTTGAGCGATTAAAAACTGTAATTGAATACAGTATATCCAAGAACTATAATGTCATATTGTGGAACATTGCAAACGAAGTAATAACATCTCCACGGAGAAAAACTGACGGAAGAAAATGTATATGGTGCACCTTGAAATCTTAATTTAACGGCTGGATTGCAATAGTGAAAATCCAGATATACATAGATAGTGTTTTTGTCAGTTCTTCTCAAAGTGATTATAACAGTTGTAATAACAGCTGTACATTATTTAGTAGTGGGTACTGGCACAGTTTAGCCCGAAGGAAGTAATAGAAGAACAAAGCTAGATTTTGTTATGCATAATAATAGACTTATCCAAAAGATTTCGAGCTTCAATAAAAGCCTTTAAATTGTGTGTCCTTTGCTTCGGCCCTTTCTCTTTGAGAGCAGTAATTTGGTGGATACGCAGTGGTGCCTCTGACAGCTTGCACCGTCTAGACATTCATTTGTATTCTGATTTCCCTCCACATCCGTCCAAAAATCTCGGCAGGACTTGTGCATTAGAGGATTTCTGAGATCACAAAAAGCTGAGCAACCGCAGCGGAGAAATGTGCCCACACTGTCAGTCTCCGTCGCGTGTAACTTATTACGGAGAAAAGCTGTCATCGTCGTGGTGGTGGAGGTGCAGCTGTAGTAAATCTATGCACACTCCATGCTGAATCACAGGAACTATAGATACAGGAAAGTGGGTTGAGAGCCGTGATGTCACCTGCAGGAAATGACATTATGTGAGATTTAACCTTGGGAAATAGCTTATATGAAGGTGTGATGTTCAGGAGACTAAAAGGTCAGATATGACGATAGTTACGTAACGGCATCTACATAAGTATTCCATTGTGATTCAGCGTGAGAAAACATGTTAGCACTATCTTATGTCTTATTACGCAAAGATAAAAGGTGAAAGGTTGCATGTTATATTTTAGGCTACTGGATGATTAAGCAACAAAATTAGAATATAAAAGAAAGGTAAATACATAAAAAAAAAAAAAAACACTGATATTTATGGTAGAAATGTCACAAGATCAAATTTTATTCATTTATTCAATTTCATTATACACAATGATTTTACAATCATAATGCACAATGTATAACAAAAGTATTGATATTGCAATATTGGCACAATAACTATATCACAACAAAGAAAATATGGCGCAGTAACACCAAAGTCGTCCACCAGGGAAAATCATAAATAAATTCTAGCCTTTTCAAGTTAAATTAGCCTTGGTTTTGTATTTGTTGGTTTTAATTTATTGCAAGAAAAAGAGGCCTGCAACAATCAGTAGAATAATCATGAAGAGTCGACTGTAAAAAATAATGTATTTTGTTGATGGTTATCGTTTTCTGGACTATACTGGACTAGACTCTAAAACACAAACTTAAAGACTTTTATAACAAAGACAGTGACATTATTAAAGAAAAATAGCAAAAAAGAAAAGACAATTTCTGATTTTCCTCAATGACACATTTTATTCATAAATATTCTCCGTGTAGAAGCCTTCATTCAAAATATTTCAACACTTATTTAGTTAAAAATGGTAGTTTATTCTAGAGGCATGTTCACACCGCAGCAACAAAATCGCGCCTAACGCCCTTAGTTTGTCACCTGTGCATTTTGAGGACAGTTGCTTTTGTTGCGTGACTTGGTCGCCCGGCACGGCTAAAAAAAAAAAAGTCACAATCAGACACACAGCGCAACCAACGCAACCAATGCATAGCTGACCTGCTGCTGCCGCACTCCTCCTCTTTTCTTTCTCCTTTCTCTTCTTCCTCATGTCCTGTAGTGTCCTTATTCTTTCACCGCTTCCTTCATACGTCCTCTGAATAAACACATGAACTTGTCACGACATTATAGAGCTCTGAGCGCCTCAGACACTATGAGTTTATCATCCATTTTTGCCGCTGTGTGGTTTGTTTTCGTCCTTCTTCCCGGATAATGAAATATGGAGTTACGTCACAGAAGCGTGATCTCTGATTAGTCCGCATCTGTGTCGGCCCTTGCGTTGGCCGCAGAGAGTTCAGCTTTGTTTATCTTCTGCGACGGTCGCCCCAGTTGCGCGAATGAAGCGATTTTGCGGCTGCCGCAAAATCACAGGATTCACGCCACGCCGGTCACTGGAGCCTTCGGTCACATAACGCCATAGACTTTACATCTAAACTGGTCCCGTTGGTCGCTGCTTAAGTCTCAATCTACAACAATAATTGTACTACTAACAATACTAAAATAATTGTTAGTTTCAGCCTTAGTCAAACAATGTATTTAAAAATGGTATGACCAAAGATAATATTTGGCTTTCCAAGTACAACCAGATCTAAACCTGGACTATACCAGGCCTTAATCTAAACCAGATCTGAAATTACACCAAACCTTAAGGTATAGTTCGCAAATAAGGAGAAAAAACATGAATGTATTTGTCTAGTTATCTATTCATGTCCTAAAACAAACTAAAACTGCAGACCGGCCCATGCCACAGTTGGAGAAACTCTGGTCTAATAGATTAAAGGTCCCATATTTTTCTGTATTTCCCATTTCATATTCTATCCCAAGGACATTTATGATAATATTTTACATTGTGCAACATTCATCACAAATCGTTATTAAAAACCACCCATCTCTTGAATCAGACTAGCTCCGGCTCGCTGTCTCGGCTTATTGTGGCTCGGTGGGAGAAAATATGGCTCTCCAAAAACCCTGCCACCCGTTTCAAATGATTAAAGCTAATAAATGCGCCTATGAAAGAATAAAAAAACACTTTAGTGGTTGTTTTGAGGTACAATTAACACTAATAGAAGGTTAAAAGCTCACAAAAGCCGATTTTGCATAATATGGGACCTTTAATATTGCTTTAGCATGGGACTAGCTTTGTAGAATCCAACTTTCTGAATAATAAAGTGAGGTTAATGTGAAATAAACAGCTAAATAAAGTATGATAATGATGCAGATTGAATTGAAAACACAGCATTTTGTGCCATAATTTGCCTTAATCTTTATTTTTGTGTTCTTATGATTATATTGTGACATGTATAATCACAAGTATCATGTAAAACCAAACAATCATATAAAGAGTGATATTGTGATACTATTTATTAAACTTGTATCAGACCATTGCTTTCCTAATGAGGCTTTTTCATCATTTCTTTCGTGTTTGTTTGTGGGTCTCAGTCTGCTGTTAATTTGCAATAAGTCTGCATGTTGGATACTTATTGATTAGTTTGTTATTTTTCCTGTGTTCTGCTACATTTAGCAACAATCAATGTGTGACCCTATACTAAAGGTGTATTAATATATGAATCTAACTTGGAAACTTGCTGAATTCGACCAAATTAGTCACATTGATCCAACAGATGGCAGGAAAATTGAGGAGTTTTTCCACAGTTAATGTACATAAGTAATGTAATGTAACAAAATCCAAATTTCCAAGTCTATTTTATACTCAGTCGTCACAAAATTCACTTGATTTTATATTATGGAGAGGCTAAAACATACTGTAGAAATGACACTTTATCCAAGAGTTCCTAATGTTATTTTTGTATGTTTGCAGCAATAAAATGGAGCATGCAGGTGCAACAAAACAATGCATTTTGTCTGTAAAATAATCCAGTTATTAGCGTAGAACATCCATAACACGTATTAAGTGATGAACATTTGGCGATACCTTTGCATTTACCGAGCCAAAATCTTCCCAGGAGTAAATGTCTATAGATATAACTCTTTTAATGGACAAAAATCTTTATTATTCTTATATTTAGTGGTATGTTTTGAATGGCTGTCATGTTGCAGAATGTCTTCATGAACAATTGTTTAATGCTTGTTGCCAAATACAAAATGACAATCCATAATTCCCTTGTTATGGCTTAAACGATCCAAATATGAGCAGCAATTACAGTAAGTGTGATTAACCTCCCAGCAGAAAAGCTAATATTGTCTGAAACACGTGGCTTTAAGATGCATTTATTGTTCTGAAATTACTTTATTTTACATTGGTTGCCACTTCTATGCCACTGAGTCTAATTAAAGTTAATTAACTGCTTGGTTTTAATGAGATTGAAACATTTTATGTAGTTGGCGGTAGTTAAAAATACTTGTGGAATGCAATTTTCTTCACTGAATGCTGGCGTTAATGTTAGCATGATATTGTAACAGATGTATTTGGATAGTCTAGCACTGGTTGAATCGCACTTTATTTAGAAAATTTTAAAAATAAAGCAATTTAGGCCAGGTAATCCAGACTACACAGGCATAGAATTTGGTATGTTTACATTTTTGGTGAAGGCAAAATGTTGATTTCTGGTTTTGTTCTTGGTTTTTACTGGGAAACAGCTTAAAGATATTGTTGGAAAAAGAGTAAAATAAAAACCATTGAAGATAAATAATGATTCAAACAGTCTATGTTTAAAGCTGCTCTGTGTAACTTTTCTCTCTCGTCTCCATCTGGAACAGAACCATTCAACTGTTCAGGTCAAAAAAAGACCAGAAACCAGGTCTAAACCAGGACTAAACCAGGACTAAACCAGGACTAAACTAGGACTGAACCAGGACTAAACTAGATCTGTACCAGGTCTAAACCAGGACTGAACCAGGACTAAACCAGGTCTAAACCAGGACTAAACCAGGACTAAACCAGGTCTAAACCAGGTCTAAACCAGGTCTAAACCAGGACTAAACCAGGTCTAAACCAAGACTAAACCAGGTCTTAACTAGGACTGAACCAGGTCTAAACCAGGTCTAAACCAGGTCTAAACCAGGTCTGAACCAGGACTGAACCAGGATTAAACCAGGATTAAACCAGGACTAAACCAGGACTAAACCAGGTCTAAACCAAGACTAAACCAGGTCTAAACCAGGTCTGAACCAGGACTAAACCAGGACTGAACCAGGTCTAAACCAGGTCTAAACCAGGACTAAACCAGGTCTAAACCAAGTTTTTATAGTGATATATAGTGATTTTTATAGTGATTTATTTGATAATTTTTTATTCATTTTCTGTGAATCTCAAATATAATTTTGAGGCTTGTAAACAGTATTTTTCCTTCCATTGACTAGAGAGGTAAAGTAAATGACATTTCAACTCTGGAAATTAAAAAAAGTTTTTTTGTTTTTTTGTTAGAAATACTTAAAATTCATTCCATTCTGATGTCAATGAATCACTGTCAGTCGCCTCTTTTCCTAAATCTGGGACATTTTGATCACATCTTTGAGATCGAGATTGAATGCCAAAGAAGCGAAATATATCGACAAAATTCACCATTTTGTTTTGGCTGCAGTGCAAAATGTCCAGAGATAATGTTCAGCTAAAACAATGTCAAAAAGTAAGCGAAAGCGCGGTGAAACAACATGACAAACCACCTGAATACATTTATCACACTTGTATCAAAGTACTTCAGAGCTTGTACAAACACGCACTCAAGATATCTGATAAAGAAACCTATGTCACCATCATTCTTGTAATATTGTCAAGAAATGTTAACGTTTGAAAATGTCATTCTGTTAGCGAGCATTAGTCTAGTGCTTTTGAACCATGTCTGGAGTTAACAGATTCACAAATGTGATGTAATTGACTAATTTACCTGTTTGGAGCGTCCCAAGCTACTTCTGCACCAAAAGTAAAGGCAAAACTATTACCTTTGCTAAATTTAAAGAACCAAAATGTGCCACAGATAATATTTTCCTCATTATATAACATATTTTTCTGACTAATTAGATTGATTTGGTAATGTTTTAGTGTTAGGGGGTGTGCTGTGGCATCTTTTAAACCCAAAAAGTGCACCACAACTCTAAAAAGCTGGTCTGCATTGGTGTAGTGTATAGGATTTTTTCACAACCTGGCGCCCCACCTCGAAAAGGCAGGACTCAGGACCAGAGCTTCTCCAGAGGACACTGTGACTGTGAACTTTAGGTCCACCACATTTGGACTAAGCCGCTTCTCTGTCAAAGCAGCAGGTCCTACTTTTATTTGTGAAGAAGTATAGCACGCTGAGATATTTTCATCCTCAAAAAGCGTCTCAATCAGGCGTGCAGTCATTAGTGATGTCATGTCTATAGGAATGATGTAAATATTTAAATTTGTATTCGATTACTGATGAGACGCTCGCTCTGCTGGTGTTTGGATGTTTGCGTTTGTTTCTTTATCTTGTTTTTTAGCTGTATTTGACATGTTACATTTGTATGGATCACCTGCTGTCACTTTGCCTCAGCACGGGGACGACAGATGAAGATTGTAGCCATCTCTGATCTGTGCAGTATCTTTCTTGCGCAGTGTCCTTGTCAAATAAATAAATATACTTTTAAATGGACTGCATGCTTAGTATTTAGCATCTTAAAATCTCCGTTGGCACGCAATTGTATGCAGTTTTATCCAGATTAAGTTCAACTGAAATAGTTTGACGATGTTCTGGTGGAGCAATCAAGAAGACTAAATTAACTGTTTACTGTTTAATTTTTTGTGTTTTGTCTGAATCACAAAACCTCTTCTCTCAGTTTATGGCATGTTTTGGAGTCTATGCAAGGACCAGATGAGGATTATTTTATCATTTAATTAGTTGACAACAGTTAATCAGTCAACAATCGATGAGTTGCGATAAATCTATTAACTTATTGATTCAGCAACACTGGTTTAATATTTGAACTTACAATTCTGATGGAGTTTCAGTGACACAATCACAAGCTCTATTGACCTCTATTTTGTCAAGTTTTTCTCACGTTAAGTCAAGTTTTTGTTTGTCACTTTTAGCCCCACTTTTGAGGCGTTAGGCGCAAGTTTGTCGCTTTTGCTGCTTTTAGTCGTGTTTTTTTTTCTCTTTCTGTCAAACTTTTGTCACTTTTAGACACGTATTTATTATTTTTAGTTCCGCTTTTGATGCTTTTAGTCATGTTTATTCCACCCCGCCCACTTTTGCCTCTTTTTTGCCGCAGATCCACACTTTTGTTGTAAACGCATTTCTGGTTTGACGAGAACCCCATTTATGCAAATAGTGTGAGGGAAAAGTCTCGCCACTAAAACATTATGTGAAGTAGACTGATTTGTGTTAAAACAAGTCAACAATGCACTGATTTCCTGAGCGGCCCGAAAGCATCTTTTTAGTCTGTGTAGAGCTCATTTTCTGTTGAGCCACGTAAACTTACGCAACAGAAACAAGATGGCGGCGCCCACGACAACTTCCAGAATGAGGCAAATACACGTTTAAGGATATGCATTACGTCAAATTATATCCGACCAGATCTTATTAACCGAACCATAAGTCATTTGATTCATAATAAATGCGTGCCCTACAGAGAAAACACGGAATGCGCAATAATCGTGTTGCTGTGTTTGAACGCGCTTTTGTCCTTCAATTATTTAGTTTGACTTTCTTCGCATCTGTTGTCAGTGAAATGGCGAACCCCACCGTGCTCCACTCCAGCTTCCATACTGCGCAGATAGCAGATGATGCTTTAGATACAGTGGTGCGACCCGGCTCAGGGACTCTGCTCGATTGACTATAGAGGAGTTTCTGAGCTCTAATTGGTGAAGCGCTGGTACATGTGTTTCTGAAGGAGGGAGCTTAGAGAGGTCTGTCAGCCCGGAGCAGTGGAGTGAAAATTGGAGAAGCAGCGCAGTGAGGGCTCTCAATGTTTGCTCAATATGCTCCGAAGCTCTGGACGTCCAATTTGAGAGGGTTTGAGTCTCGGTCTATACTTTGAGATTACGCGGCAATAGCTGGAGGAGGCGTCTGTTTATACCGCTGAAGTGTTGGACCAAGCGTACATGCCGTTCTGCTAATTATCTGGATTCATGAAATATACCTGCAGTCAGACATTTTCGACAATCAACTTCGTGAGCTGTTGGTTCAGTGTGTTGTTTTGATGGGCTGAACAAATTGGAAAAAGATCTAATTGCTATTTTTCTTATCAGGATTGCATTTACAATTCCTGTTTTAGTAATGGGATCGTGTTCAAAGTTCACTTTTTAAACACAACCAGGAGAATTGACAAAAGGACTAGAATATGAATTGACAGAGTAATAAAAGAATCACGTGTTTCAGAAGGTTTTTTTGTTTTGTTTTTCCGCTTTTGGTCAAGTTTTTGCCAGTTTTCGCATGTTTTTTTTTGCTTTTAACCACGCTTTTGATGCTTTTAGTTTGTCACTTTACTGTAGAGGTCTTTTTGTCGCTTTAGATGTGTTTTTGTCGCTTTTAGATCAAGTCAAAGTCAAATTCCTGTTGCTTTTAGATGAGTATTTTTTACTTTTAGTGCCGCTTTTGAAGCTTTTAGTTACATTTTTGGTGGTTTTTATCACAATTTTTATGCTTTTAAACAACAAAAATGCTTTTTGTCACTTTACCACAGTTTTTTGAAGCTTTCAGTTAAGTTTTTGTAACTTTTAGTCACATTTTTGTCACCTTTAGTTGCGTTTTTGTTGCTTGTTTCAGAACATGTTTGAACAAATCTAAACTAAAGGGTTAGCACTTTTTGTACAGAATGAAAAACATGCTATTTTGCTGTGTCTGGAGGAAATTATTGCACTTCAAAAATTGCAGCCTTTGCAATTTGCTAATTGCGTCCATTCAAATTGCCTTTTTGATTAGATTTCCATTAATTGTGCAGCCCCATTGTACTGTCAGAGTCTTAAGTTATGCAAAGTGTAAGTTGACATTTTGACACCGTTGTTTTTACTGTCAAAACAGTGCCTTGGCTGAACTCATTAGCATCGACATTATACAGCAGCTGAAGAGTGACAGTAACTTGGCAGCAGCTGTTATTCAAATCTACACTATAAGCACACTATTTGTTTCTCCTTATCTACTAAGAACTTTGCCCGCCTTCAGAGAACATTCATGCTATGTTTATTGAACCGGAGCAATATAGTAATAAGTAGCAATGCATTTTTCTTCTCTATCCATATAAATTCCAAGACTGATTTTAATACTATTCATGATTCTATTTGTAATGTGGAAATTAGTCTGTATTAATTATTTTTATTCTACACTGCAAGTTTATATCGTAAGATGTGAACGTGTTGTTTTAGCCTACATTAGTATTTGACTTATTTTGCTTTTCCAGGTACTTTAGCGTTGCATTATAACAAAAGTAGATCATAATTGTGTTAATTGTAAGCCGTAATATTGATCTAGCTCGACACGTCAGAACTGACTGCTTTTTTTGTCAGATTCTTCTTGTAATTGTGATTATATGACATTTTACAACCCTGCACGTATCACGTAACTTCTGTCAGAGTCTGGGGCGGGGAGGCGGGGAGAGGGGGAAGGTGAAAACAGACATTTTCTGAGCCTTTTCTCAAGCCTCAAATGTAGGATTACTCAAACATGCATCAATGGATCAAACTACAAGTCTAAGCCAATGATGACGGAGCACAGTCATAACCGAAGCTCATTAGACAATCTTTTTCACAATCATTTTTGGCTGACTCACTGGCAATTTATCCATTTTTGCATGTGTTTGAATTAAGACCTTGTATGCTAATCAATCAGCTTCAACAAAAACACGCCGGAGTTTGCTAAATTGAATCCGTTGTCCTCTTATCTCCACCTAAAACACACAATAACTCAAAATATCCCGATAATTCATCTCCTTACGCCTGAATTCCACATCATGCGTCTCCGCTCCGCTCCGCTGCGCCGCAGACCGCCTCCGATTTAGAGCGCAGACCCTCGCCTACTGGATGCAATTTGTCTCCGCCAGTCCGCGCAGCGCAGGGCTGCGAAGTCCCGAGAGCGGGACTCGCGGGACCCGCGAGAACTCGCGATCAGAAAGCGCTCCAAAAGTATCGGAAAGAAAACAAATGCAGATTAACTGAAAGTCTGTCGTTTGTGCAACTGCAATCACTTTTTCACCGTGTCAACACAGCGCATGAATAGAGCATTAATAAAAGTGACCGCCTAAAACTGTATTTAAGACATTTACAACCATTTACATGTTTCGGGTGGTATTGATTGTAAACATTTGCCTTCTGGGTAACAAAAAGTTTAATGCACGTCATTAGGTCTGAGTTAAAAGTTTTTGTTTTGGAAACCCAGATGTAGTTCGTGTTCTCTTTCCTGTTTGGTGCGATCTAAACTGCGTGGCTTGATCCGGTCGGACTCTGGCGCAGAAGAAAATAGACTTGATCCGCAATTCTGTCGGAAAGCGGCGGAGTGGCGGAGCTGAGGCGCAGACCTGCGCAGAGCTTACGCGGGATGTGGAACGGGCTTCATTCATTCAGACAGCTGCGTAAGTTCTGCGCAGTGCGTGGCGCAGCGGAGCGGAGCGGAGACGCACGATGTGGAATTTGCCTGTTACAGAATCTTCCGCCTTTGTCCTCATTATATATTGGAGACCAGACCTACAGTATGTACGGACAGTATCATGGGTGCTCATTGCTCAAATCTCCAACCAATCTTTTATAGCTCCAGAATTCACAAGTACAGCATCAGCACCATCCTAATCCCAGGAAACTATCATTGGTATGCTACGTGGAGGTGCACCTGTTTGGGGAGACTGCTGCTGCCGCCGCGTTCGTTGCTGACGCCGGCGTTTTTTGTCTTCTCCCTCCAGGGGTCAGAGGTCATCACATCTCTCGCCTGACTTGACTGGTGCAGATTAAGTCGGCTCACTGCAGCTTGTTATCATTGAAGGCTGCGGGAGCGCTGTCCTCGCACGGCCGCAGCAGGACACGGGCGCAGAGAGAAAGAGACGGGGCTTACATGTTAATTAGCGCCGACGTGAGCCGAGCAGTAGGGTGCAGTTTAAAATAAAGATGTTTTGATGGTTGATAAGTGGATTTCAAAGTTTTGAGCGCATTAGCATTGTATTTTCCAGTCCTTCAGCATTAAATATAATAGAAGTTTTACCTTTGGAGGCGTGTTGATACGGCACATGTTTGTAGATTGGAGATATTCACTTCTTTTATCAGGTCTTCATTGCAGCAGAACTAGCAGCCATCTTTGTCTCTCCAACTTCTCCTCATTTGCTCATACTTTCCCGTTCTTGTCCCATCATTTAACTCATACCTGGAGTTACAGTTTTCTTTATTCATCCTGATTATGAGCTCATCTTCTCTGAGTAGACCGTTTGAATTTTCGCTGGATTGTTGTGTCAAATCCGGAGAACTTCTGCGCGTTTGTTAAGTCCATAAACCATCTCCGGACTCATTCTGCGATCAATTATTACGAGTCACAGCATACTTTATTTGGCTTAAAATATCACAAGGCACACCACCTACTAAAATACTGTCAAATCACAACATTTATAGGGGGAAAAAGTGGTATTTAATGTTGCAAATATTGTCCGTGCAGTGCCACTGTGTCGGGTTCTTTAATATTTGCTCTGGTGATTGTTTTGCTTTATTTTTTTAAATACTCAGGACATTCCAAAATGGGAATTTATTCAATTAAATCCATGAAAAAGCATCAAAGCACACCTAGCAAGACCTCAAGCCACTCTAGTGTTCCTTGGCACACTGGTTGAAAATCAAGGTATTAGCTTATATTTCACATTGCCTATTGGCTTCCCGCTGCTGAAAGCAAAGGCACTTCAATGCTTAAGTACTTAATTGAAAATGAATGTGTCTTTTTTCCAAATGTACGCTTTTTTAGTTACTAATCCCAAGGTGACCAAAAGCTTAAAGTTTAAAAAAGAATGTGTTCACTCTAAGACAATGGGACAAATGAGTGTGGAAATGTGTGGGGGAAAAAAATCCAACAAACTCAACGTTTTCATGTTGCACTTGAAATATTTTGTTTGTTTGTCTTTATGCAGAACATGCATACACATTGGCATCAAATCAACCCAATGATGACAATAACATTCTGATGCAGGTGGTCTTTTCCGCAGACACTTGGCACCTAAAGAAAACCAATAACAATATTCATTCATAATACTTAAGGTATGTAAGTAAATAAATACATGTTCAAAAAGGAGTGGGGGGAAATATAGATTTATTTAGTTCCAATATTTGAATGCATCCCATTTCCATATCATTTGATGAAAAATATTTTTACAACCACATATATTTTTCAACATTATTCATCGCTGGAACTCACAGTCAGATTAATATATAATTTGAAAAATAAATAAATAATACACCATTTAATCTGGTCCCCTAAACAGTAAAAATGGGCAAAGTTAAAAAGGCTAAGGCCAAGTAGCGATGTATGTTTTTACATTTAATCAGTTAAATTTAATAGTTAATAATTTTGACTTTTTTTCCCCCTCAAACATGTTTTTTTCCAGCCCAACTGTCAACATCGTATTCCCTTGTGGCAGATTTTACCCTATTCAAAAGTTTCAAAGTGACAGCCCGTCATGTCACGATCACACCATGAAATATTGCACCTATTTTGAGAAACAAATGAACTGGCAGACATTACAACACCTGTTCCCCGGAGTTACAAGGACCTCCTGTGTCGCCATGAATTGACTTTAAGCCATTCTGACTGTTTTTAGACATTAAATGGTTCGGCTCCCGTGCGCATCTCACGTTGTCTTATTTATTTTTACTTTTGTACCCTCGGGTTCTCTGTGCCGTGCCTCTTAAATGTCCCCAGAATTACCACAAAGGAAATAGAAAATGGTGCCGTTATTATTCTCGCCTCCAGGAAAAGACGCGGCTGCTGTATCATAGTGCACATAGTGGGAAGCGCACGATGTGTTTTGATCAAGGCCTTTGAAACTTTCTCTCAAATAGAAAAAGTCAGACCAAAAGAGAAATTATACTTTTAATTTTGGATGTTACAATCAACTCAAAATTAATTAATCATTGTGAGATTCCTTTGAAGGCTTCTTGTTATTGAAAATTACAACTTTTTCCTTCGTGTTCTTGTGCCTCTACTGCTTTTAGAAAGGACGGAAGTTATTACACATTTCAGTAATTGCCGACCGAGCAAGTGCCCTAACTATATCCAAATTTATAGCTTATAAAACCACTGATGTCCGCAAGTTTTATCTTTTATTGCTGATTGGTTAATTAACATGCGCTAGTTAGAAATCACAGGTCCAGTTAAGCATTTAAATTTATGGTAAATAGACTTCTAACAGTATATTATGAACATTCATGTGGTGTAGTTTTAATTGTTAATATTTCATAGAATGCTTTTAATTTAAATTGTGTGGTCAATGTTACGTTTAGTGAAGCATAAATAGTTTTATTGCTAATATGTCCTCTAGTTCTGCTGGATATTAATAGACTGAGATCATCTGTAGCATTAAAATATTGATACAATTACAACTGAACTTGAGATGCAATGAGATCATGGTTTTAGTCTTAGGATCTGGCAACCAAAAGTGAGACACTCATTGTACTTTTTCATTGGATAATTGGCTTGAGAACAAAATAAAACATGTAATTGCAAAAAAAAAAGTATGTATTACAGTTGTTGAGAGTAAAATGGATGATGCATTGTACACATTTTCTTTTCTGAGGGCACAGATAATGTTTATGCAATAGAAACAACCTTTACTTTGCGGCTGAAACATGAACAAACAAACGGTTGAAGGTTGAATAGTGACTCTCTCATTTTCTCATTGTTTTTTACCGTCTATTAAAGAGTTGCGTTATTCTGTCAATATCTTCTTTATCACAACTAAACAGTAATATCCTCTGTCTTATTATGAGTGTGTGAGAACAGGGTTTCATTTTTTGCCTCTAAATGTCTGATTGCGCTGCTTAGACGAGCTTTTTCTCCAACTCCATACATTTATTTACTGTTGTCAATTTTTAATCACTTGCTGAGCTAATGATGCCTTTTCTTTTCCTCAACTTCCATTACATTTTCATTTATCTAACAGGGTACCATTTACGGTTCTTAATTAAATCTAGGAACGACATATACACATAATATCAGTTTGAGTTTAGTGAAGAGGAACATTGCATTTTCTCATCGATATCAACCAACATTAATTAGTGTTGTCACGATACAATAAAGTTATGCGTGATTTCAATTCAAATAAAAGGCTCAGTATTCCATTATGATAATTACACTCTTTTTATATACAAAATATCATTTTTAAAGCCCAATAGTCGTTTTTCCAATATTAGTTTTAGTATTGATTAGTTTATGGGTATTGATTTTTTTTTTATTGATCAAAAATGATTGAATGCTTGGTGAAAAAGACCACCTCTTCTAAATCTAACTATGTCCTACTTAAGTATTTTCTTGTTACTGATACTAATTCAAATGAGTTTTGTATTAGGTATATATTTTTTGACAACCCTAACTCCATTATGTTAATTTATTATTACTCTATTGACCAACAATGGTTGAAATATCATCTCTATTTAAAATATTTATTATACATACAATAAAATAAGATAATCAAGATAATCAGTTACTAGTCAATGCTAAATCTGGCTCCAAAATCACAATTTGTTCATATAATTTGTAAACTCAGTTAAGAATAGACCCGTCCAGTTTTGGAAACAAAACGCTGCATACCATTAGCCTGGTTCCCTCCCACATACTAGTGGTCAAAATGTTCTGTGTTTTTAGCTATTTGCGCCAAAAGTAGCATAAATAAGCTACATGTTAACAACCTTATAATAATTTCCTAAATTCAACATTATTCTGGACAAATAATGCCCTAAAACCATAGCAGTCTCAAAAGTTTGTCAAGAACATTTATGATCTGTTTCACAAATCCAGTAAAAAGTGAACTTTAGAAACTAGAGGTTGTTAGATATTGACAGTTAACCTTCTTTGGCCAAAGTGATGAACATATAATAACAACATGTCTGCTCTCTCTACAAACGACACAATTAAATATGTTTTTTATTTTTATTACTGCTCTGTTAAAATGCGTGAATTGAGTGTAAACACAAGAACCATGCTGCGTGCACATCCTGGTACTTACGTCACTCGTGGAAGGGTCTATAAATGTCTATAAATCTGTCTTTTTTAACAGCTAACCCACAGTAGACCAGATTAAGTTTACATTTAACTAAACACAAAAATATAGTACAGTATAGTTCACATAATTAAATGTTCTGTTGAACAGATTTACAAGTATTACAAGACCACATAGTAATATTAAAGACCTTGCTATTGTTTCATGTTCAAAATTACATCAGCGAAAAAAGAGTTTATCATTTTAGTATTGAAACTAGCATTGAGTCTTAGTTTTGAAGATTATATGAAATGTTTGTGGCAACCAGTAACCATTCTTCCACTCACACCCAACTGTTATCCCAGTACGTTCCATCCACAAAGCGTCCCACTTTCCTCTCTTTGTTTCTCAGGATGCTTTTCTTCACGGACTATGGGAACGTGGCCAAACTGGAGCGCTGCAACATGGACGGCTCAAACCGCACTCGCCTGGTGGACCACAGGATCGAGCAGCCCACCGCCCTCACTCTGGACCTGCTCAAGAAACTGGTCTACTGGGCCGACGCCTACCTGGACTACATCGAGGTGGTGGATTACAACGGCAAGAACAGACACTCCATTATCCACGGGAGTCAAGTGAGTGTCAAATTTCAGGCTTTGAGCGTATGTTTTTTGTCTTTTTTTGTCTTTCCGGAGGGCTTACATATTCATTGTCGTGAAAAGAAAGTCAAGACGAACAGTTTCCCTTATCGTCGCTTCCTGACTTAATTTAAAAGCCTCTGAATTTTCACACAACAGGACGTTTCTGGGTGTTTAATTTAGCACTTTATCGCCAAGAGACAGGTGGTATATTCATGTCGTGATGTACTCATTTTTAACGCAAACTTCAAAGACTTGAGGACACATTTGGTGCATTTGTCTCTCACAGTAGAAACGTATCAGGCTCTCCCTCCCCGAGCGCACCTCTCAGGCTTTTCATCACAGATTAGGACTATTCATTAAAACATGCTTTTATGCACAAAAGGTACCCACTCTTTACGAGAGAAGGAACATGTTCATCTCAAGCACCTTATTGTGAGCGCAGGTGTTCTTTGCATAATGCTAGCCTTGATAAGCTTGTGGCCTCATTAAACTACTTAACACATCTACATTACAAATTCAACCAAGCGCTTTGCCATTTAAATTTAAGGTGTTATATGAATTTAAGACTTTATTGGCTGTTTTCAAAATCTAAAAAGTCAGGCTTGCAAGTGGAAACAAGAGAAGGTGTTATTGTATTGAACATTATGAATATCAATACAAAAATCTAATACTGAGCATGATTATCTTATTGATCCACATGGAAAACGAATGACATAGTAGCTCAATAATCAATACAAAAATAATAACAAAAACACTTGAAAGAAAGAAAAAGGCAGTAAAAAAAAAGAACTCCAAACTTATTCAGTTTCATTAAATATTATGGATAAGATAATAAATAATGTAAACAACAGCCAATAAATACATTTTTGTACATACAAGTAACATTTTAAGATGTCAAAGTTTTCATTCCAACATGACAGAGCAAAAATAAATAACAAATGCTAAGAACAACTTAGGCCTCAAAACTTCTGCTATGGACACGGTGGAGCATACAAAATATTTCAATACAAAATAATGGATGACACAAACTGCATCAAGGACTGGACCGACATTGTAATTGACATTTGGAAAATGGAAAAATTACATTCAGACTTAACTTGGAAATGGACAAACTTACGAAAAAAACTGTTTTTCATGTTCTATCATATACAGTATCTAAAAACTGAAAAAAGAAAAAAAAATCATCTCTATGAAAGGAAACTACTCAGAAATAACACAATTTATAATACACTCTACAAAAATTAAGATCATCCAGCTAGGTTTATCCAAACACAACTAAAACAACATACAAACTGACAATAGACATTCATCTCATTTATTCCTCAGACCCGCAAGTCTTTCAAATGTTGTAATTGAATCTAAAATGTGGCCACAGTGAAACTCCTCATGCAAAAACCCGACTGCTTATTATGCCATTTCCTCCGAGAGCTACGCCTGAATGCTTTGTTTTTTATTTATTTTACGGACCCATGTTTCTGGGTGCCCCTCATGTAGCGCCACAGTCCGCTGAGCCGAGGTGCAGTGAACACAGCTCATCCAGCCGTGCAGCCTGTGTGCATGTCAGTCTGCTAAATGTAGAGCCTCCACCAGAGCCCCCATGACCCCATACGACCAGCGGACAATCTCAACTCTGGACTTTGCTCATGTTTGCTGCTGTGCATTTGTGTATGTTGTGTTTATATTAAGCACTGTGCGCAGGAGGGTCAAAATGAATTGGTTATTTATGATTATTCAGGTCATCGGGGCTGTTTGCCTTTGGTCGTTTAGTCGATTAAACAGTCAGCAGTGCCTTGGGTGCACAAAATTTGACAAATAATTATTTTTTATGTTTGACAGCAGAAAGAGTGAGTTAGCTGGATGTGACTGTGAATTAATTGTCTTCATTATATATTATTTTTCTTGTATTGCCAGTGCACTTTGGGCCAAATCATTAATGGCTGGATGATATTAATATATTTACTGTTATTTCAACCAGGAAAAAAGCACAGGGATTTTTGAGAGCTTTTGCTTATGCCTCTCCCCATTTTAGTGGACTGATCAATGCACTTGGCACATCCTTAGTCAACCAATAATTTATTTAGTCAATTACAGCCCTAAGGATAGATAGATAGATAGATAGATAGATAGATAGATAGATAGATAGATAGATAGATAGATAGATAGATAGATAGATAGATAGATAGATAGATAGATAGATAGATAGATAGATAGATAGATAGATAGATAGATAGATAGATAGATAGATAGATAGATAGATAGATAGATAGATAGATAGATAATAAAAATGCCCTTCCTTTATGTATTTTTTGATGAATTTTTGAAAGGTGTGCTAAGTAAATTTTCTGATGGAGGATTTGTCACACATTTGTCTCATGTAGATTTTAATTTACTTGGGTGTCATTATCAGAATTAAAAACCAGGGTTAAACCAAGGCTAAACCAGGCCTAAACCAGGGCTAAACCAGGGCTAAACCAGGGCTAAACCAGGGCTAAACCAGGGCTAAACCAGGTCTAAACCAGGGCTAAACCAGGGCTAAACCAGGACTAAACCAGGGCTAAATCAAGGCTAAACCAGGGCTAAACCAGGGCTAAACAGGGCTAAACCAGGACTAAACCAGGGCTAAACCAGGCCTAAACCAGGGCTACCCAAGGTCTAAACCAGGACTAAACTAGGATTAAACCAGGATTAAACCCAGACTAAACCAGGACTAAACCTCTACCAAGAGATAAAACATTTTCTTTAAATTTGGAAGAAGGCTTGAGTGCCCAGCCTTAAGTTGAATAGCCCTGTTCTTGACAAAGAAAATACATCGTTACATGAGCGTGGTGGACCCTCCAACAGAAAAGTTACATAGTGCACCTTTAATATAATAATATATATTGATACAACTTTTTTTTGCCAATAAAACATTGAATCCAAGCCTTCTGCACAGTATGTTCTAACTTTAATCTCTGTTCTATACTCATATTTTTGTATTTTTCTCCAGGTGTCCTACATCGTTGCATTATCCGTGTTCGAGGATTACCTTTACGCCACTCACTCTGACCCGTCCAGAGGCACTCCCTCTGTGGAGCTGCTGCAGATTCATCGCTTCAACATCACAGCCGCGCCCCGCACCCTCACCAGCCTGGGGAACAGTCCAGCTCTGCGTGTTTACCACAAACTCATTCAGCCAAAAGGTAAAGAACATTTCATATGGAGGTTACATGTGGAGCAGGACTATCATGTCACTTTTATCAACTTCAAAGGGATATCTCCAGTGTTTGGTCTCAAAGGGACTGGTGTCTTGGCATTTAAAGATTTTTCCTCATTTTTATGTCGTTCTCAGTCAGGAGTCATTCATGTGAGGTGGATTCTTATGGGCGACCGGGCGGGTGCTCCCATCTCTGCCTCCTCACTGGGAGCTACAAGTCCCGGAGCTGCCGCTGTCGTACGGGCTACATCCTGGGATCAGACGGACAGTCCTGTAAAAGTGAGTGTGCCTTATGCTTTGTGTATCTGCTTTACTATTACACTGCCGATGGAATGGAAGATGCACGTCAATGACAATGGCAATATTACCAAACCCAAATGCTGTTTAAAAAGTAAATTAAAAGTAACATGAATGCAAGTTTGTAGGCGTAGAATTTAAAAGATGCATCTGTAACACATTACACTAACTGCAGCCTTAATAACTTGCATAATGAATAGGGATGCACCAATACTGATACTGGCATCAAATATCGGTGACGATACGTAAAAATGTGCTGAATCAGGTATCGGCTCTAAAATATCAGTTCAGCCAATATCCTGGTTGGGCCTTTAAATTGATGTAATAAGACTATTTACAGGCTCTTGTTGGTCCAGAATGTTTTATTTTTTATTTATACAAAACTGTTCTGTAGTTAATTGAAGGATAAAGTACAACCCACTTAGATAGTTTGTCATACTTTATTTTCTGTCTGTATCGGCAGATATTAAAACCCAAGTGTCGAAATCGATATCGAATCTGAAAAAGCTGGATCGATGCACCTCTAATTATGATCAAATAGTTGATTAAGAAGGCTTAGTAACTACATAATTAAGGGTTAGGGTTAAGAGATAGGGTTAGGGTAGGATTACTAATTGTTTGGATTTGCTGGTTGTTTTCAGATTCTTAAATTAAATAATGTCAACCTCTTAATATTTCTGGTTTGATGGATTTGTGGTATATAGTAGTGTAGAAATTATATATCAGTGTATATGTGATTTCCCATGATTTATCTTTCCCACACTAAAATTAACTATAATTTTGCATGCCCTGTCATCTTTCTAGCAAACTGAATGTTAAGACGGCGTTTGAAACCTGGCATTACAATCTGGTACACATTACATTTCATACATTTGAACATATATGCAAAATGTGTTGAAACAGAACTACTGAATTGAATCAAATTTTGTAAACAGTATATCATCAGTAATTTAAAAGATGGATCCTGTAAACAGCAGCTGACCTATAATTAGCCTTTCCATGATGCATGTAATTGTATAGAGTTTGTCATTTATCATGATACCACAGGTTTAGAAAGTACACAAGTTACTGCACAATGATTCAAAACTGTACTACAGTATTACAGTACAGTAAGATCAAAACCCGGACTAAACTATGACAAAACACAAAGGTAAACCATGACAAAACAGAACCAAACCAGGATCAAATCAGAACAAATGTGAGCACACCTAAAGATATTACTGTTATAATTAACTTTCAAAATGCTCAGGATTGAAATTTTAGGGTTTAGTCTGCCTTTCTATAAAACAGATTGGTCTTGCTCTATATCAGGACTAATATGAGACCACATTTTCTGATAGTAACCAAACCTTTTCCTTAGTATTGAAATTTAATTTGACATTTTAGTAGTTACAGCACTACTCCATATAGGTCAATATATTTTTTTCTGTCAATTTCCCTCAATAACTCTCCTTTCACTGCTCCTAATGAACAAAACCGCTGCTACATGAAATGGCACACTGTGGGGACTTAACCGTTCTGCTTGGCCACGTTTTTATATATCGGCACGTGCGTCTAAAGGTCATGTGTCATATGATTCTGTCATTCTGCCGCTCCCTCTCCCCCGCCGCGCCCTGACAGTCGTAAAGATGAACGCAGCCGGACACAAAGCCATTTTAACCGTGACGCTCCCCTATCGATCTCTCCCTCCTGTCTGATTGATTATCGCCATAATGAGCTTTTAAGTTGGTCCGCATTTGTACGTCTCCCTGATCAATCGCTGGACATTGTGGAGTTGACAATAAAAGCAAAAGGATCAAATTGATGACACAATCCGGGGGGGGGGGGTCTCGACAACGCTACATTTCACGTTTCGATCGGGGTAACGGAGCGACGGGGAGGTTCGCCGTGACATTTGTGATTTATACCCCGTCCTGTAGATGTTCTGATGACACTCTCTCTCCCCCTTTTCCTCCCGACGCTCCTCTCTCTTGGCGTAATGAGATTTGGTGCTAAATGGTAGCGCTCCTTCATACAGCAGTTATAGCGGGCCTTGATATCTGGGTCTAATTGTCTCCTGGGTAGTCGCTCTTTCGCTCACAAAAACATGATAAATTGAAGAGCGGATGTGTGGTCCTCACCCCCAGCGTTTCGGTCTCTAGAGGAGGGGCTGGGGTCTGCGCTTCTCGGTGGAGGCCCTCGTTCATTCCTCCTCCATCCCTCTGTGGGGCGTCCCAAAGGGTTATGCAGAGCACGCAGCCCCTAGAGCACGCAGGCAGGCAGGGAGGCAGGCGGCCGCCGAGGAGCTGCCTCAGCTTTCCAGGTCTCAACTGTTTGTCTTGTCTCAACAGAAGCAGAGATATTTTAGACCAGGGGTTTTCAATGGTAACCTTTCTTGCTAGCGGCATTGGTACATGGCTTAAGTTTTAGTTCAGATTCATTCCTATTTATGTTATTGGTTTTGTAATTAGCCCAAGTTTTAAATTATTGAGATTTGTTCAGTTTGTTCATTGTTTAAACCAGGACCAAACTAAGGATTTAACCAAAAACTTAACCACAACTAAACTAGCTCTAAGCCTGAATCAAATCAAGGACAAAGACAATAATTGTGAAACACTTGCTTGCCCAATCCCGTCAGATCTTGGAAGCTAAGCAGGTGGGGCCTGGTCAGTGCTTGGATGGGAGACCGCTAGAACACCAGGTGCACCGGGGGCGACTGAGGAGGAAATGTCATCATGTACATAGTTCACCCACATTGCCTAGTATGAAAAATAATGTGTGTGTGAATGGTTGGTAGTGGTCGGAGGGGCTGATGGTGCAGATTGGCAGCTTCCATCAGTCTGCCCCAGGGCAGCTGTGACTACAATAGTAGCTTACCACCAAGTGTGGAGTGAATGAATAATACAATGTAAAGCGTCTTTGAGTGTCCTGAAAAGCGCTATATAAGTATCATGCATTATTATTATTATTATTATTATTATTATTATTATTATTGATATGCAGTAAGACTAGACCATGACCAAACCAAACTTAATTCAGGATCAAACAAAGCTTTTAACCAGATATAAAATACACCCAAACCAGGACCTATGGAAACCAAAACAAACAAACAAACAAACAAAAAACAGGAACTAAATCAGATTCAGATTTAGTCTGAATCTGGACTGAATGCGGAACAAATCTGGATCATACTAATCCAGGTTTTAAAGCGTTCAATTTGTGTTACATTTTTTCGGGGCTAAATCTGGACCAAACTAAGGATTTAATCAAAATCAAAAACTAAACCACAGCTAAACTAGTTCTAAACCAGATTTAAACCAGGATTAATCCAGAGTCTAACTAAGTATACCAGAATTGTACTGGATCTAAAGGACTTAATCAAAGACTAAATCATGACTCAACTGAAAAATAATTTAAAACAGTTATAAACTAGGACCAAGAGTATGTCCTGGTTTGATTCTGGTTTCAGCTCAGATTGAGTCCTGACTTGGTTTGGTCCTGTTCTAGTTCTAGTTTAGTTCTGGTCTTGTCCAGGTCCATGTTCAGTTGCAATTTTGATGTTTGTTCTAGTGTTGATGCTCCCTGGAAACTGGATTTTCTTGTCTTAATCAGGACTCAACATGAACCAAAATGAAGCGTAAAACCATGACTAAACCAGGATCAAACCAAAACCTGTCCATGGGTTTCAGAATGATGAGAAATTAGAACCATTTCCGTAGTGATTAACAATTTACAACCTTTCAATGTACAAAAGACTGAATCATATTTGAACCATTATCAAACCGTGACAAGTGATCTCATACTGAATGCCCCTGTACTGGACCTTGAAACCTACTCTTTAGCTCACTGCTGAGGTAAGTCTTCCATTGTCTGTCTACTCGTGCATTTTACCTCTTTCCCTGTTGTCACCACATCTCGTGATTGAATGGCTGGAGTATAGTCATTGGCACTGATTACTGGGTCTATTAAGGTGAATGGATAGCAGTGGTTTTGCTCACATATAAGAACAATGCGCCCCGTAAGAGGGTTTAATGCCTGGGTGTAACATTGATGAATTAGACCAATTAATTGACAATAATGCTAAAACTGCACTGTCCTTTTTTCCTCACCTTGCAGAGCCCAAATCGGATCTGTTCCTGTTTTACGGAAAGGGGAGGCCAGGAGTTATTCGCGGATTGGATATGAACGTCAAATCTACAGATGAACACATGGTGCCGATCGAGGACCTGGTTAACCCCAGGGCGATAGACTACCACGCTGAACTTGGATATATCTACTTTGCGGATACAACAAGTTTTCTCATCGGAAGACAGAAGATCGATGGGAGCAACAGGGAGACAATACTGAAAGACGGTGAGGGCATTTTTGCTTCTTTATTTGCTGAAACAATGATTTTCATGTTTACTTATTGTATTTCATGCTGTTTGGTTTTTCCTTCGGCTTGTTAGCATTCGTGATTAATTATCCACATCCAAGCAAACTTAAAGGACACTGTATTGTTTCCTCATCAAAAACATACCTGGGGTTTAATGTGGGCTCGTTTCATTAATCTTGTTTTCAAGGTTATCTCCCTCTGCGCCTCAGAAAATACACACTTTCAATTGTCCATTTTCCTTTCCTTTTTTTTTCCAACTTTGTGACATCATAGGTAGAGCTTTGGAGGTCTTAAGCTTTTTTTAAGTCCATGAATCATCATCATTTCTAAGCGCTTCTGTTGTCAAATTAAATTGTTGTGTGAGGATTATATTTTATATGTAACATTATTCACATTTTTTCTTGTAGACCATGCAGTGTTTCTCAAACTATGTTATGTTTATTGTGAATGATTTACACTGTTTGCTTAATTTAAAGGCTATTTTTTCCACACATTTAGATTTAGTTTAGCTCTAGTAGACCTAGACCTGTAAAAGTCTTATTATAGACCTAGTTTAGATCTGGTGGCACTCAATCAATCAATCAATCAAATGTTATTTATAGAGCGCTTTTCATACATAAAATATAACACAAAGTGCTTTACAGTGCATTAAAAACATTTCCACATGCTGTTTCCCTCCCAACCTCCCCCACAACCACCGGACCCCACACAACCAAACCCCCCACAGACAGTCACCAATGCATACCCGCATGCGCAAGCTTACACAGACACACAGACACACACACACGCACACGCTTACACACACAGCACACGCCCGCACATATACACACACGCTCTAAGGTACAAGAGGCTGAGTACCTATGCACCAGTTTATGAAGCACCATCAGAGGAGCCGTCTGCACCAGGAGCAGAGAGTCGCCTGCAGGCACAGGACACAGACTTAGAGCCCAGAGAAGAGATGAGGCACACACCAAACCTCCACCAGGAGCCCATGAGCCAGGGCCCACAGCCACAGCAGACCACCTCTCCTGGTACAGAGGAAACACTGGAGAGTCTAAAATGAATAAAAGAATAAATAAATAAATATGAAGAAATAAATTAAGAATTGGAGACTCGGAGGGCCATATATTTTCTATGGTGGTTCTTGGTGAGAAATGTTTGATTCAACTGTGTAATATTACCCACCTCTAGCTGCTGTTGCTGCTCTAGTTACACGATTAACAAGTGAAAGGCTTAATTCTCTTTCACTCTCATACCTGTATATTGTGACCAAATATATATTAAGCAAATTTCTGCATGCATTTTTCCCCCCTCAAAATGTTTTTTTTTTTTTTTTTCCAAATTGGTTCATTTTGTAGACAGTAGATATTGGTTCTTCATAAATTGTATTGATTTTCCTATTGTAACATCCATAATAAATAATAAGGTTGACTGATGTATAGTGCCAATTGTAAACTAATGCTATGATTTCACTTTCAGTCTCTGTCTCTAAATCAAGGCCCATGTTTGGTCCAACCACTTAACCTGTACACAACTGCGTAATATTGAGCCTTTTTATATCAACTCTTACTAATGCATAGTGTTTTATCCAGAGCTGGACAATGTGGAGGGCATCTCAGTGGACTGGATTGGCAGAAATCTGTACTGGACCAATGATGGCTACAGGAAGACCATCAGCGTTGCCAGATTGGAAAAGGCTTCCCAGACGAGGAAGACTCTGCTGGAAGGGAACATGTCTCATCCCAGAGCCATTGTGGTCGACCCAATAAACAGGTAAATGCCAATTATGACGACTATATTCCAAACCATTTTAGTTTTTGACCGATCGATGTGCTTTCATTTTTGTTTCTATTTTTTGGGATGTGATATTCAGTTGAGTCTTAATTCTATTTGCACATGTTTAACTCTTGTTCTGTTCAATATCATCTGCATTGCTAATCTGCCGGGCTAAAAGTTTAATGCCTTGATAATGATTTGATTTTGGCTATTGTTAACCTTTTCCTCCAATATGTAGACCATCTGCATACACTACAATACAGCATGGTGCCCTGCAGTGACATGAATTACCATGTAATTCGCTTTACTATGTAAATCCAGTGAGTGCCCACAGCATCTTGAGGATTAACACTTGGGGCTTAAACGGTTTTAATGTTGCAAATAAAAACATGCAGATCAGGGTCTTTGTGTCACAAGAGGCCAGACTTGCTGGTAAAGGTTGCTGTTGTTGCAGATTTAATGTACAGTTGATCTTGTTTGTGTTATCGTAGAATATTAATGGTTTAATGCTCCAAATAATTATAAAGGATGTTGCAAATGGTCTTTTAAGTACTTTTGTGGTGTTGGTTTTTTGGCAATTTGTTAGTTTTATTGGATTCTTGACCAATTTCTGACACATTACAGTTTTCGATGGAAATAGCATCTACCCCTGAACTACGAGATATGAAAGCTTTACAAATGTATATGTGTCTTTTCTTATGTTTTATACACGTATGCTATATTTGTGTTCATATTTTGATACATATTTAATTCTTGGTACAACTATTTTACCCCGTATTCGAAAACATTCATACAACATTCACACCGCCAAGCCTTCTTCAAAGTTTAGACCCCTGCTTTTCCCAACAAATGGCAATGTGCTGCAGATTTTATTAAGACACACAACTTTAACAGGTACAAGCTGTCAGTGTTTTTTTCTCATCCCAGGATTAATAACTTTAACTCGCGCCCTCCCTCTGACAGCGCAAATTATTAGAAAATCTCGTTTTGGTTTTTCGGTTTGCGCCCTGAAGTAAGCCTAAAGCAGCAGACGCTCCTTTGATCTGTATCTGCGCTGCTGGAGAGGTCTCATCGGGTGAAATGGACTCAACTCCCCCACTGATTCCTCCTGCATCCTTTTGCGACCTTATTTTCTGCCCGGCTTGTCATCGTCGTCTGTGTTGACACGATAAGGACCACTAGTGTCAACTTAATGCTGCCGTATATTTCTATCGGCGGCGCATTAGAAGGCTCATACATGTATTTCCATATCATCTTTACGCACCCTGGCTTCCTACTTTGATGGAGGCTTGCCTTAGAAGTGCAAACTTGAAAGTGAAGTTTGTTGTGCAGTGAAAGAGCGATTGTTTTCATAGCGTGGTGGTCCTTTGTTACACGAGATACTTCTGTAATCAACTTTTCATGCATATGATAATTAGGAATTACATTATGTGCATTGACAAGTGAAATTGATAAATGGTTATTTCTGAAGTGTTGCACCTATTATAGTGTTTTTGTGGTGTTTGCTGGGGTTGAACATTGGTGAATGAAATGAACAGATGATGCATTATAGTGTAGTAAAGGTTTGTGGTTGCATGGTCCCAAACACTGCTTCAAGTATGTAATTTTTTGTAGGAAAAGAAAGAAAAAGAAAAAGAAAGTTACAACCATACTACAACTATACCACTGTGGACTATTATAGCCAAAGGAACTACATTTCTTTGGAAATATCCAGCAGAGGGAGGCTCCTCCAGGGTAAGTAAGAACCAGGTTTATGGAGACGCAATCCCACTCATATAAGGACATGTGTTGTTCTATTTTTTTTTTTTTTACACAAACTAACAGCTTTTATTTTATTTATTATGAGGGTCTACTGCGGTTTAAATTATCAGCAATAGTGATGAGTAATTTTTGTAACATTTGGCTTTAAATGTTACCTCATCAAATTATTCTCTTCTTTGCAGTATCCTTCTTCGACACCATCTGCCATCTTTCATTACATCCACAAACCCCTCTTTAGTCTTCTTTTAGGCCTCCATCTTACTCTAGCATACATCTGCATCCTAAAATGCACTTTACCTTTATACATATCACATAAGAAAACTGTAGATTAACTGAACACCTTTGTAACTACACTGATTATGTCAGAAAACTAAGCAACAATTATTCATTCAGCCTCTATTTGTTCATGTAGGCTACATTTAAATATGAGTTAAAGTGCGTTTGACAGGTTTCTATGATTTTCTAATTTTGACTTTATTTAGTGTATTAATACTTGTTGTAAATATAAATTATAGTTTTACTCCAATCAGGTGACTGTTTGTGGAAAAAAAGTTGAAAAACCTGTTGAAAAATACAGGAAGTAAACGAACTGATGACATCACACTGGGGAGACAAAGATTGTGCATCATTTACACAAAATACACTACTTTTTTGACCATTTAACATTAATTCAACTAAATAAATAAGTTCAGATATATTTTTATTTGTCAGGTAAAAGAATTGATGACATTAGATGAGTTTTAGCCCAGTTTACAGTGTGGTTGCTATGGTAATTTCCTAGTGTGATGTCATCATTTACAACCAGGAAGTAAAATTAAAAAGCTAAAAATTGCGAAAACTGTGTAAAATTTGTAAAGAATTTTAGCTAATTTTGAAATATGTTTATCTGAACTACATTTTGGTTAAATGAGTGTCCAACCTGTCATGGGCACTTTAACGCAACCACTTCTTCCTTTTTTGGGGATAGTCAGTCGCATGGATGTCCTTCCATTTGCAGCCAGCCACTTATAACGCAAAGTATTTGGCTTTAATTCCAAAACACAAGCTCTTGCCATCTGTTTGGAGAGACACTCTGCACCATAGACTGGAATTTAAAAACTCAGGTGTACAAACTCCTGACGCTTTCTAGCATCGCCTTGCCTAAGTCAGTGTCTTTCTTTCTTTTTTAGTACATTCACTCTAACATTTCAGTTTGGGATTAGGTTCACTCAAATAGTAAATGTTTTAACTTTCTCTTTTCACTTAAAATACACTGTGTATTGGCAATGAATTCGGAACATACTGCACGCTGCACCTATATATTCAATTGCCAAAATTGTTAGAACATCCATTTGGCATTGTTTCAGATTCAAACAAGCATTTCATCATCTTAATTAGATTGCACTTTTATTCCCAAATGTGTTTTTCTCCCAATACTTTGTCGCCAACAAACTTAAAGCTGGATGCGACAATAAAAAGTTGGCAAATAGTTCAAATAGAATGCGCTTGTTGCTGGCACTTCTCTTTCTAACTTCTGTGTTTGCTAAAATCCAATCTCTGTGCACATATTGACCACCGACTCCCTTGGCTTTGGCGCTCTGCATTGGCTGGATCTCATTCCCACTCTGCCGTGCCGCTATATGTCTGTGTGAGGAGTCCATCTGCTTCTCATCCCCTGCTGTGTCTGCCTATGTCTCCCTTAGCCTATGCATGTAAGTGCGTAGCGAGCCCCTTCTGAATAATTCATGCGGTTGTAAAGATGACTCTGAGACATGGGGAGTCTTCATTCACCTGCATATCCCATTCTATTTCATCTTCCTTTTAGCCGCCCCTCTATCATTGATGAGGAACAGGGGGCCACGCGGCTCAGTCAGGAACACTCAAACGTTGCAAATCCCCCGGGCTGGGTTACTGCCGTCAAATGGCCGACCCAATCACGCGGCACAGATATAGAGCCAACCCCGCTGAGAGATGCAGTCCTGGTGTATACGCTCAGGACGGGAAAGTTTCTGATGTGAAATGCGGGGTTTGTAACTTTGCCTTGATGTGCAGCAAAGTGACAGTTTATCTTGTAATGCCTCGTCAAGTTTGTGAGACTGTGACGTGGGATCTTTTGATCAAATGTGATGATGAAATAAATGTTTAATGCATAGGACATTTTGGGATTGTTGTCAACTACAACATTTGAGGTTTTTTTCATGAATATTATGTCGCAGTCTGTCTTTGGTTAGACATTATGTTGTTTTAAAAGTATTGTTTTCTTGTTCGTTTAATTTAACTTCATTTAAAAATAATTGGTATTCAACTGTCCCGTATAAGGCATTTGGTGTGGTTAATGCTAGAGTGTCATTCAAAGTTATGAAGCTTAGTGTATGGGTAAAGTTAGGAAAAGGGTTAAGGTAAAAGGTAGGGTTAGTTTAAGAGTTAAAGTTATGGATAAAGGATAAGGTTTGGAAAAGGGTAAAGGCAAAGGACAAGGTTAGGAAAAGGGTTAGGGTAAAGGAAATGGTTATGAAAAGGGCTAGGGTAAGGTTTAGGCTGGGGAAATTGGCAGCTATGACTTTTAAAAAGCAAATGTTTCACCTACTAGCCCACTAGTTGCTAAAATACAGATCTATAACATGTTTTAAAGCTATTGCTCTACCTGATTTTTACTATTTTGAAATGTGAATCAGAACCACTTTATTTTAAAGTCTTTACAACAGTCACATGTATCACTCACTTACCGAATGCAATCCCGGCACCCTAAATATTCACCGTGACGAGTTTGTTAGCGCTTTTCACGAGTCTCAGAGTGAGTTTTGCTGTTTCGGGTGAAGCAAACTAACATCAGCCTGATAACGGCGCCCTTCCTGCTTCTCGTAGAATACAATGTTCTATAAATAAATGCAGAGAAAGTTCTCTGGTCTCATTTTCACTTAATAATTACAATATATCTGCGCTGGGGCAACACAGATTTTACTTTATCACAAGCAGCAGCGCTTTAAGCTAGTTTAAGCTAGCCTAAGGTCATGCACAATGGTAGTCGGTCTGGCACTGGGTAATTGGCATGCAGCTATAGTCACATGTAATTCATTTTTATTTCAGGCACAAACCTAGCCTAGCGTGAGACACATTTCTATGCAGAAGTTTTACTGTATGTTTGTACTTTGCGTTGGCACAGCACAAGTCCTGGTTTCACTGCGGTAACAAGCACAGCCATGACTCCACCTGGGCTTTGGCAACAGGCGAGATAACACACATCAGCGAGATATAAGATTCATCATTCTGAAAGACAACAGCCGGAGCAGCCTGTCAGACGTGTATTGATTGATAAGCTATCCACACTCAGGAGGAGCAGGAGACACTATTAAACAGCACAGAGATGGAGGGAGTAAGGCAGAACGACACACAGCAGGGAAACCACACTACACAATGTTGCATTCATTTGTTTAATTGGCTTTCATTTAACTGTGCACACGTGTAAAATCAAGAGCATTGGTGTGGTGCCAGCTTCTAACTTTTCTTGTTAGTTTTATAAAAGTGTAAGTCATTGAATTCTTGTTGCAGCCGTGTTGGTAGTTGCTAAATGTTCACCCCCTGGCATTACATACACTGTTGTTGTTGCTTTGAATTGTGGTTTGTGTGTTTTTGAGTGACTGGACCTGATCCTGGAGGAAAATGACTTGGGCACAGCAACACACAGCACACCAGATAAAATGTATTTCTTTGCCTAAACGAACGACTCTCTGCTCCTGGTGCAAACAGCTCCTCTGATGGTGCTTCCTCAACTGGTTTATCTGTACTCAGCCTAATGTATTTTAGTGTGAGTGTGTGTATATGTGCAAAGATGTGCACGTGTGTATGTATGGGTATGTACATGTAACTGTGTATGGGTGGGTTGTTTTGTGGTGTGGGTCAGGCGGACATTTTCGTATGTATTGAATACAATTTTTGTCTGTGAAGCTTTTGTTTTGCTCAAATTAACTTACTATGGCAAAATGCAGACTGAAAGTAGTTTCTTTGTTGTTGCGCCAACTGTGCAGAGCTTAGCTAGCTTGTTTGCTAACTGCAGTTGGAGATTTAGGACACTTCAAGCTGCGCAGCCATTAATATTCTCAACAAACTGACTCAAAAACATCTTACTTATGGAAAGAAAGATAATCAGTTCAAATGTATGTGATCCCAAAGGGTCTGTATCAGTGTTCCTCTTGTTTATCCAGTTTTGTACTATAATGTTTACATGATTTTATTATTTTATTTTATTATCAGGTGCGAACTAAATATTTTGCATAGTTGTACAGTTTTATATTTGTTATCAGACTTTAGCAGCTTTTCACACTTTAGTTGTGGTTGAGCTTACTCACTATTGACTCTCATGCATTTTTGGCACTCACTGCGAAAATTTAAAATGCTATGATGTCATCTGAGTAACCTCTATTTTCTATATTTACCCCTGTATGAGGGGCCCATGGCTTTAAAAACCCAGATCTACTTTGGGTCATTAGCTCATAAAATATGTCATAAAATTATAAAAATGTATAGAAGTAGTAGTTATAGTTATACAAAATTAAACCCAGATATGAATCGATATTGAAACTGTCATTACAGAAAGAAATCACATTAACAGGAGAAAGTTTCAGGTTTCCTGAATATAGTTTAGAAATGGTTTAGATCCATATTAGAACTTTGTTATTAGCATTGTTGAATAGACTATTATTTTGTGTTGTAATGTGTAAAAAGAAAGCATTTTTATTTTGTTTAATTTAATATCATTGTGGCCTTGGAATTGATGTCTAGACTTTCTTCTTTTTAGTAGTAGTAATTTTAGTATTTTAGTAGTAACCAAGACATACGCAATTGAGTATGTCATAATTCAACCAGATCTACAACTTCACAGTGGATCTAATGTGTTTCCGATTTGTCTTTGTTACAGCTGGATGTACTGGACGGACTGGGAAGAAGATGAGGTGAACGACAGCATCGGGAGGATCGAGAAAGCCTGGATGGACGGTTCAAACAGAAAGATATTTGTGACCTCCAACATGCTCTGGCCCAACGGACTCACTCTGGACCACGGGACCAGCACCATGTACTGGTGTGACGCCTACTACGACCACATCGAGAAGATCCACCTCAACGGCTCAGGAAGAATGGTGAGTTCAAATGCTTTTAGACTACTAGACCTCCTGTGTCCTGTCAGGAGTGGGAGATATGTTGTGATTATAGCTTTTCACAAATGTTGTTTTTGAAGATATGTAAAATGAAAATGTCGAGCTGTTGTGTCATATGACAGTAAAAAAAACAACAACTTGCAATATAATCTTTGGAGGAAGAACTACTGCAGTTTGTTGTAAACAGACAGATGCAGGAGCAGAAATTTACTCAGTTGAAAGTATTACATATAAATACTTTTACTTGAGTAAAAGTATTGAAGTTCATGTTTAACATTTTGCTTCTTAACAGTATTTCACACAGATTTATCATTACATTTCATTACATTTCAATATTAAACAGTGAAATGTGTTGATCTTGATACAAAATGGGTTTGATTTAGTCAATGAATTTCTTTTTTGTTTGTTCGGGATTTGAACTCAAAGCTTTGGATGAGATGTCAACATGAATGTGCTACAAATAACCACTAAAACAAGACAAAAAGTACTTTCAACTTTTCAGCCCAGTTCAAAAATGTAAAAGTAAGAAGTTTTCACTGTAAAATGAAAACTTAAGTAAAGTACAAATACCTAAAATGTTTACACAGGTACAGTAATTTTACCTTCGTACTTTGTTACTTTCTACCACTGTCCTTAAATGAAGCTTTAAATTGATTTTTCTGCCCTTTGAGTTAAATGTTACAGTCCATTCAAATGTAGATGTTTCAACCTGGTTTTAACATCGCTGTAATTACTGGGTCAATCCATGTAAGTGTAATGTCTTCTCTGTCAGCACAAGTAAACTAAAGTGAACAATATTGTGTGATTGGTAACGTGATGACTTTTTTGACACTAGAAAAAAAGCTAACAATAAGTACCGGTTCAGAGTTAGAAAATCTGTAATAAATATTGTTTGTGATGACTGATGAGACGATAACTACTACGTACAATTCCCTCATGTAAGCTGACCTCAGATAAGGTTACAGTTTGCCCGCCCACACATTGGCTACACACAACAACAGCATGAATTATATTATATCGTTTATCAAAACAACTTAGCTCATCTAAAAAGTAACATCTAAAAAGTTTGTGCTATTGAAGGTCATTCGTATTATTCCAGAGTGTACTTGATAGTGCATTTACATCTCCTTGTTCAAACGGGCCTTAACAGTTGTAGTATTATAATTTGTTTTGGTGACAAACATGGGAATGGTATACTTCATTCAAACTATAACGAAAGATTCATGTAATTTTTTGTTACCAATGTAGATTATACTTATAACTATATTTATGTATTTATATTTATTTATTGAAGATGAATATTTTGTGATTTCAATAGAGAAACTGAGATTAACCACAGAATATTAGAAAATTAGAAAAATAATGACAGTTTTTCCAGAACATTCTGATGACAGAGACTTTAAAAGGACTATACGTCTCCAGATAAAATAATCATTGCCATATCATCAGTGGTTCAAATAATGTCCAACATAAGCATTCACAATACTTCAATTTTGGGCCATCATTTGTTTATTTTTGGTTCATTATTGCTTATTTTTATGGTATAATCCAGTGTTTCCCATGATTGCCATCCGTGTTACTCGTTTTAACAGTTGTTACGTTAGTTTAATCTTAGTAGGAAAAGATATGTTAACGCATCTACATTGGAAAATATTAGTACTCCCACTGAGTTTAATTTTAGTTTAGGCCTTTTTTACAAGAACGTCTGGGGTCCCGAACTGTTTCAGAATCACAAAAACGGGGTAAACATCAAATTTGAAAGCCTTAAAAACAAAAGACAAAAGATGCTCACCGCTCTGACAAAGCTAAAACCTGAATGTCTGCTATGGTTTCTTCTGAAGTGTGTTTCCAGATCGTCCATTCTGAGCACGGATACAAATTCTGTGGAGCACCTGCAGTTGTTACCTACTTCTACACAGATAATATCCGCGTGTTGTACCGTGCCAGGTCTAAACCCTACAGTGATAGAGTGCTCCTCCTCCAAAACAAAAGCCAACAAGACGTCCTTCCATCTCTAACCGTTCCTGTCGGACGCGCTTGCTCTGGCAGATTACGCTAATGAATTATTTGCAAATTCTATTTAATCAATGCCAAGATTCCAGCAAACATTATTAGAGGCAGTCAGCACAGTGTGAATAGGTTTGTGCAGAGGAAAATTGAATCGCATTCATCATATACTGTTATCAAATCATTTCACAGCCCATATCCAAACAGCTCCATCCTGGTTTAGGCTGATAGAATATTCTGTGATTCTTTCCATAGTCAATAAAACTCTCGCTGACTCCTTCGTATTCACTGTGTGTTCGTGTTCAATTTAGCTTTCTTTCTTCAACGTCACTATCTTTATTTGCCAAAACCGTTCGCTTCTTTCGGCATTTTAAAAAGGTTTTGTCGGAGTATATTTAATTTGATTAGGTTGTTCTATATTTTATAAAGTTTGAATTAGGTGTAGGTTTACTGTTTCTAAGCATAAATATCTTTTTATTTTGTGTGCATCTTTAGATTGCAAGTGTGATGCAATTACTGCGCTGTGATGGTTCAAAATTGAATTGATTTTGTTTTAAAAGTCGCTTACATCATCCAGAAAATGTGGGAAATATCAAGCAAATTAATGAAAGAATTTGAGAACATTTCTTTCAACATTATTCTTTCACTTTGTTTGATTTAAGATGTTTATCGACTATATTTTTAATCCTTCTATTGTCACTCAAATCTTTCTCAATCTACACTTTTAATAAATCTTTCGGCAGTTTGTTTTGATACATTTTTATTTCAAACATGATAGAACACATAAGAATAACAAAATATAAAACAGGATATGACAGAAGAAGAAGACTAACTTATTTGACATGTTCAAAAAAGAAACGTAAAAATAAAATGTATATATACCGTAGATATTTTTTATAAAAGTTGAACCCTCTTGTGTGTTTGCAGGTGGTATACAACGGCAAAGAGCTGAACCACCCTTTCGGAATCTCTCACTATCGGAATTTCATATTTTGGACGGAGTACATGAACGCCTCTGTGTTCCAGTTGGATTTGAACAGCGGAGACGTGACTCTGCTGCGGAGCGAGAGACCACCTCTGTTCGGCCTACGAGTCTACGACGCTCACAGTCAGCAAGGTTTGGCTGCTCTGCTTTTCATTTAGGGCCGCTCTAGTGCCACTGAAGCGTGACTCCCATACCAGAGCACCAGAGACGAGAGGCGGGCTGCTTTTGGGCTGAAAGGGAAAAAAGCCTCTTTGCTCTGTGTGGTCTGGCAGCTGGAGCTTTTGTCTGCTTTTATTAATAAACAGAACGTAAGGCTGAATAGATACTAAGACTTCATGCCTTATCTTGACTTGCATCTTCAGAATCAGAAAGTTGTGCAAGTGCATTGATGGATACACTGAATTTAAGTTCAAGTTGTGTTTTGTATAATTTTACTGGCTTTAGGAAGAGGAAATTTAGTCCAAATGGCATCTGAACAAAAGGCTGTTTGAAATGTGCTGTACAATTGTGAATACTAATAATTATAATCAATTTAATTCACTCTTTCTGAAAGCAGTAAGGACTTAGCACTGGAGTTAGCATTTTGTCATTGACTTAAAGGGTTAAGACTTGGATAGTTACAAAATACTACATAAAATATATCTAAATGTAAAGTTCTGTTTTTGTCTGGCCATTTTTGTCACATTAACAGTATATATATATTTTTTATTTTATTTTTTCAGTTTTTCAAAAGCATATAAACAACAAAAATAGAACACCGAACATGACACAGAGAGCTAACAAAATAAAAGGTTAACCAAAGACACCAAAAAAGCTGTGGTACATGCTGTTCCACAAATATGTCTTCTGTCTATTCCCGTGACTGTTAAA
Source organism: Rhinogobius similis (assembly GCA_019453435.1). Taxonomy (NCBI): domain Eukaryota; kingdom Metazoa; phylum Chordata; class Actinopteri; order Gobiiformes; family Gobiidae; genus Rhinogobius; species Rhinogobius similis. The sequence goes on along the minus strand of CM033633.1, from coordinate 17,289,067 downwards.
TTCGTCCATTTTCAAATTGAGGCCGGATGTCATTTTGTTCCATTTAAAGTGCCTATGGCAGGTTTTTATGATTTTCTCATTTTGACTTTATTCGGAGGGATAATACTTATAAATATAAATCATAGTTTTACACCAATCAAGTATCAAAAAGTTGGAAAATGTTGAAAATGACAGGAGGTAATTTAAAACTATTTAATTTACAAGTTTGGCTTTAAACATTCTTTCAACAGCTACAAAAGGGGCTTTCAAGTATTTCAAATTTGTTAAACAATAATTTCTGTGACCTTAGAGGCATTTTGACACAGTCTAAAACATAGCATAGCATTTCCTCTAGCACAAGCACAGCATTTCCTCTAGCCTGATGTCACAATTTACAACCAGGAAGTAAAATGAACTTTAAAATGGCCAAACTGCAATAAAATGTGTTACATATTTTGCAAAATCTTAAATATACTTAATCTAAACTGTGTAATACTATAATGAATGATCCAACTTGTCAAAGGCACTTTAAGTCTCGTCACAAACTTGGGAAATAGGAATTAAAGAAATGTCGCTGTCCGTCTCAGTAATCGTGAGTGGTTAAATTGTGTTGTTTTTTATCACAGTAATCATAATAAACACTCATATTTGACATTATGACATCCCTAGCTGAGACAAGATTGCAATTGTCCAACGCCTGAAGTGAGCTCTGGATATAAGTCTTCTACTTACACACTACACAAAAGAGGCAGATAAAGTCATGTCCAGCCACCTACATCCAGTCTGTATCTTTTTGTTCTCAAGGCAAGAAATTTTACACTTAAGTTGCTGTTGTTTTTATTTCTCAGCTCTGCTTTTGAAGGCATTAGACGTTCCAGATTTTGAGTAGGAGAGTCCAGCGCTGAATATCCAACGCTGTAATGTCTGCTATAGTGTGCTCAGCCTTCAGAAGATCACACCCTGCAGAGGACTTCACCCGGACATCCCTCCATTGTTCATGTCACTGAATAGATTAATTGGCTGTCCGCTCCTTTGAGTATTAGTGATTGGCCTGTACAAAACCAAACGCTTTATCTCATTGGCTCAGCTGCTGCTTTGGAGCTTCTGTTTAATGAAAGTGACAAAGGTGTCTAATGCCTAACAGTATTCTGGTTTGTACAGAAAGACAATTTATGCAGCTGCAAAGGATAAAGATGTAAAAGTCTTGCACAATGCATATCCGTTTGGCATTCCATTACACGAGCGAGTTTCAACTGTGTTTGAACTGCTTGAAATAGTAAAATGTTGAATGATTTAGAAAACCACTTAGAGATACGCTTTGGTCAAAACATGTATTACTCCCTGCATTATGGCTGAGTGAATCACAGAAGGTTTTGGGTTCAAAGTTCAGCTCTGGCAGCCCTGAACCGAGCCTGTGTGGCACCCACTGCTCCTCACAGGGTGCTCCAGAGGGACTGATGGATGGGTCAAATGCAGAGGAAAAAGTTCCCTTGACGGACAATACAGTGTTTGTCTGGGAATTTCAGACTCACCTCTGTGTCTTTGTATAAATAATGCACAGATGTAGGATTCTTGCCAGGCAAATAGAGTGTAACTTTACCAATCCTTGTATTGATTATAAAGTAAATTCAACAAGTACATTATAATAGTCAATATCTTGGGTTTAGACTAGATTTAAGTTTGACAATCATTTTCAATTCTTACAGTATATTTATCCCATCCACTACTGAATGTCAGATAGTAATGTTCTAAATGAGTTCCTTTTTATTTTGGATACTTATAAAAACAATGTAATCATGCCAGACAACATGTATACACTATCTGTGGCCATATTGGATCTAGTCACTAATGTAAAATGTAAACTCTAAAAGCCGATGTTTAAACTATGATCAGCATACAGGGCAAACATAATGGACTCAAAGCAACTGTGAAAAAACTGTGTGTTTTGGTTGAGTTTTTAGTGATTACACTGATAACCGTTACAGGTCTGTTTAAAGCCAGGGAGAAACAGTTTAATAAATCTAATATGCTGATGATGAGGATGGATGGATGGATGGATGGATGGATGGATACTTTAGATCAGGGGTGTCCAAACTTTTTTAATACAGACAGCTACATTTTACATTCAGAGCAGAGGACCACAGATGACATAATGAAGGGAATCATTCAAAATGTTTGTATTTGACATAGTTTTGACGAGGCACCACACCCTTAATAGGACTTTAAACATTTATGTATGTCCAAATGTTTAATATTTAGGTCAGGGTAGCAGAATCATTCCAATTTTACTGTAAAAAATACCACTTTTGGTTATTTGGGCCAATTCAGCAGGAAGCTCGAGGGCCAACAGAAACTGGTCTGAGGGTCACATTTGGCCCCTGGTTTGCGCACCCCTGCTTTAGATACTAGATAGACAGGCGCTTTAGATACTTTAGATAGAAAGATTCTTTAATGGTCAAGAAGGAAATTCAAAGTTTGGCAGCAGCTAAACAAAAAAGAAACTGAATTTAAATTTGACAGTTCATCCTCTTGCCCACACTTATGTTCTTCTTAAAGACAATAAATTAGGAGATGTATTTGCCTTGTTGACATGTTTCGGTTGCTTAACTGCGAAACATCTTCAGAACTGTCACCGGCATCAGTGTCACTTATCAGCTGATGTTACTACATGAGGCATGGTCAGGTCGCTCAGACTGACCACGCCTCCTGTGGTCCCATGTGTGGAACAGAAGCAATGCTCCTTCGTCACGGTTGATGCTGTCAGTGCCCCACTTCCTGATTTCAATTGCCTCCTTAATCCAACATTTGAACTTGTTGATCTCTGCGCCAATGACTCGAGCGCCGTCCATAGCATGGTTTTCTCTTTTGCAAGGGTCGGATATGGCTGATTTTAGGTTCTCCTGTCCTGCTTATTCTGCAGTAAATACATTTTGTAATTTATTGTCTTTAAGAAGAACAAGTGTGGATATAACTAAAGAAGACATACGTCGATGTAAACCCTCATTCGTCCAGGTGTGGTCCATCAACAACCTCTGAAACCCTTTCTACGATAAAGAAGACATAATGAACGTTGTTGCAGTCATCCTCTTGCACTCATCGGCTGTGCCCTGGGTGGCATTAGTTAGCAGAAACCATTACAACAATAAAAGCTCCAATAGTACACTCTACAATCAAAACAGACCTAAGACGGCTGCAATGAGAAGTAGCCCTCATTTCATCAGCAGTTTGTAATCCTAAATCCGAGCCTGTAGCCTACGAAATAAACAGCTCTCAGACGTGCCCAACACTCATTTACAGAAACACGGTTTTTAAATGAGCCAGACGCCTTATTTGAATCTCTCTCCGCAGGTGACAATGCATGCAGTGTGAATTATGGGGGCTGCAGTACCCTCTGCCTGGCCATCCCTGGAGGCCGAGTGTGCGCATGTGCTGACAACCAGGTCCTGGAGAAGAACAATGTCACCTGTGCAGGTACGAGGACACATGAATCAGATACAAAAACAGCACCAGATCATCTTTTACCCACATACAGTAATCCAGCCCTCTGCCTCCTCGGGGAATGAGATCATATAATAAAGTTGATCTAGCTACATCTACTCTCGGTAACACATGCATCCTCAGGGGGAATCATGATTTTTCTAGCAGTAATGGTAATGTGATAGCAGGGCCTTTTCTAGTGGATTTTCAAAGTGGGTTTTTGTCTTTCTGGGAATATAACATGACCTAATATGTGCTTTTGTTTCCGTGTGTTTGAAAGTATAGTTAACGTCGCCCAGCAGTAGAACAAAGCCCGCTAACAACAAGCTAATTTGTTAACCCCACCGTTGCTCTTGTACAAGTGTGATTGTGAAATTGTCGGCTAATTGTTGGCTGTAATTTAACTTTATTGCATAATTATTGCCTATTCTTTAGCAAACTCCCTAATGTATTTTTGCTGTTTGTTAGTTGCTAAAGTAGTTCATGGGGTGCTTTAAAGGTCCTGTGCCTGATTTATAATGTTTTGGAATGTGAAAAAACAGAAATTGTTTGTTTTAACGTCTGTACAGCAGTCACATGCAAGACCTCTCTAGTTCTCCATTGAAATGAATGGACTTACTGTTTGCAAATCACAACAGAAGTGCGGATCGGTTGCGGTCAGAAGTTGTTGTCTAATGTGACCATGGGATTTTAATTTTAAGTTTTGCATAATTATTAAAGAAGTAATAAAATACAAGGGGAATATGATAAATGCATTTACCAGTAGATAAGTAGCATCTTATAGTGTTTTTTTAAATATTGTTTTTGATCTCCCAGTTTTTGATGTTTGATCAACCTTCGATCCAAAGAGTTTAAATTATTATCATTACTTGATATTCACGTCTATTCTATTATTCAAGTTTATTCTATTATTATTTTTTGCTCTATTAGCCTATGCCATACCACTTATATCAGTTAGTATAATACAATCTTTTAAAATAATTCACTTAAGGACACAACTTTGCCTGACTTTATTCAAAGAATTCATTGCCTGGACACATGCAGACTCACACTGGTGCCACTTGCTGTATTATACCTCAAATATCACAGAAAAAGCAGTCTAAATCGAGCCAATTATGAGCAAGCGTCTGTATGCTATTACTGCTTTGCTCAATAACTTTCCCTTTCTCTTCCTGTCCCCAGACGACTCCACTGATGTTTTTGAGGTTCACCGCTGTAAAAGTGATGAGTTCCAGTGTCTAAATCAGCGCTGTATCCGAGCGCTGTGGAAGTGCGACGGCGACGATGACTGTCTGGATGGGAGCGATGAGGAGAACCACATTTGCTGTAAGAAAGATCCACTTAAATCATGCTTTATAGAAAACCAAATTACCTAAAGAGGAAAATGTACTGAGATGCAGAGGCTGTTATCGCAACTGTTTGTTTACTTTAACACCATGTACGAAGATGAAACTTTAGTAATGCTTTGAGAAAAACTGGGTTAGGGTTAGGGTAAAAAATAATTTGACATAGTCTGGACTATTTTTAAGACAGACTGGTGCAATTATTGTCATTGTTTTTTTGCTGAAGGACACAACGGCAGTATTTATTACCAATCTTTTCTCCAACCATTGGCATTTAAAGGATTATGTAACTTTTCTGATGGAGCGTCTGCCTGTCACCTGCTTGTCTCCATGGAGATGTTACTGCTCTGCCTGGCTTGATCTGTATATGGCATTAAACTATCTATATTTGTATTTTTGAAAAACAAAAACACAAAATAATTCAATTACCAAACAGAGGTTATGCTCTGACATTCTTTTATCTGTAAAATGCTCCTCAACATTCCAGCTGCGTTTTCTTATGCCTAATTTTTGTTCATGGGGCTTTTTGTTTTACTCAAATCAACTTTATAACGTAAAATGTCAACTGAAAGTAGTTTCTTGTTCTTGCTGTGACTTTGCAGAGCTTTGCTAGCTTGTTTCCTAACATGAGTTGGAGATAAATGAGACAACAAATAATTTCCGCAACACTTGGATTCAGAAACATAATTTTTAAGGAGAGAAAAGCAATGAGTTCGTGTGTGTGTGTGTGTGTGTGTGTGTGTGTGTGTGTGTGTGTGTGTGTGTGTGTGTGTGTGTGTGTGTGTGTGTGTGTGTGTGTGTGTGTGTGTGTGTGTGTGTGTGTGTGTGTGTGTGTGTGTGTGTGTGTGTGTGTGTGTGTGTGTGTGTGTGTGTGTGTGTGTGTGTGTGTGTGTGTGTGCGTTTTTAGTATTTAGTTTAGTTTTTTTAGTTGTTTTTTGAGCTGTCATTACGCACCATTAACAGTTTTTGACAATCACTGCTAAAATTCAGAATGCTATGATGTCATTTGCGTAACCTGTAATTATTAAATGATAGTTAGGTTCTGCACCTTATTGTTGAACTTTCTAAGTATGGCAATAACGTCCTCATGGAGACAAGCAGGTGGCAGATCCTCTACCAGAAAAGTTACACCTCATCAACGTGATCTGGCGTCACAAAATGTTTCTGCATCAAACCCAGTCCAATTATCTGAAGCGTTTCTGTTGGATTGATGTCATCTGAGGATATAACCTGGTTAGACTGAACAAATGTACTGTAAGGAGCCTCTAAAATTAGTCCTTCTGAGACGTCGCTGTATAAAAAATACAACAGTGACGAGGCACTTAGATGCGGAGTCATGCACAGTGCGCTCTAAAAGGCTTACTCTTCCTACAGTCAGCCTGTGTGTTGGAAATGTCAGCGCTGCAGCAGGGTGAAAAGTGCTCCTCCTCCACACTCGCTGTCTCTGTTACTGGTGTAAAACTTGCACTTTAACAAATCGCTACAATAAACAACACTTATGTGAGACACTCCGCTGCCGGTTTGATGCTGTGTTCTTCTAAAAAGTCAGCGTGATATTGAAGTAATCTCCGACTAAAGTGATATAAAAATTAAAACATTGAGTGGCTTCTCTTAAGTGGACGGAAAACCTCCTGCTTTGAACAAATGTCAGCAAATGTTTTAAAAGTTTTAGGAAGTAAAAGTTGACCAGAAGTGAGTAACTTTTTGTTTTTCTGTTTGTTGGTTTCAGCTTCTTGTTATATGCAACATTTGGCGTTTTTTTCACTTTCAAAAGATATAATATGTTGTTGCGTTTAATGGTTAATCACTATGGCAACGGTCCAAATTTCTTATCATTCTGAAATCTTTGGATATCTGAGAGTATGGATTGCCACATATTTTTACTATCTGGCAAATCTAAGTTTATGTATTTCGTATTGTTTGGAAAAGCTTATAAAAATGGGACATTTTGTATTGTTTTTTTCTCAAAAGGTGCACATACATTTTTAAGCTTGTATCACATCAATAATAAATACTATACTTTTTATACAGTTTCGTTTTTTCACTACGCATTCACATACACAGATAATTTGCAATATAAAATATAAAAATCAGACAGATAAAAACTGGACATTTTAATCAAAGTATATGACTTTTCTGACAATTACCAGATGTATTAAAATAAACATACATTGTGCACAACCGCCGTAAATTGATTCCATACTTAAAAATGGCTAAAAATACAGTTCTTTACATATTATTTACTACTTTTTAAATAATATTTTAGTTTCATTATTGAGTAAAAACAACAATATTCTGTTTTATACTACATGTACTACATTTGTCAGTGCACACAGGGAGAGTCCGACTGGGATCTGTGTGACAGTCTCTGCAATTTTAACACATCCAACTGTTTATTTTGACTTATTTACACGGTGTTTGTGTTTGCAGCCAACCACACTTGCCCCACAGATCAGTTCAAATGCAGCAACAACCGGTGCATTCCCAAAAGATGGCTCTGCGATGGGATGAACGATTGCGCCAACGGAGAAGATGAAGCCAATAGTACATGCTCGGGTAAGTGCTATCAGTCTGCAGCAACAAGGCAGAGCTGCACCCTTCAGTAGTGGGATAGATAACCCCAACTTTAACGCTCAAGATAAACAGCACAACAGCAGAGAGGGAAGAATGTGGAACAGGCTTTTGTGATGCCGGAAAACAGATGCACCGGGAGGCTTTAAAATATCAGATATAGGTGACATAAAAAGAAAATATATTGCATTGACTTAACCTAATCAGATTATTTATTTGTTACCCGTATTTGGAAGTGGGTAATCTATATGCAACTAAAGTAGATGCAACAAAATGAACCAGCTACAAAAGCACACAATGCATTTTTGATAGACAACAGTGAAAGTGAGCATGCTTGAAATCTTAAAAACTTACTCTGGCAAATGTGAAAAGGCAGTCAAAAAGTAAAGTACTTTGCTTATCACGTAGGACAAGTCAATGTGTTTTGACATGTGTCTCCGACGGGGCATTATATCACCAAAAAGAGTGCCTGCTTAACTGCTTTTCTTTTTACATTTGCCAAAGTACGTTTCTATGATTTAAACAGCTTCACTTTCACTGACAGACAAACACTTTTATTTGTTTTAAGGATTTTTGTTGTTTGTTGACATGTCTAGGGTTTATTTTGCGAGAATATACCTTACTTTGATGGAACTGCAAACCCTCTTTATAGAAAGTTAAATAGATTTTGGCACATAATATAGTGACATTTGTTTTGTCCTACTGTATATTATTTTGTAAAAGCAGCTATTAGGGTCAAAATGAGACTGCTGTGTGGTGTCTGCGTCGAATTAAAAGAACCAGGAAGTGCACTGTTATCATGCAAGCTGTTGTTTACTTCAACTTAATTTGCTTTAATTTTCTCTGGCCTATGAAAGGTGTGTAAATGTGCTTATAATGTTGGTGAATAATTAAGATGCAAAAACGTAAAAGGAAAGCGTTAAGAAGGTGAAAGGTAACTTGCGAAAAAACGACAACAATGGACCGTTTAAACACATTAAACAACAGATACCGATCAAACTTTTGACCAGACTTACAACAAGCTGTGTGCACTATATGTACTGGACTGTATGGGTAAATTACAGACTAGCGTTTTCAACTGCCTCACAACAGGAGGTATCCAGTCCTCTCTGCACATCCCGTTGCTTACTCTTTGTATGCATGTTTAGTATGAGACCACAGGGCCGTCTCCGCGTGTCGACTCGTCTTTCATACATCTGACTTGAGGCTATATCCATCTGAAGACGTGAATGGGGGCGACGCTTGATCTCCTCAGTCACTCTCCCCGTCTGACAGCTGCTTTCACTATCAAAGCTTTTCAGTGCGTGTGCGAGGCATTCACGCGTCACTACCGCCCATGATGTATGCGTCCGAGTTCTTAGTTTAGGAGACGTTAAGCGACCCGACGTGATGCAGCCTCGAAATCTGTCGCCAAACCGAGCCTCTCTCAATTAAACATGCACTTTTTAACCTTTTTCCTGTGGAGTGTCTGCCACCCTCTTGTCTCCATGGAGATGTACAGTATTGCCTTGCTTTATAATGCTTTGACAGCACGGAAATAAACTAGGAGCCGCTTCCAAGCCGAGTACAGGTTAGATCTATGGAAAGGTGGTACAGCTCACAGTAAGAATGTATGGTTTGAAACATTCCAGGCAAAGCAGGAGTTGAACCTTCCACCAAAAAGTTACATCGTGTACCTTTAACTTTCAAATTAGACATACAATCCATCCACTTTATTTATAGAGTTATAAACAAGACCGTTCAAACAAGGTTGATTAAAAAACAAACAAAAAAAAACTAAATCAACAATGTCGTAAAGTTATACTATAAATAATAATAAAATACATAGAACCATAAAAAATCGTAAAACATACTTTTATTAATTAGCACTACAAACTATGTAGAGTCTCATGTTATAGAATGTTAACCTTGTTTGACCATTTACTAAATCAAATTACATTACATTATTCTATTTTATTATGTATTTATTTATTTTTATTTAACCACGATAAAAAGCCACTGATAGTAAAAGCATAAAGTGACGTAAATAAAGCATTTGCAGGTTGAGAGCTTTGTATCTTGTTTCATTTTGTCCAATTGATTTGAGCCGCTTTTAAATAGATTTGTGTTAAAACAAGAAACAGAATGTATCTATTTTCTTGTTCCACTGGCGAAATAAATAATTTAAACTTTCTTAATGGAATTCCGATCATTATTTTTGAACATTTCATCCTTTTCAATCCAAACAAATCGTGAACAGTCCTACCATTTATTTACTTACACACTTTCACCCATAACCATTTGTACGCAAATCGTTTCAAATCACTCCGGTGTTATTTGTAGGTTGTAAAAGCCACATAATTTCCCGTCAGTTTACCACGTGTTCCCTTTAGGCCGCGTGTGCTGTACTCTCATTGAGTGATAGTTTTCGCCGGGCCGACATTGACATTTCAGTGATGTAGAGATCATTAGCCTTGTTGTGCACATCCAGCATTGACTTATGTGCGTGTGATTGAATTAAGTGGCCTCCTCGGTTGCTTATACTTTTTTTTTCCCCCCGTTCTTTTTCTCTCCTTCAGCCCAGCCCTGTCAAGCCGACCAGTTCTCCTGCCAAAACGGGCGATGTATACCTCTGGCCTGGAGCTGTGACCGCGAGGATGACTGCGGCGATACGTCAGACGAGCTGTCCTGTGGTGAGTCCGATATAAATGCTTTTCTTTGCTTGTCACTCACATGTCAGTCTGGTCTAACACCCGCAGAGGTTCAGTGCGGAGGAAATAGGTCAGTTTGAACTCAGCGTGACGTTAATAATCAGCAAATATCAACGCGTCAAGGGGATTAGAGGTTGACGTCAGGAATTTTGCAATGACGGGAATAAATGAAGGGTTTGTTTTCGACCTGTTTCTGTTTTTTTTTTGTGGAAGTTTGGTCGACGTTGTTCTGCTCTGTGAGATTGTGTATGGCTTTGTATAAGTATAAAGAGATCAATGTGTCTCCCCACTCTCTTCACTGATTTTACAATCACTTTTTTATCTAATGAAGTAAAACGATGAGGATTAATTGTTACATTAATCGGTTTATCTTATAGACCCTTTAAAAATTTGAAATGGAGGCAAAAAGTGAAGTGCAACATAATGTGATTTCCCTGGAGCAACTGGGATTAACCTCAGAATATCACAAAATATGAAAAATGCAGATGATTTTGGAATATGAAAAGCACTCAGACACATGTGAGTGACATCAGAGCTGCTTTAAACACATTTATTATTGTATTTTACATTATGTTTAGGAAAATATGATGAAGGAACAATCCAGATTTATGGGTTTTACTAGAAAAATACAGAAATGTTGAGCCCACAATCCTTTTTCATTTTATATATATTAAATACTATACCATAAATTAGATTCTTTTGAAGATAAAATACTACTTTAAAGGATAGAAAATTGTATTTTGTCAATGGTTTGTTATAGAAAAGCAAACTAACTGACATTTCTACCTTGGAAATTCAAATGTGTTGCTTTTTTCCAACACAAAGACTTAAAACCAGTAGAATTTAGATCTAAATTTAGAGCTAATTGTAACGTTTTAGCGGCGAGCATGAACGGGGTCAACCGGAAGTATCATTACTACAGGAGTTCGGATCTGTGGCAAAAAGAGGCAAAAGTGGGCGCGGCTGAATACGATGAATGTTTACAATAGTACATTTTTAGGTAATTGCATTTTAACAGTATTTGACCAGAGTATTTGGCCAGATTCTACTAGAGCTAATGATGTTGAGGTTCATTAGAGGGAATAAACATGAGATGCTTTGGAGATAAACTCAGAGAGACCACTTTTAGCTGTCGGTCATTTACAGAAGAGGGCTGGTAAACACAGTATATGAGCAGGAAGAGGCCGAGGTTTGAGCTGCCAGGAAACACGAGGCCAAGAGGACGACCAAACACAAGCTTTTTTAATTCAGCTGCAAAGTCCGCGTTAGATGAAGTCTAACCATTTGCTCTGAACACCCCCCAAAAGAACAGCCAGAAGTAAAAAAAGATTTCAAATAATTTCCAAACTCTCAGAAATAAAGACCTCAGCAAAACTGTCTTTAGTCCTGATATGTTTATGAGCCTGGTCCAATTTAATATTTCCTGACAGCTTCCCATCTGGCAACTAACTAATGCAGTTCCACAGCCTGGATAGAAATCACTACTAATTGCTACGTCCTTGTTGTGCATGAATTAAAACGCCAGGAGAAGTTTGCTCCTTACATCGCACCCCCGTGGTTCTACGGTTTGGACTTTGTGTTTTGGAAAGTTTGCACCACGCACGCTCTACCACTGACAGACTGCAGCAGGAGCGTCGCCTCACTTCTTATTCTTGTCAAATATCGAGTTTCACACAAATACATCTTTGCTGGGGTGGCTGGGAAATAGCAATGTTGGCATGTTTCACAGTCCAACAATTACTAGCACAGTTTATATTACTTTGAAGGTAATTATGTGACACTTATTACTTACTATATAATAACATCACTGTAGACTCGCTAAACCTTTTCTTTTAAACCATTTTTAGACAACGTACTTAAAAAGAATGGCCCTATAGAGCAGTTATCTAAATTGTCGATTATAGAAATAGTTGTCAGCTGTTTAACTTTTCGAATGATAAAACTGGTCCATACACAGACTCCAAAACGTGCCATGAGTTGAGAGAAGACGTTTTATTACTCAGACAAAACTGGAATGACACAAAAATCGCACGGGAAATGTGTAACTTTTGTGTTTTTGATTAAAACACCCTTTTGTCTGTTCTATTCTCCATCAAACAGCTTCACTTCAGCTTAATATGTGTCAAATTGAGTAAAAATCCTGTATTAACCCTCTCACGTTCTAAACATCTAATGAATAATCACATGACTAAATGATTACCAAAATAATTGTTGTAGCCCCAAACAGCACCAATAGATTACATTTCATTTCCAGTAAGAGTAGCATTATACATAACACATACATGTATTTATTTTATTTTGACATTGTGTCTAGCGTCTTACTTGATATGTATACAAGTATGTTTTTCTGTTATGGTTCAGCATTAAGCAGTACACAACTTGACATATGTGTTAAATCATTTTACACATATGAGCAGCCATTTTGTATTTTTTGGCACAGCATTGTTGTGTTACTCCTTTACACCTCATTTAGATTTTTACAGTTTTTGGCAAACCTGTAAAGTTGTGTTTGCCAAAAAGTAGTACTTTATGTAATACTGCTTCATAAATAGGATGGAGGTTTATCAAAAGATGGATACTATTATAATTATTGTCTTGGAGATATTAAAAATTGTCTGTAATAAAAACTAACTAAAAGAGATGATTAAAATAAAAGTATAATCAGTATAATCTTTAAAACAAATGATATTTCTGCACTTTTGAAGTTCATTTTCAGTTTATGTGCAACATTTGTACCTCACTAAGACATTTACAGGCATAATTAAGCAGATTTTGGATATCATAATATTATCTAAATATTATCACTGGTTGTAATCCAAACAAATGGCAAGATAATTATTTTCGCCCACAGCTAGATCACACCGCAAGTTTGTTTAATTTTTATTTTATTATGTCCCTGGCAAATAAATAAGTTTAGAAAATAAAATAAGTATTTGATTTAAAATGTGTGTCCCACTGAATGCCACCAGGTCTAAAACAGGACTATCTCTGGACTAAATTACATCTATACTTGATCCAAATACGACTTCACAATTGCTATACTAGTTTTAAACAAGCGCTAATCCACAGGAGGACAAAAACGTGGATTAATCTGACTCCGAATAAGCAAATAATGTGAAAAAGTGAAGAAGCTCTACCACAGTTTGAGAAGTCAATTCACTTCTTGTACATTTTGACTGAAAACTCCCCCAAAAAATCTCTTGCGTTGCGTCTGGTCCTCACTTACTTTGGTCTTTTTGCATGTGTTACTTTAATACAGTGAAGCAGACTTAGGCCATGAATGATTGATGCTGTGTTCTTTGGGCTAGAAAGTAGACATGCTCTCACTGGTGATGGCATCGGCGTGGAGAGGAGCGGTGCCAAATAAACTGCAGACTCGCTGTTTCCTACTCCGGCCCCTGTGGTATTATACAACGTGTCGGCTTCTGTGAGTGAAAGGCATTGTCAGTGCTGTGGATTAATCTTGGAAAACATAAATGAGAAAAAAATACATGGCCCGCTGTGATGGCTGCAGCCTTTGAAGTTGCGTTTAGCGTTTTCGTAAAAGGGAAAAGAGCATTTCTGAGGCTTGTCGATGTTTGTGTGTGATATAGTGCTGTGACCTAGATGAAAAACTGCACTGTAATTTATTTTATTTTTAAGGAAAGGGTGTGGGAGTGTTTGGAAATTTCCCCTTGGTCACTGTTCGCATTAAAGCAGCTTTTTCGGTGATGGATGCAACGCAAAACACCCTCTTGTCTGCGCCGCCTAAAGGTGCGATTGATCTACTTCAGGAAGTTGCCACCAGCCGCCATGATCATTCTGGCTGTATAATTTTGCATAGGTTTGCCGATTTCAAAGGCAAATCACCAAAACTCGCAAACTAGGAGTGTGCTTTGACGATTTAAATCAATGAATAATATCAGTAAAGTTTATGATAATGTGACAGGCATGGATAAAATAAGGTGTTTGATAGAATATAAATACAAAATGCAAAATGTACAGTATAGATTATGGTAGATATAGTACTACAAAGCCGTTTTCAAGCCGGCCAGAGAAACAGACAGAGCATTTCAGAGAGCATTTTTTACAAATCAACTTACTTTATATACATTTTTTCAAGACTTTCATCTAATTATCCATCAACATGAATGAAAATACCACTTAACCGGAAATTCCAATCACAATAGAAGTGCGGCCCAGTAATTGTCAGAAGTAAAAGTCAGTGTTTTTTTTTTAATATATTTTTTGGATACATTCATTTTGTCCTAATGTTTTTTGAAAGAGTGACCTTATAAAAAACTGTTATAAAACATTGACTTTACATTGTTTGGATTGCTAAGTAATTGATTTATATTCCCAATTCAGATGCACAAATGAGCTCTTCTGCTTCTTGTCTTTGTAGCATGTTCCATAGTGTGGTATTTAACTATTATATTCTCCATGGAGACAGGCAGATGATGCCATTGAGCTGCGTTAGGAGTCACATCTGTGGAGAGTTTCTAGACTCTCAACACATTTTTAGGTGTTGTAGAAACAGCAGTAATTGTATGATAGACAACGTATATGGCATATAGTGCTGTCACAATACTTAAATTTTAAAAAGTCAAATTTCAAACATTTGGATACTAAGAAATATACTTGATATCGATTTCAGTGCTTCAAAGAGAATTAAAAATGCTCTTGTTAGGTTCAGGTTCAGACAATAGACTGGCATTTTCAACACTAAATAGTACTTTCTTTTTTAAACATTGTGATCTTATAATGGTTCTGTTAAAGCTCAAGGCAGTCTAAAACTATTCACAAAAGGTCAAATTTAGACTTGTAAAAAGATTTTTTAGCTCTAATGAATATCTAATTTCCGTTCTAGCTTTACTATCGATTAGTATCTGATTTTCGATACTTTTGACAATCCTAACGCCATACTGTCGCATAAAATTTCCACTCCAAGTGCCACGTGATAAAAGATTTGGCTTTTTACGTACCTTTAGATCGAAATCAGGTCTATAATAGGACTGTTTTTGGTCTAAATTAGGACTATTTCAGGTCTAAACTCTGAATTGAAACACTAGAACTGCAGAGGAGCCCGTGTATCACCCGAATGAGCTTGTGCACCAACCACAGTTTGAAATACACTGTTCCAGACAATAAAACTCCATCTCAAGAAGACCGACCTTTTACATAAAAAGATAACATAGTGTATCTTTAGTTTTGACTGAATTATTCCAAGTTTCCTACCATTGTTGTGCCTGGATCCATAACAGCTGCAGTGGGTCTATGGCAGAAACACAGATACTCGGAGCTGATACAATGTCATGGGTGACATCTCTCTGACTGATATCATTCTCATTTCCGATTTGGAGCTCTTTATATATTTTCAAAATCCTTTCCTGGAGCTGCCTGAAGCTTTATTGACTACGCTGTGAAATGCAAGTCTACATCTAAATTGATTTGCTGGGAATCTGCTGCCTGGAATACCTGCGGCTGTGTCAGGAAAGACGTATTGTAAATTTAGCCGCCATATTTCCCTCAGAGTGTTACGTAGAGCTGTCAGACTGTAGGCTGGACGGGAAGTTTAATGCCCATTAAATATGAAGGAGTAACATGCATAAATAATGACGGTTTCAAGTAAACAGTAGACCCAGCTATAAATGAAACACGGGCATCCATAAATAATCACCGCTCAGAGTGAGGAGAAGTTTGAAAAAAAGAAGTGACAACTACTAAACTACTGACAAACAAAATTCAAATTAGTCTCAATCTCGGAGACGGCCACCACTGAGCTTCAGGTGTTGGAAAACTCTACAGTCGCTTCTAAGTGAGCTGCCACAGTCACACAGAGGAGGGCAGACATGAATATCTGCTGGTGAAGTGTCTTGAAATCAGACTGTGCTTCGTTTTTGTTTTTTTCTTATACTTGTTTAGAGTAATTTAACTTTTCTGATGAGGGTTCTGCCACCTGCTTGTCTCCCTTTCTTTGATTAGTGGCCACTCCGCGGTACTGCAGCTGCTGTGCCCCGAAAGAATTCTCCCATAGAATGTTGGTGCTCTTTGTGAAATCAAACCGCTCGTGTTCAGCTGACCCACAGCTTTCACAAATGTCAGACTTTCAAGCGATTCCTCTCCATTTTCAAAACATGAACTTGAAAATGTAATCCCTCAAAGTGCCCAAAAGCTTTGTAGACTTATCTTATTCACACCAACGTCCCGTGCTTGCTCCGCTTAAGGTGCCACTGTGCTGATTGGTCAGCACTAACCACATGGTGCTTGGGTGCGTGTTTCTGTCGTCACACAGTGGGCAGCGCTAACCTGTATTGAAATGTTGAAATGTTTTTTTGATTAGTTTTGGCATCGTGCCTTTGTCTTAAGGTCTCGCCTCATTGACCCATTTGGCCTGATGTCACCACCTGCTTGTCTCCATGGAGATAGATAAGTTTGATACCTTTTTTACAAAACATTTCAGGCAAAACATTTTCATGGAAACAAGCAGGTGGCGGACCCACCAACAAAATCAGTTAAAGGGACTGTACCTAATTTTTACTGTTATGAAAAATGGTGTACACAGTTTTTTACATGTAATAAAGTAAAATCTGTTTTTGCCCTAGTACAGATATATTTTAAAAGCATTTATTTGGGTGAAAATGAGACCATTGCACTTTCTTTGCATTTTTATTCACCTTATTCCGGAAGTTGCCTTACGCGCCGTCGTCTTGTTTCCGTTGTATTAGTTTACATGGAGCAGACGAGCTCAACAGAAAATAAGTTCTACTCGACTAAAAAGCCGTTTTCAGACTGACCAGGAAATAGGTGCGTTGTTGACTTGTTGTTGCTCGTGTTTATTAAACATTTTACACAAATCAACCTACTTTATGTAACATTTTAGCGGAGAGACTTTTCCCTCGTTCGTCATTAGCTTTAACGGAGTTCTCGTCAAACGGAAGTGCATTTACAATAAAAGTGCAAAAAACTGCA
Organism: Rhinogobius similis; assembly: GCA_019453435.1. Taxonomy (NCBI): domain Eukaryota; kingdom Metazoa; phylum Chordata; class Actinopteri; order Gobiiformes; family Gobiidae; genus Rhinogobius; species Rhinogobius similis. Next base: position 17,272,056 of record CM033633.1, on the reverse strand, counting down.
AAAGTGGGCGGGGCAGAATAAGGTCAATAGAGCGTTTTATTCTATGAGAACAGGAAGTGCGCGGTTAGCATGCTGATATTTAATAGCTTTACCCGTGATGTTCTGGGCTCAGAGACTCATGAAAAGTGCTCATAAAGTCATTGTGGTGAATATTTCAGATGCTGGGACTCCATTAGAAAAGTGACTGATACATGTGACTGACGTAAAAACTAACAAACTAGTTCAGTTTTTCACATATCGAAACTGTAAAAATCAGGTACAGCCCCTTTAAACAAGCAACATTCCACAGAAATAGAAAGTTAAAACGAAACTTCTGAACCTTTTCCATTACGATAAGCATTAAAGTAAGCTAGAAATGCCTTGAAGTGAATCCCCAAATCTTGACCAACTAATTAAATAAAACTACACTTGTCCAAACTAGTCAAACTAATCCTGCATTCAAGTCATTATAACCGCTGTAGATATTGGGAGTCGCCCGAGGAGCTGCAGACGACAGGACGGAGCCAGAGGAGACTGTGTTTTTGCTGCGCAGCGTGATTATGATTGAATGAAGCCGAGCATGAACTTTAATCAGTGCTTACACTCTGCCTGTTTGTTCTGCAGCGGCACGGGACACACACAGATGAACAGAGAAGCTCCACTCATCACAAAACATCAGACTGCACTGTTTGGATGAGCAGCACTGTGTCATGTTCTAATCCAGTCACATAGGCAGCGTTCACACACACCACCGCAGAATTGGGGCTAATCTGGGACTGAACCCGGAACAAAAACAGGACCAGACCAGGACCAAACCAAGTGTGAATGCTGTTAGTAATTCACAAGACAGCTGACAGCTTGCGTCAATCCCAAACCGGAATAAAGTGAGAGACTGAGCGTGACAGAGCAATCAATTCAGTTAGATATTAATCATTCCACATTCTATATTGTATCCACATCTGCTCCAGCGACTGACCACCACTGGACCCCGATCATTACACATTAAAGTCATACTACAGTAAAGGACGTGTCTTGTTGATGGACAAACCTCTGACGCACCAAGTTAGTTTTACTGAAATCCAATACAACCCTTATAGAATAAATAAAGGTTCTCTAGCCTCACTCTGCTACTTAGTGATGATGATGCTTTTCCTGATCTTTAAAGGTCCCATAACATGCAAAATCAACTTTTCAGAGGTTTTAACCTTCCTATAGTGCTATTTGGGCCTCGTATGTGTGCCCAAAGTGGTTTTTTGATTGATTCCCACATGTTTTCGCTAGAGAACTGTCTTTTTTGTCCCCCTCGGCTGAGCAGGCAGACGGGGGCTCCTCACAAGGATGACGCGCTTCACAAGGATGACGCGGTGTTTAAGCCATGCCTCCAGGAAGCGCGCAGCCGCAGAATAAAAACAGCTAATGCTAATGCTACACAGTAATTACACGATGGATACGATAGATCGAAGAGTTAGCTTGTTATTTACCAAATGGCAACGTCTGTCGTCGAGGTACTGGAGCACGTCAAACTCCAGGTCAGATCCAGGACGTAGGACTCAGCACGACGCACCGTCAGGACGGATAAAATGTTTATTCCCGTGTTTGTGTATAGCTGTTTACCGGAGTACAGTGCGCTTGCGCACTATCTCCGCTCTAGGCTTCGTCGCTGGTTGGGCGGGGAGCCGCGAAAGGCGGGTAGGCAGCCTGCTCTCTGTTCGGGAGGCTCAGATCTCAGAGTGAGCCGTTTGCTTTTGCAAGGAGGGGGGCCAGTCCAAGAAATGGGTGTTTTTTGGAAACTGTTATGTTATGGATATTGCACAACGCAAAATTTTATCAACAAAGCCCTTAGAATAGACTGTGTAAAGGGGAAAATAGCAGAATATGGGACCTTTAACATTTTAAGCATTCTTATAGCATTTGCCATTCAACATATATTTTAGAGTCAGAATCTGAATATTATAATGTGATTAAGTATTTATCCCAAGGGGAAATTAGTTTGCTTACATACATGATTGCCAACCAAATATCATTATCAATATAGAAATAAATCAATAAAAGAATCGTCATATATCAGTAATAACATATGTTTTATTTTTAAATGTGCATTGTGTAACTTTCCTGGTTGAGGTCTGCAACCAGCTTGACTCCTTGTGACATTAAACCGAACTATCTCCTTGAAGACAAGCTAGTGGCGTCACTAAGTCCACTTACAGGTCTGATTTGTGGAAAGGCAACCCACTTGTGTTTTCCAACTTCTTTTTAGGCAGTTAAAACACTGTCTTGTAGTGAAATAAATGATTGATAGAGAAGTCAAACACTTGTCTAACATTATACATGCTTGTCTTCATACAGATTAGTTTCCTATGTTTGTGAATTTTGATCACTGACAATGGCAATAAACCAGTTCTGATTCTGAGAGTGCAACATTCCAGGCAGAGCAATAACCTCTGCATAGACTCAAACATGTAACAAACCCTCCAGAGTCACAGAGTGCACAAAATATTTAATCTTAGCAAAAGAATACATTGTTTGTAGCTGTGGCAAAAGCTAAACAATTTGATTTAGCATGACTCAACATAATCAGTACAAATATTGTAAAGTCACATAGTCACTGGTCAATGAAGGTTCCACATGGGTTACTTTATTTACAGCCTGCTCCATACCATATCTCCAACTGGGAAATGAGAATGAAATCCGTGCATCGCCTCGTCTCAGTATCTGCTGAAAGCATCTGTATTCCTGCTCTGACTGTGGCACTGATGGGGAATATTGACACTTTAAAATAGACCAATTTAGCTCATGAAGTCGGCCTGACTGAAGCGTTATTGGCTACATCAGATATTGGCTGACTGCGAAGGTGGTAATTTGTTTTCCTTTGTCGCCATTGTCAAGTTTAAATACAGTATATAGCCCCAAATAATGTGCCCATGTCGAGCAGAATTGACAGTATAGTGTCAGTGTGGTTTCTGACCCGACTCAACAACAGAATAGGAAGTAGATGGACTATACTTTAATAAATAAGAAATGTGTTCAGAGGTGAGAAGAGGAAGCAAGACATGGCCATGAGAGACGTGCAATGTTGTTTTCCTACTTTTCAACTTTTTTGAACACTGTTGTAATGATTGCGAACAAACACTATATTAACTATAATTCTATTGTCCTTTTCAAAGTTGCTTCCAAAAAACAGTGTATCCAACTTAAAAAATAAGTCTTGTCATTGCCACTTTACAGAATACAAATATGTTTCTATATTTTCACAATACTTTTCTGAACAATTTAGATGAAAATGAATGAAAGGTTGAATTCTGATAGAAGGTTTTAACTTTTAGTTGGGTTTTGTTGTTGCTTTTTTCATGTTGAAAAACCTTGAATCAATATTAAATTGGATTACAATAAAAATAGCACAGGACATTCAATGAAATAAAAGAAATAAAAGTATGGCAAATCCAAACTAACATAAAAGTCCCACTTGGCCCAAAGTCTGTGAAATTTTCAAATTAAGAAGAAGAAAAGAAGTATACTCCAAAGGTAACCATTTATTGTGTCGATGGCAGGAGTTTTTAGGCCCAGATACATATTTCTGAAGTCGAGTGGGATGACAATCTGTCTGGAGTGCTCTGTTAATCTCAGTTCAATATTAATGAGCAGTAGAACAGCCCCAAAACACAAGGTAATGATGGGCCACTTGGCAACCACGGTGTCTCCAGCATTTAGCAATTAGCATTTCCCTGTGAATAGTGAGTGCTTTGACATGGTGTTAAACTAATATATTTTCCCAACATGTAATTTTGTGGTCCTCCATTGGGACGTTTATAGATTTTCCCATTCTTCATCAGCCAGCACTACATTTTTCAATTAGAGTATCATCCGTCTTCACTGTTTATTTGGGCTAAATTATATTCTTCATCTTGTTACACATTGCACGATTCAATTTTGTAAATAAGGGTTCAGAATGTGAAAAGAAAACTAGAGAAATACAGGTCTCTTGTTACCAGTAATGTTCTAGTAACTTTCTACGACTTTTTGTTTTCCAGCTTATCCCACGTGCGATCCCCTCACTCAGTTCAGCTGTTCTAACGGCCGCTGCATCAACATTCAATGGCACTGTGACGCTGGTGAGCACATTTTTCTTTACTTTCAAATGTCTGAATGTATTTTATAACCTTACTAATATGTTAACGGTGTGTCTGAATCCAGAGAACGACTGTGGAGATAACAGCGATGAGGCCGGATGTGTCCAGTCCTGCTCTAATAACCAGTTCCAGTGCAACAGTGGCCGCTGCATCCCGGACCACTGGGCCTGTGACGGGGACAACGACTGTGGGGACTTCAGCGACGAGGGGGCCGCCTGCCGAGGGGGATCTGCATGTAAGGAGACGTGTTCACTGTTTCAAATACTGTTTCAATTGTAGAACTTTAAAGAACATAAAGGGTCAAACCTTTCCCGATTTTAAAGTGAAGAGTGAAGAAAATCTTTTAAAATGAACTGTTAGCCTCGCCTGCTTACTCCCCTGCCTCTTTTCACAAATTTCTGCTTTTACAATACACGTTTTGGAGTAAAAGGTATTTCCCTGACCTTGAAAAAGTAAAAGTCAGGAACAGGACCTTTAAATGGTCTGGGACTGTAATCTCACATCTGAAACAGAACAAAAATAAACCACCAAGTTGTTAGTTTAGAGAACATACATTGGGTGGTAGGGATGAGTACAATATGGATTTTTTTGCGCCGATATTTCATATTTGTCTTGCTGTTGTGTCCAGCAAACAATATTAAGAATTTGAAATTTATGTTTTAGGTTGGAGTACATCACAGATTAACTTTTAATTTTTTGTAAAAAATAATAATAGAATGTATTTATCTGGGAAATGAAATCATTTGTTGAAATATGTTTAGCCGAATATCTCTTCCGTCTCAAATTTCACTCATTGTCTGTTTAAAAAGACAAATCTGAGGCCAGAATTCAGTGCCAAATATCGACTAAATGTTCAACATCAGACAGGTACCGATAGTTGGGATAATTCCCCATTCACAGATAACCCATCCATGTATCATAGTGTTATACCATAAATGATAAATATACAGTTAAAATGTATTTATCATACAAAAGAAACACATTACAATCAAATAAATAATAACAATCACATAAATAAAAAAAGCGGTAAAAAGATAAAGAATCAATAAAGAACAATTTGCACAGGATTAGTTTTACCTCGGGACGTCTGTAAATTTGAAATTACCGCACTACTTTGGTGTCCTTTGGTGTCCTAACCTATTTTTAACTATTTTAGTTTTAGCGTTATGTAGCTTTAGTGTGCATTCTTTACCTCGCTGCAGTGTGCATTCTTCATACCATGTTGTAGCGCTTAGAAAGAGGTGATCAGTTTTCCTATGAAACACCTGTAACTTCTCTCTTTTAATCCATTTACTCAGTTTCTCAAAAGGTCCTCCATATAGCTCGACCCTCAGTTGCCACGACAGGGTCACGTCTTTACTACATTCTGTTTCATGTTTTCCACGTTTTGACTGTCGCGAAAAAAAAACCCACAGCTGGTTGTGTGTAGTTTGCATGGCAAATAAATAATATGAATCTAGTTCAGATTTGACACACAGATTTGAATCGATAAAAGCTCCAGATAGTGCGTTGAAGCTTAGTCCAAACAACAACTCAAATCACAGACATGAGCGTCACACAGGACTAAAATCAACAGAGGACCTCTGCGTTTGATGAAATACAGTAACTCTTGGGAATTTTTATTGACATTTTCACAAACACAGATGATTTGCACAAGACCAGTAACATAGACGACGTCGGTAATTATTACAATTCAACTAAAACTAATCCCGTTTGAATAGGACTTAACTACAAGACTTGCTAAATGCGCTAAATTCAACTTCTGATCTAAGCATTTCACATAGTCTTTTGTAGTACTGTAGAAAAAGCCTTTGTGCCACTTTTGGGACCAGTGCCACAGTTTTTGAAGCGCTGCTGAAATAGATCACTAATGAACTCTCCCTTTGGTATAACGGACTCCGAGCTGTTTGTCATGTCGGACACAAAGCCATCTGCAGTACATTTATTACACGTTCAATGGGATTTGCGTTGTTTTTACATTATTACTTATTTAAACATTGCATCTTAAGACTATTTTTCATAAAGCTGTAATTAATCAATTTGCAAGTGCAATCAGGGAACACATTTTGGCCTTGTAATTACTGGGTTTAACAATCAATCAGCTTGAGTCAAATAAGTTTTCACAGTCAGGTGTAACTAATCTTATCGGCGCTCAGTAGTGGGTAGATTTGAGTACTGGTTCGACAAATTGTTTAATCTAATTACTCCAGAAGGAAACTCACAGCTGACTGGCCTGTCACTGGGACCGTCGGACTATTCATCAAACGGCGACCCAACGGAAACAGCAGGACCCGAGTCTCCCCTGTGTCTGCGGCTCCTGCCCCGTCCTCAGGGGACCGAGGCGCGAAGACGGGGCTCAGCTGTTACCGTGTTTTTACAGTCAGAGCAGAAGTGGATAGTCCTCAGTTGCATTTAGTTCATTTGCAAAAAGCGCAAGAAAGCTGACAGTTTACTCTTTATCTGTCAATGTTAAAATGTGAGATTTTTTTTAGCTGTTTGCCAAATTAACGCTTCAATTACTCCATTAACTGTTCAGTTCAAAGATATCTGATAGAGCTGCAAAGACTAATCAACTAAACATGACTAGTTTGATAATCGTGGTAAATATCTGGACTATACAGAATGTAAAATGCATATGAAAGTCCTTTTATGACAAAGAACAGCGACATTATTAAACTAAACCGTCAAACAACCAATGAAAACTGTATGATTTGACAGATTTTACACTTTATCCGTAATTATCCTCTATTTAGAAGCCTTCAGTCACCATATTTCAAGCTTTATTTGATAGAAAATGTGTTTTTAAAAGTGTCCATAGAAATAATTGTTTGACTTGTCGACTGCTAAAATAACAGTACCCTTCAAGATTTGGTCACTCTTTGTGAGCAAGTCGACAAGTAACAAAAGCTTTTTGTTGAATACATTACAGCATTTGAACTTTTGTGTTTCTTGCACAGCTTTTTTTTTTCACTTTTGCGGCTTGTCCTTTGAAGCTACCTGATTCTGTTCATTATTTAATGTTTTGTCCTTACAATTGCATTGACTTGAAATTATAAATCACTCTTATTTGAGTTGTAGTTTCTCCAAACATGTTTTCTTACTTAAATATTTTCTTGGACCAAAACATTTACTTGAGTATAATTCATGGCTATACTCTGCCACCTCTGAGTCTGAGAGAATCTGAGTCAATTTAAAAGGTGTAGAACAGTCTTGCAGAATTTTGAATTAATGCGAACATACAGGGTGTGAACTGGATTTAAATTGAGCGATGAATAATTTATGTTGGAACATACAACACATTTCACATTTCGAGGTAAAGCATCTGGTTATAGTTCATATTAATTAATGTTGTGGGCGGAATGAAAGTCAGGAAAACTACAGTGTATAAAACTTGAAACCATTTTATTTAATTTCCTGAATGAACCAATGGATAGACATTTCACAAACAAGTAAGCTTTAAATGTTTTGATGATGCAAATCAGATATTGAAATACATGCAAATCTGGAGAATTATCTAATCTGCTTTAACAAATGGAATATATTAATGCGCTCAGTGAGTGAACAGTACTGAATGAATCAAGAATAAGCTGCTGTCTTAGGTTTCCTGTGGACTGTATTCATTTGGAGGAGGAACATCACATAAAACCAAAACGTGATACATTTAATATAGATCTCCCAATCTGGAAATCAATTATTATCTATTCTTTATCTGTTAAATGCAGCTTATCCACTTTACCTCAGTCAGTTTAGATAGATTTTAGATATCTACTTCCTCCTTTCAGGGTTTGGAAATGAGGTGCGCTTGCTTTAACCTGTTTCCATGCAGGTGCTCTATGTTGGACTTTTTCTTAATTTATTCGATTTTATCCACCATCTTATAAAAGGAAACTATCTAAAAGCTGTTGGACATGTTAAATACAAAAAGAAATCTGTATACCTTGTATTTCAAGTCAAATCAACCGTTCTGGGATGAATCAGGATCAGTTTACTCCAAACCCACAAATCAAAGATACCCTAAATACACCCTTTTTTACATAATCCCTAAACATTTTTAGTTAAATTAGCTTCAGTGTTAAAAGAGAAATTGTTAAAACCCAACAAATGCCAAAACTAGTGTTAATCAGACCATCCTACAGACACCGGCTTTAAGAAAACGATGATATTCCGTGGTGCAGAGCTTTTTCCTACTTATAATTAAAGTAAAGACATCAGAGGCCAAAACTCTAGAGTCTCAACTTCAGAAAGAGTCCGGCAAATGGTTTCTGCTCCAAAGGGTTCAGAAACAGCTTCAGTTTTGAATTGGGACCCATTTTAAGGTTTTAAAAGGCACTAAAAGGCCACACATGAATCATAATGCACTTCTATTTACAATTATACCTGTAGTTTGAAGCGAACTATAAGAAAGCAAGACAATGTGATTTAAAGTGCAGAAATAACCGATAAAAAAATATGTAACATACTCATCTCTTTTTATTTTCCAGTGCTGCCATCTTTGATTGAGTGCAGCGAGGAGGAGTTCTTCTGCGTCACAGATGGGACGTGCATCCCCGAGCGCTGGAGGTGTGACGGAGACAAGGACTGTGAGGACGGAGGGGACGAGAAGGACTGCGAGGGGACCAAGAGGATGTGTGACCCCAAAGCCAAGTTCACCTGCAAAGACACAGGTAGGCAGAGCAGGACAGGAGCACTGAGGGAGGCAGTGGAGCGGCTGTGAAAGTTGGTGGTTCAAAGACGCAGTTGTCAGGCCATATATGTCATTGTATCCTTGGGCGAGATGCTTCACACTTTCTTGGTGTTGGAAGTACATTTCTGTGACTGGGAGTGATCAGAGAGGCAGTCGGTGCAGATTGGTAGACACATTTTGACCGTAAAGCCTTTGTGAAGCAAGTATTTGGAGGGAAAAAGCAATATCAACTGATGCATTATTTATATATTGACGTAAAGTCTATGTGACAAGTTCTAATGTTTCTAATTGTGATTTGTGTTGTGTGTGTGTTTGCTGGGAGGGCACCTGTGGTAAATATTCATCATAGTTTTTCATCTGTGAAGTTGCAATTTGTGTGAAATTACAGGAAGTAGTGCTGAGTTGTAAAATAGAATCCCTCCATCTATGTCGTCCAAAAGCGACGTACTTTCTGGCAGTTTAAACCGTCATTCAACAAAATAAAGGTGTTATCGGGTATTATTATTTGTCAAATCATAAAAATTGTGTTATTGTCATATTTTCTGTCCATGTCCAAACTGGTAAGTAACTTTATAAACATTAACAAACTGTCAAACTGGGGACAAACAGGCAAAATGTGAAGTAAAATCTTAAATATAATCATGTTCACTTCGTTTTAGTGAAATGTGACGTCTAACCTGTCATATAGACCTTAAAGCTGGGCCATCTGACTTTCTTATGCAAATGTTGTGTTTTCCAGCTGAGTTAATTTGTTGCAGGACTTTGTTACAAAAATGAGGCCACTGTAATAATATTCATTCATTCATTCATTCATTCATTTTCTACCGCTTATTCCCGTTAGGGGTCGCGGGTGACTGGAGCCCATCCCAGTGACTTTGGGCCTTAGGCGGGGTACACCCTGGACAGTGGCCAACTCGTCGCAGGGCTGACACAGAGAGACAGACAAGGACAGACAACCATTCATTCTCACATTCATTCACTAGGGACAATTTAGAGTTGTCAATTAACCTACACAGTCATGTCTTTGGACGGTGGGAGGAAGCCGGAGAACCCGGAGAGAACCCACGGTAACACGGGGAGGACATGCAGACTCCACCCAGAGAGATCGTGTGATGTTAGGGTGGTTCAGAATTCGAAACCACGATGTTGGGGTGGTCTGGGATTCGAACCCACGATCTCCTTATTGAGAGGCAGAAGCTCTAGCCGCTCTGCCACCGTGCACCCCTGTAATAATATTATCGTATATTAATAAAGTATTTAAATTCTTGCCAATCTGAAAGTAAGTGCCGAATGCAGTGCTCTGATTGGCTGCACATTGGTGGTCCACCCTAGTTTTACTAAAAAGCTGTTCTTAAGCTGCGCGTGCCTGAAATCAATGCATGTGGAGATAGTGTTTGTAAACTAAACATTGCGTTCCATTTGCCGGGTTTAGCCAGGAGTTAGCGCTAATGCATTTTCAATGGGAGTTAGCTCCTCCAAACATCGCAAACTATATACAACCAGGGCTGTTTGGGCGACTGACAACCACTGGAGCACACATGAGTAACACCAGAGCCTCGTTAGAAAATATTAGCATTTTTGCTAAAGGTTTGTGAGCGCTAGGAACTATTTTAACGGATTTATAAACCTACTTCCTTTTTTCGCTGTGTGAAAATTAGGTACCCGGTGTTAATAAGGCATTTGGTGGCAGAGTGGTTAGTTCCCAGTTCATTTTCTTCTGTGGTGTATTTAGGCAAATATTTTAGCTTTCAGCAAAGAAGTGGTGGTTGGCTTGAATGCCTTGCTGTGGATTTTCAAAATAAAAGACTTGCATGCATTTTTTCCACTGTGACGCTCATAGTAGATGCTGTCACCCATAGTTAGTGCTCTTAGCGAGCTCCAAAAGGAACACGTTTTCATAAAGATAAGGTATAAATCATAATTACTGAGTCAACTTCTGTACAGTAAAAAAGTTAGATCAGAGGTTATGAAATCTGACATGCGTATTTCTCTGAGTAAGTCTTGCATCATTTGCCTGAAACTCTTTTTACAGTGTGAGGGCTGTGGCAGTCTTCACGCTGAGCAACATTTGCATATTTAATTCGAAAAAATGTCTGGATTTTAATATTTTGGAATAGATCACAGATTTCTTCACTTGCATCACAACTCTGAACTGTAATTTTGCAGCAATATTATTATTTATATTATAATTTAATAACATTTTGTTTACCAGACATATTTGGATCACAACTTTTATCAAGGAGTGGTTTAATGTTTATCCAAGCATGGCCCAAAGAAACTACATGATTTTCTACTGTGAATATACAATGATTTTTACAACTACAGTTTTGTAACTCAGTAGAAAAAGCATTAACCTTGGTCTGGGCGTTTTATCTTTATCATTGCAAGAATGGACCAGTGCCTTGGCCTGACCTTCCTCTGCTGATCATTGTTCCAAACCTGATCCATCTCTTCTGTTGTGGCCCCGTCAGTGCCGCTTTCATAACAGAAACCATTTCCATACCTTTAGCTCTACTGCACTTGCAGGTAGAAATAACTTTAAAGACCATTATTTGTAAGAGTACAGTCAATATTGTTTGTTTTTGTTGATATTCATGATTGCATCTCACAAAACTTTGCCAAAAGAAAGCTTCAAACTAAATCATAACAGAAGCAGCTGCAGCTAAAACTCATAACAATGTATTTAAAAATCTTTCTTTGCTTTTTATGTGATTGTTTTGTTATTTTCTGTGTTTAATCCCAATCAAAACTAATAAAACACTTTAAGGGAAGTAATGCTAAAGGTATGAAGAGATTTTCCATTACGAAAGGGGCACTGGCAGGCCCCTAAAGACTGAAGCTAAAGGCTTTCTGCTTTCTTGCAAATTTTGAACAAATGTACAAATATGTTTAGTTGTAGTTTTTCCCTCATGCCAGAGAGCAAAAACAACAAGACAGTAATAAAAGAACAGTGAGCCCAATTTAATTTAATTTATGGTTTATTTGTCAGGGACAATGCACATTAATAAACATTTTGTGGAAGCGTCGGAGTTGGCCTGCAGGCTGTTATTCATTTGTACTCCCTGGACAGATGTTTAAATTATGCATTTTTTATTTGTTTTATTTTCAGAAGCCATGGTAACTAAAGTTCAGCAAATTTGAACAGCATTTTTAGAATAATTGACATGCCTATAAATAACAATAGTGATTTACAGTGAGGTTTTTTTTTTTTTTTGTTTTTTGTTTTTTTTTTTACAAATGGATTAAGTCTTGTTAATTCATTTTTGCATTCTCCCTCAAATCAGATCATTTTCCGTCAGCACTGGTTGACAAACTTCCTCTTTTCAAAGCGACTTTAGCAGTTCGTGTCATTATTATTCACAGTCAAAGCCAAAATAAAAGTGAACTCTTCCAGGAACAAATGAAAGATGATTTCATCCGTCTGTTGTGCTGATCTTTAGAGTCTATTCAGAATGTTTGATGCTTCTCTCCACTTTCACTTTTCACTGCCAAATGTCTGTGTTCAGTCCAAGCAAACACCTCTCCATCCACTAAGTATTCGAGGGTGGAATATGAAAGTAACTGTATGAGGCTGTTGTACAAAGACTCTTTTATTTTACTTGTTTATTGCTTTGGATGCACCCATCAGTGTTACAGTGTACATCAATAAGATTCAAAACTGTGATGCGTGACTGTTATATACTTTTATACATTACAGACATAAAAAACTAAATGAAACTAAATAAAATGAAATAGAGGTAATATGAAAATGATTAAAGCTGGAGTACCTGAGTTTTACGCTGCGATACTGGAAGTAGATATTTGTGTGTAATTCGTCTCTCACTCTCACAAACCCGGGTGCGAACAGTTTTTTTCTCAGACAGAGAAGTGAAAATCATGTGGACCACCCAAGTGCAGCTAATCAGTGTTTTTTTCTACTTTTACTTCCAGGTTGACCCGAAACTTTATTATTAGCAGCAGACAGCACACAGCAATCAAATTTTCTCGCAAATTGCTTCTTTTACATTCATTTGGTGGAAAACTGTACTTTAAAGGACACATATTCTGCTACAGTTAGTGAGTTTATGAGCTTTTAACCATGTATGATGTTTTTTTTTTCAATTGTATACGTCACTTACCTGAGAATCTTCGGCTGTTTTAAGTCCTTAAATCCTCACCAGACCAAAACACGATCATCACATTTCATGCAGTGTCTTAAAGCGTTATCACTTTTACTAAATTGTGTATAGCGTTTGGCGCCATCTGCTGGCTGCATACACTCCATTTAGTGCATACTAAACCTTTCACTTTTTCAAAACTTGACACTGCAAATGTAAGGTTCTCAGGAGCACATTTAAAGGCTGATAACAATGTGAAAACTGCATGATATTTTTCTTAAAGCTCTGAAATGATGATATATTGCTGACCCATGGTAGTTTTTTCTAATAGAGAATAGGGTACAAATGCACTCAGATTGCAAGCTAATTGAAGGACATTGCTCGTTTTGTCTTTACTTAAGCCTTTTCAAATGACAATCTGACAAAATCGTATACTTTTCAGTGTGGTTGTCAATTGTCAGTTTGGCTGCAGTCTCTTCAACCATGACAAGCAAAAGACAGGGCAAAAGTTTCATTGTGTTGCTTTTATTATTTGAAAATTACCACCTCGTACAGCGCTCAGAGTTTGGCATATTATACTTTTCTCATGGCGGTGCTGTTAAGAAAGCCAGCTTGAATGGCATACGTGCTCTAACCCAACACTTCACTCCACTGTAGACAAGAGAGGGTCAAAAGCTCCACTTTGCTGCCTTCTGTCTCAAGTCCAAAGTCTGATTCTCGACTGAGCGATTGAGAACAAAGGCCGGGCTGTGTGCTAGAGGTCGCCTGGTCGGTACAATTATTATTCAAAGTAATTCCTCCATGTCACACCCTCCGGCTCTGGAGCGACTCGTTCTGCCCCGCTTCAAAGAACAGAACATTCTCCTCTGTAAAAATTTAGGATCTGTCAGAAGATTGTTATGAAAGATTTTAAAGTCACAAAAGGGTTAGTAGTCATTCTGTTTGAAAGAAACACATCGTAGACTTCCACCCACTTTGTTCTGCGAGAATATATTTGAGCTGCTGTTGCCATTATGTCCTAAGGCTAACTTCAGCACGGCGCAGTTGGAGATGGACACGATTTGGACGAGTTGAGAGATGAAACGCAAACAACGAAGGGAATTGTAAATAAAGTGCTCGTCCTGAAAGAGTGGGTTTCGTCACCCGCGTTAAGGCAAACCGCTTGAGCTGATTTTAGCCGGGAGAAAGAACTACCATATAATATCACGACGAAGAGTACAGCATTGTTTCTGTCGAGAGGCAAGACTTTTAGATCAGCTCTTTGTGTTTTGTCCTTACGTCAACAAAAGCACTTTTTTCTTTTAGTAATACTCAATTTGTGTTGGGCTATGTTTGAGTTTATTTCATTTTTCATTTGCCGAGCAGTGAAAGACTTGTTTGAAAGGATACTCTTTTATCCAGGGTCCAAAGCAGGAAAGGGGCTGTCCAAAAGTCTGAAATTTGAATTTATGAACCAGAACATGTATCGCAGACCCACCAAGATGGTTTGTATCCAGTAAGGCTGTGGTCGATTAAAGAATTGACATCGACTAAAGAAATGCATTGTGCACCAATGGATTAACTAAAAGGAGCATGGCACGTTGGAAACAGCTCTCAGTAGGTTTAAGTGTCTCCTTGATTTGATCAATTATTACCTATAGTGCACTGTTACAAGTCTGTCGCGCAATTAGACATATTTATATACTAGTAAGCAAAAAAAGGGAGATTAAACTCATAATTCACTCCAAAATCTTTACTCACTACATGCCTTCTCTTTTGCTGTTGTGAATATAAATCCCCCCTCAAATAATTCGACTAATGGCAAGAGATTATTTTTTTCTGTCAACTGAACAAAACCTTTAAGAGTGAAGACGTTTCACCGCTCATCCGAGAAGCTTCTTCAGTTCATCTGACAGAGAAATGAAGAGTCACTGCCTTATATTTGTCTGAATGGAGGAGCTAACTACATTGAAACCAACACAAACCAGTTGTATCTGTGGTTCGTGAGGTCTGTTGAACTAATCTAAGGTGTTAACTTTCACCCGTCGTACTTTACATAATCATTCATGCCCCTAATGGGTGATCTTAACCTCGTGAGCATTCTTATAGTTTCCTTGTTTTGGTTTGAGGTGCACATGGTTGGATCTTAGAACTTCATTTCTGTTCACAGATGGATTGACTTTCCTGACAAACCAACTTATACAAATTCTGTTGAACCAAGACATCACCAATCTATTAATTAACAAATTGTCTGAAGGTCTACATCACTACTACCTTCATCTCTTTAACACTAACAAACAATCTCATCAACACATGCCTGGAGTGTTTTACTGAAAGGCACAACAATTTGCTGGTAGCCTTCAGGTGAGCAGCAATTTTCAACAAACAATAGTATTTGAAAAGATAATTGAAACTCTTTAATGTTGAATGTCACCTGACAAGAGCTATTACAACTATGAACAAAAACATTTGGTTCTCACATTGTTTGGTTTATAGTCTTTCTGAAAGGACAATGTTGAGTGGATTTGATTGTCATGTTGGATATTTATTATTAAGCCAACACTAAAACCATACAAACTACAAACTATAGCCTCAAACTTCAACTTCTGTCGTTTCGAATGAGTCCTTTAGTTGTGCGTGTCCATTCTGTGCGCCCTTGCGTCGCGTTTAAAAGCAGGATACATTTTGAAAGACTGCTTAAATAAAGAAGTGACTAATGCAACTTTATAATCGGCTAAAGCGTTCTGCCTCTCAAGCACGATTGGCTGGTTTTCGGATGTTTCCTGAACTGGAGAAGATTAAGTGTCCCCAGCAGACCGCAGTTGCACAAATAGACTTGGAGTTAGTTTGCGCTTTGTTTGTGTTACGCTGCTGTAATTAGCAAATCACATAAATGAAAAATGCAGAAGCACTCGACTGCAGTGAGGAGTGGTCAAGCTGTTAATCTGGCTCAAGGCTGCACTGTCTTTGCTCAAGGACAAATAACAACTGAGTCCAGCGCGTTACGACGCAAAGACAAACAGATTTCTTTGTGCAAATCCTAAATACAGTAAGACATCCATTTGTGATAATGTTTTGCGAAATTAATTTAGCAGTTTTATCATTTCAGAAAGTTAGTGACAAGAAAACTAATATTTACTGCAAGTTTGTTTATAAGTCTTATAAATATATATTATTTCTGAACATAAAGTTTTGTTGTTTTTTTAAATTAATGATCACAATGAGAAACGCATGGCTAATTGTAGCGCTTTGAGAGACTTCGACAAACCTGTAGAGCACATTATAAGTGTAAAGTATTATTATTATTATTACTGTTAATTGCACAAGTTACATAATATTTTTGCGTCATTTACTTCGATTAGCATATTTAAATTACTGCCAGACTCGTTTTGACCATTTTCTAACTCATGGCCTGCATTAGCATGTCGGAGAAGGCTGGCTTTTGTTTATCCTTCGCCTGCAGATGTGGTTCTAACACACTTCCTGACGAGGGAACAGCTCGCAGACTGAAATTTAATGTGAGTTTTCAGTAAATACATGATTTGAAGTTCTAAAACATTCAATGCCAAAGGAAAGCTACTCAAGAGGATGTTTAAAAGTCAATAACTCAAACCACTGCACCATGTTTTAGACAACCAAAATGGACATACATTTAACCTCTACAACAAACATTGCGATCGTATTTCCTTTGGAGCTTGAGGGTATTCAAATATCAAGAGCTGTTGTGTTTGGTTGTTTGGGGGCATAAAAACAGGGAACAGACTCAACGTGGCTTTTATTGAACTTTTAAAAGAAAAGCCGCAGAGGACAGCGCTCCAACGGCAACATAAAAGCGCAGATAGTCCCAAACGTGGAGAAGGGCAAGGCTGTTTAAAGCTTTATGAGGTAAAAGAAGTTCAAAATCAATGCGTAGAAACAAGGAAGCCAGCGCCGTGCCCCAGGAAGTCTGCCCATTTGATGCATTTTCATACTTTAGTGAGTTATGCTTTAGACGGTATATTAAAAGGCCATTTTAAAAACAGCCAGAACAGCAAGTTGTTAAGATTTCATAGTGTTTTGCACATTTTTACCGCACTTAATAAACACCGGAGCTTGACCTTGTGATACCTTTGGCACTGCTAACATTTCAGACTACTAAGCATGTCTTTCTTTTTAAATTTCCTGCCCTCTCGCATATCGAATGACCCGCACGGTGTCAAGTCATCGCTGAAAAGATAAAAAAAGGAAAACGTGATTGTTTAACGTGACCTTATTGCGAATGTCATCACAATAAAGCTTGCCTTATGAGTTTTCTTGCCAACAACAACTTTACGACCGACTATTTTAAGCCGACGTCTTGAAACTCGGACTGTGTTGTTGCGACGTTTAATCATTCGCCGAAGTTAGTTGAAGTCATGCGTCAGTTCCTTCCTCTTGGAGATCAAGTAAAGTTGCTCAAATGAGTCAGCGTTCAAATTCTTCGAGTTATGGTTTTATGTCCGTATTTTAAATCTGTGAAAGGGGAGCGTGAGATGAGAGGCGGCACCGGCGATGACAAATGGTGAGGAATTTTGATTTGAGACAGAAATAAAACATCTAGTGAGCCGACGTGTTTAACAGCTCTGAGTCTGACAGGTTTTGAGACGATGTTAAACCCAAGATAATGCAACATAATGCAACCAGACATGGCTTTGTTATTGGGGATTTGTCAGAGCTTTCTAATAGCTTTCTAATTTCACTTTCACACTTTTCTTTTTTAATCTTAATTTGAGTATTATTTGAGATTGGTTATTCTGCTAAATGCTCTTTTCACAACAATCACCTTTCTTTGTGTCGACAGTAATGTTCTTGTGTCTCTTCTGTGTCCTGTATTTAACCACGTGTTTCAAGCGTGGTGACATTAAGCAACTGCGTCTAACAGGATTGGTTTTGAGCGTTATGTTGTTGCATATTTTGACTTGAACAGCTTGTCAAAACACTACTTTTACTTTACAACAAGTAAAAATGCACAGTCATTGCTTTTCCTGGGATGTTACACAGTATGGCATTAAACTTACAACGCATTTATTACAGTTGTTTTTATTGTTCAAAAATACCTAGATGAACATTCTTATCCCTTTTTTACCAAGGTACTGATTCAGATCTGATTCTAAGCTGGTGCTGGTGCTGTTTCAACATGTCCAAAGCTGTGGCCTTAACAGGTGCATTAAATGATAAAATGAATACAAGCATTTACAAGCACACAAGCAAATGATTTATGTGTATATAAATATGATATATATACATACTGTATATGATATAGATATGCATATAGACAAGCATTTTGCAAGATATATGGTTATGCGGATGAGCAAACTGAATTGTTTATTTCTTTGGATGAACTCACGCCTTGTGCTCTCTGAGATTCTACACATTTTTTTCTCTTTAACAGTTTGACACGATGAATATAAATGACCCCAGCACTATATTACGTTGATGGAAACATGGCACAAGGCGGATGAACAGTTATAAAACACCATGTAAAATCTCACACTTTTGAACAACAAAAAGTATTGCGAAGATGATTGGTACGAATATTGATCTCTCTGGATTTTTTTCATTAAAAGAAACATTTATCACAGCTGTAGGTAGAGTCTGTTGCGGATAATGACTGAAGTAATTTGGTTTATGAAGGGGAAAATTGTTGTGAAAATGATCACTGTGGGATAGTCCCATATGGAGGACTTTATATAACTACTTTGTACTGTAATTTATATTGCTGAAGGGAAAGTTTTTACATGAATTCATTTTCCTAAAGAGTATTTGTTTGTAAAATAGCCTTGATGTACATGGCATTTATACTCATTTTGACAGTTTGCTTAGTTTCTTTTTAAAATGTACAGCTTTTATCTTTGAGCCTTTTCTGGTTAAATAATTGTACAAACAAAACTTAAGGATACTTGTGCAAAGCTGTTTTAGGAACGCTTGTACAACTTAGTGCCTCTTATGATAATGATGGTGTATCCATTGAGGGACTCTTGACTGAATTAAAACCAGTTCCTCTCATTTTAAGGACAATGGGACTTGTCATTTCGAGAGACTTTGCAAAGTACTTTTATTATTAGTGCCACACATTTCATGTTCACACTCACAGAAGAAAATCAGGTGTGACTTTTGTGATATTCAATAATCTGTGTTTTGTTGCTTTCTGAAAGATCTCCAATTCAATGTCCTAGAATACCATTTTAGCTATAAATTTCTTTCAAATTAATCCAAAATGCTCAGCAGGAATACTTCTCTGGCTTTAAGTGCAAATGACAGGTTAGACTACACATTTTACTCAAATGTAGTTACATAATTTTACTAAGAAATATTGCCTAGTTTTCCATTGATTGACAATTTTGGTGAAGTTCATAATCTTACGTCCAGGTTGGATAAAAGTAGATATGACATAAGTAATTCTATAACTGTTTTCTAACCAAAACTTGTGTAATTTACACAATAATTATTGTCTGACAAATAAAAAGTATATGATGACACCTTAAAGTGTTCTTTAGTGAGATGCCATTGCTCTGGTGTCCACGCTAATGTGTAAAGAGACCTCATATTTTTGACTGTTTTATTTTATGTTGTAAGATTAGACGGCTGGTGGGGACATATTTGTTCTTGAAGTTTCTGCCAACTAACCAAATCCTTTTTGTTCCCCAATCCCTAACCTTACCCTCAGCCATTCTCCAAGCCCTAACCTTAACCATAACTCAACTCCTGAGCTAAATTAAAGCCCTGTTCCTAAACTTCATCACTTTCAATCCCATATCACAGCAGATCACCGCTCCAGATTCAGCTCTGGCATCAACCTTATAAGAACGTACCCAGCTCAAGGTCTGGGTCCTGGGCAGAGGACACGTTTTTTCCAAAAAAGTATACCTTTTTTCTAACTTTCCTGTGCTGTTTGTACTCGACAGGGAAATGCATCACAAAGAGCTGGGTGTGTGACGGAGACATCGACTGTGAGGATCGCTCTGATGAAGAGTCGTGTGAGTCCGCCGTCTGTAAACCGCCCAAATATCCCTGCGGCAATGACACGGCCGTCTGCCTGACCCCCGACAAGATCTGCAACGGCAAAGTGGACTGCCCCGACCGCTCCGACGAGGGCCCTATATGTGGTAAGAGTATATGCTCTCGTTATTATTGTCATTATGAACAAATGATCTGTCTGTGAAGAATGAATGTGATCTTTTTTTAGTTTTAAGTTGAGGCCACGACTTGACAAATTACGAACTATTCAAAGATTTGTTGAAATATGTGTTTCTGTCGATTGAAGTATGGTGTAGAAACTTTTGCACTTCTATGTCATTTACTTTGTCCAGGTCGTCCTTCACACTTTAAGTTGTAAGTTTAATTCTGATGTAGACTTGATTTGGTCCTGGTCCTGGTTTAGCTCTGGACTTCTTTATGGGTAGTTGCAGCTTTGTCCTTATTGAGTCCTAATTTTGATGTGGTGTTTGTTCAAGCGTGAACGCACCCTTAGTTCTCAATCGACCTGGATGGATAAAGGTATAATAGATCAATTCCAAATTAGACGCCAACTCTTTTTGTTTCAATTTCCACTTCACGTTCGGCGGCTTTATTGTAAACGATCTCATCCTAGTCAGTGTTATTTGTTGTTAAATAATTGGAAAGCTAATGTACTTTTAAGTCTTGCATTGGATATGATAATAGCCTGTATTTCAAAGGTTTGTACAAATTTACAAAAAGAAAGTTTTTGCAAATGACTGCCAAGTTCAACCATTAACTATGCAACATTTTACTGCAATTTCAACAGATGCAACTTTTATCCTAGAAAATCTAACTTTTTGGTTTGAGGTAGGTTAATGGAAAAAAAGAAATTGTGTGACAAATTATACCAACTGGCAGCTTGTTTTGCAGTTTGTCTGAATTTCTAACAAGGTCATAAGCCATATCTATATAGTCCCAATTACAGCAACTTCCCACTGTGATTTTTCCTAGTTTCTGCACAAGTCACAATGTCACCCTTGTCACAACACAACATCTGTCGCGCCTTATGTACCAAACAACATTATTTGCTAATATTGATCTAAATATAATCCCTCTGACAGTAGTGTTCAGGTCTAAGAAGCTCAGATAAAAAAGGTTTTGACAACTTTGAGAAGTTTACTTAATTCTCTTTGATGGAGCATCATGCGGAAACGTGTCAACATGGGAATTTATTGCCACTAACAACATTCAGGTTGACCACAGTCGCTCTCTTGAGTACAAACTTTTTATAGCTACCTCAAACCTACGGGGGGTTGAGTATTTGATTTTCCAGATATATTTTTGGGTGAAGAAGCACTTTAAAGTACAAAGGAAAGAAAAACTTGTCAAAAATAATGAGATCCATGGGCTGTTTGGGCCTGTGCGATGCTCTGACTGAGTTTGGCTGATTTCCAAAGGGATGAACAGCCAAGACTGACTTTACTTTAAGAAGAAACAAAAGATCAAACTCCAAACTCTTTGCAAAATAAGTAAATATAGCGACATATTCTATAGCCAGAAGAGCAAGATACAAAGTTAGTTTACTTATAGGATTATATCTAGAAATCTATGGCCAAGATTGTTATGTAAGTTAGAAAGTTTGTGTACTTTTCTTGAATTAAGCATACATTAAATGAATGATTAATTTCAAATAAATGCATACATCTTCTATTTTATTGATGAAAAAATGAATGAACTGTAAGGCTGCAACGATTAATCGTGACAATTCAACTATAAAGAACTATCCACTATAATAATTGATAATCATTAACTGGAATATACAGACTCTATAACACATGTCAAAATACTTTTAATAAAAAAAACAACAATGTTATTAGATCAAAATGTTAAATATAAATGGTGAATAAATGGTTGTTGATTTTCATCAATAATATACATCATTCATAAATATTCTATATCTAGAAGCCTTCAGTCAGTATATTTCAACCTTTATTTGGTTGATAAAATATTTAAAAAGTGTAAATATGCTATATAATAGTTTTACTAGTCGACTAATCGAAAAAATAATGAGTAAATGTAATTAAAAGCTAGGAAAAATATGTCATACCTTTGAAAGATTATACTGCAAGATTCTGTTGTTTTTTTGAATCTGCTCTTATTGCAGCCTGAAACATTAGACAACATACTCAACTCCAATTGTATACACTATATTATACATTCAAAACAGCTATACAGACAATATTATCTATTATTTTACATTTTTTACAGCTTAGAGTCGACAAATACCGTAGCTTCCGTCACTTATTTGTTGTATTGCTGTATAAGATTTCACAGATTCCCATTGCTGCAATAGTTGTTTTTAGCATAATAACTTATACTTGTTTTTTGTTATACAACTTTTGTCTCATACAGTTTTAATCCTCTTCGAGCCCTGATTTTGGCTGTTTCAAACCTTCTTTATACTAAGTGACCAAGAAATATCAAACAATAAAATGTGTTGAACAGTTCGCTCTAGTATAACCAGATGTCAAAAGGTTAGAAGATGAAAAAACATCTATGTCTTACTTTAAGGTAAAATTTTGTTTCTATGGCTAACCGTTGTGTGAAAAAGTGAACAAAAGGAGCTCTTGAGGGTCAAAAGGCAACATAAGTGTGTTATGCCACAGTGGATTCGAATTACATCAGCTCTATAGAACGGCGTGTTAGAACCATTAATAATGGGCCCTGATTACTTAAATTACAGTTGATCGTCCTTCATCACAAGGCAGTCAGACTTACTGCATACAATGGTAAATAATTACATGCCATTTAATTCATTTCAGCATTCATTCTACAGAACATGCGTGCGCCACTATTGAATACTGAAGAGCAGTGAATATGGACTAATAAAAGGTGTGAAACATGAACATATTATTACGTCTTTTATAATTGATCATGAAACAAATTTAACTTGTAAAAACAGAACTAAAATGTTTAAACATATTCACTTTCCTAACATAGCCGAGCATCTTATTCACCGCAATGCTGGTTTAAATTTATAAGTGCGTTTCTCAATTTTGTGAAAGGTGAGTTTTGCTGTCACACAACTGCTAATAACAGCTACAATGTTAATGCTTTACAATTAGAAGCAGACAGCACAAACATGCCAAAGACTTGTTATTGTTTTTCTTTCTTCTTTTTATTATTATTTTTTTAAAGTTAGTCACAAAATATCGTTCATGTGCTTTTATCTCTATTTAGAGAAAATCTGTTCATTAATAGATTTTAATAGAGCAGTAAGATTTGTTGTTATTGGTAATTAATTAAAAAATTGTGCTGAGTTCTTGTGCAAATCTGTTATACCATGGACGACTAACAAAAGCCTCTAAATGTAGTAATGTTTAGTCAAAGAGCTCCCATTTTTATCCACACAGGGCAGGTCAAGAGTAGAAGGTGGGCTATAGCTTTTGACCCAAGTTTGTGAATTGTTTTGCGACCTGTGCGAGCGAGCGCATGTGCATTTTTCTACTCTGAAAAACATTTCAGATGACCAGATGAACACAGCATTAATCCATTTCCATTGGCAGATCATTTTACTTGCCAAGTCAAATCTACTCAAATAAAGATGATCTTATTCCTAATTAAACTAGTGTTAGGGCATTACCCTCTGGATCTATAGTGTGTGTTTTCCATTCATTTTGTAAATTAATGAAGGATTGATTCAGGAAGTCCAAATCATTATCATTTCACAAATGGAGATACGTAACCGCGGCAACGCTGGAAGACAGAAATCAAAAGCATGCCTAAAAACTTCATCTGATATCCCTCTTATTTGTGCTGGCAATGCAAATTACTGCACACCTCCAACTCCTCTCACAGAGCACAAGGGCAAGTAAGTTTGGGCGGATTGTCTCATCTTTTCAGCGTTACACACAGCGATGATATAACCTGCCCCCAGGGAGTCTTTGCGTTAAGCTTTCATTCACATTCAGCAGCATGGAGCCGGGTCTGTATTTTCTCAAAGGCGGAGGGGACAGACGGGGGCATAAAGAAATGGTCTGTGATTAAGGTAAACATGAGTGTATTTGTCCAGTGGCCCACAGAGGCACAGCTAAAGCATCTCATGTGACTATATCCGGACATCTAATCTCCGAAAGTGAAGCAGTGTAAACATAGAGGTTCATTTTGTCCTGCGCCTCTAACCCGCTCTCCAGGGGCCACTATAGGACTCCAGCGCCTGTGTGTTATCCAGGCAGAGAAGTGGCTCCTGCACCATATCATATCCTGGACTAGTGCACTTTCACTTAAGGCCCGGGGGCCAAATCAGGCCCTCAACCCATCTTCCAAAAATATAGAAAATATTTTGTCTTGTTATTGGTTTAGACCTGGTTTAGTCCTGGTTTAGTCCTGGTTTAGTCCTGGTTTAGTCCTGGTTTAGCCCTGGTTTAGTCCTGGTTTAGACCTGGTTTAATCCTGGTTTAGCCCTGGTTTAGCCCTGGTTTGGACCTGGTTTAGCCCTGGTTTAGCCCTTGTTTATCCCTGGTTTAGACCTGGTTTAGCCCTGGTTTAGACCTGGTTTAGCCCTGGTTTAGCCCTGGTTTAGTCCTGGTTTAGTCCTGGTTTAGACCTGGTTTAGTCCTGGTTTAGTCCTGGTTTAGACCTACTTTAATCCTGGTATAGACCTGGTTTAGTCCTGGTTTAGTCCTGGTTTAGTCCTGGTTTAGACCTGGTTTACTCCTGGTTTAATCCTGGTTTAGTCCTCGTTTAGACCAGATTTAGTCCTGGTTTAGTCTGGGTTTAGACTTGTTTTAGTCCTGGTTTTAGACCTGGTTTTAGACCTGGTTTAGTCCTGGTTTAGACCTGGTTTATTCCTGGTTTAGACCAGGTTTAGTCCTGGTTTAGTCCTGGTTTAGACCTGTTTTAGTCCTGGTTTAGTCTGGGTTTAGACCTGTTTTAGTCCTGGTTTTAGACCACGTTTCTGGTCCCAAGGACAAAAAATCAGAAAAATCGTTCCCTCAGGAAAATAAAGGTGAGTAACCCTGGACGGGTGCTTTGTGATGTAACGGTTGAGTGTTTTTAGAAAGAATCTTTTGGTGAATATTTTGGGACAGACTGCTTTTAGTCATGCATGTTCTGGTTTAGTAAACAAGATAAAACAAGCTCTTGATTTTTCAGTGGTTTATTAACATACTCTACTTGTTGTGCACACTGTCACTGTGCCTTTGGCAAGACACTTCTCCTTATCTATGTATTAGTGTTATCACAATACAAACATTTCCGACTGGATTTGATACTAACAAATATACTCTATTCTCACGACTGATTTTGATACTACAATGAAATTACAAATACTCTTTTTTAGGTACGTTTTAGACAATAGATTGACATTTTTAACTCTAAATAATAGTACTTTCTTTACTAAACTCTGTGTGTAGCTCTGATAAAGCTCAAGATCATTGTACAACTGTTCAGGAAAGGTCAGATTTTGTAAAATGAGTATCTAGTTTTGAGTAGTAGTAGTAGTTTTTTTTTTAAGTATCGATTAGTATCTGACTTTCAGTACTTTTCACAACCCTAGTATGAATTTGATAATTGAATTATTGATTAGTGATGGTAAGAGGCCGGTGAGGGGGGCTGTTATCCTTGCTTTCCTTCATCAATATTCGTTTTGTCTTCTCTGTACAGTATATTCACAAAATCAGGTTATTTTTAAAGACAATACGTTAAGGGCTATAGTTACCTTGCTGACATGTTTCCGTTGCTACTGCGACTTCTTAAGTTTGTGAATCCTTGCTTGCCCCAGGGCAGCTGTGGCTACACAAAGACCTTACCATCACTGAGTTAATGAATATTGCATGAAATCGTAACAGGACATTGAGATTCTGGAAAAGTTTTCTAAAAAGACTATTAGAATTATGAGTGGTATGGATGTGGCTTTGATCTGGCATTCAAACTAGATTAGAGCGGGTTGAATACGATAAATAACAAAAAATACATTAAAAATAGGAGCTTTATGTGAGCTGTTGACAAAAAATGTACAAATCAATTGCAACAAACGTAATCTGGCTTTCAGGTGATTTTATGAAATTGTGTTGAGCTTGTATCTTTTAGAAAACTGTATTTCTGTGCACAGCATATTGTTCTATTGCAAAGTACTGATGCAAACGAGTTATTATTAAATGTGCTTTTAATTTAAGTTTTGCTTTAGATTTCAGTATATTGTGTTCTGTTTTAGGCTAATTTTAGTTCTCCAGATTACGTTAAGAAGCATATATTGTAGGATTAGTGTGGGAGAACTGTCAAATATTCCAGCGTCCAGAGTGAACATGAAAAGCTATCTGCCTGATTGGTCCCAGAGTGGTCCAGGCCCACTAGTTTAAAAACCGCAAACTCCACTTCCCTCCTGGTGTGAGAGAGCAGAGCTTTTCCTGACCACCTTGAAAGAGAAACCTGCAACACTGTAAGATAAGAAAAAGCCAGACTAGTGTTATTTTCACTGCGAGAACTTTGATAGCGGCTTCTAAGCGGAACCACGCGAGGAAGGAGGATGACGGGATCATTTTTAATCAAGATAAAAAGTCGTCAGGATTTAGGTGTGCTGTGATAGATGCTTTCAAAGTATATTGCGGTTTGGAGATGAGATGATTATCAAAAGCACTAATGGCATTTTGTAATAGAAGCTGAAGAGACAAGGTCGAAATTGGCAAAAACATTTTCACTTTCAGTCTGTTTTAGAGCAGTTCTCTGTCCAATTATTGCGGTGATGATTTAACGCCAACTGGATTGTTTATTTTGTGTTGTTTTTATTGCCAATTAAACCGGAAAAAAAAACAAAGGTTACGTTTAAGAACTTTGTGAGAAAATGTTTGCTTGGGACGGCAATGGATCTGTGGCTCGAGCTTTTGCCCACAAACAGAAACGTAGTCAGTGCAAAGCCCGCTCAAACCAGTGCGTCTCATTTCAAGCACTTTGTAAACTCTGATTTTAAAGGTGCAATATAAAGAATTTTATTATTATATTATTAGTGTGCGAGTAAAATCACAAAATCACAAAAGCCTTAGATTAGATTTTTTTATTTTTTTTTTTTTTTTTTAAGAAAATTTGCACGCTACAGCTAAAGTACTGCTCCATGAAGACATTTTGATTGAGTGCTTGCAAACAAACACAATTTTTTACACATTTGCATTCGTTTTGATTGAATAACTTCTTTCTCTGAGTCATGAAATATCTTCTTTGGCGTCAGTTGGACGACCGAGACCAGTGAGCAATTATTCAATTACTAAATAATCGATTAGTTGTTTTTATTTTGAATGTGTTTTATTGTTTATATATAGAGAGTTTTCTATTTTATTCTGTGGTTGCATTATTGTGTTGTTGATTTAATTTCTCTATATGCAGCACTTTAGAATCGACTTTGTAAAATGTGCAATAGAAATAAAGTGGATTTTGTTGTATTGGATTAGTTTGGTTGATATTTGTCCATGTACTGCAGTGACAGTCAGGTTTGTTCAGTTTTTATGAAATAAAACCATAAATCCTGGATTGGACCAACTTTACTATTTTCACCCAGGCCAGACGTCGTATGTGGAGGGGCACTTGTACGCTCTCTGGTGGAATAACTATATTTAAACGGGGCAAATTTAACCATGAACACCCCTCAACAGCATGCTCTTGTTTCAATCATTTTTACATTCATATACACATATTTTGCACTGACCTTACATTTAGTTCTGCCAAAATTCCAAATACATAAAACAAACTAGCCAGTTTTGTAACTCCCTAACCTCACAAACATATCTAGTAAAAGGCAGTTTCCATTTTATTCCTTTACAGACTCTTATACGACCTATGAATTACCTTCCTTGTACAACATTCGACTTTTCTCCAAGTTATCCCAGCCGCTATCACAATTTCATGCCCGTCTCATGCCCAGCGGTGTTTAAAATGGTTGCATTTAGCTGTAAATAAAAGCCATTTATTTTCTTCAGGTGCGCTCATTTGACAGTTGTGAGTGTGAAGGTTCTTGCTGTTAAGTCCATTAATTCTCATTACATGTAAATAGAGGAATCAAGGCGGCTTTACAATGAATAGCCCTGAGTGGAGCTGTTACTCACGAGGCATTTGACCAAAGCTCGTGCAGTTGAATGCAGCTATTTGCTACTTTGCTACTTTGTAAGTGGTGTCGTGTTCAGGGTCAAATGATTCTTTTAAATCAGAGAATGTGTCTTTCAGTGAGGAAAATAATATGCAAAATAGTGATGAAGGTAAATTCCAAATCTGCCAAAGCAAGTGGTCAGAGCAAAACAGTTAATTGTGGCCTTTTTGAACACTTTTTTGTTGAAAGATATGTTCAGTGCCAGTTGTCAATAATCGTTTAAAATTGTGTTTATTATACTTTGATCAACTGGACAACTTACAATCAAACAGCAAAGATGAGTCTTGGACCTGGCGTAGAAGGAAGTTGTAAAAGTGTATCCTTTTCAAAAATAAAACATAAACAGTATGTTAGTGGACATTCAAATCAAACTGTATTATAACAAAAATACAAAACATTGTCCACCAATATTCCAAATAACACAGTGCTGTCCTTAATGGTGTGCTTACATGTATCCATTCCTATTATTTTAAAAGCGATTTTTGAACTGAAAAAACAAAACAAACAACAGTAGCTAGTTTAAGCTCATCACAGCAACAATTCAACTCCTTTGCTTGACAAACAATGGGCGTAATCCATGAAGGTTTTCTTCCTCTTTAAGGTGAGACACAACTTTTTTTTTTTTTTTTTTATTTTTTTTTTTTTTTTTGATCAGTTTGCGCTCTCAAACACATAGATTTCATGTGTCCAATCTGCTCCTAATGTTTTAGTTATGTTTTAATATTTCACTTAATCCATCCATAGAGTTCTATAGGACATTGTAAATTCAAAGGCCATTTTCTTAAAAAAGTATTTTTCTGACACAGGGACATAAGGATCACCACATGAAGTAGCTCCCACACACACCAAACTTTACAATCTGGGACTCAACAAGATTTTGACAAAATGTACAGGATTTTTTGATATCTAGTTCTAAAACTGATTTATTGAAGTTTTAAGTAAAAAAAAAAAAAGAAAATGAGGCAAAATTTGAAGTTTTAGGACAATTGATATATTTAAGTTCAAGATTTTTTCCTATTCACCTGTAGTGTCTCATCTTAAGAAGATGATGAGAGAACAATATAGTTATTTTGCTCAAGCCATCACCCCTCTCACATTAATAGAATGCACTAGTTCATGAGGAAAATAAAGCTATATAGTAAATAAACTAGAACATTATGATATTCAAATGAGTATCATGTATTTAAAACAACTGAACGTGTTAAAATGCACCAACAAACAGGAAAAATGGTCTGATTTCTTAAATATTCTTCTGGGGAAGGACCCCCTGTTTAAAGCTGATTAGAACATGTAGCTGTTGCACATATGAGTTAGAATTTTCCACTAGTTCACTTACTACACCAAAATTATGAACTTGTCTGGCCATCAAATGTAAAAAAAACAAAAACAAAAACAACAAAATTAAGACCTTTCTTCAAGAGACAAGGCAGAAAAATACAGACAATTACACTTGATGAGGAGGGGCCTGTGTTAAATTTTTGCCTTGGGCGCCCAGATTCCTTGGTCCGCCACCATGAACATGTCGCTCTTCGATTTGACTACGGATGAACATTGCCAGCAGAGACCGAGGAACTTTATCATGCCTAAATGAACACATAAAGTTAAGCGTACGTCCCCCCTCTCTGTGTCTCTTTCCTCAGACCTTTGCCTGGTGGCGCGTGGCGGCTGCAGTCACCAGTGCACCGTGGCCCCTGGGAAAGGCGTGGTGTGTTCGTGTCCCCCCGGGCTTCACCTGGACTCCTCTAACAAGACGTGTGAGCTGGTGGACTACTGCAGCCGACACCTCAAGTGCAGCCAGGTGTGCCAGCAGTACAAGACCACGGTCAAGTGCTCCTGCTACCCCGGCTGGACCCTGGACCCCGACGGAGACACCTGTCACAGCAACGGTAACTTTAGCCGGTCGGATCGAGGGCTACTTTGAGTTCTTTTGGTCCATTCTCTGTAATAATAATAATGAAAATGAGGGAAAATATAGTTGTGATAATACACAAATACAGAATGACAAACGAATAGGTTGCGTTCACGTGTGTAAAACTGAGCTGGTGCGGTTAGAATTCTATGGTACAGTTTTATGATTTTCTAGTTTGGACTTTATTTGGTGGAATAAAACCTGTTGTAAATATATATGATAGCTTTACATCTATCAAGAGTTTGTGAAGACAAGTTGAAAAATGTTTTGAAATTTACAGGAAGTAGAGCAGAGTTCCAAAACATGACGACATCACACTATGGAGACTCACTAGGGACAATTTACAACCAAGAAACACATTTTTCTGATCCTTTAAACATGAATTTAAAAAAAATTTAAACATAATAAAGGTGTTCCCGTATATTTTTTATTGTTAAAATAATCATTTCTGTGACATTAGAGGGATTTTGGCTCAGTGTAGACACGGTTGCTAGGTTTGCAATGATCTTAACTGTCTTTTAGTGAAGTGAGCATTTCAGCCTGTCATAGCTACTTTAAATGTCAGATTGCAGATTTGTTGACCTGGTTTATTATTCATATCTGTAATTACTGGGCCCATTCACACGAAACAAAAACTAGCACAAAGTTTGACGTCTTCTCCGTCAGTATAAATAAACAAAAGTCAAATTGTTTTTTTCACAACAGCCTCAAAAAGTGGTGCCATTATATAACGACATAGACATGATTGTAGGAGTTTAAAGTTTGTGGAGACAATCCCGAACAAATACTGTTGGCTTTGTTGGGTTTCTATTTTGGATATATATTTGACAGGCAAATCTCCCTTGCCCTCTATCTGAGATTATGAAACCATCAAATTCAAGAACGTGAACACACCTATAGAAACGCTGCAATTTTACAAAGTACGCTGTTGGTAAACTCAACTGTCCTGCTTTTATTACTCAAAAATACCTTGAAAAACATACATTGTGTGTGAGGAAGTAAATCTCTCCACAGATCTGACTTGTAACTTAGTGGCGTCACCTGCTTGGAGATAAGTTTGGCGAAGAAGATTCAAGGCAACACAATCACATGTATCGTAGTGAACGTAATGATGATAAAATCTATTCACTCTGTATGTTTATTTACTTTAGCGTTACACCCACACAATGGAAGACAAGACACTTTATCACTAAAAAGGCCTTTCTGTATAAAAGGCATAATATGGTTTAATAAACTGTGCACCCCATTTGAAAAACAATCATTGGAGCAACAAGAGTAATAATACTGAAGTTCAGTCTTTTCTCTTTTGTTTTGCAATTCATTTAGGTTAACTCTAACACTTTCAAGCTCAAAAAAGTTTCATAAAATATGCACAATAAGAATGTTTTTGCTTTAAAATAGCGACACTTTTGCAGCTATTGTTTGTTGTTGACGGCCCACATATTCTTACTGTAGCTCTCCTGCACACACTTTGCAAATTGCAGTAATTCTTCTCATGCTGTTTATGCCGCATCAAAAAGCATAACCTTCAAGTGTGGGTTATTAATGAAGTGCGGAGGGAGCGAACCAAATCAAGTCAAAAAAGGCGGATTGCGTTAGTGTCTGGGGATGCCTGAAAAGTGCAGGGGTAGTCGGAGGAATCGTAATAAATGGTGATTTAGGGCAGTGCCAGGTCAGATCCAATCAGGCTCACATCAGAGCGGCTGCTGGCCATGACGGCTGTCGGTTTGGGTTTGGACTGAGTCTGAGTGAAGCTTTCCAACCCACCAGTTTTTATCTTCCAGGAGTCTTTTGCTAAGCTGACATAAACGTCTCAGATCATTTTCACTATTTTGATAAGACAAACAAACGAGGTGGACGTTAATGAGTTGTGATTTACCTGAGAAACTTTTAAAAATAAATAGTGGTGTTTGAAGAAGTCTGGCTGCAAGATACTTTTACACTTTTGAACAAAGTTCAATGTTTTGCCATATCTATACAAAAATGTGTGTTTACTAAATACATAACGATGTGATACGAATTTGTAATTGTTCTTAATATGTTAATAAGATTTTCTAATTTTAACTTTATCGGGTGGGATAATAGGTGTAATGGTAATGTGATGTAAATGATCAATCAAGTAGCAGTCTGTGCAGAAAAGTTGAAAATATGTTGACAATAACAGGAAGCAGAGAAGAGTTCAAAAACATGTTGATCACACTTGGAGAGACTCAAATTTAAACGTTTTTACAGCAAACAAACTTTTCCGAGCCTTTAAACATGAATTCAACTGAATATTAATATTCCCGTACATTTTTATTTGTCACATAATAATTTCTGTGACATTAGAGGAGTTTTGGCCCAATGTATAACATGGTTGCTAGGCGCTAGTTTCCTAGTGTGATGTCATTATTTACAATCAGGAAGTCAAATTATCAATCTAAGAAAAGTAATTATCTTAACTGCATTTTACTAAAATTTGTACTCCAATCTGATATTTTACTTTGCCCTTAAAATTGTTTGGTGGCGTTATATTCTTTGGAAATATTTTGTGACAAAACATACATTCTTTTCAACTGATATAAAGATACTTATTTTCCAAAACGGTTACGTGGCTCTTAGAAATTCCTCCTTTCTTCAGTTACACTTTCTTTAGTTAAAGTGCCCGTTCTCATACTGCAGTTTGAGTGGTCTGCTCGAGCCACTAAAAATCCATTTGATGAGACTGCAAGCCACATCTCCGTATAACTCGCACACATGCCGGTGTCACACTCAGATTTATGAACCTCGTTTTCATTACTCGCTTCTCTCTTTTCGCTCTGAGATTGATAGCAGTTGCAGCTCTAATCTTACATTAGGCAAGAAAAGAGTTACACAGTTATTTTCCCTCAGAACACATCACAATTTTTCAGCTTCGTCGTAAATCAAAATTTTCACACAAACATCCCAATTTACTCGGGAAATATTGGATCTTGCTCTCAGCTTCTTTGACTTCTCTCTCAATAGAAATGATATTAGCGAATCTTGAACAACAAACATTTCCGTTTCCACTGCAGTGTCATTGCAGCAAGGACACAATTTTAATTACATTTATTCCCCTCTGTATTATTAAGCCGCTGTGTATAGCACGGAAATGATAAGCTAAGCTACAAATTAGAGAGTTGAATAAGTTTGTGCTGTACTATGTTATATGCCAGTAGCAGCCAAGTTATATTAAATATGAAATAACCTTGCATAACGTAATAGTTGGATTTTGTATACATTTTCAAACCGCAAGCTTTGTATTCTTGAACAATTAGTAACACTTCAAGACAGTTTTTTGGCCAAACATGGCAAACAAACAATAATATCGGAAAATTTTATCTGTTTTATTTACCTACCAATTTGATTATCGCAACTCCAGCTATTTGTCCATTCAAGGCCACTGTAGGAGCACACAGATGCTTAAAACACAATCTAAACATCTAACTTGTTAATTCTTATTCAGTATACCATAAAACCCAGATTAATAGAGTACAATTTAAAATATATATACGGTTCAGAGCCAAGAACTGATCTTAAAGTAACTGCACTTAATCCCTGCCCATTTCTGCACATATGAACAAGTGTACATAGCCATTAATATCGAACCAACCTCCCACACCTCCGGCTTATTTCAAATTCACTATACTACAACTGAATAGCTTTCAAATGCATAATAGATATCACCATTTTAGCCTGATCTATTCCATTCCACTTCCTATCCGTACAAGTGTTCACGTGTTTGCTTTTAATATTTTATGGCATTCGTTTAATCACAGCGGACTTCCTTGGAATGCGCACCATAAATGTGACGTATCGTTTTTATTATTGAGCTTTTTTGTTTCGTATTGTAGCCATAACGTACCATATCGTGACCGTTTTCACACAGACAAAGTGGTCCAATAAAACTGCACAAGTATCCCTTTAGCAACTGCAACCTATTTCACACAATGCACACTATTTACTTCAAACTCCCCCCTTAGCTGTGACTGACACAGTGTTGAAAATAATGTGTTTTTCTGCCTTTCTTCCCCCCCCCCTCAGACCCCTTTGAGGCTTTTATCATTTTCTCCATCCGCCACGAGATAAGACGAATAGACCTTCACAAGCGCGACTACAGCCTGCTGGTGCCTGGCCTTAGGAACACCATCGCCCTGGACTTCCACTTTAACCGCAGTCTGCTTTACTGGACAGATGTGGTGGAGGATAAGATCTACAGAGGACGCCTATCCGAGTCTGGAGGTACAGTGCGCAATAACATGCAATCGTGCCATGGCAGAACAAATGCAAGCTTTGTATCTGCAGTGATGTATTGGCTGGACTAAAGCGAGGCACATAGACTTGTAGTGGTGTGCTTTCTGCTGTCTATGAAACCTAACATGACACGGTAACATGTGTGGTCCTGGTTTAGATCTGATTTGACCTCGGTTTAGTCTTGGTCACGTTGGCTAAGTTCGCAAAATTTAGTCAAATCTCTTATGTAATTCTTGTTGCCTTGATGATTTGGTCATATGTAGATGGGTCGTCTTGGTGGATGTCTTCAAGTAGAACTATGTAAAAATGTTGCCTTATTAAATGAGTTTATAAGTCCGTGTAGTGGTTGTAAATGTATGTAGGGGGTGTTTGAAGCCCCCGCTGTCTCCCCCTGCTGTCTCTGCGTGGAAAACCAGTCTTGCAACTTTCCAACGCGTAGACAACTGTACTGAGAAATATAGGCTCTCTTTTTTATATTTGGCGACATGAAATGTTTTTTTATGTGATTGTACTTCCTTATTTCAATAAAAAGGAAGGGAGGAAAAAAGAAAAAAACAAAAAAAGCTTCTGGCATCTTTTTACTGACAGTGTATTTTCACAAGAGACCTGCAGGGGGAGCTCTGTGCCTGAAATTACTTAGTCCTGCTTTAACTGTTCATGCATATGCTGCAACATGCAACAATGCATACATTTTAATTATCTACTGTTTTTTCAATACTAAATGAAAGATTTGCTTCATATGTCTTTTACTGTGTTAATTAGACTTGTTTTGGTACTTGTTCAAAATTACTGTTTGATAGAACTGAACATTTAGAGTTTATTTAGATTAAGATCTATTTTAGTCCTAGTTTATTCCTAATTCTGGTATTATATTGAGTTGTTTAGACCAGTTTAGTCAGGGCGTGTTCACAATGAGGGTGCGTAACTTAGAGCCCATTGTAGACCTGATGTGGATTTGGTTTGGTCCTATTCTAGTCCCCGTTTTGTCCTGATCTAGTCCAGGTATAGTTTTGAGTTTAGTCCTAATTCAGTCCCAATTTTGATGTGGTGAATGTGCGTGCTTATTGGTCTGAAAGAGTTGGTGCGCTTCAGGAAAAAGTCCATACTTGTAATGTCACCGATCTGGTTAATGTTCACGTTTGAAACTGAACTGACTGTAGGCGCAGTACCACCTCTGACCAGAAGGGGTAGTGCGTCCAGTAGGGAGCGGTGTGTCTGCATGCAAATACAAGAAGAAACTATGGTAGATTTGGAAAGATATTTCATGCAATCTGAAGTTTGGTGCAGCAACTTTGACAAAATGCAAAGGAATACACTGGAAATTGATTAAATTCAAATTAGCAGGTAAATGTATTTGGTATGTTTAGCACCACATGTAAATGCTTATCTGTAGTTTAGTTTCCTTCACATGCTTTTGTTAGCTCCTTGTGTAAATTGTGTTTTAATGCAATTTCCAATCTAAGTGTGTAAGATGTGCGGTTGCTAGGTGTGAATTTAGTTTGAAAGTGCGTTCCCAGCTCCACAAACAAAGTGCACTTAGCTAGAAATTGCACCAGAATTCATTTAATTGGATCAAGTGTGAACACGCCTTTATGCTATAAAAATTAGCATTGTACCAACTAAATCAGGGCCCTTTATTTTGTAAATGGAAGACTTTCTTTGTGATTTGTGCCTGTTTTATGGATCTACGCCAAATCTTGATCCAACCCATTGATATTTCCCCTTTCAAAAGTACATACAACTTAAGTAAATGCACCTTGAGCAGAAGTCCTCTGCTGCTGCTGTGCTTTATCAATGCCCCCATGAAAAAATGAATCAGAAAGTCTTGTGCAGTGTATTTTCCGCAGGTGGCAGCGCTTTCACTGTGGTCCTGGCTCTTTTATTTTGCTCCATGGAACTGTAGAAATAGCCTTTTTAGCGCCTGCACCTATTTCACTCCTTTGTAAGGTGCACATAAAAGCCACACCATCTGAGAATTATTGTAAACAGCAGGATTATATATAAAGCTGGGAAAGCATTTTAGCATATCTAATAGATCCCCCTGTAGAAAGCACTTTTTATATGGAAGTGCTTTTTTTCTTGGCCACAGCGCAGGAAACCATTGCATAGCTCTTATGTCAGTGCTTTTGTATGTGAAGTGTAAGAAGCTTTTCAAATGTGCAAGTGTAATATAAACCATTTTACATAACCTTAGTTTATAGTATTGATGGTGATGTTTATAGTTTTATTTGTAGTAGACTGATAGATAACCCTAACCCTATAGATAGATAGCGGTATGAATTCTTTAATTTCTCTTGTACAGTTTCTGAGCCATGAACAAATTTCACCGTCATAGTAAAGCTAACAAATATTAGCATGCTAATGGAACACTTCCTGTTTCTCGTAGAATAAAACCGTAAATAGATGCAGAGAAAGCTCTGTGGTCTCATTTTCATCCAAATATATGCTTTTACAATATGTGTACTAGGACAAAACTTACTTTTTTACATGCTAAAAAATTGGGTACATGAACTAGTTCTGTGTTTCACGTTTCAAAACATAAAACGTCAGATACAACGTCTTGAAGAAGGTGATACATTTAGTGCACATTACTTCAGACATAGTACACATCCAGTTGTTCTTAGATGAAACAAAGGACTATGTAGCTTAGAGTACATGCATGCATAGATTACATAGATTCCCTGGTTGGTGTATCTTGCACTTAACATTACCATATACAATAAATCTGTCATATAAATAGTAGTGGTACCTTTACACCTGAACAGACTTCAAATATCACTGTTGTATTCTGTTCTATGTCCAGGTGTGACTGGGATTGAGGTGGTGGTGCAGCACGGTTTGGCGACTCCCGAGGGCCTGGCAGTGGACTGGATCACGGGGAAACTCTACTGGATCGACAGTAACCTGGACCAGATCGAAGTGGCCCTGCTGAACGGCGAGATGCGCACCACACTCATCGCTGGAGGCATGGAGCACCCACGGGCCATCGCTCTAGACCCCGGACAAGGGTAGGTCTACGCCAAATCATCTTTGTGTTGGATTTGATTCCCTTCACACTAAAATAGACAAAGTAAATGCATAATGACACAGAATGTTGTTTATACACATAGATTTGGCCACTCAGTTGTGTCATGTAGATTAAATCCGAAAAACCTTTTATTGTTTATTTAGTCATTCTTATTTGACATCGTTGTAATGGAAGCTGTTGTGGATTATCCCTGCTGTACACTGACTCTGGTCCGGCTCTGATTCAGGACCCACGCAGGTCCCACAAGACTTAGAAAGTGCTTAAAATCAGTCTTCTTTTAGTTATAGACTTCTTTTATTCTATATCAAAAGAAGTCTATTTTTGCGGGACGCAGCAGCAGTCTGGTGTGGCTTTCAGTGTTCTCACGTGAAACCACATGAATCTGCATGGCTTTTGTAAAAAACAGACCGCAGTAAACCAGAGTTGGTATAACAGGCAATCTGCACTGGTCCTGAACCTCAACTGGACTGGAGTCAGTGTACACAAGGGGTTAGTGTATCTTTCTTCTAATCTCACACTGCTCTAATTTATTTACTAAGAAAAAAAAAGTATGTTCTGTACAATTTGATGACTTAATAACAGTACTGTATATGCTTCTACTGTGCTCAACCACTCTGATCATTGGCATATAGGAAAATTACCACCCTCTTGTATTCCTCACTTGTGATGTATGAAGATGTCCGCGGTGCTAAGGTCCATTAAAGCAGCAGATATGGGAGACATCAATAATAGCATCAGGGCTCTGTGTTCCCACAATGACATGTGTTGCAGTGAATGCCCTTCAACCATGGACTCCTTATGCTAGAGCGCATGTCTCATTGTTTCCCAGCTATATATTGCACATAATAAAGAGCAATATGTGACGTGGTGAGCAGAAATATGAAAGATTGTTGTTGTTGTGATTACATTTTGACAAATTACAGATAGACTAAGAGAGACTAAGGTACTAGTCCATTAGAGCAAAAAACAAAAACGTCAAATAATTCAAAGGGTTGCACAATATAATGCAAAAGTATCAATTTCGCAAAACAAACTAAACATATATCACAATAGCAAGATCCTCCATCTGACAGAAATATTAAAAAATTAAGATCAATTCAAGATTTTCTTTATTCATTCTAAATTAGCCTTAGTTTTAATTCAACAGTTTGACTAATACATTAAAGTATGATCATATTTGTTTTAAAATGACTGATATTGTGTCAAAGAGTATATTCAAATATCACCATATTATCGCTATTGCAGTACATACAACAGTCATAACACATAACACAATCATTTTCAATATCCTGCAGCCTAAATTAAATGCTTTTAGCAATATGAAACCGTTGATGATAATGAAGCTTGAAATGTGAAAAATGGCATATGTTTGAGTTAGAGATCCCATTACTCACAAAGAAGGACAGTGAATTTGCTGAAACTGGAGGTCTTGAAGAAATCATAGGAAACTATCAGAAAAACAGAAGAATAACTGCTTTAAAAAGGTAAATTATTTGTGCGGTGCACTTGACCTTCTAAACTTGTAATATTAAAATTACATCTTTGATTCTGTGAAGGGTTTGAAAAAACCCCAAAACAAAACACATAAATGCCACATTTTAAGAAGTTATTAAATGGCCTGTTTTTAACCTTTTTTTTTGACTAATCTCTTAATTAGTTTAATTAGTCTGATTTTGGTGTAATAATGTCACTGTCTCTGTTATAAAAGGTATTTTGACATGAGTTATGTGTAGTTAGATGATTATCCATTTTTATAGTTTTTATTATAGTTGTATGTTTTACAGTCCCGATTATTATATTACAGCCCGACTGTATACATTGTCCTCCATTCTGTCAACCATGTAATAAGCTTGAAACTATATCCTTTTCCAGAGAATTAAATCAATTAAAAAACTCAAGCATATCACTGACAAAGAAATCAGCAAACATGGATATCAATTCAAATCTGATTAACTGCACAGCCTTATACTATTATAGTACATAAACCAGATACATATTTCTAAAAGCATAGCAATGATGGAAAGAAGAAAGAATATCTCGGCTTTTGTTTAGGAATTTCCTTTCAGTTTATAGTTCCATGTCAAAACGCGGCTGGCTAGTACTATATTAAACCTGTGGGTGGATTGAATTAGCATGCACCCACTCAACATTAAAACAACTTATCTATTTATGTACATATTAAACTAAAACTATGTTAAATTACTGGCAGTATTTACAATATGAAATCGAGTTACGTGAAAGTCACTGGGTGTAATAAAGTGTAAATTATTCAGTGCGCATAAGAACCTTAATATTTCATTTCAGGTGAAGGTTAAAGGGATATTACTTGCACTGTACTGAGCCTAGCTAGCCGATCATTTTATTATGCCTTTAAAACTGTTTATTGACTCAAATATTATTCCTATGCTTTATGTTGTTGGCTGCTACGGAGGAGAGAGAATTGATGGTGCAACGACGTAAAGTAATGAGGAAAACATATGAGACATAAATGACTTGGGGCGGCTCCGCTGAAGTTTCATACGTTAATGTAATGTTCGTTAAATGTATAGACAGCTTGTCAAATACAGTCGATGAATGGTTGGTTCGTCTGCATGTTGTTATCGTTTGTTGGGTAAATGTGTGTGTTACCATGACCTTGAGACGTTACAAAGGCTTAAAGGTGCAGTTATTGCTTTTTTTGGGATGTTCCACAGTATTAAAGTTATCTATCTTCATAAAGATAGATGGGTGGCACTGCAATCTTAGTTACAGGTTGGATTTGTGGAAAGACTCGCGATAAGAATGAAAGTTTTCAAGTTTTTTTTTTTTTTTTGTCTTGAGAAATAAAAATACCTGTAATTGAATAAATGCAGATAATCTTAATTCCATACTGTGGAACATTCAAGGCCGAAGTCTACCCCCTGCACACAATATACTCAGGGCCTATAGGCTCGAACGTACCTGGGTATTCTATTTTGGCCTAGGGCATGTTACAGTCCATCTATATTCTGGTCCAGGCCAGGTAATACCCCATGATTAATAAAATAAATTTTAAAAACACATTTAGGCCTAAAATGAAGACATCAGATTGACAAATAGTCTTGGTCCTGAGGGGTATAATCTGACCTGTAGACTACTTTACCCCCCTAGATATAGAATGACGTAAAACAGTTTACCCCAGATATATTCTGGCCCAGGCCGAACTACACCCGGGGTTAGTTTGGGCAGGGGTTAATCTGTTATACCTGGAAAAGCAATACCTCCACCAGAAAATTTACATATTTAAAGTAAAATTGCGTTTAAAAGTGCCATCACATGACTTTTGAGACAGAATGGTTTTGGTGTTTATTCTAAATCCCAGTTTTGATTGTTTTTTTGTTTTATTTTTAAAAGAAAGAAAATGAAAGAAACTCTTAATGCCGATGACAACAAGGCCCACAGAAAACCTTTACTGTTATTAAATATCATAAATTGGGTTCACGCGACATAAGATTCTTTTTATATACATTTAGTCAAAGTTTATTTTATTTCTTACGCCTAATTTTCTATATACCTTTTATTGCACATTAAAGCACATTCACAGTAGTATTGCTCACCAACAATGACAATAAAGCCTTGAAAAACACAGTGCATGCACCATATTTAATGCTGTCATTAGTTCGTGCTGTTGAAAGTTAGTTGCAAGCTTGATTAATATGCACTAGATAACATTAGTAATATTAAGTTTAAAACCACCAAGGCATACACAGAACAAAAACAAAACCGTTAATCATCTACTTTTATTGTTCTCTCTTTGCAGTTTAACTTTGACACCAACACTTCCATTAATTCCCAGCATGCTCCATCCACAGCCCTTAAATGGGTAATTCATAAACTAGTGTCTGTATATCTAGACACCGCTTGCTGCCCACATATAAGCAGTACATTTTACATGAATAACGACACTTCGGATTACGCGGAGGCTAAGTGTTGCTTGTCTGCGCCGTGTGTGGCTAACATCTCATATTAGCTGCTTACTTTGGATATAGCCAACGATTTTATACTGTAGTTCTTAAGCCAAAGCCCGGACCCTCCTCCTAAAATCAATTTAACACTCTTAAGAAATGAGTAATCAGCTTTGAGGCTCCTCTCTGATCTTTTCCCTTTTACTTTTTTTGGTAGGATGACTGCATTTCAAGTCCGGACCAAGTAGGATTAATGGGTGCGTTTGGTGCCCGAGGGTCCATTCTCCATCCCAAGGCAATAATTCTAATCTAATTACTTGAATCCAGTGAAGGAGGAGGGTAATTGATCAGAAGGCCCTTATCAAGTGAACAAAGATATTGATCTAGACAAGGATATTTCTTCCTCACGCCGTGCTGTTGTCGTCAGGGTGTGATTTAAGCTTCGGTCTCCATTTTCTCTTTTCTTTTTCTCGAGTTGACTTTGCAAAAGGTGGAGGGTCAAAGAGGACAGAACAAGAGTATTGAGAGTTTTTTTTTTTTTTGATTAATGAATTTTGGCTGTTGTTTTCTACATTTTTTCTATCCTCAAAGCTTTGTTTCAGACTTTCAGTACCGTCTAACCCTTTTAATGTTGTTTCTATAGGGAATATTAATCAGATTATTAACAATACATTTACAATCAAAGGCAGAACAATAATAAAACATTCAGCAACAACGTATGCAGAAAGATAAAAAAAAGCACATCAATAAACTAGTGACAACGTATTTTGTGTGTTGTAGAGGTAAAGATTATTGCCAATTATTACCATTATATATTATTTTTTTAACCATATTTTTGCCAAACTGATCCTTCAAACACATTCTTAAAGCTATA
Source organism: Rhinogobius similis (assembly GCA_019453435.1). NCBI lineage: Eukaryota > Metazoa > Chordata > Actinopteri > Gobiiformes > Gobiidae > Rhinogobius > Rhinogobius similis. The sequence continues at coordinate 17,230,111 of CM033633.1, read as the reverse complement.
AAAGTTAGTGTGCGACGCTTACTGCCCACACAAGAAGTATTTTACATAATTATGTCACTTCAGATTACGCAAAAAAGTGTTGCTTGTTTGCTTTGTGTTCTTGTCAATTTATTTAATTTATTATTTTTATTATCATTTATCTTTTTTAAGGCGAGACACTACTTACAGAAGAATTTGTTTATCTAATTAGACAAAATTTAAATTGTTAGGCAAAATTTCAGATCTAGTTAACTCAAATACAAAATTAGAAATCCACTTTTTTTTAGTTGCTAATATGTGCACAAAATGAAAACCAAGAAATTTAAACCTGTCAATTTTTCCTATTTAAATGTCCCAAATATGTACCATAACATTACATGATAAAAAACTTGTATTTTGTATAAATATTTAAATGTAAGAGTTTTTCTTATTCACATGCAATGTCTCACCTTAACTTCCTTTTTTCCCTATTTTTTATTGTTCGTTAGACATTTTATGATTATTTTGATTATTACAATACAACCACACAATTCTTATGTCTTTAGTTCATAGTTAAAATTGCTGAAATATGCAAAAAAATAAGAAAAGCTGTGATTTAAACATAGCCGTCCCTTTTGTCTTTTGTTCGTGTTGACTTTGTGAAAGGTGGTAGGTCAGAACAAGTATAGTGTTTCCCATGTGTTTTTTTCTCTTTTCCTCATCGTAGGACTCAGGACAGTGCGTGGATGTTCGAATCAATGGCGGTGTTCATTTTCAGGCCTCATTGAGCTGTGAAAAGTCATAATAAAACAGATGGCTTCCCATTTCCAGGCGTGTCACCGAGGCAGAGGGCTGTGCTGGATCACTGCTGCTGCTCTTGGACTTTCCGTCTGTCTGTACATCCAATAACGCTCCAGTGTCTCGTGCTGTGGCACTCGCTCGCTGACTCTTATCAATGATATGCACTTGGTTGGAAATATGGAGGCGGTCATTTGATTTAGGCTTTGGTATTTAGGATAAAATCAAGATGGCTTTCCAAACAAATCTATTTAGAAAATGCTTTGGTGTTAATTCAGATGAAGCTACAGTGCAAACACACACTTTATAACCGGATTATGACATTTTATATAAATTGTCCTGACACTTTGTCCAACTTTTCACTGAAGACTAATCTACAGGGAGAATAAAACATTTTCAGTTTACTTTTTATCAATAGTTTACAGAATAAAACAATTCTTATGGATTTGAAATCATGGTGAACACTTTGTATGTCTTTGAATCATTCATTTACACTTAAGTATCACAAAACAATCATGTATAGCAAACCAGGAACAGCTACTTTTTAAACATTATTACAAAATCAATATATCGTGATACTAAATTTGGTGATACAGTATAGATTTTGTGGGCTGCAGTATTGATATATCGCCATGAGTAATTTTTACTGTAATTTACCAGTTCATTCCGTGACAGCACTACAATTTTGTTGCTTGTTTATAGAAAAGAAACTGGTGTATGCAAAATATGTGACATATTCATTGTTGTTGTTATTTAAATGGGTGTATTGTTAAAATGTATTGGGTTCTTTAAAAAACATAGTGATATATTGTACAATATCATGAGTAATATATTGATTATTGCATGTATCACAATATAGATATAGGATCCTGCAATTCCCTGCCCTAATAGATACATTCTAGGATTGATGATTATCAAGCTAAATGCTAAAACAGTATGCTAAGTCGTTGTTGACCACAATATATAATTTATCACTCCATACTTCAAGTCCAAGACAAAAAAAGACCAAATCCTTTTACCGTCATCATTACTGTCTTGTGCAACATGAGAACAAAATAGTGCTATTGTTCTTTGGTATGTGGAGAAAAATGATTTAATTATCCGTATTAAATCTATCTTCTGTCCAGTTGTTAATAGTTATGTTCTTTTCTTCCAGGATCCTGTTCTGGACTGACTGGGACGCCACATTCCCTCGTATCGAGGCAGCGTCGATGAGCGGCGGGGGCAGACACATTGTTTTCAAAGACATGGAAATCGGAGCTTGGCCTAATGGACTCACCCTGGACCATCTGGAGAAGAGGATCGTGTGGACAGACGCACGGTACAACACGCCTGTTTTATTTCTTACAATACATTGTGCCTTTTTTCACCTTTTGTACTCTGATTATGCATGCTGGAGGTGTAGATTTATGAGCGGGAATTAAAGTTGAATTTCATCCTATCTTTAGCTGTTAAATAATGGAAGGCATATAATATTTAGAGATCTCACTAAAATTGTCGTATGGTTGCGAGCAAGATCTAAATTAGGGCGATATATATATATATATATATATATATATATATATATATATATATATATATATGTATATTCTCTTCAATATAAAGCAAAATGTAATTGATTTTTTTAAAAAATGGTAATGTAATCTTCCTCGCTTGGGTAGAAAGTAATTTTATAGTCAGGTATTCACGTGTGTGATACTGGAAATTCAATTAAGACACGTATGAGCATGTTTCTACTGTATTTCAAATCGGTATTGTCCCAAAAATATTGAGGTATTCATTTTTGCCAATGTGGCCCATGCCATGAACAATGTAACATCTCCAACAGAGCTCAACAGTCCAGTCAACTCTGAAACCCCCTTAGGATCCAGAAGTTAATTTTCCATTAATTCTTTCCCATAGACCTTTTAATAAATGCATATTAAGAGTTCAAAGGCATGTTGGGGAAAAAATGTCATGCCACACTTTTCACAATTCAATATCCAGGATAAGAAATGACCAAAGAAGGGCTAATCAGTTATGAAGCTAATGAAACTACTTCCCCATTTACTGGTTTAAATAGTTATTTTAAAGGTGGACTTATTCCTGCTTATGGTATAAGGTAAGGTATTGTTTCCTCTTTTGTCAGTGATCAGGGACAAACGACTTTGTGAGGGAAAGATCTTTTTACCGGTGTGCACTTGTATAATAAAATCATCACTATTCGACTCCAAACTTTCAATCAAAAATCCTCAACTGGCACAACTAAGATTAAACAGATTTGTGTTAACGAACATGATGTGTTTTTTTCAGTCAAAAAAGTGCATTTACAACTTGAAATTCTGCAAACTGTGTATAATTTTGCAGTTTCTAAAGGATCAGAAACAGATTTAAGTCTATGGCAAATCTACTTCTGGAACCTTGAGGTGGGCAGTCTCTGTTGTGCTCCAGGGCGTTCTGGATATAAAGCACATTAAAAATACCAACCAGTAATGTTCCTTTCAAAACAAGCCTTTTAACAGTGCTTTTTCTTCCCTTTTTCCAGATCTGACGCCATTTTCTCTGCACTCTACGATGGCAGCGGGGTCATAGAGATCCTGAGGGGGCACGAGTACCTCTCTCACCCGTTCGCAGTGTCACTTTTTGGGGGTAATGTCTACTGGACCGACTGGAGGACCAACACTTTGGCCAGAGCGAACAAGTGGACGGGCCAAAATGTCACAGTCATCCAGAAGACAAGTGCTCAACCATTTGATTTGCAGATTTTTCACCCCAGCAGACAGCCACAAGGTGAGTGTCTAGTGGACTATTATAGTGGTTTTCAAACTATGCGGTAATACATGTGTGGTGCGCATGCTATTTCAGGCAATGCTATGGTCTGTTTTTGCATTAATGAACACTTTTTATACCTGTTTGGACCTGTTTTAGTCTTAGCTTAGGTAATTCAATTGATGCTTGGTTACTCCTGGTGCGTTAGTACTGGTTTAGATCTGGTTAAAAGATAGTTTTGCCTATCATCTTTGTTTGGCTCTGGGCAGTGTTTCCCAATCAGGGGTACGAGGTGTGTACAAAAGGATGTACAAAAAGGTCGATTGACTAGGATTTGAATGGATAATGCATGTGTTCTTAAGAGTGTTTTTGCAGGTAGATTTTGGATGGCAATGTCATTGAAAGAAGAAAATATTATGCAAATCAATCATTATTTCTTTGCTTAAAGAATCATCTATACAGACACTTGGAGAGGGAGAAACAGGAACAAAGAAGATTGGGAATTACTGGTGTAGGCTTGGGTATTCAGACTTGGTTTGGATTCAAAATGATATGATATTGTGAGGATCCATTGTAGAATATTAATTACTTAGTTTACACAACAAGGTGCATTGAAACACAGCAAAGGACCATGATCTCTTTTCATGTTTTGTTTTTTTGTTTTTGTTTACTTTTGCACTTCGATATTGCACTTATATTAGATTGCCAGACTTTATTGTTGCTTTCCTATTCAACACAGTGTTAGCTTTGAAATAGTTCCACTTTATGTTCAATTTTTCTCTTATTGCTTACTTTGAAAGCTAGCTTCTGGACTGTTACCCAGCACAGCTTTGTGCTATAACATGTTCAGAGTGTAACTGCACTAAGTCTCCTATTGTATAAGAGGATATGTGTCACAGTTTAAAACACAATTACCATTAATATAACGAAGTAAAAAGAGAAAAAAGTAATCACTGCCAGCCTTGACGTCTGCTTTCATTTAGCCCGTCAATCATCTTGACACATATTATGTGTGAGAACGCAGTCATGCAGAGAATGAGTTTGTGTGAGTTAATAGCACCACCAGATTGTGTGTTTTGAAGCACATGTGTTATTATTCATAGTCTCCAAACTATTATACTAAAATAAAGTTTTAAAATGAACAAAGCAGAATCAGAATGACAAGTTACTGTGACTCACCCTTGTATCAAGTACATAAAAAACCTGGCAATCTTGAAATCATTGGAGTAATTAAGCAATATTTTTTTCGCCTAGAAAATGATTAGGGGAAAATTATTGGTTGGTTTTTGTTCAGCACCTAAGCACTAAATTTAGTTGACAATTGCTTGAGAAATTTCTAAACTACAATTTCCAGTGGCCATTAAACTAAGATTGCTAAATGCTTTTTACTCCTTCAGTCTTAAAATTGGACGACCAGTGTAGAGGTGCATTCATAATCTTGAAATTATTGGTCCAAAGAAGCACACTAAAAGGATTAATTGTGTTCTGTTCAGAAATCTATTGTAAACTACGATACAGACTTTTGGGCTTGCAAAATATTTCAAGCCTAGCGTTTCTTTTCAAGTGCCATTGTGTATGGCGTAAAATATAAAATATAGCAACTCCAGTCAGTAGTAGATCAGCAATGTCAGTAATTCACTTGTTTTTACGGATATTATTACGGAAATGGTGGACTGGCGAATACATTTTAATATGACAAGAACCTTTTAATTCATCCATGTTGCGTGTTTATTTATTTATTTATTTTATTCTCAACTATTTTAAATGTATTTTTAGCGTTATGCAGCGTTACATGTGCTATAGTAGACACGTTGTATTTACTATGTTGTTGTTGTGATCAGAATGACATCTACACAATCAGATTTCTCATAAAACACCCGTAGCTTCTCTTTTAATTTCATTAATTCCTGACACAGCCCCTCGATCCAATCTTTGCACCAAAAGCACCTAAACTTGCTCAGTTGTACTTCCTGGGTCACAACATTACCGCAGTTTTTGTGTTTTTTTAATTTTATGATTGTAGAAAAAAACAAAAACAATTGGCGATGGTTTTATGGCGAATACATAATATGAATCTAGTTCAGATCTGGACGTAAAAGGACGTAGGGATATTGATATTTGAATCGATAAAAGCTTCAGCACACACAGCCACACACAGTGAAAGTCTAAAATCACCTGAGGACACCTGAATTTGCTGAAATACAGTAGGTAAAACTCAGGGGATTTTCTTCATTTTCACAGACATGGACGATTCACACGGGGCTAGTCACACAGACAACAAATCGCAATTATTACAATTTACCCGAGGTCCCAAGGTAAAACAAATCCTTTCCGAACAGGGCTTAAAAGAGGTGCATCAGGTTTGTTTCTATGGCCTGTTGGTCCTCATTCCTAATCGAGCCAAAACGCCAAATCCACCCAATCCACCAAATCAAACGTCTTAATGCTTTGGCCCAGACTGCACCTCCTCACCAATTGCCCAGTCTTTTTCAGTTCTGCCAACTTGCACACGTAGCCAGCTAAGCCCCCGTGGCGTGTAAGCCCCCATCTTATAAAAAGGGCCGTTATTATGATGCTAATCGGTTTTACATCTATTCCGTGATTCCAGCGCTTCTTCACTGTCAAGTTAATTTGCTTGTTTCCTTCCTGTATCTGCGTTAGCGTCACTGTTCATAATAGATAAATGCGATGCAGACGGGCTGATTTCCCCCAAAGAAGACAGAACGCGTGCCTAATCCTGTTTCAGAGAGCTCAGCGGGAGGCTCTTGGCTATTATCCACTCCAGCCACAACCAGGGCTCTGTAGGGGCTGCCACTGGGCTCAATATCTGCCTTTGCACATCTGGATTTGAGGCACAGCTGGAGAAAGTACAGGTATTTTCTAGGGCTGTAGTCGACTAAAGAAATTCTCGGTCGACTAAAGGTCAGATCTATCAACCAATTAGACGACTAAAAGGGTCTGTGGCAAAAATATATCTAAACTATGAAGTCTGTCCATGTTTCTGATCCAAACTGCACTCAAAAAACCACAACTGCACAGGAATTCATGCTAAAACAACTATTTATGCAGAAAAGTACTAATAAACATTTTTATTTATATATTAGATGTATATACGTTTGATTAAACTCCAAAATCTTCAGCTAACTCACTCACATCTTCTAATTTTTTCTGTTTTTGCCATTCAACTATCTTAGATAAGGTAATGTGCTAATAAGTACTTGAGTTAAGTAATATTTATCTTAATTTTAGTATAGTTTACCGTCTTAAAATAAGATTTGCCAATGGAACAAGCTGTTTTTTTTTCTCAAAGTGGGGGTCGGGACCCCTCGGGGGGTCGCGAGGGATGAACTGGGGGTCGCAAGATGATTTCAAGATCTAATTTTAATTATTTTTTATATTAAAAGCAGTATCTTTTTGTGAAATAAGGCCCAATAAGACTATGAACTATTCAAATAACCAGCATTAAACCTGATTTAACACACTGGGACACTTAAAACTATTACTACATTAATTTTCATTTCGCTTTGGGGTCCCGAGTTGGTTGCATGGCTATTATGGGGGTCCCAGCCAGAAAAGTTTGAGAACCACTATTTTAAGTAAAGCTCGACTTTTTTGCTTGTTCCGTTGACAAATCTTTTTTTAAGGCCAGAATAAAAACAAATATCCAATTCTTTAATGTTCTTGATTGTCATTTCATACTTGTTGATTCTCAAGGGCAAAGACATCATAGCTCAGATGCACAATGAAATCACTCTTAAAGCACTATAATTAATAGACAGAGCTTGGTAATTAAAATTGTATGATCATGAATAAAAAAAATGTATCACAACTAGATAGCATGCATCTAGTTGAATTTCTGATTAGTCAAAAGAACAGGGTTTAAGGGCATAATAAAGTGAGTAATAAATAAATATTCTTATTTATTGAGCAACAAGAAAAATATACTTTTAGTTTTGTTGCTTTTATTTTAGTTTTATTATATTAGTTTTTCACTTGGAAGAAGAAGTACTGAATTGTGTTAAGCTAAAGTGCTGATACAGGAGCAAAAGAATTGAACAGATCACATAAAAATAAAAAAACAAATCTACCCAGTTAAAAATATACTTAAAGGACACATATTATTCTACAGTGACTTTTTTGAGCTTTTAACTATTTTCTTACAATGTTCCGTCATCAAAAACATACCTGGAGTTACATTTAGCAGCATTCATGCTATTTTTAGGAATGTTGGTTTGAAATTCCTCTCCTACGACCATCAAAAGCACTTCCTGCAGAACTCCCTCGATCTATGACATTTTTTCCCCAATTTTAGACGTCACTTCAGCTGTTTTAAGTCCTTAAATCATCACCAAACTTGTTGAACATTTCTGCGCAACACAATCGCCGCTATTGCTAGGCTGAACATAGAGATAGCATAACTAAATTGTGTGCAGCGCTGCATACACTCAGTGTCAGGGCAGACTGCAGAGAACCTTTTTCATTTAGTCCATGATAAACTTCTTTTTTTTATTTTAGAATATGGAATGGCAAATTTAAGGTATTCAAGAACATGTTTAAAGTCTAATAACAGTACTAATACAACAAATGCATTGTATTTTTTCCTTTAACGAGTAAAAAGTAAGCATTATAAGAGTCAAATGTGATTTTGATAAAGAACTGATTTTCAATTTTATTATACCTTTTGATGACTTTTTGGAACTCAAATGTTTAGGCAGAATGTCACCATGAACCTGCTAAAAATAACCCTCAAACCACATACTTGTCACATCATGTTAAAAATCAAATTGAGTAGAAAGTACAGATATCTGGTCACTAATGCAGTCAAGTAAAAGTTAAAAGTATCCACTGTAAAACAGATGTTAAGTTCAGTCCTTTTACTTAGACGTAAACGAACATGCAAGCATTCTAGTGACAGAAAATAGCCTGATCATGAATACAATAATGAATCAAAAGGAGATTGGAGTTTGTGAAGATGGCTGCAGGGACAAGAGGCAGACACAGCTGGTCTCTATGGGCTCTCAGCAGGTGCCTCGCTCGAGCTCCGCGGGCTTCACAAACATCTGTAAATACATTATGTGTCATTACCGAGACCAGTCACTGTTCATCACAAGAATCACATTACGAGCGTTTGTGAATTAGCCGCAGATTGGTGCAGTCCCAAGGTTACGGCGTCACGAGGCTCACCTGAGAAATACAGTCACTCGCGATTCCAATACGCACGTCGCTAAAGTCATAATTCATTCTGTTTAGCTCAAAGAATCTGGAAAGAAATAGACGTAATACAAAAACTGGATTGATTTCTTAATTTAATTGCTAATTTAACCGTTTTATTTCAGAGGTTGAGTTGGAATTGGAGTAATTTGAATGATAGAGGTTTTGCGAAACAATATATTAATTACACAAAAAGACATATTTCAATTAATGTTAACGATTCAGCCGTTTATCTGATACGAAATTCAGTGTTTAAAAACAAAAATGGAAACTGTCAGCTTAGAAAACTAATAAATAAAGTAGATCATAATAATAAGTTTTCATTAATTAAGTGACATTAGATCAAAATTCAAATGGTTTTAAGTCTTTGGAGCAGAAAAAATAATGAACATTTTGAATTTACTCGGTAGAAATGTCTGCCAGGTTACTTTTTTATTACAAAGGATGGAATTAATACGTTTTTCTTGCCTTTAAAATTGTATTTGAGGTGGAGCTGCATGATTTGGGAAAAATAATTTTTCTGAATAGTATCGCGACTGTGATTTGATTTGCAATTTATATTTTATTAATAGGATTAGATTAAAAGAATAATGTGTGTGAACGTCACTGTCACTTTAAGTTGCATATGTGTCACTTTTAGTCATGTTTTTGTCTTGTTTTGTCGCATTTAGTCACGACTTTGTTACTTTTGGACGTGTTTATGTCGCATTTTTGTTGCTTTTAGTGACGTTTTTGGCACTTTTAGATGCATTTTTGTTGCTTGTAGTCACGCTTTTGACGCTTGTAGATGCTGTTGCTTTTAGACGCATTTTTGATGCTTTTAGATGTATTTTTATTGCTTTTATTGCTTGTTTCAGAACATGTTTAACAAATCTAAACTACTGGGGTTAGCAGTATTTATGCAGAATTAAACAGGATATTTTGTTGTTTGTGAAGGAAATTATTGCACTTCAAAAATTGCCGTTTTTGTGATTTGCTGATTTCGATTTGATTAATTGTGCAGCTCTAATTTGAGCTTCACAATAATATCATTTGTAGTATGAAATGTTTGTAAAATGGAAAATGGAAAACAATCAAGATCAACAGTTCTGTAAGTAAACCACCTACAAATCTGCTAAAAAATACTTGGTATCTTTCATTACATAAATAAATAATGTAAAATACAATAGCAAATGTATTTAAACCAAGCACTCAAATGTAACTGAGTGGTTTTAATTTGACAAAACCTAATCGATTTTTCATATTTTTGCATTAGTCCCCAGTTTCTCCATTGAAATGACATTATGTTTCACTTCTTGGATTTTGTTTACACATTTTACAAGCCTCTTTTGGATTTACTTCCTGTGCAGAGATGAAAAAATCATCCTTGACAACTTGGCAAGCACTCTTCACAAAACATATGGAAAGAAGACTGGAAGTATCAATAGAATAAATAAATGATAAACCACGTTAGTAGTCTCGTTTAACACAACTTTGCTAATTATTACTTCCTGTTTGCCGCGTCACACGGGCGAAGACAGAACAGCGAGTGCCTATCGTGTTGAATGGTGACATCTGTGTCGATTTCATCATGTACAAGTCATACCGCTTTCAATAATGGTTATTCAAGTGCTCCTTTATTTTTTAAGTAGAAACCCATTTGCACCTATTCATCAACAGCAACCTGGCCTTGACTCAGTTCTTTTTCCCTGTAGTGGATGGAGCTGTGCCGCTTTTTTGGCTGCCAATCATTCCTCCAGAGAGACGCACAAATAGAGAAAAGAAGAGAGAAGGAGATCTGGCATTAAGCGCGTCTATATCCACTCACTCACTGTTAGCACACTGACTCAGCTGTTAATACCATGGAATATTCACACGTCTCATTTTCCTGTTATGGACACCCTTTTGAGGACTTTACACTTTGTTCAATAGACAGAGTTACAAAAGTACATTGTCTTTTCAAACTTGTCTCCCCAGTTACTGAAAAAAAAAACAATGTAAGTTGAGACACTGCAGGTGAACATTAAAAAAATCCTGAATTTAAAGATATCATTTAGTCACATAAATGTAAGAAAACAGTATATAACAAGCTTTTCATTATGTATTGCTGTCGTGTAGAAATAAAGCATTTTATGTGTAAAAACAGCCAAAATTACACAGATTCAGGACATTTAAATCTGAAAATGAGCAGGTTTCTTTTTCTTTTTTTTTTTTTTTGGGTTCATTTTGTACATATATTAGTTAAATTACAGAAGGGATTTGGGATATATATATAGCTTTTGAGTAAATTATAGATCTGAATTATAGAAATGGCCTAAAAATTAAAATTTTATTTAAACCTTTTAATAAATCAGGCTTAGAGTTAGATATATAGTGAAAAATATAAATCTAAGTTGATTTGCAGCTATCCATTATAAGGTAGAAATCAGAGCAGATTTAAGAAGAGAAATTAAAAAGTAGAAATCTATAGACTTGTTTCTTTTATTACGTAGTTTTTTTAATGTAGTAATGAAGTAATGTCCTTTAAAAAATGTCTAAAATATATAATACTAATCCACAGGTGTCATACTATTTAAGTATATTGCAGACAAAGTGTAATATATGTTCTTTTAACAAGATACAAACATGTCTTCAGTTAGGAAGGATGCCAGGAATACTAAAAATATACTATCACAATATCACAAAATAAGTGTCCTTCACGAGATTCAGAATTTCTACGTAAGTGTTTCGTTGGAGTGAAAGGCCCTATAAACAACTTGATGGGCAGTTCACGCTTTTTGAAAGAAAAATCATAATAATCCACGCATGTTGAATCTTCCACAAACTCGTCATATTCATCTAGCACTTTGAATTACTCCTTGTACAAATTGTGCTCTATTAATAAACTCGCCATGCCTCGTGGCTAAAAGTCAATCGAACTGACAACAACGCCCATTCAATCTCATTTTTAACAGCTCAATTTTAAAACATGAGCTGTTTAAAATGTTATGAAGCCACGCGAATCCAAGCTATTGAGATTTCACCAAAGCAACAACATGAAGCACATTCAAACCGTATGCTATATGTAAGTAAGCGTATGGTAAATCTGCTTTTATATTCCCTTCTCACCCTTGTGTGTCATGTCAATATATTCCGATATAACTTCTGCCCCTGCGCCAACAAGAAAGCACAAGAAGGCAAATTGCATTTTACAGGCATGACCAAACAGAGCCTCCATAAGTGCTGCGCATTTGAACAAGTTTTTATTTTGTGTGTGCCTCTGGTTGTATTATTCTGGATTATTCCCGCTCTGTCTGTCACCCACGTCTCAATTACTGCCCGTCAAGCCCTGATCCCATCTCCTGCATCAAACCCCTCGATTCCGACATGAATTTGCAACGATCCCCTCCGCGCACGCCTCAATTCAAAGTTCATTTCCGCGGCTTACAGATCAGGAGGAGGAGAGTCGGAGCGCATCATAAACGTGTCTTATTTCAAATGGAAAACGCGACAATGTCTATAAGCCTTAGAAATGGCACCCAGCTGAGGCAGTGTGCTAACAGTGAGACGTCAGCGAGAAATTAAATCGAGCTTGGATTAATGGGAATAGTTGTTGAATTGTATAGAAAGAACCTACAGTATGCAAAATGAATATCCTAATCAGTGTACAGAAGGAAGGATTTATATGTAAGTATTTTAGTCTCAGTAGAAAATATATATTGTTTTTGCAAGATGGAGGTCTGTGCATGCTCTGATAAGTCATTATCAAAGGAAAAACACCCTGAATAACTTGACTTGACAGTTGCAAAAGTGGTGCTCTGAGAAAGGAGCAGGTGATATTGACAAAAAGAACATCTAGATTTTTTTTTGAGTATCCCGATAATGATAATCAAACAGAAAAGTGTTAAAAACATTGTCTTTAAATATATTAGTTGAGGGTAAATTATCATAGAAATGTGAATGTCTGTACAATTAATGACAAAAGTGCAGAAATATCACTTCATATTTTTATTTGAAAGGTTACACTATAACTTGTTTTCATTTTTATTTTTTATCAGTTCGTTTTATAGCATTTTTAACAATAAAATATATTCAAAACGCCTGAATCTAAATGCCCCCTGTTATAATAACAACACAAACCAAGTGATGTGTTGGTTTGATTGCTGAGTTGCAAATATTCCATGGATCAAACAATAAATCAAATTAATGAAAAAAATTAAACGTCAACGCAATCTGCAGCTGTCTAAACAATTGCACTGCCGTCCTTATTTGTAATGCATGACATTGCAGGATAGGGCTATTGTCTTCAAATATCTTTACACTACAGTAACTGGTACATTTTACTCTAAATGTATGATCAAAAAACATCCCAAGTAGGAATTTACGTCACCTAAAAGGACTCATAGTATGCAAATTTGACTTTTTGCTATTAACCATGTTATAACACTCTTCCCTCATTTAAAAACATACCCGGAGACAATATTTTTGGGCCTTAATATTTATCATAGCTAAAGTCTTTGCATTTGGAGAATTTTTTTGGAGATTTTTTTTCTCCACAAATGAGCTGCAAAGAGTCAAATAATGAGCTTCAGTGACTCAATATAGACTCTAACGCTTGTGGGTTCAATTGTGGTATTTATTTATTGCTGTTCATGTTTTCTTTACAATATGGTTCTTAGACATTCTTAGATTATCCCGCTTTAAGGCTATTGTGTTGTGTTAAAGCTGAGTCAATATTATCATTTTTCATATTTTCTGTAGCAATAGATAGTGCTTCAAATAAAATCTAATCAAATCAAACTTTATTTGTAAAGCGCTTTTCATACAAAAATTGTAACACTTTCCAATGTGCTTTCCAATTTACATATTAAAAACAAATTTCCAAACCCACCATCCCTATATTAAAACTTCCACGCAAACACATACACGTATGCACGCACACGCGCACACATTCACGCACACATACATACACTAAGATAATGGGCATGAGGCTGAATGCAGGTGAACCAACTGTGAGAGCACCATCAGAGGAGCCGTCTGCACCATCATGAGGTCTCCTGCAGTTTAAAGTTCATAAATCATTGCCAGACTTATTCTGATCATTTTTGCTGTGAAATCGTATCATGTTAACATGACGGGGACAAGTTAGGTTTGTTTATCTCCCCTGCTGCTGCCAGTATTTGGAGCTGTAACCCAATTCCTGATGTGGGAAATCTAGAAAGTTGTGTGGTTTTCCATTATTTTAAGTTCTAAAACATGAGATGACAAAGCAAAGGTACTCAAGAGCATGTTTATAGCCCAATAACCAATAAATAATGCATAATATGGGTCCTGTTTTATGACCTATCTCTATCATTGTGTGCAGCTGTCCACTCTTCACACCGGTGTTGCTGTAATCGTTTCCTGTTTGTTTCTAAATGGCCTGCTCTCTCTCCCTCAGCCTCTAACCCGTGTGGGGAGAATGATGGACGCGGCCCCTGCTCACATCTGTGTCTCATCAATTACAACCGCAGTGCGTCGTGCACCTGTCCACACCTTATGAAGCTCTCGCCCAACAAACAGTCCTGCTTCGGTGAGCCGCACACATCACTCAAACCCAGGCGTCTTACTCTGGTATCGCTCTAAATATGTGACACAGGGCAGTGACACATTTCTGAAATATTGTCATTATGTTTGGGAGAATGTTTGAGTGAAATTTGGGATTACGTAATTGTTCAGTTTGCTCTACCAAAACGGTGACGATTGCTAAAACAGCTACAACGACGGTAATGTAGATTTGAGTAACATTTCAGTAGTTACTGTTACTATATCTACTTATTGTTCAAAAATAATGATGGATCAGTATATTACGGGGTTCAGTATTTATCGTGTGGACATTTTCATTGCAAAAGTGGGGTATTTTTGTTATTTTTTTGTCATAATATTTGAGCTGTAGAGGGTTGATTAAGTAACTTCTAAGGCTAATTATTGTTTCATGCTTTTTACGTGTTGCAGTTTACTTTTAACAATACTGTACATTAAAACAGGCTTAATCAGATTATTCTGCTACAAAGTCATTGTTGCAGTTGCATAAAGTAGTTTCAATGTTATTGTGGCATTTTCTGTATCAATATCATGCTGTGTTACTGTGACAGGCCTACATTTGCGTTAATATTAGAATGAATAAAATGTAATTGAGCATTGTAATCTGTAAACTCTTTTGCTAGTACTCATTTACAACTAATAATGATAATACTACTATTACTCTTACTGTTACTATTAATCACTTGTACCTGTACCAGCAAGCAAGAAAGATTTACTAGCACAATTTGTACACAGCATAATACAAAATGCTTTATAATCTTGAAAATGCACTTATAAAAACTTAATAAAACAAACGCATTCAAACATAAAATCACAAACAAACACAAAAAAAGCATACCACTTCTGACATACATGGTTAACAGACTGTTCCTCCCTGATTTACTTTTGTAAACGTACAAAAATTATTATTACATAGATTTGAAGATTAATATTTAGTTCATTTTAGGATTTAGTTATATGTCTCAACTACTATTATGTTACTCCCACTTATCAATATAATTTCTACTATCATTGTTTTATCTACTTAATTGTAATTGCTTGCTCCCTTAGAAAACCACTTGATTGTACAGGCCCGTAATGGAAAGGCTTACATTACATTTTAACTTTTGGCCTTACCTTAAAATGAAAAATATGTTTCTGAGCCTTTTGTGAGGGCTTTCTTTGGGAGATAATGGGACATTCTTTGGGATCGTTTGCCTATGATTAAACTTCTTTTTAAATCCAACTTTTCCGTATTCTTGCAGCCTCTTCATAAAACACCAACTCCTCAAAGCGAGATGATTTGTCATAAAAATAGCTCTTGCCCTTTTGGTTTTTCAGCGCACACATCATTTTCCTGCCCACGATTGACATGTGCATTTGCATGATATGATCGCAGATGCTTCGTCCGTACATAAAGGTCAAATACTTTTCTCCGTGTTTTGTGTCTCCATCAGCTCTGAAAAGGTTCCTTCTGTACGTGCGGCGCTCTGAGATTCGGGGAGTGGACATTGAAAACCCGTACATGAACGTAATGACCGCGCTAACCGTGCCCGACATTGACGACGTGGCTGTGGTGGACTACGACGCCCTGGAGGAGAGGATTTACTGGGCCGACATCAAAACACAAACTATCAAACGAGCTTTTATTAACGGCACACAGCTAGAGACCATCATTTCTGCAGGTAGGAGAGCCCATCTGTGCCCGACAATGTGCCAGTTACGAGCTGTTGTGTTTTCTGGTGACAGATAATTCACAAACATTATACTATTATCTGTCTTTCGCTTGTAAGACTTTGAATACTTTGCCAACATTTATCTCAGTTTCACTTTCCTCTCCCTTCATTCATTTTTGTTCATTTTGTATTCCAAGCTGATACACATATTCCTTTTGTTATTTGTAGGTGTTGTCAATCATCTTTTGAATGTTGTTTTGAAGAAAAAAGAAAAAGAAATCTCAAAATGCTGCAAATGGAGCTGAAATACTATTTAATTTTGTTATCAAAAAAAAAAAAAAAAAAAATTTAACCAGGAAAATCCCTTAAAATTTGGAATTTATTTTTCAAAGGAGTCCTGGCCCTGTTTTCTTCCAAATAAGGTTATAGATAGTGTGATATTTTGACATTTTATGGGGGTTATTTTATAGTAATTTTCTGATAATCTAAACTAAAAACATTTAAAAACATATTTTAGCATATTTCTGTTGGGTTATCATGCAAAATCACTTCTGATTATTGTTTTTGGAATAAAGAAACAACAACAAAGCTCAAAAAAAAAAAAAAAAATACACGGGAAAGGTAGGTAAAACCGCTAACTCAAGGACCCAATAGTATGACATTATGACACTACTAACTTTATTTTACTGTTCTGGATGCCAATGTGGACTTCTGACCATTTATAATTTTTATCAACAAATTTAAATAGACACATGCTATAGTGACTTTTTTGATCTTTTAACCATGTTCTAACATGGCTGCAGCATCAAATAAATACCTGAAGTTGCATTTAGCTTCAGTCACGCTAGTTTGATTCATCCGGGTTAGAAAATCTTCTCGCCTCCTCCTCCGTCAAAAACACTCCCTTCAAAATTTCCTCAATGAGTGGTATTTTTTCAAAAGTGATGACACTTATCGGAGAATCTCACGCAGTCCCTTAAGTAATAACATAATTAGATTGTGTAAGCGCTATGCAGCCAGTAGAGGGCGCATAAACCCAGTAAGTGCCATGGGAAAAATAAAGATGTTCATTGAGTTTACTATAGTTTCAAAACATGAGATGGCAAACTTAAGGCACTCAAGAGCATGTTTAAAGGCTAATAACATGTTTTTTCCTTTAAGCAACACATTTAGCATTAGGACTGCATAATATATCCTAAAAGTATCAATATTGCAATACTGGCTGAGGTAATATCGATATCGCAACAAACAAAATAGATCACAGTGACACCAAAGTCTTCCATCAGATAGAAATGTTTTGTTTTTAAAATGAAAACACTGAAAAGGGAAATAAAACTAAAATAGCCTTGGTTTTATATTTGTTGATTTTTATTTTAATAAAACAGACATTATTGCATCAAAAATAGGGCTGGAAAAATTAGTAGAATAATCATGAAGTCGACTATAAACAATAATTGCAGTCGTATTTTGACGATGGTCTTTGTTCTCTGGACTAAATAGACTCTAAAACACAAGCTTAAAGACTTTTATAACAAAGGCAGTAACATTATTAAAGAAAAATGGCAAAAAAGAATAGACTATTCTTTAATTTACTTAATTTATATTCATAAGTACAGTATTCTCTATCTAGACGGCTTCATTCATTTCAACATTTATTTGGTTAAAAAAGTTAAAAAAAAGTCTCAATCTACAATACAAATTATCGCTGACTAGTTGACTGCTAAAACAATCATTAGTTTCAGCATTAGTCAAAAAGTGTACTTAAATATCGCAACAATATTTAATATCAATATAGCCATATCGCATATTGCAATAATTTCTAATATCGTGCAGCCTTATTTTGCATCACTTTAAACCTATGGATAAGACTGCCTCACTCCCATAGTTGTTAAGTCACTTGAAAGTCCTTAACATTATACAGTATTTACTTAAATTTTCACAGGCTATCTCTCAAAGCTCTCAGCTGTAAAATGTGATTCTTTTCTTGTGTTTTGCTCTAGACTACAGCAGTGTAATTGTTTACTGATTTCCTCCTTCGCAGACATCGTGAACTGCCGCGGTCTGGCTTTAGACTGGCTCTCCAGGAACCTTTACTGGCTCAGCTCCGAAAATGACGAGTCACAAATCAATGTGGCTCGCTTTGATGGATCCCTGAAGACCTCCATCATCCACGGCATTGATAAGCCAAGGTGCCTCGTCGTGCACCCGGCCAAGGGGTAAGTAGATTAGAGCGGACTGCGCGCTCTATCAGCCCCTCACCTCCACAGTAAACTGTAGCATAACACAAACACACAGGAGACCGCGGCTTTATCTAATGTGCACTGTTGTTGTGGAAAAGGCCGTGAAATGCTTGGATTGCTCACATATTAACCACAACAAATTAATGTTTGGAGATTTAGATTGATAACAGCGATGGAGTGATTCCGTTGGGTTTAGTGACTGTCTGCTCCCAGTGCAGTTTTATAAAGGACTTTTACAGTGATCTTGAGTACTGTAGGTTGAAGCCAATATAATTCTTAACCAGATTTCTCCTGAATTGATCCAACCATTGTTTTAGTGGACAGACCCTTCCAAGTGTGATGTTTTGAATTGTAGCGCACACAACCTAGCATTGATATTAATTATGACGTTTTTAGACAGTGTAGACAAAATGATTGTTGTTTATATCTTACATATGGGGACAAATAATACTTGTCAGCTCCAGTTTCTACAATTCACTGATATGTGAAGAACTGAATACTGTTTGATGAAATAAAACTAAAATGGTATTTCCAAACTGTTGTTGCTTGCTACGTTTTTGCTGCGTTATTGTTCAACATAGCCTAATGTTAGATTTAATAAATGTTTCTTACATGTTTTGTAAAGCATGGAACGGTGCCAGTCAATAGAATGCAGGTGTTCAAGTGTAAAACACTGGAAGGGTCTATAACGCTACTTCTTAATGAGTGGGTTATTGTTATTGTGAGAAACAGGTAAATGTTTTGTCTTCAAACTGAATGTGGATTAAAGGCGCTATACCTGATGCTTACTGTTTTGAAACGTAAAAAACAGTACAGATATATTGAAGAAGCGTCTATATATGTAAAAATTAAACCACAGAAATATCTTCTCTCTCTTTATCCTACGAGAAGCAGGAAGTACACCGTTAGCATACAAATGTTCGCTCTGGGCTCAGGGCCTTTTGAAAAGGGCTCATTGCTGTGAATATTGCTTGGACTGCATTTGGTAATTCTGTTTTTCACATTTTAAAACAGTAAAACATCAGGTACAGTGCCTTTAAAAGCATATATGCCATACAAGCTAATGTTTGATTTGCTTTGAGATTCATTGATATAGATTCCAGAATCACAAGAACAGTCACCTCACTGGGCTTCACAAAATTGCTAATTCAACCAACAGAAACAAGTTGAAACAATTTTCAAACAATGAAAAAGTCACCACTGACTGATTGAACAACTCAAGTCACATAGAAACACACACATTGCAAAAACAAATGTTGCATAATGAGCCATGATTGCTGGACTTCTTTCCAAAATTGGTTCCAGTAATTCACCATGTGTGGTTTTCTAAATACTTTGCTTCTGGAGGAGAAAGGTGGTTGTGTTTGTTGCTAGTTCATTAACCATTAACCTCACACCTTTCCCCACAGGAAAATCTATTGGACAGATGGCAACACCATTAATATGGCCAACATGGACGGGAGCAACAGCAAAGTCCTCCACCAAAATCAGAGGGAGCCACTGGGTCAGTATCAATGTTCTGTGCTGCCTTTTTACATCACACACTTACTATATACTATTGGGGAATGTATTTGACAGGACACTGGCTAGACTAAACTAAACTTTTCACTTAATTTATATTTCAATCTCAACTTAATCTGGGCTAATAACAGGGGACAATAGGAAAAAAAGACATAAATAGGAAAAGAGTTTAGAAAGATCTGGAAGGGTTTTAGAGCTAAATATTTTTTTTTTCACATAAACAAATGCTTAAATAGATAAAGAAATAAACAGAGCTAAGTCATGTCAAGTGTGTGAGAACTCCAAGATAGAGCCATGGAATAAATTAGGTCTTAACTAGTGCTATAACAGGGTTTAAGCTTGGTTAAACTGTGGATAAACCAGGTCTAAAGAGTGATCCAGGAATGAAAGTGGAATGAAGCAACTTCTTAAACCAGGAGAAACTATGGCTTAGCAGTGTTTTACATCCAAATTGCGCTGGGCCTGAATTGGCAATGATTACCAGCACAGGAAGCTTTCCAAAAGTACTTCAACCACTCACCAAACAAAAGAGTAAATGGGGACATGAGGACAGAGTGACCAAAGGTGAAAGAGTTCTGCTCCTGTTTGGTTTTCAGAGTCACAAGAGCCGTGAAATCAGGTCAGCACTAATCATGTGCTCACTGTGGCTCTGCGCTGGGATCTGGCAAATCTTCTGCAAACCGACCAATAAAAACAAAGGATTCATCAAGAGCAGAGGGGCTGAACTAGAAGTGAATTTTCGACTGAACTTAACCAAACTTAACTCAACCAAAGGACCAAAAATTAACCTGGACTAAGATGGGATACAACCAAAAAGTTCTAAATTACTAAAAAGGTCAAAATTAGAGGATAATAGTGATAAAACTTGGTTTAAATAGGACTAAACCAGGACTAAATCAGATTGAACCTCCAGTTTAAAATGACTAAATTAAAGACTGGATTGGAGGATAATTGTTTTAAACTTTGTCTAAACTAGGACTGAATCCAGACTAAACTAGGACTAAAACAATGTTGAACCAAAATGTCCCCCCAAAAAACTACATAAGGATCAAATATGACAAAAATATGAAATAACACAAGGCTAAATTGTGAACATTTAACTACGCCTAAACCAGGATTAAATCACTGTTTAAACCATGGCTAATAAAGGAAAAACATTGACTAAACCAGGATTAAAGCAGGTTTAAAGTAGCTTTGGAACAAAGACTAAATCTGGTCTAAATCAAGGATTAAAGCGTGTGTCTACACTGGCCAATCAAAACAGAGCAAATTCTTCATTTGCTAAGAGGCTGCCTCTAAAAATGTTCGGAGCCAAATGCAAATGATAAATAAGAAGATTTAAAAGTATAAATCATGCAAAGCTGCTCCAGTGCTGTAGGAAATACGGACCAGCTAATGTGGATAATAGCCGACCATAAATAAAGATAATACTATTTGTTTTGTATATACTAAATTATTGCAGCTATTATTATTTTAAAAGCACTGTCACAAATCGAGAAAGCGCTTTGATGCATTGTCCTAGTTACAAAAGGTGGAAAAGAAAACAATTGATTGTATGTGCTTTATTGTAGACTAGTACAATACATCAGAAAGAATGGTTTTAACATCTTTATTGCACTAAGTGATGAGGCTTAAATCTTGAATAACCCAAACGACTCATCGTTCATTCAAGCAAGTGAGCAACCTCTGTAGCCACAGCTTCTTTGCAGAACAACAAAAACACTGGAGCTGCTGTTTCTAAATCACTGTTTGATACAGACTTACATGCAACCCAGATCTAGAAAGGTGTTTTAGTGAAATATCAGTTTGATCTTCATGGCCGTAGCGTGGGCTGTGTGCACGCTGAGTCTCCCACATCCATCTGCTCCAGGCTGCACGCTGCCGTCCTCTGAACAACACTTGATTGGCACATTTGAACAACTCAACAACTCCACAGCCTCACTCCAACCCTCAAATAATCGCTCTCTTTTGTCACTGCTGAATCTCACAGCACAATGTACAAGGACAAAGCGGTCAAATATGTGCATGTGTCACCCTTGTTTATTAAAGTATGCTCTGCATACACGGCATTGATATTTTTTAATTAACTGAATTCCATGTGTTTTCTGATTCTTCAGATTCATAAAAAATGGAATTCAGTTAATGTACTGTATTTGTGAGGGACAAAGGAATCTAAAAGCAATGAGAGTGGATATATTTTTCAATGCTCCTGGTCTTTTTAGCATTCACAATATATTGAATGGTCTTTTTAGCATTCACAATATATAGAACATACTGTTAACACATCTTTCATAAACATCTTTTTATTTCTACATCATATATAACCTTGTTTTTATGTATTGAGAGATCTGAGGTCAGCAAAGTACCAGTATCAATGCAACCGTTTTTAAAACTAAACATTAAAATAAGCTGGAAGAAGGTCAGATTTGTGTGCTAGAATCTTCTGTATCTGTCATTATTGGGCCTTTCCTCACGAAACAACAACTTGCAAAACAAAAGTTCAATATCTTGCCTTAGAACGCAGTCAATTACATTACATAACACTTTTTAGAACAATTCATTCTACTACTAAACATACGCTAACTTCACATGTATGAACTGCTTTTATCTTTTATAAACACCTTTTTTACATCATTACCTTGTTTAATATATTTATTTTATCTGATGTGAGAAAGTACCAATATAACTACATTTTTAAAACAAAACATCACAAAATTATCTGGAAGAATGTTAAATTTATGTGTGAGAATTTTGCTGTTTAGGGTGTGTTCACAACATCAAAAGTGGGACTAAACCAGGACAAAACCCAAAACTAAACCTGACTATGGACTAAATAATGACTAGATAATGACTAGACTCAAACCAGCAAGCAAGTTCCTAGTTTGTGAATTTTGTTAACTGACAATGGCAATAAAAACCTTTCTGATTCTGAAACCAAGTCCACATTAGGGCTGAAATGTGCTCAATTTTGGAAAAAAATAATGTGTGAATGCACCTTAAGATCTGTAATTACTGGGTCTTTCCTCATAAAACCAAAACTTGCATCAAAGTTCAACATCTTCTCTGCCATCAGACGAATTACTTTTTCACATTAGCTTCTACAAGTGGATATCCTTACCTTACCTTTCCTTTCCTTACCTTAAACTCAACCAATCAAATCTTTTCAACTACATCAACGAGTACACAATGACATTATTTTTTCCACATCACAAGTTCCCGGCTTTGATCATTCAAAAGCTGTGCAAAATATCTTTCTCTAACACTGCAATACTTTCCATTCACCGCCACACACTTGGACCATATTCTGCGAGTTCAAACGACAAACATTTTAGTGATTGCGAGTGACATTGACATCCCCATCATAATAATCCCCCTCTAATTGAGCCATTGCGCTCTGATTTAGTGAAACCAATCCTCATTTTGTCTTTTCCGTCATTTTCACACATGCCCAAGGTCACACTCCCACAAACAGCGCCACTGCCATTATTGCACTCCCTTTTCCCTTTCTTCCCGGACCTGCTGTCAGCGATTCAGATAGCGTAGCGTAGCATGGCCATAATTCAAAGGCTTCATTTATGATTATGGGTTAGACCTGGGGACAAGAGTAAATTAATGACGCGCTTTGACTGTGAATCTGCCAGGCATAAATCCAACACATGGGAAGAGATCATGAGCCGTCCAAAGGTCCACCATTAAAAATACTGAGTTTGTGCTCTGCAAGTCATCATTACTGCTGTAAAAGAGAGCAAATCAATAACAACATAATGAAGGAAACGTTACAATTGAGTCGCATAACATATAGAAATAAAAACAGACAAAAACAGTTCCAGCTTCTCAGATCCCCCAGAAAAGTTACACCTCAATATTATGTGAGTAAGGTTTAATTAGTAGGTTTTGGTGTTAAGAATGAACAAGAGACTTATCCATGCATTTGTCTCCAGTTGGTTAGACTACTGTAACGATCCGCTAACTGGCCTCTCCAAATGAGCTGTAAAGCAGTATCTTCAAAATGCTGCTGCCCGAGTCCTGACAAGAACCAGGAAGTACGATCACATTAGTCCTGTGCTCAGGTCTCTGCACTGGCTTCCTGTGGCTCAGAGAATAGATTTAAAGCAGCTCTGCTTGTGTTTAAGTCACTCCACGGCCAAGCACCAAAGTGCATATCAAACCAACCCAAATCAAAATGTTCTTATAAAGCACTTTTCTTTCTCTCTCTGATATTTTAGTGCCATATGAACCATCTTGGGCCTCCTGCTGGTGCCCAGAGTCAGGACTAAACATGGGGAATTAGCGTTTTAGTTTGATGCAGCTAAAAATTGGAACAGTCTTCCTGAAGATGTGAGATAGGCCTCCACTCTGACAATGTTCAAGACTCAAAACTGTTCTGTTTAGGGTCATGGTCAAGGTCAAACTTATGTATATAAGTTCAATAACAGTCAGGAATAGACTATTTAATACTGAGAAAAAAACACAATGTAGGTGTCATAAAAATGCTGAAATAAAATCCAATGCAAAAGGTGTTTTTTAATAACAACTCTTCTCTTTTAAAAGTACATTTTATAATAATTATTTACATTTTTATTTGTTTCTATTGTGATTTTAGTTGTGCATCTTTTTTCTTGTTCTGTAAAGCACTTTGAATTACTTTGTGTATGAATTGTGCTTTTACAAATAAACTTGCCTTGTTTTACATTTGACATTTGACACCTCAGCAGTCCAGGTTAAGAGGTTTGAATGTTAAAACATTATTGTTGACAACAGTGTATATAACAGAAAATATTTTTGTACTCACTAAAAACTGTGCGAAGAAAGTATTTGAAAACCACAACTTGTCAGCATGGCACGGGATTGTACACTTATTCATGTTCTATTCCAGCTGGAGCCCTCTAAAAACATCATCGTTAAATACACGCGTCGGCAAAGACATAAGTGAACACATGTTGTCAGCAGTTACACAGTGGTAAATCACAGTCTTCAGGTGCTTTCTTATGCATTTCATCACTGAGGCAGTTTAAAGTGACTGGAGATGTGTTTAAATTCAAATTCAGAGCTTTACATGTCGGCTGTAAGTGCAGGGAGTCAGTCAGTGCAGTATGTGTTTGCAGCGACTGTGGCTCAGTGGTTGGAACAATCGGCCATGAACACAAGGTCGGAGTATTTCTGTCATTGTGTCCTTTGACAAGACAATTCACCCACCTTGTCCAATATGAATACAGCGTGTGAATAAATGATGAGTGTAGTTCGAACGTCGAAGCTGTCTTAACTTCATATTTTCTGCTGAATGACCTTGGCAGTCTTGTTTTTTATTTTTTCCCCCATGAATATTAGAAGGAGACTTCATCGGCAAATTTGAAAAATATTTTAGTTTGAGGGCTTTATCTAACTTAAGTGTTAAATTAAATAATTATCAATAGTCATGAATCCATTGTATCAGTAATCTTTATTTTTATCACCATCATTAGTATTAGTTGTAGTAGTAGTTTTATATTTTTAATTAAATGTATTATTTTTGTATTATTTTTATTCATTTATTTACACATTTCAATCAACAAATGCTCCGTAAACATATTCAGCATTAATTGATAAGATGACACAAGAAATCATAATCAGAAATAACTTTACTTACAAGAGAAAATTTAACTGGCAGCTTTTAATCAACAAAAATATAAATATAGGTGGTAAAGTGAAAAAAAGTGCATTGATTACTAACAGTGCAGAAAACTCTGGTCTTCAGCTCAGCATTCATTTATATTTTCAACAACAAGAGACTCTTTCACCTTCCTATCCTCATCCTCTTGTAATCGCTGATGTCTTTTGTCACTGTAAAGTTTGTTACTGTCCTTGTCTTTGTCTTTTTGTATGCTGTCTGTGATGATGTGTGTTTTTAAAAGGGCTGTACCTAATTTTTACAGTTTTGAAACATGAAAAACAGAACTAGTGCCCATTTTTTTTCATATTTTAAATTCAAATCTGTGTTGCCTCGGTATAAATATATTGCAAAAGCATCTATTATTGTCTCTGCATCTATTTATAGAGCGTTTTATTCTATGAGAAGCAGAAAGTGTGCCGTTAGCATGCTAATATTTGTTAGCTTTACTGTGACGGCGAGACTTGTTAAAAAAAAATACTTACAAACTTATTATATTTAGAATGCTGGGACTGCATTAAAGAAGTGAACGATACATGTGACTGTTGTAAAGACTTTAAAATAAACTAGTTATGTTTTTTCATGTTTCAAAACAGTAAACATCCCCTTTTAAGTGAAAAAAACACAAAAAACAGGACAGAAACATGGTGACAGTCTGTGTGCAAAGAGACATTCGATAGCTTCAACTCTAACACTCAATCTTCTAGAAGTTGACGTTCGATAACTTGTCCAGTGTTGACGTCTGTTGATTTTCGCCTCTCAGACCAGATCAAACTAAAATTGAGTCATTCTCCTATGTCTCTTTCTATCCCTTTGCTGTGCTCCTCTTAGGTCTGTCCATTGACTTTGCTGCCAACAAGCTGTACTGGATCAGCTCGGCCAACGGCACTATCAACAGGTGCAATCTGGACGGGGGCGGTCTTGAAGTGCTCGAGTCCATGAAGAGGGAGCTAGCCCGCGGCAGCGCTCTGGCCGTGATGGGTGAGTGTGGGATGAGAGGTGGAGGAGGGCAGGGGCTGGTCAGGAGCGCTTGTTCCGAAGGCTGTTGCAGATTAGCTCACAAGTGCTCGACAATTAACCAGTGAAGTGGCCCGGAGAACGGAGCCGTATTTTGTGCTTTGCCGCGCTTCTACTTTTTTTTTTTTTTTTACTGGACTTGTTAATTGGATGTCTTTTAATTTCGTTCCACAATTCTGTTTGTAGGGTTTGCTGTGATTGCTCATTAAAAGTGATGAAGTTTTGTAAGAGGATTGTAATTTAAGTTTGAAAATAGATGGTTAAAGTTAGTGTTAGGAAAATGCTTAAGGTTAGGTTTGGATAAGGTTAGAAACAGTTAAGGTTAAGGTTAGGGTTAGGAAAAGGGCTTACAGAAGTGCATATGTTAGCAACAGTAACTTTAAAAACAACTTTTCGTCACCTACTAAGCTCTCTCTCATCTTAAAAAAAGTTCAAGCCTGTTCATAGCAACAGAAGCTAACACATTACAGTGGCAACCAGAGCTATGTGATCAGTTCTGTCCCTCCTTTTCTGTTACAAACATTGGCATTGAAAGTTGTTAATATAATGTTATTGTCATAATCGTAATCCGACATCTTGTTTGAAAGCATAAAAACGTCCTTAGAGGTGCATTAGCCAAAACAATATTATAAAGTAACCAAGTAAAGAGCCGTGGAGCAAGCCCATTAATTTCTGACTCACGACTTTTAAAAAACATCTATCGCACTCTAGTGTCAGATTACTTTTATGTCATTCAGGTCGTTAGCGTCTTAAAACATCCATTGGTTTAGTTTCGGCTAACTGAGAAATCTATGAGGCATGATGACACAGTCCTGATTTCAATCCATTGCTTTCACCTTTGTGCAATATTTAGAAGACTTTCTATTCAAAGGATAGGAGTTTTATATTGTTAATAGCTGTGGTAATTCCCATCATTCTGAAACACATAGATACAAGGTGCCATTTTAGGACTTTTACCATTTTAAGAAGCATTTTTTGAACAATTGTGGGTTAATATAAAGTCTGCCTTCTGTTTATATATATTGTATCCTCAAATGTTGGTCAAGTGTGACATAAAGCTAGTCAGATACTAATCATATACTTAACAGCAATGAGGTAGAGGTTGGTGGAGAACAACATGGTTTGGACAACCCACAACAAGGTGAATAGGTAAACAAAGAGGGTTTTCTCTTTTCAGACTAGTACCTTCAAATTGAAAATGATTTACAGATAGTCCAGATAGCTACCTTTGAAACCTTTTGTACCATTTAAATGAAAAATATTCAGCATTTTTCATATTGTTATTAGCCTTTAAACATGGTCTTGAGTGCCTTAAATTTGCAATCTGATGTTTAAAAAAAACTGTCGTTATCGGATTTAGACGGCAAAAAGGCTCTGAACGAGTTTAGCGATGATTTAAGGACATAAATAAGTGGAATATTCTGGGATAAGTGACGTAAATTATCCAAAAATACGTCCCGGATCGAGGGAGTTCTGCAGGAAATGTTTGATGGTCGGAGCGAGGAGGATTTTTTAATGAACATTCCTCACAACAGCATGAATGCAGCTGAATGTTACTTCAGGTAGGATTTTGATGATGGAACATTGTTAGAACATAGTTAAAAGCTCAAAAAAGTCACTGTAGCAGAATGTGTCCTTGAAAAGATATTTTGATTATTATTTGTTTTGAATTGTCAATTGCAATTATCTTTATTTTTCATCCACCTGAAACCTATGCAGTGGAAGCTGTAATTTCAGTAGTTTAATAGTAGTTTACCTGGTGGCAGAAGTTGCAGATGTCACGCACAGCAAACAAAATAATTAAAATGTCCTGAAATCCTAAGTATAATTTTGTTTTCAATAGTTTTGTTTTGTTTGTTGGCCTGGACAGACAACATAGACCATAAAAACACATTCACATCAGTCAGAAATCATGACCTTCTGACTAAATAATCAGGCAAAGAATGTACTCAGAACAAGTAAACAAATTAATTTATCTAGAAATAACATTTTTGAGTGTGGTTGTGGGAAAAATCTTCATCGCCCCTTGTTCCTGGACTGTATAATTTATTGCCGTGGCTCTGTCCGTGATGGCCGAGCGCTGATGGAGAGTGGCGCAGAGGCTTGTCACGAGTGCACCTGATTGCCGCTGAGGATTAGCCCACAAGTGTACCAGGATTACACGTTGGACCATTTAAGTGGCCTGGAGAATGGAGCCATATTTAGTCCTTGAAAAAAAAAAAGAAAATGTTTTGTGTGTGAAGGGTTTGCAGGGGCGTCGGATAATTAAAACGCAGGGCAGTGGTGACTGATGATTGATTTTTTTCCCGCACGTTTGGTAATGGAGGGTCTTCATTATGTGTTGATTTTTTTCACTATCACCGCTCAATCTGATGTGCCGCGCCATCCATCATTGTGGAGGGTCATTTGAGGCGCCAAGAAATCAACAAGCTAACATGATGCAGAATTCAATTTCACGTTTGCGCTTTTAATAACGATAGATACTTAGACTTTCTTTGTACAGTACTTTGTTGTTTGTAATCAATATACCAGCTGGTTTATAACTAAGTGGGATTTCTGTGTAGAGAGTGAAGAGAAAGAGCCAAGAAAATAAATATATTATTGCAAATGGAACGCTAATAAAATCAGAAAAACAAACCGATTATTAGAATAAACAGAAATCGTTTAGTGTGTGTTTACATGCACAAAAGAAATCTGATCTTCAAGAGTGTATTTTTAGAGTTATTAGTTAGTGAAATTCAAAATAACAGTTTCAATCTTTTACATTTTCTTTCATTTTTGTCTTTGCCACATAACTTTTCCCATTGTCCTTGAGAGAATCTGCACCCGTGTGAACAATCATTTATAAATCAGATTACTCACATCCAGTGTAACTGTTTACATGACATTTCAATAATCTAATAACTCCAGAAATCAGATAAGGATTAGATTTTCTGTGCGTGTAAACATAGCCAAAGAGGTAGACTATATAGATACTTGATTTATTATTGTCATTGTGGGAGATCTTTTTTTGTCAATATTACCCCCCTATTAACCCCTAAACACATAACAAAGTGTTACATTGACTTAGTAATATCCTCAATATAAATCCTATAACGCTTCAGGTCTTTCCTTCAGATCTTTGATGCTTTGTTGCTTTACAATTTGACATGAGTACTGCTTTCCACAAAAACAACAACTAAAGTCTGTTGAGGATGATGCGAACTTTAAGCCTTTGACTGGTAGAAAATATTTCATTACAATGAAAAGTTGAACTGTCAATAACTCATCCGAAAGTGCCTGAAAATCACAAAGCCTCAAAAGCTGGGGAACAATTTAAGATTTCATTTTGCCTGAGGTTTTACTGAAGCAAAGAAATGTGCTCAATTGTGCCACTGTGTTAGAAATGACACAGGTCACACTGACACTGGCCTGAAAGCACATTTCTGTTGTTCATGATCAAATCGAAATGTTCAAGTTGTGACCTCAAGTTGTGGAAGTAAACTGCCTTAAATTTATGTTTGATTCGTGTATTAAAATTGTTCAAACGAGCTTTAATATCAAAATGTTGCTGCTGCTGTGCCTCGGGTCTGCGCTTCAGCAGCACAGCAACAACTATTCTGTGTGGAATTTGCTTGTTCTTCCTGTGTCAGTGTAGGTTTCTTTTGGGTGCCGCAGTTTTCTTTCCCAATATGGGTGGAAACTCCCCTGAAAAAGAGATTCAGAATCTCAGTGGGTCGATCCAGGTTAGAATTAATGTAAATAAATATATCTTTGCACTTATTTGGTCCATTCAGAATTCAAAGTTTTGTGAATTTGGTGGCGAAATATGTCAAAGCTGCATGATTGGTTGTAACAAGTAAATAATAATAAATAGTACATACTTTGAAGTTGATAGAGGAAGGCAATATGTCGAAACTTAGATAATATTGTAAATGTTTTGAAGAAATTTCAACATTGAGAATATTGTTTATAGTGAAAAATTTGAAATAGTAAAAAGTATAAATAGTGATGTTGTAAACTTTCAAATAAGGGCACAAAGATGATATTTCTGCACTTTTGTGACTAATTAGACATTTTTTTGACAAATAAACCTCAACTAGACCTGTCATGATAATTACTGTTTTGACTTATCGTTCAATAAATAAAAGGTGAGACATTGTTTTTTTCTTATTTCTATGTAGTACAGGACAATAATATTTGAGCTTCAAAGAGTGTAATAAGTAACATTTATGACAAAATACAAGGACTAAAGTGTTTCATTTTTTGGCTTTGCATTTGTTGCACGTCATGTTTTTTCAAAGATATTGTACATTTAGAAAAGGGTTTACTGGGATGCTGTGGTTTTAGGTTTTACGTGTCAGTGGCGTACAGTATGTTCAATATCATCGTCATATTTTGATGTAACAATATATCGCACTTCAAAATGTTTGATCGTGACAGGCCTAACCTCAACTAAAACATTTAAAGTCATGTTGTAACACATTTCTGCTTAGTGTCTTAGAGCAGTGGTTCCCTAACTTTTCGGGTCGAGACCCCCAAAAACAGCCATGTAACCGACTTGGGACCCCTAA
This sequence comes from Rhinogobius similis, assembly GCA_019453435.1. Lineage (NCBI taxonomy): Eukaryota > Metazoa > Chordata > Actinopteri > Gobiiformes > Gobiidae > Rhinogobius > Rhinogobius similis. The sequence goes on along the minus strand of CM033633.1, from coordinate 17,199,222 downwards.
TGTGAAATAAAAATAACACTAGTAATAATTTTAAGTGTTAAGGCATGTTATATCAGGTTTAATGTTGTTTATTTCAATAGTTGAGTGTCTTTTTGAACCCTATTCAACCAAAAGACACTATTTTTAATTTAAAAATAGAGTACAGTGTCAAATTTATCAAAACTATGTGTATGAGTGTTCTTGTGTTGGTACTAAATCCGTAAACCTTATTTGACTTTTTAAAACACTAACATAGGCAGACAAAAGATCAATTAAATTCATTCCAGATCTGAAATGATCAATTGTCTCATTCCACACTGTTTTGGTCCTGACAATTGGGACGCTTCCCGGAGAGCTATGGAAATGCCATTGTGCCTTTGCCAAAAGCGCTAATGAGAAACCTCCACACATAATGAACATGGGGCTTTTGGCTCTAACAGTGTGTGTGTGTGTGTGTGTGTGTGTGTGTGTGTGTGTGTATGGGTGTGTGTGTGTGTGTTTCAACTAAAGAGTAATTTTCATTTTTATATGGAAAAGAAATTAAAATTGAAATTGTTTGTCAGGGTGATACTTTAGGCTGCCGGAGCATGTCATTAATCAGTGCAAGCCTTTTGTTTTGAGAGAAAATGTAGAGAGCTTTAATTACATTGTTAGAGGGCACAAGTGGATTAAAAAGATAAAAAGAAATAGTATGTTAAGAATCAGCTTGTATTTTGTTTGTATCACGACGGTTTGAGCCACAATTGAAATCATAAACTATTATTTTACAGTCAAAGGTCAAACTGTGGAAGAACTTATCAACATTTGTAGTGATGTTTTGTCATGTTTTTTTAAAAGCTGCATCGATTCAAATGTTTTTGTTCCCGTTTCCCCATAAATCATCCTAAACAGATTTTGTTGTACTTTTTAACACTTTTATTTAGTTAGCTGGAGCATCATTTATTACCACGATTTAAACTGAATAAACTGCACAACCATAAAGCGTTGCTGTTTTCTCAGCCTTTAGCATCTATCGACATCTAAACCCGTTCATTTGTATTCATTTTATAAACATGCCACGCAATGCAGATTCAACTGTCGGAGATATTCTTTGTTCCTTGTGGAGATAGAGACTTTATTATTATGTTTCAGAAATGAGAGCGAGAAGCCAAGGTGACACAGACTAATGGCCTGCTTTGTGAATAGTAGCAGGTACAGCAAAACAGCGAAATGATGTCTGCGCAATGCTATCAATCACAATTAATGACATTTGGTTATCTGCGGGAAATTGTTGAATGATGAAATGAACATGTCTATGCAGTATATTGACTTATTTACTGCTGTTTTTATATGGTGTGCTTTACATCTTGACATCAGAGTCGGAGTGATGGTCAAACGCTCTGCTATATAGGAGACTGTTAGTTGGAATTGTAGAATTGTTGGTAGTATCTGAATGACTTAGCGTAAAATCATTATGGACTAGAAGATCAAAGGTACTTGTTTATATCTTGTAAGTATCTATAAGCAATTACTGCTACAAGAAATGACCTGTGCGTTTCCTTCCGCAGTGAAATTGTATGTTATAGGGAGAAATAGGGCTCAGTATCCATCATTCAAGTTGCTATTTACTATTGATTACTAACATTATCCAAGAAAATAAGATTTTATGAAATTATTGTACATTATCTTGTCAACAAAATTATTTCTTCTGCATTTCCTTGACGAAAGATGAACAAATGTATAAACATTTTAAGACTACAACAAGTTAATCGATTAATTGCAACTAATTTCTTTGACAAATAATCGAATCATTGTTACACAGACTCCAAAACATTCTCTTAGTTGAAACAAGAGGTCTTATTACTCAGACAGAGCAGGAATCACACAAAATGGACACTGGAAACATGTAAATTGTGTGTTTTTCGTTAAAATATTCGTTCATTTATAAATATTGTCCAGCAGGATGTCATCAAAAGGCTTTACTTCAGCTTTTTGATGGGTAAATTGAGTAAAAATCGCATTCACTGGCTTTTTTCATTCTAAACAACTAATCAGTTAATTGAAGAATAATCACTATACTAGTCGAATACTAAAATTATCGTTAGATGGAGGCCTACAATATTGAATATGTCTTGGATTTCACAATTATTGGATTAGAAAAATAAACAATAAATACACAGTTTGGGTAAGGTAAGCTTGGAAGAGCGACTGACTTAACAATCTTTACCACAATAAATACTTAAATCACTGCATTTTTCACAACTGTGGCAACCAGAATGGAAAAAAAATGCAAAAAAACTCGAGTGTTACAGGAATACATGGAAAGTCTCGAGTGTTATTTTAATTAAAAGTTAGTTTTGGCTCAGACTAGTGACTGAAAGCTGAGACAGAGGCACAGAGAGACAAGGACTTTTAATAATTCTTCAATCTCTCCAATGTGAGACTAAAGGCAGCTCTGGTCCTTAACAAGATTTCAATATTCAATGTCTACAGTGGGTTTGTGACTAAGACAAAGTCATAGTAATAACCAAAGTTTGACACCATTAAAAGTTTTATTCTGTCTACGCCATTCAAAGGTAAAAAAAAAAGAAGAAAGAAAGTTGACGGTTTAGATTTGTGCCGTTAATGGTACGTTTAGACTGAATAAAATGTCCGGCATCGAGATTGTGTCAAACGTCGCTACTTCCTCTGCTCTTCAGATATTTGCCTTCCTCAAACTCGCTGACCCGCTGCAAAAGGAACACACTATTTTAGTGTTAGCGTCACATAAAGTCTATTGTTAAATCTCGTTGGCGGGCAAGCTACTGTCCCCTGAAGTTTAATTGATTGATTTTGCCGTGTATAGCCTTTTCAACTCTGGTGTTTCATGCTCTGTTCATACCTTAGAAGCGTGAACAGAAATTACATTCAGACTAAATCTAAAAATTGACAAATCCAACAGACTGTGGACAGAATGGGACAATTATGCCGTACTAAATACAGTATTTCAGACTATGTTAAACGTTGATCGCTATCTCTCTGTGTCTTGTTCTGTTTCTGTTTGTTCCTGCACTTTTTAAAAACTGACAATCAATATAATATATACTGTATATTTAAAAAAAAAAGAAGCATGATTGTTCAATAAGACATTATACTTGGAAATATCTATTCTAATTGTAATAATAAATTAAATTACATCTATTTTCCACAGTAATTTAAAAGTGATTATTGCACGGTAATTTTATCTCTGTTTCCAATATAGATAATTACAGTGTAAATGTGAGTTATTATCTGTTTTATCAGCAGCTCATTTTGTCGCGTGAACTATTACAGCAATTACGGCATTATACAACTGTATCTTGGTCTCTGTGGTAAACTGTTCCGCCAATCTTTTATCGAAGCATCCTTTCTTTCTAACGATATCCTCCTAAAAGGTTTGCATCCTCACAGCGGTCTACAGAGTTTGCAGCTAAAGTGGAAACTGCGCTCATGCTTTCATGTGGTGTTTGAAGGAGTCCGCCTGAACGAGCATTTGTCTAACAATGTTGTGTCTTGTGTTGTGCTGATAGTTGGATCGATTTGTTGGTTCTGTTTGAAGTGGTGAAGGTTAAAGGAAAAGTGGGATTAGGTACAAACCAGGCTCAGTTTCATCAGGATCTGTAGGCTCCTAACAGCGGGGGTCTGGGGTCTTATACACACAGAAGTAAAGCCAGACTAATGCGCCAAACAGCTGAGGAGTGTGTTACAGGATATCAAGTGAGCGCTGGCTGCAAAAACACTACCACTATTTTTTACGGTGGAAACGAACTGATTACGAAGACTCATGTTACAGCGGTTGAGAGGATTTTATGAGTAATTGTAATGTTGTTTTTGTATATTTTTTGAACTTGTACTTGTAGCTAGTAATTGTAATGAGCTGCATTTGAGAGGAGCCACTACAAGAGCCACTACAGGAACTGCCTCAAAATATAGGCTTTCATGTGGCAACAGCAAACGTGTCCAATCTGCTCCTAAAGATGTTTTATTACTTCATTTAATCCACTGCATTCATAGATTTCTCTAGGACATTGTAACTTCGAAGGCCATTTTCTTAAAATGTGTTTTTCTCCCGTAGAGACATTAAGATCACCACTGCAAGTGTCACCTACACACAGAACTTTACAATCTTCAACGTAACAAGCCAGCACAAGTCCCAGTCGTGCTAATGCATGGCTGTCCCTCTGCTTTTTGAGCTTCTCGCCTTTTCTGATTGGGGAGATCTTTAAGACTATGCAAAGTGTTGTTTAAAATATCTATATTCATTTTAACACAGTTTAACTGATCAAGTTTTGTTTAAAAGACAACATCTAAAATGCTTTAAAATGGTGTTAAAAAGTAGTAATCAAGAACTAGTAACCAGTACATTATTAGCTAAATAACTGTACTTTTACTGGATTACACATTTCCCGCACTCTTTTCACTACTGCACTATATTGATTATTATTTGTTGGACTGCAAAATATTCACAAATGTATTGCATACAATGCATACACAAAAGGATGTAGTGAAGAAAAGCAAATGTAGCCTAAGGGTGCTGATTTGGTCCTGATTTGAGGCCAGTGTAGACTTGCTTTGGTCCTGTTCAAGTCCTAGCTTAGTCTTGGTCTAGTCCGGTTTAGTTCTGGATTTAGTCCCTGTTTAGTCCCAATTTGTGTGCGTAAGGGTAAACGCACCGGAATTGGCTTTAAATTTAACAAGCAAATAATTTCTCGATTTATATGTGCCATAGATTTTGACTCAGTTGAGAAATAACTGCTACTTTGAAATCAGCGCTTTGTAGTTGTGCAAAGAGTGGGTGAATGGATTGTGTCTGGATGGACATTTTGTGCAATTTTGCTTTAACCTTGAGGAGAAAAACTTATTCAAACTTACTTTTGATGGAACTTTTGTGCTGCTTCCAAAGACCGCTTTCAATACTCTGCAGCTCCAAACATTTGTCAAAAAATCACCCACAATTGACTATTGACGTTGGAAAGTGAATTGATTGAAATCGATATAAATGACATTTTGTTTGATGCACACTGCATTGTGTTAAAAAGAAATCATTTGTCTGCTTGTATCCTATTTTATTTATTCATTTTTTTGAGGTGTTTGGACTGTCTCTAAGCTTGAAAAAAGCCCTGTAATGACGGCAGTGTTGATGACACATGGTTCGATCTGCTTGGGGCCCGAGGCAGTGTGGCAGTAATTGGATTGGCTTCGGGAAAAGGTGAAAGCTTCTATTTAGGAGGTGTGAGCGATCCATCAGGCATGACTCGCACTGAATCAAAGCAGCGGTTCAGGTGGAAATTGAATATGATGTGGCACTAGCCTAGCAATCACAGGTAGCCCACGCTCCTTAGGCATCAAATTAACACCCGGTCGGTGCAAAGCTAATCTAGGTTAGCATGCCCCCGGGGGTCAGAGCCTTTGTAAACGGCATGTCCGCTGTCATTTCAGCTCTCGGGAATGTGTGTGATTCTGTGGAAATGAGTTTTACATTGTCTTAAAGGGTGACATGGAGCTCAGGGCTATTCGTGAAAGTGGGAATTGGTCCTGTCTGAGCGCATGCATGTGGGAATAAGTCAAAAACAACCTTTGGAAATTGAAACTGATAGCACAAAAAGGCCACATAATGGTCTGAGCCAGAGCCGGGCATCCTGGAATCAAATCAATAGCGCCATTAATTGAATATTTTACCTCAAATGCTTTTCAAGAACTGTCTTTCAAACTCAGATGAGAATTTTTATGATGAAAGAGTACATTATTGGCAGCATAATAGGGCATTTGATGAAAATAAACTACTTTTTAGTTGATACTGTATTATCTGCAAATGGGCTGCCCAGTTACTCATTCTTTAGTCACTTGAACCATTTGAAACCTTAAGCTAGTACATGTTCAACAATTTCAACATTTTCATTTAATTTAATTCAATTAACGACAGGTAACAGGACTATTCAAGGTCACAGAATATCCTTGCATATTCCTATTACAGCTACATGTCCAATTTTGAAATTTTGGAGATTTTTACTTTGCATATCTCAAATTATGTTCTGAATAAAAGGAAAAAAAAACAACTCATACTTGCGTCAAACATTTAAAGTGATAACTGTTTACTCAAAAAGAAAATTAATGGGTTTAAATGCATAAATGTATGAGGTTTGTGGCATTATCCCGTCTTAGAACATTCCATAATTATTCATGAAATAGTGATACATTTATTTTTATGGATTTTTAAAAAAACGAATCAGACCTTCCATAATTAGCTGTTAGTCATTTGTTGTTTATTATAGATTGTTCCAAGGCATAAGTAATTATACTTCTTTAATTGTACTTGTTATTCAAGCCAGTCTTATCTGCTTCCATACATTGATATGTTTTATTTTTAGTGCAATTAATTCCAATTTACTTTTTGCAGTGCCTCTCTTTTTGTATTAGCATTTTATTGTAAATGAAGGTATGCATTTTGGCCATGACATTGTGACCTTTATTTATTATAGAAATTAAAAAATGAAAATGAACTCTTGACAATTGTGTTTGCACAGAATCTGGTCAAGTAGCATTTCAATATTCTGTATCCTCAACATACAATAACTTACGATCTGGAAAATGAAAGAACTGATTCCAATCGGTCAGTTTACTGTTTTGAAACATGAAAAACAGAACTAGTTCATTTTAAAGTCCTTACAGCTGTCACATGTAATGCTCACTTTCCTAATGCAGTACCAGCATCCTAAATGAGTTTCTAAGCCCAGAGAGAGTTTTGCCGTATCGGGTACAGCTAACAAACGGTGCACTTCCTGCTTCTCGTAGAATAAAACACTCTAGATGCAGAGAAAACGCTGTGGTCTCATTTTCACCCAATTAGCAAGCTTTTACAATATACAACTGTACTGGGGCAACATAGATTTGACTGTATTACTTGCAAAAAATCTGGCACATTTTGTTTTACACGTTTCAAAACAATAAAAATCAGGTACAGCACCTTTAAATCAATGCTGAAAGGTTTGGAAACGGAATCTATGGTTTGCAACTTCATAGTTGCAAGTTGATAGGGACGTGATGTTGTGACTGAACTTTGCTTTCCTTATTAAAAAAAAATTGGGACGTGCTTTGAGACCACAGGCTTGTCAATCTCAACTGCATGGTTTAAAGCTAAGAAACAGGTTCATTTAGGTAAAATTTTGAGATCAGTTTAAACGTAGGCAAGTAGTAGTTATGGTCAAGGTTACAATCCGTCCTTAGAAAACAAATGTAAGTCAATGTAATGTCCCTAAAAAGCCAGGAAATCAAACTTGAGTGCGATGGCAGGTGCGGTAGGTGGGTTGTAAGACGCGGTACATTATGCAGTGTCTTGTCTTGATGTTAGATAAGCTTTATAACTTGTGGCGTTGTTTATTCAAAAGTTTCCACTCTGTATTATGCAGACGAATGTGTGAAACAGGTGGGTGCTGCAGGCAGAACTGTGTGCTGCAGAAAACAGGTGTGGGCCGAGGTCACTCCTGCTCAGGCTCTGCACAAACGGCACCGGAGAACTGAGCCGAAAAGGTTTCAAATTCATTGGAGTTGTAGTTTCAAGAGGAAAAAATAAAACTTGGCAGAGGCGTTAGTGACCTTGTTATCCATTGGTGAAGTAATTAGAGTAGTGTGAAAATTGTCTGTCCTAGTATGAGGTTGCTGTTGCCTTTTAATACTGATATTCTACATATTAATAGTGATAATTTCAATATACGAATGCATACGAATATTATTATCAAGCCAATGTCTCTTGTGGGTCATCTAAAATCGCCAAATCTTGCCTGACATCAATTTCTGCCATCATTTGCGAGATAAAACAAGAGCAAATTAGTTCTGCGCATTGAGGCATTACAAATTTAAAGCTGATGAACGAAAAGATAATATGTTTTTATATGATTGTATCAGCCATACAAGATTTTTGCGGTAATATTCTCAAATTGCCTCGAAGGAATTAGTTTTGCCTTCCGATAATGACCAATAATGGACACACATATTTGGTCCAACAGGAAGAAAAAGATAATACAGAAGACTTTATTCTAATATTAGCAACATGGAATATTTGCAAACTTTCCAGACTTGAATGAATGAGTCCTTAATGTCCCAATATCCTCTAAAAGTATTGTATGATAAAGAGTATGTCACAGCTTTCGCCCCACTTATAAAAGCGCTTTTATATTCAGTAATGGGTTCAGAGAAGGTCACTTTTATCTATAAATGGTAAGTGCAAAGTTTGGCTTCAGCTTAGATATACTATGTGCATTACATAAGAAAAAGGACCAGATGAGGGTAGCATTAAGTTTAGTGGCCGGGGTGGACTTGTCAAAATAAAATGTTTAAAATCAATAGTGGAAATGACTTTGCTTCTCTTTATTTTGTTGTGAGGCATAAAATCCATTGGTGAAGTTGTAATTCAATCCCCAAAATGTCATGTGTTCTGTTTTGAAATGTTCATATTGTGATTCAAAGCACTTTCTATTCTTAATGTTAGAAAAGAAACAACATATTTTTTAGAAATATTACTGACTTGTCTCAAAGTGTATTGCTGGCAACGCTGAAGAAATCCATTTGCTTTTACAATAGGAAACTATACACAGAGTTCATGTCCTAAAATTTGGACAATTTAACTCTCTGGCAGTGACAAGTAATTTGATTATTTAGTTTAGTTTATTTTTTTGCCGTTTGCAGTTTGAAACAACATTGGAAAAACATGCTAAGAGCTTAGAGTGCACGGTAAAACATTAAAAACAACCGCAAAATGGACAAAACAATGGACAAATAACAATCTTATCTGAACAAAGAATCATCAAACTCACCATGTTACTGTAAACGAATCAACCTAAGCATTTTTAATAAATAATGCTACTACATTTTGCCTTGATAGTAAAAATATAACAATAATACTTGCACTACAATTCATTAATTCACCAACTATAAAAAATACTCCACTATAATAATTGATAATTGTAATCGTTAACCGGACTATACAGACTCTCAAACATATGTCAAAAAGTGTTTAAAAATAATGCTTATTTTCATCAAAAATACACTTCACTCATAAATATTCCCCATCTAGAAGCCTTCAGTCACCATATTTCAACATTTATTTGGCTGATAATGCATTTAAAAACTCTCAATGTACAAAATAAATAATTACTACTCGACTTATAAAAAAAAAAAAATGCTAACTAGTCAGCTGCTAAAATAATTGTTAGTAACAGCCCTAAATAATACAAATGTAGTTGATTTGTGTTGGGAGAGAAGATGTTGAACTTTGTGTTTTCATGTGAATAAGCCTGGTAATTAGAAATATTGACTAAACGCCAGGACACAATTAAACAGAATATCCAATCTTAAAATACGTAGCTTAAACTATATTCAGTTTAATATGTTATGGCCTCACATGTACACAGCCAACTGCTTTGTAAACAAAGCTTCACACTTCCAGCGTCTCCTGGATGAGAAAATCGATATGACTCAGTGTTTGTGATGTGTGTTTGTTTTGCAGGAGGAAAACTGTGGTGGGCCGACGATGAATCAGCACAAATGGGAACGGTGACCAAGAGAGACGGACGAAACCCGGTGGTCCTCCGCAACAAGACGAGCGGAGTGGTGCACATGAAAGTGTACGACCGGGAGGGACAGAAGGGTGAGTGCACGGGGCGAGCATCATATGAACATATGACTCAGTGAGGGGGATTTAATGAGAATGTTGTAATGAGGATGTTCAAGGGTTTCAGCTTCCCGTTTATTGGCAACATGAGTACTTTGAGTAATTTGAGTACTTTTTGGCATTCAAAAGACAGAATATTTGGTTTTGAAATGTTAATTTCAACTGTGCTGTATTTTCATCTCTCTGAAATGCATGGATGGATGCAGTCTGATGTGTGCAAAAACACTCAGTTCAAGTCAGTTTTAAGATGAAGAAGATGAAGAGGATTATGTGTATTTTAAACACAAATAATTCAAGTTGCGTCTTAACAAATATGGCATTACCCCAGAAAATTTAACAGATTGTTTTCTTGATGTTGAAATACAACATGTTAAAATACAGCGTGGTTGCATGTACTGCACAGCTACCGTTAGCATTCTTGGATATTTATGCAATTTTGTACTGTTGGACTACTTTATTGTTCTATTCTTGGGTAAAATGCAGACAACAAATTTCTTTATGGGGACAATAAATGTTGCCTTCAAGTTGTCTGCGAAATAAGGGTAAATACCACTTTCTCAGTCTAGCACATGAGAGCCCCCTCATTTCTAGTATAATATAATATGAATTATATTATAGATTATAATTATATTATACATAATTTTAATGCCAGAGTTGCCAAGTAGAAAATAACCTTTGACCTCTCACTATGGTGGACAACAGAAAAAGAATTACAATTCAAAAATATCCCAAAAAATTTCGGGGGTGCACAGTGGCAGAGGAGTTAGAGCTCCTGCCTCCCAATAAGGAGATCGTGGGTTCAAGTTCCGGACCCGACCAACATCACGGGGAGGACATGCGTGGAGTCTGCATGTCCTCCTCATGGGTTCTCTCTGGGTTCTCTGGCTTCCTCCCACCGTCCAAACACATGCATGTGTTCATAATTGATGAATTAATTGGCAACTCTAAATAGCCCGTAGAGAATGAATTTGAGAGTGAATGGTTGTCTGTCTATGTCTTTGTCTCTGTGTTAACCCTGCGACGAGCTGACCACTGTCCAGGGTGTACCCCGCCTAAGGCCCACAGTCACTTGGATAGGCTCCAGTCAACCATGACCCCTAAACAGGAAAAAGTGGCTGAAAATGAATGAATGAATGAAGCACGGTATTTTGATGCTGCATAATTAAATGGCTTACACACATTGAACAACATACAACAATATGTTGAATTTTTGCTTTTTTTCCCTAAACAAATTTGTCCAGATAAAGTGTGTTTCTAACAAGTTTCATTTTTCTTTGACCATGAAAGCCCTTGAACAGAATGTGCTCGTAATTGCCACTCGATCTTGGTATCTGTATTTGGTACAATATGATTCCTTTAAGTCTGCTTTTGTTCTCGTACTAGTTGAATAGTGGGTGACAGAGCAGCTCTCTAAAAAGATCGATTTCGTTAGTGGGCGTTCCCTCTGATGCCAACAGTGGACACCCTGAACTCAAATGCATCATTGTGTTTTAGACCAGTTTGCACTTTCATGTTACATTTTTCATTTCATTCCTCTGTATCTAATACTAACAGTAACAATGCCTTGAATATATAGCGCCTTTCAAGATACCAAAAGCGATTTGCGTTGCATTATTCATTCACTCCACACTTGCTGGTGGTGCTAAGCGTCTTCTATAGGCACAGCTGCCCTTGGGTAGACTGATGGAAGGAAGGGTGCATATCGGCGCTACAAATAACTCGCACACCACATTTGTACATCGGCAAAGAAGGTGAAGTGACTTGTCCAGGAATGCTGTAAAGTACTACATATATTACTGTTCAGTTTATTGCCTTTATGTAAATACTGGTAGAAAATCTTTCTGGAGACCTTGCAACTTGACGCAGCTCTTAATTTTATTCAACTTGATTAAATATGCATCCCATTTGTTGCTGTGCTTTTGGGCAAGACACTTAATCCACATAGGCACTTTGAAGTATTAGTGTGATTGGTTAAATGTTTTTTGGAAAGGAATGCTGCAGGTGAAGAATTACAGCAATGACTCAGAGGTGAATGAATAATGCACCTAGTTATAAAACAACATATAGTGACTAGAAAATACTTTGTAAGTGATAATATAAAAGAAGCAAAGCACACAAAGCATAATTGCGACTACTTGGAATACTTTGCTGATAATCAACACACTTTCCAAGCAAATTTCTTTACCAACCACTATGCTTTTACAGATGAAAGCTTACCGATAGTCAATGTTCCACTTTTTTTCTCTTTTTAAAATTCAGGAAGGAACCCGTGCCAGGTAAACAATGGCGGATGCTCACAGCTATGCTTCCCCACTTCAGAGAACAGCCGAAGCTGCTCATGCACCGTCGGATACAACCTCCGCAGCGACCGCATGTCTTGTGAAGGTAGGGGTCCTCCAGCTAATAAACAGTCGGAGCCACGATTTGAATATCTGAGACTGAAATGGTTTTAAAATGGCTTCCTCAGGTGTGGATTCCTTTTTGATGTATTCGATCCATGAGGGAATCAGAGGGATTGCTCTAGACCCGGACGACCACAGCGAGGCCCTTATGCCCATCACAGGGACGCTGTTTGCTGTAGGAGTCGACTTTCATGCAGGTACAAAGAACAAGCAATTGACGGCTAATGTAGAGTTACTTCAGTTGAATAATCAGGCACATTCCTTGTAGCCTATTATTTCCCTGGCTATGGTTACTATGGAATCAGTAATGGTTAAAATACATTTTAGACAATCACCACTTAATAACAGAGCCATCTGAAGAGGCACTAATCAAATACAATCTAACTTTATTTATAAAGCGCTCATACATAAAATGTAACACAAAGTCCTTTAGAGTGCATTAAAAACATTCCCACATGCCGTTTCCTTCCCAACCACCAGACCCACACAACCAAACCCCCCCACAGTTACATATACATACCCATACATTTGCACACGCACACGCACACACACACACACACACACACACACACACACACACACACACACACACACACACACACACACACACACACACACACACACACACACACACACACACACACACACACACACACACACACACACACACACACACACACACAGTTAAAGCCTTAAAGCTTAAAATAAGTGAACACAATAAATAGCATAAATAAATAAGTTAATTATTAATTAAAAGCTAAGCTAAAAAGGTGGGTCTTGAGCCTACTCTTAAAAACCTGAACGTTGAACTATGCACGTTATAAACCCTTCCAGTGTTTGTAAACAGAACACCGACATTTCAAAGGCTGGTACCATATCATGAGCTGAATGGTGGAGTTAGGAAGTCATGAAAAACAGCAGTTTTGGTGATAGACAACCACTCCACCACACGTGAGAATACTTTATCACATATAGAAGCGTTTAGTGTCGTTTAGTGACATAACGATTAGCACCAAAAATAGCATAAATGACTACTATTAATTAACATTTCTTCAATTGAATGTTATTGCAGAACTAAATGCACCAAAAAATATGGCAGACAACAAAGGTCTTCATCTAGTTCATCAAGCAAATAATAATAATAATTTAATTTAAATAATTTTTTTTTTTTTTTTTTTGCCTCAATTAAATGGAATAGGATGTTAGCACTCACTCCTGTATGAGTCTATTGATTTGCTTGGAATCTTCAACAGTATGGTATTTTTGAGCAATAAGTTGGGTAATTGACTAAATGCAAGATGATTAGTTAAATGCAAGTCTAATAATCTAAACAAAGCAAGCAAGTCAGGGATTCACCATTAAAAAGTTAGTCGATGTAATCCATCATTCGTCATTAAAAAAGTTACATAGCGCACTTTTAAAGACTGTAAGTGTCAAACAACAAAACAACACAAGCACTATTCAGTATGTAGTTTGCACTGCCAAGTACACATCCTCTGCTCATTCTAATTGCGCAGGCCAATTGCAACAAGATATTTCCTCATCCTAGTTTTAATTCTAATGCTGGTGAAAAGTTGACAGACAAAAATCAATGTTTCCTGATCAATAAAAACATGAGGCGAAAGTTCATAAAAAGAAAATGAAAAGTTTCCTCAACAACACACATTTCTCTGCAGCCCTCTCATTTCATTGGACTGCAGAGACACACTCACACAAATCAGTTACAACAGTAAAATTATCAATAAAATTGTTTGGTTGAGTGTGTGTGGGTTGAGAGAAGACTATTTCGAAATTCAGAATCCAAAAGGCATGATTTCAGTTTCTTGTCAGGCAACTATTAGACAATGCGTTCTCTTATTTCTTGGCTCTGTTCCTTCCAGCTGCAACTTTGTCTTGCTCCGTCTTTTAAAACAGAGAGCGACAAGGAAAAGTATTTGTTCTTGTGGGCTCTAACCTTTTGAATAATGGTTCGTGGGCATGTGAAGTGCAGCCTAGATGAAAGAGAAAAGACTCCGTATGAATAACATTAAAAGAACGAAATTCTTCTCAAGCTCTTGCGACAATCCTTACACAAAGCAATTCCCTGGTTGTTGTAGCAAATGAAAGCAATGTAACATCCAATAGAAAAGTGTGGACCCGGTGGCTTTGGCTGTCATTTTCTCTCCCCTGATCATATATTCGCCTTCCTCCCACTTGGTGCACTTTGTGAGATAAAAAATGATAGATTTATAACAAGGGCAAATGCTATAGTCTATAGGGTGGCGCTGTCTCATGTATAAGTAATCGCAGCAGCCATGCATGATAATGAAAATGGTTGAGAAGGAAATCTAGCTCAAAAGATATAAAGATACCCAGCCTAATAATGTAGCCTTGCATATATTGTATAAAATATCTGTATTAGGTGGATTAATGACTATTTGAAGGTATTATTTCAACATTGATGATATGTAAAATGAAAGATTGTGTTAGACAGCGTGTCTGACATATCTATCTAATGCATGATTACTATTACTAGAAACAAGATCTTGCATGTAAAATTGTGATTACCTGTATATATAAAATAACCTTTTTTGGATCACAATGGAGAAATTGCTTCAAATTCAAAAATATGTAATATGAATATGGATTCAAAATAAGACATTAAAACTAGATGTTTAACTAGAATATAAAGATGCAGTGTAAAATCTAATACTAACTGGACAGGGTTTCAGCTTCAGATGTAAACATCAATCAAAACTTTAGCTGGATATAATAATCTTTGCTAAAGGTTCAGTCTATATTCTGTTTTCTAAATTATTTGATAACAATACTCCCTGTAGCTTCTGAGGAAGACTACTGCAAATATCTGACACATGTAAAGCAGCTAAACTGACTAAAATAATTGCTTTCTAACAAATGTGTACAAGAAATTAGTTTGGTTAAAGAACAAAACATATAAATGAAAATGAAATTGACTTGACTTTGGGGAAAAAAGGTCTATTTTAGTTTGAATTATAAGGTTGCTTAAGATTGTCTTTTTGGTTTGAATTGTAGGACAAAGCAATGCTACTATAAGTTTCGTATACTCACCAAATCTGTTGACAAACATGTAAAGTCAGGAGGAGAGAAAATACGTTGTCAACCGAGCACTGTACTGATTTATTTCTGAAGCTGAAAACAACATTTTATAGAAATTGTTTTGACTTTTTCTGCATCAATAAATGAGCCATGACCTTGTAGAAAACTGTAAATGCGTTGATAAAATTGGCATTTTTGGTAACACATTTTATTTATATTGCATTTTTCAGAACACTCAAAGACTAAGCAAAAAAAGATATATGCAACACATGAGGTACATGTACCTCCATTAAGTAGAAAATTCAATGGACTGTGCAGCCAAAAATGAAATGAATGGAAGTTCCTACCCTCCTTTGAACTTGTTTTGCCTGTACTGTAATCTCATTCTCACCTTGCGCTCTACAGCTGTGTAACTGTGTGAACTATTTAAATATGCATTGAGCGCCGTTCAGCATCACGCGTGCATGTTTAATACGCTCATTATACAAGAGATTATAACAAATCTGTATGTTATCCTACCACTATCAAGCCAACCTGCTGTACGAGCGACTCCTTCATTTACTTTTAATCTTGATACGGGAGTTTTTTCAACAAGAGAAATCAGGCCAAAGTCGAGCTAAAATTAACCAAAGACGAAAAAATGCCAAGCTCATTATACTGTCTTTATTACTTTAAGCAGGTGAGTGAAGGTATTATGAGCCCATCCGAAGTTGCCGGTGCACGCATATCATTTACATGGATTTAAGATGGCAGGCGGAGAAGGGAGCAGATGAAAGCCCCCCAGCTGCTTTCTGTCACATGTGCGCTGCGTGTTAACAGTGTGTGAAGCCCCGACGATGAGAAAAGTGCACAGAAACATGCGACCATACAAACTGGACTTGGCATTTCAGCAACGTAGTTAGCAACGAAGCCGTGTGAAATCTTGTAGTTACACAGTAAAGAATAAACCTGAAGATTGATAGTTGAATGACGTCAATACGGTTTAGATCGTAGCACCGGGGGTTTATTTGAGCATGTCTTCAAAGTCTACTTTATTATACATGTTCATTTTTTGCACTAAAAGATCCCATCATTTACACAATTAACACTGGTAAAATTTGGTAAAAGTCTCAAATATTAAAAATCCAATTAAGAGCTAAAGCTGTGTGATTGAAGCTGCTGTACCTGATTTTTCTTGTCTTAAAAACGTGGAAAAACAGAACTAAATTTGCACCGGTCTAAATGTATTGCTCATTATTCATGTATTTATATATGCAATTATCCAGTTTATAAATGCTTTTCACAAATCCCAGAGGCCAGATCTGAGTTTACCTTTACTGTGAAGCTTTCAATAACATGCTACCACTGCACTTCCTGCTTTGTGGAGAATAAATGTGTCATAATTAGATGCAGGCAGCACACAGCCATCTCATTTTGATCCTAAGGCAATACAGGTTTAGCTGTAATACAAGACAGATATCTGCCTCGTTTGTTTACATTGAATTAAAGTAATAATAATACATGTATTCATATTTTACTTTACATTTCAACAAAATTCTTATTATTTATTAATAATAAAATGTAATTGATTTTGTGGCCACAAGCTCACATTGCAATATAAAAAATTCATTCATTTGTTAATTTATTCATTCGTCGTTCAGTCAAAATGTTCATTCAGTCAAAGTGCTATAGAGGGTTGAGTTTAGCTATAGAGTTTCAACTCTCTATTAAAAACATGTCCAACATTTACACTTACATAACCAAAAAGTTTAATTTAAGATTAAAAACAGAAGAAAAAGTCAAACGGGGTCTTTTTAAACAAAAAGCTCTTAAGACTTTTCTTGATGAAGAAGAACAAAAATTGTTGAATAATTTCAAAATGGAAATGATCAGTTTGGGTCTTTTTAATCACAAGGTTTACTGCCAATCCTCTGTCTTTGACTGTATTTTTTTGTGTCAGATGGCATTGAATAAAAGCATGTCTTGTTCATGTTGACAAAATTCATACTGAAAGCCACATTCATTTGCTGAAAAAAATCTGTCAAAATCAAATATGAGATTAAAAAGAACTCACCATTTAGCCACTAAAATTGTGGTTTCTAATTTGTTGCGTAAATGGGTGAATGTGGTCATAATGCTACACCTGATTACGGTTTGTATTGAAACCCAAATACCAAACAGTATTTTCATTGGAAGTCACTGTGTTGCCTCCCTGAATGGAATTATTGCCACATTTGCATTCAACCAACCGCCTCCATCTCACCCAGGGCTGAACAGATTGATATGAGCTCAGATTGACTCTTTGTGTAGCATGAGAAAATAATTCAAGCCCTGTTTCATATGCCGCCGTAATGGGGTTGTAAAAACAGAAAGGGTTCATAATAGTTTTACTCACATCTTGTTTTGCACCGAGTAATATACTGGCCTGTAAAATTTGGCCGACATTTGCCTTCCCCTTCCAGCAATCTGTGTCAACAAAGAGCCGGGGATGGAGTGTTGGGGTATTTTTACCATCATACTTTATAGCCGCGCACACGTTTGGTGAAATGGGGCATGCTATAGTCAAATGTGGTTTCACTGGCTGCTTTGTTTCAGGCGATGTTGTGGCAGCGCCGTTTATCATGTCGTTTTCGCTCGTACTTAAATGTGCAGTGTGGCTTTTTGCAGCAAATGACACCAACAAAACATTACTATGGTCAAATGAACCAACATACAATGGAAAATACAAACTGGCTTGGCCTGAAGAGAACGCACTATAAAAATCATGTCCCTCTTTCGGTTAAAATACAGTTTACAATTCTGCCATCAGAAAAAATAAGAGCAAATTTATAGTGTAAAACATTCTTTGAATATAGAAACAACAAATTTTACTGTATATATGTTTGTTTCACAGGTAAATATATATCTATAACAATAATAGTCAGTCATTGTTTCTGGTGTATTACAATGCTGCAGTTATAAAAGTCTTGAATTTCAAAACATATTATGCAGAAATCTAACTTTAACCATCTTTTAATGATGTTTCCTCAGTATTACTTTACTCAAAATTGTATAACTCGTGCATGTGTAATGTCACTAATTATGATGAGGCGGGGCTTATCTATATTGCTTTTTTTTCTCTTTTTTTCTCATTTCATTTTTTGTTTTCAGTTTATAATATAAATAACAAAATGTAAAATAATAACCTGTTTGTTTTGATGTTTTTTACTAAGTAGAAAAAAAAGCATAATGTCGAATGTCTAAAAAAGGGGGGAAACCTCAAACCAAAACTAGTGAACGGACATCCTTAAAACACTCTGTACATTGTTTTGTTTTGCCATTCATCAACTATCACCTTTCTAGACATGCATTATTTTATTTCAGAGTATGCTGAATCCAATCCATCATTCCTTTTTAATTACTACTCATGTTTTAATGCACAAACTGTTCTTTTCTTTCAGCGAATGACACAGTCTACTGGACAGACATGGGACTAAACCGCATCTCCAGATCCAAACGTGATCAAACCTGGAGGGAGGACATCATCACCACAGGCATCAGCAGAGTGGAGGGCATCGCAGTGGACTGGATAGCTGGTTAGTTCATTAAGAGTGAAATTCCTAGTCCAGAATAAGTGATGAAAACTGTCAGTACCGCTGTATGTAATATTAACTAAAGTGCTCTTAATGAGAGGAATTTCACTGTACGCCATATCCTCATTCAAATAAATAACTTGAATGGCTTTTCAGGGAACCTTTACTGGACTGACCACGGCTTTAACCTGATTGAGATTTCTCGTTTGAATGGAGCCTATCGTTCAGTGGTGATTTCAGAGGGACTGGATCAGCCCCGAGCCATCGCTGTACATCCACAGAAAGGGTATGTAATGTCTATAGTGTTCACGGCATACAGTAAAACACGTTAACCAAATGATAAAATAGCTTGACGAATGTTGGACACAATGTATGTCAATAGGTCAACATTTTGAAATAGTTTAGTTGAATTAATGCACATAACACTCGGCAATGTGTTTATTATATAAGATAAATGAAACTTTATTTACACATTTCTTGAGTTAGAATTCGTATGTCTTTTCCTTCTGTGATCCCACCTAAACAAAATAGGGGGTTGCTGTATTTTCTGGGCTTTTATAAATGTCTTTTCAGATACTTGACTCTTGCATGGGACCGGCCAATAAAATATAGTGGCCTTGTGTCTGAATCATACATTATCAGTTACCATAATCATGATTCAAATACATGCCTGAAATATCTTATTATACCTTACAACAATACATGCCCTGCTATTATGATTTCTTTTCTATGTCCTTTTAAAGTGGCATTTTCCTTTAAAGCAATATCAAGGTTTCTTTAGCCAGTAAGTGCCTAGTATTATGCATATGAAAGACTCTAGGGTTCGAAAACCACAGTAAATGTACAATTACTTCATCCGGTATACAGACTATATTACTAGTACAAGTTCTTTGAGCCATAGATTGCCATAATAATGGACCCACTTATAATATAAAGCTCTTCGCTTTGCGTAAAATCTTAAAATGGAACATTTTATGTTCCTCAATTCAACACATCATAGTCTTAAATTACCTTAATGATTGCCATTAATGATTTGACATTGTCAGAAATTTCACTACAAAAATATACATTCTTATAGGGCACACAGTACGCCATGTTCTTGTTGTGCAAGTATCAATTCTGGACCAATTTATGGAAGAAATGTGAACAATAATGTTAAATCCTAAAGGAGTAGTGTTTTCCCACTAACACAAAAGTTAGTAGTTTGATCCCTACTTCCAAACACGTGTTTTTAATTTTAAGATGCCTTACCGTGTTTGCCTCCAGTGTCTGCATGCGGTGGAGTGATGTCGCTTGGCGTACATTGAGTGCCCTAGGGAGTAAGAATGCACTATAAAAATAAGACCATTTACAATTTTATGCAGCGCTTTTCAATAACTGGTAGCTCTAAAAAATAAATGTAAGAAAACAAAACAAAAAATAATAATTACAATGTATGACTTAAGCCGGTTCTCCTCTGTCTTGATTTTCAAACATTCTGCCGGGGAACATTAGCGTGCCTTGACGTACTGACAAATGTCCCTTGAAAAAAAAAATCTGTATATACAATTTGAGGTAACAGATTAGGGTTGCAGCGATTAATCAACTAATTGTGACTATAAAAATTGATAATCGACTTGTTAACTGAACTATACAGACTCTAAAACACATGTCAAAAGACCTCTTATAATATTGTGTCGTGCCGTGTACTATTTTCAGTTCTGCTGTGTTGTGCAGGTATCTCTTCTGGACCGAATGGGGTCAGAACCCTTGCATCGGCCGCTCGCGATTGGATGGCTCGGATCAGGTGACCTTGGTGAACTCCGGGATCACGTGGCCTAATGGGATCTCCATAGACTACGAGGTACAACATTCACAGACTCACAGCGCCTCAAAATCCTCACCACCAACACGCATCTCATCTAACTTTTTTCATGGGCCGAGTGCCTGATATCCATTTTAAAATTACCTTCCAGGAAAATACATTATACTGGTGTGATGCACGCACTGATAAGATAGAGAGGATCAACCTTGAAACGGGTGAGAGCCGCGAGATTGTCCTGTCAGCGGCCAACGTAGACCTGTTCTCCGTGGCGGTGTTTGGGCCCTACATCTACTGGTCTGACAGGTAATTTGTTATTTTCTTAAATGCGCACACACAATCATTGAACCGCGACGCATGCAGTCTTAACCCGGTATTAAAACTTGCCCCGTAAGGTCCGCTGGAGATATTAGGATCACGGAGTACAAATAGTCAGGGTCAGCAGTGCATTTCGGTAATAGCCCATTGTAGCACGCAAGGTGCTATCTGTACCCTTTTGTATAGTATTTGGTTAGCTTTACCACTATGGAAGGGAGGATAGGCCAGATCAGAAGATTTTAGGTGCGTAGGAGCCCAAGAGGTGAGTAACAACATAGGACAATGACAACAGTTGTAGAAAAAATGCTTTTGTATTAAAGAATGTTATGAGTGGATTTAAGTATTCTTTTTCAATAACAATAACATAAAGAGAGCTCTTTTCCCCAAAAATAAAAATAAAATGTTTCCCGTATATAGTCCTTTAAGTCTTTTTCAATGTCTGTTATAGTCTGTTCAATGTTCATTCAATGTTCAAAGTGTTTGTAACCAGTCGGGCTACAAGCTACCAGTTTGTTCGATTCTGGGCTGGGCTCGCCATCCAATTGGAAGAAGATCCTTTCTTGATTGCACGTCTGCAGCCGATAAAAAACCTGACCTAAAGAAAAGGCCAGAATAAAGTAGCTTAAAACAATGTACTATATGGCTATACTACAATCACTACTGTTAACAATCCTTTCTCAAAAAAATAAAAACATGTTGTACAACAGTGAAGTTCAAAATACTCACAATCACATTACTACCATATGAATAAACCAAATAAAATAGCTTACATGTGGTAACTAAGTAATAATACCAGTTCTATTTTTTACAGTGCATAGTCAATACACCTTTAAAATAACACAAAATAGCTTTAAAGTGCATTTTAAATACACATAGGCTTTTAGTTAAATTATCTGTATCAAAATTATAGCAAAGTGACAATAATTTGCACTCGACATTCATATGTACATTTTTTACAGTGCTCTGAACCAGTTAGCACCACAGAATAAACAGAAATATGTGCTTCTAGCACTAAAATAACACTTTTTAACAACCAGATTACAAAATTGTGCATTGTACCTTTAAGATACATTGAGGGCATAGTACAACAAACCCATTGCTAATCGTTTTGGCCTCTAAAAAGGGCTTTTTCATTGTAAAATGGCTAGCGGAGATTAGCACAGATGCTAGCACCGATTAGCACGCTATGCTAGCACAATACATTGTGTATGGGACTCACCAATGCAGGGCAACATGTGCTAACAAGGCTACGGGGTTTCCCAGGCTTCCGTGGGCTGTCGGCACTCCGCAATTCCAATATCTTAAGAGTTTAACAAATGTTTTGTCACTAACATGAATTGCTATGATGGTTAGGGAAGTTTTATCACTGGTTTGTGCTTACCAAACTCCAAAATTGTGAGGAAAAATGCCGGTACCACCACGTTAGCGATCACAACACACGAGCAAGTTCTCTGGTCAGCGTCTGATGCGAGACTGAGCAGAAGCGCAAAGTGCGCAAGTACTCAGGGCGCAACCTTGACCTTATTGGCTAATACAATTCAGACTGCACTGTGATTGGTTGCTCGATGTGTTAAACAAAAATACATTAATGACATTTTTTAACATTTTTATCGCTATTTATAACATTTTAATCAACATATTTATGAACTTAATATTTAAATGGGGTTAATCAATATTTATTCCCAATGTGCTTTTAGCCAAGTGTTATGAATATTCATGTTGTTTTTACCCGTTTTTAACACTGGGTTACACCTTCCCCCCCTAGAATCATGCAAGTCCCTTTGCATGGGAGTGGTTGCACAGAAATGATAGGGTGACTGGGAGATTTGGGAACGACCTCATCAGCTTCTGACAGGGCACTGGCAAAAGCTAGGCTTAGTCCATGAAATAGGGACTGGGCAATGGATATCAGAGGATGTCCCAACTGACTGTACTGCAGTCTTTCTGGTTGAGTGGTAGTTCTCTCTGAGCGTCTCACAGTCTTTGTGGTTTCAGTTTCAGCATTTGTTTCCATTTCCATATCAATGGAGTTTCCTTGGTTGTCTTTTGTCTCATTTCCTTCCACATGTATTTCCTCCTCACAGGTAGGTATAACAGATAAGTTGGTTTCACTTTCAGTTTCATTGTTATTGTTTGACTGTTCTGTATTTGATTCTCTTTTCTCTAGGTTTCCAGGATCAGGTAAGTTTCCACAATCAGGTAAGTTGTCACATCCAGTTAAATTTCCACTTTCAGGTAAGTTGTCGCTTTCAGGTAAGTTGTCGCTTCCAGGTAGGTTGTCGCTTTCAGGTAAGTTTTGATCTTTTGGGCACGCCATTGATTTTGGAATCTCATAGACTCGAAAGTGAATGTTATGGGATCTTGAACGGGTTGCTCTCTGAACCAATAAACATTCTCATTTTCTGGTTCTGAATCATCACATTCCTCATTTTGTTCAGAACAATGCCTTGTTTTTGGTCTGGGGGCACGTTTTGGTTTAACAGGGGTCTCTTCCACAGGTGGAAGAAAACCACAGGGAAGCAAGAGGTCACGGTGGACTGTGCGGACTGGGCCTTCTTTGGTTTCAGGCTTTATAGTATAGACTGGTAAGTCACCTGCTTGGTCCACCACGATATGAATATCAGCCTCCCACTTGTCGGCTAGTTTGTGTTTACCCCTGAGCCGAACTGCACGGACCAAAACTCTGTCTCCAGGTTCTAACTTTGAGGGTTTGACACGCAAATCAAATCTTGTTTTGTTTCTCTCAGCCATTTTGTTAGCATTTTCAGTTGCCAATTTGTAACTTTCTTGGAGAGTTGTTTTGAGTTTTTGTATGTACTGAGAGTGTGAGCTGAAACCTTTGTTGTTGAAGGGTAGCCCAAAGGCTAAATCGACTGGCAATCTTGGCTGACGCCCAAACATTAACTCATACGGGGCAAACCCAGTTGTGTCATTTTTCGTACAATTGTACGCATGTACGAGTGGTTTGACGAATTTGTGCCACTGTGACTTGTCTTTTTCCTCCAGAGTACCAAGCATACTTAATAAGGTTCGATTAAAGCGTTCTACTGGGTTACCTCTGGGGTGGTAGGGTGTCGTTCGGATTTTGTGAATGCCCATGATCTTGCAAAGCTCCTTTATGAGATGGGACTCAAAATCGGGTCCTTGATCACTTAATAACTGTTCTGGAATTCCATAGTGGACAATGAAATTGTCCCAAAGGGCTTTTGCTACAGTTTGGGCTCTTTGATTAGCAGTGGGGATGGCTAATGCATATTTTGTGAAATGGTCAGTTAGTACGAGCACATCCTTTGTGTTGCTTTGATCGGGCTCAATGGATAGAAAATCCATGCAGACCAGTTGGAGGGTCTGGTGGATTTAATGTTTACTAGGGAGCAGCTTTTTCTGGAGCGGTCTTTCTCCTTACACAACGATTGCACGTTTTGACCCTATTTTCAATGTCAGAGGCCATGCGAGGCCAATAAAATCTGGTTCTGGTAAGATCAAGGGTACGCTCAGTGCCTAAATGGCCCATATCACAATGGAGACTTTGGAAGACTGTATCACGGAGATGTTCAGGTAAGACAAGCTGGTAAGTAACATTTCCTCCATCTTGGCGTGTTCGATACAGGACGTCAGTGTGAATTTCAAGCCGATTGATTTCTCTCAGTAACAAGTTAATGTCAGGGAGTTCAGTACGTACGGTGGGTGGGACTTTTTCTCCAGTTTCGATTTGTGTTATGACTTCTACTCGCAGACATGGGTCAGTTCTCTGTTCATTCTTGAGTTGCTCAAGGGACATATGGGGTACAATGGGAAGACCACCACAATTGTTTTCATTGACAAAGTCATCTGGTATGGCGGCTACAGTGATGGGCAATGAGTGAACTAGCGGGCTAGTGTCATTAGGGGAGCTACAAACAAGGTGTTTCTCACAAATAGCAGACACTACTTGTGGACTTAGACTGCTCTCTGCTGGACACAAGTGAGTCTGTGTGAACTGCCGTATGGTCGAAGTTCTTTTTGGGACACTGCATCATTTAGTAACTCGCCATGTGGCCGCCTGGAAAGGCCATCTGCATCTGAGTTAAGCTTGCCTGCTCTGTATTGGAGCTTAAAGTTAAACGTGGACAGAGCAGCTAGCCACCTGTAACTCATGGCATCCATCTTAGCTGTAGTTAAAACATACGTCAGGGGGTTACTATCTGTCATGACCGTAAACTGGTTTCCGTATAAGTAGTCAGCGAATTTCTCTGTTACTGCCCACTTAAGCGCCAAAAATTCAAGCTTGTGAGCGGGGTAACGAGACTCACTTTTGGATAACCCCCTACTTGCATAGGCTATGACCCTAGTTTGACCATTTTGCTGCTGATAGAGGGCGGCGCCAAGCCCTGTAGTGCTGGCGTCGGTATGGAGCGTGTATGGTAACTGAGGGTCAGCAAAACCCAGGACAGGCGCAGTACTGAGCTTTTTGATGATGGCTTTGAATGCAAGGTCGCAAGAAGGAGTCCATCGTTCGCCGAAGGGCATTTTTGGGTCATGGTACTGGGCTGACTTGGCTTTGGGCTTTGTGCTCTTGCGCAAAGGTGGGTAGCCAGCAGTTAGGTCTGTGAGGGGCTTAACGATGCTGGAATAGTTCTTAATGAATCGCCTGTAGTACCCTGAAAAGCCTAAGAATGAGCGGAGCTGTTTGAGATCGCGTGGCACAGGCCAGGTACTCAGGGCTTTAACTTTTTCAGGGTCTGTCTCTACCCCCTTGTGGGACACAATATGGCCTAAATATCTAACGGAAGTTTGAAAAAATTTACATTTCTCGGGGGAGAGTTTGAGGCCGTATTCTTTAAGGCGGTTCAGAACTTTCATTAAGCGATCCTCATGTTCTTCGGGCGTCTTGGAGAACACAATGATATCATCTAGAAACACAATCACCTCTTTGAGATTCATGTCGCCCATGCATTTCTCCATGAGGCGCTGGAAGGTGCTGGGGGCGTTCGTAATGCCTTGAGGCATTCTATTGAATTCCCAAAAGCCGATGGGACATACAAACGCCGTTTTTGGTTTGTCCAGCTCCTCTACCTCAATCTGGTAGTACCCTGACTTTAAATCGAGGACGGAGAACCACTGCGAACCTGTCAGGGTGGAGAACGTTTCCTCTAAGTTGGGGAGACCTGGCGTCCTTTACAGTTTGCATGTTGAGCTTTCTGTAATCTATACAAAGCGGACTTCGCCATTTTTCTTTCTCGCACTACTACTATGGGCGAAGAAAAAGGAGAGGTAGACTCTCTGATCACACCTGCTTGTTGAAGATCTTGTAAGTGCTTACGAACCGCTTCCAGGTCGCTTGGATGTATGGGACGCGCTCTGTGTTTGAATGGTGTTTCGTCTGATAGTTTGATTGTGTGTTTCACTTGACCTGTTTTGCCAAAGTCTAGATCGTTTTGCGCAAACACTTCAGGCATTTGACTCAGTTTTTGCGTTATGCGCTCCTTCCATTCAGTGCTAATGGGGGAGGAGTCAAAGTTGAAGGCAATGTTGGGTTTTTGCTCAAGGTTGGCTTTGGCATGCTTCACTGTGTGTTCTTGTGAGAGAACTCTTTGATATGCACTGATTTCTCCAATGACACATTTTTGAGGGATTGTCACATCATGTTGGGATTCGTTGGTAAGTATAACTGAAACAAGGTAAGGTGCTCTTTCGGGTAGGTCAAGGAGGCAAGGTTTTATCAGTACACCACCAGGTAAGGCTGACATTGTTGGGTGCTCCAACAGTACTGACTTTTCAGTGTTACTAGCTGACACTGCTATAGAGCCTTCAAGGACAACTGTCTGGCCAGCTGGAACTAACTGGGGCTCCTTGTGGTGCATGGTAACTAAACCAAGGCTACTGTCTTTAGACTGTCTGTACCGTAAATCAAGAACTTTTAACACTGCCTTATGGCCATGTGACGTGGTTGGCTGCAGTTCTGAACAGGCATCATAGCACAACTCATAAAGCACATCTAATGTGTTTGTCCCTATGAGCACTAAGGACTGGGAAGCTGCACGCACATCGGGGACAACTAAGGCAAGTGTCGGCACCTCTGCTTCAATACCGAGAAAATCCTTCGGAAAAGTGACCTGCATCTCAATGTATCCTAAGTAAGGTACAGACTGGCCATTGGCCCCTTCTACTTCTAACAGTTCAAAAGTGGTTTTATGTCATGAGAGGACAGATGTTGCCGATAAAAAGGACTCAGGGACGGTAGTCACTTGAGAGCGGTATCTAATAAACAGTTCACATTGTGGCCATTTACTTTTATGTGAGCTGTACTTTTTGTGCCAATCAAACCAGTTGGTATCTTAATGGTGTTTGTTTTAGTAAGTGTCTTTAAGTTGACCCGTTTTTTGAAAGGCACTTTTCGTTTGGTCTGAGTGGGACGGATACACTCTTCAGTTGCCTCTGTTTGTCCCACAACAGAGGCGGACTTTAGTTTAAAGGGAGAGGGCAATTTTGACTATCCCAGATTTGTCTTTTCACTCTCAGTTCTTTTCTTTTGGCAGCTACGAGAGCAGGGTTTGGTTCTGACTCACAGGTGGCAACTATATGCCCATCTTCCCCACAGCGGAAGCAATACCAGGGTTTGGGCCTTGTATTGAAACGGCTGTGGGAAGGTAATGCTTTTCAGAGTTTGCATGGTCAGGTTTTTATTTTCTGTTTTCTTTGTTTGGTCTTTCTTTGATGTTGGTTGTTTCTTTTGTTTCATGACTGCAGCTAATTGACTTTTTAGGTCAGCCACTTGTTTTTTCAGATCTTTTAAACTGTCAGACCCTGCTTCAGCAGCATTGGTGTTTGTTTCTGTGACCGTTTGTTCGTGAGCGACTACTTTTGGTTTTGTGGCATTAAAGTGTTTTTTCATTCGTGTGTTTTTCACTTCTTGTCTGTTCTCTGCAGTGCGAAGGAGAAGCAACAGCTCTGAGAATGAAGGTGGATCTTTTTTCTTTAGCTCTGATTGCAGTTCGGTTAACAAGCTATCATCCCAACAGCCTCTGTTAAACTGTTTCACGAGATGTCTGTTCATTTCACTGGGTTCAATACCGCCTCTACGCATTGCAAGGTTCAGTGCCACCTGCAGGCGATGCAGGTAAGCTGAGGGTCTCTCACCTGGGTCTTGGAGAGTGTTCATGAAACGCACAAGCAGTTCCTCACCGTCTTCAACAGTGCCAAAGGCTGAGTCTAGCAGCTTAAGATAGTCTTTAGGAGTGGAATCAGGACCAAGAGGACGGACGACATCTGAAGCAGGAGCAAGAAGACTTTCAAGAATTTTTCGAGTTTTTTCCAAATTCGACAGAGATGAATCTTCAATCATTAAGTCAACATGAAAGCGCCACGTTTCGTAGTCTGCCTCATTGTAAGGTCTGGGTATTTTACCAGAGAAAGCGCGCAGTCTTAATGAGGAGTGTGCATTCGTTAGTTTTTCTGCACTTTTCACAACATGCTCAACTACAATCTTCTGGATTTCAGGTGGGTTAAGATCGTGCGGACTTAACATTTGTGGTGTCACATTTGATCGGAGGGGACTTTGGTATGGGCTTGGAAAGGGTTTTTGGGAGGGAGGAGTTTCAGTGTGGTGCGGGGGTGAGACTGTACTCTGTGTGGGCTCTACAACAGGAGTATTTGGCTCTACAGTGTCTACAACGTCAGCTGGCTCAGCTGTTTCAGTAGTCCCAATGGACTTCTCTATGGTAGACATAACCTCCCGCAAAACATCTTCAAAGTCTTTCCCACTTAACTTGGCTAAACCCTTCAGTTCACTCAGGTAAGTGTCAGTAACACTGCCCCCTACGGTTTTAGTGTACACATCTGTTAATGCTTGAATGCAGCATTTCAGATCTGGATTGTCAGTGGAAACAAAGAGGTAAGGCAATGTGGGTGCTAATGTTTGGAGAGCTAAACCGGACTCGAACTCTACAATCTGACTCTTGTTGAACTCGGACGAGTCGTCATCAATAGTTAGCACTCTATTAAAAGTACCACACTGTTCTAAATACTCAAAAACCTCTTGATCTTTTGCTGATCCAGTAAGACCACTAACAATGACTGCATTTGGAACTTTGACACCAAATTTTTCAACAAAATCCATCTTGACAGTATATACACTGTTTGGTCAGTTTTCCAGTGTAATTCCAGTGCTGTTACACAACGCTCTAGGCTCCTGGCTGGCTCGACACTGTTTATGTAGCACGCAAGGTGCTATCTGTACCCTTTTGTATAGTATTTGGTTAGCTTTACCACTATGGAAGGGAGGATAGGCCAGATCAGAAGATTTTAGGTGCGTAGGAGCCCAAGAGGTGAGTAACAACATAGGACAATGACAACAGTTGTAGAAAAAATGCTTTTGTATTAAAGAATGTTATGAGTGGATTTAAGTATTCTTTTTCAATAACAATAACATAAAGAGAGCTCTTTTCCCCAAAAATAAAAATAAAATGTTTCCCGTATATAGTCCTTTAAGTCTTTTTCAATGTCTGTTATAGTCTGTTCAATGTTCATTCAATGTTCAAAGTGTTTGTAACCAGTCGGGCTACAAGCTACCAGTTTGTTCGATTCTGGGCTGGGCTCGCCATCCAATTGGAAGAAGATCCTTTCTTGATTGCACGTCTGCAGCCGATAAAAAAAACCTGACCTAAAGAAAAGGCCAGAATAAAGTAGCTTAAAACAATGTACTATATGGCTATACTACAATCACTACTGTTAACAATCCTTTCTCAAAATAAAAACATGTTGTACAACAGTGAAGTTCAAAATACTCACAATCACATTACTACCATATGAATAAACCAAATAAAATAGCTTACATGTGGTAACTAAGTAATAATACCAGTTCTATTTTTTACAGTGCATAGTCAATACACCTTTAAAATAACACAAAATAGCTTTAAAGTGCATTTTAAATACACATAGGCTTTTAGTTAAATTATCTGTATCAAAATTATAGCAAAGTGACAATAATTTGCACTCGACATTCATATGTACATTTTTTACAGTGCTCTGAACCAGTTAGCACCACAGAATAAACAGAAATATGTGCTTCTAGCACTAAAATAACACTTTTTAACAACCAGATTACAAAATTGTGCATTGTACCTTTAAGATACATTGAGGGCATAGTACAACAAACCCATTGCTAATCGTTTTGGCCTCTAAAAAAGGGCTTTTTCATTGTAAAATGGCTAGCGGAGATTAGCACAGATGCTAGCGCCGATTAGCGCGCTATGCTAGCACAATACATTGTGTATGGGACTCACCAATGCAGGGCAACATGTGCTAACAAGGCTACGGGGTTTCCCAGGCTTCCGTGGGCTGTCGGCACTCCGCAATTCCAATATCTTAAGAGTTTAACAAATGTTTTGTCACTAACATGAATTGCTATGATGGTTAGGGAAGTTTTATCACTGGTTTGTGCTTACCAAACTCCAAAATTGTGAGGAAAAATGCCGGTACCACCACGTTAGCGATCACAACACACGAGCAAGTTCTCTGGTCAGCGTCTGATGCGAGACTGAGCAGAGCGCAAGGGTGCGCAGTACTCAGGGCGCAACCTTGACCTTATTGGCTAATACAATTCAGACTGCACTGTGATTGGTTGCTCGATGTGTTAAACAAAAATACATTAATGACATTTTTTAACATTTTTATCGCTATTTATAACATTTTAATCAACATATTTATGAACTTAATATTTAAATGGGGTTAATCAATATTTATTCCCAATGTGCTTTTAGCCAAGTGTTATGAATATTCATGTTGTTTTTACCCGTTTTTAACACTGGGTTACACCATGTATGATTTAAAAGGGTAGTGTTAGCCCTCTGTAAATCAGCTACATGGGCAAAATCTAGCCATAACAAGTGGGTGGATGTATCGGACAAATCTGGCTAGGTTCTGATGAGTTTTCAAAAATATGACACTGACGTTTTCTCAGTCCAGTGTCTCTCCAGTTCAACTTTAGCTAAGAAATAACATGGCATTTCCCATTACCACTGTGCTGATTCCACCTAAAGATGCACTTTGTAATCTGCCATCTGCTTGGAATGTTCCACAATACTGAATTAAACGTACCTATCTCAAGCATGTGACGCCAGAAGGCCAAGTTAGAACAGAAGAGCCATTTGAGCATTTTAAATCCATGCTCAAAACGCACCTTTTTGCTTTGGCGTTTGAAACCAGGTAGAGTGACAGACCATGACATCTTGTTTTATTAATACATTGATTTATTAATACATGGATTATTATAATTTTTATATTTTGCTTACGTTTTATTCTATTGTAAATGCTGCTTTTGTTGTTTTTCTTGTTGTTGTTGACCACGTTGGTAAGTTTTGGCTGTATCAAAAGGGCTCAAAACATACATTTTGATTTGAGATCTGATGGAGAAACAAGTCACAGTAAGAATCCATAGCAAGAAAAACAGAGACAGTTTTCAAGCCACGTTGAATAGTTTACATGAAGGTTTGCTAAGCTTTTCCTTCATCTGCAGAGTGGTTAACCAATGCAAACCGCGCAAGCTTTTCATGTTCAGTCAGCCTTTTAGTGGGTAGTTATAACCCCAGTTGACTACGCATTTTTATTTCTTTACAACAAAACTGTAGTGATAGTACATTTATTTGAATTGACTGTTTATACTACAATCTTCTTTCTATTCTAGCTTTTGAAAATAACCTGAACTTTTTTTTTTTTTTCCACCAAAAAAACAGTGATGCACAGGTTTATTTTGCCTCAGCATGTAATTCCCGTGGATTGAAAAGAATGGAAGAGATGTTATTTGAGATCTTACCACAATCCTCTCCTGAGCTCTTCTTCTGACTGATTTTATGCTTAAACAAACAGCCGAGTGTTTTCAACCATGCACTGCAAAAAAGGCCTATCAAAAAATAAGAAAAATAAACTCAAAATAAGACCTTTTTACCCTAATTTAAGTGAAATTATCTGCCAGTGGAATAAGATTATTTTACTTATCAAGTTTACTTAAAACAAGTCAAATAATGTCAATTTGAAGTAGTCCTGTCAAGTGAAAAAATCTTAAAATTGGACTTTTAAGATTAATTTGCTTAATTCAAGTAAATTTAACTAAATTAGATAATCCCTTTTTGCAGTGTGGTGACACTGCAGTCGTTTTTGTCAGGAGGAAAAACACATTACCAATATTTCCTTTTTCCTCGTGTTCGTCCTATACTTCCCCTGTGTTCAAAATATAATATAAAAGTTGATGATATATTGTCTCTAAGTTAATAATGGAATGTATACTTGAATGTAAAACTGTCAAAAGCCGGCAGAAACACTTTTTGTTGTGTTATCTTCATTCAGTTCACTTTTCCATTAAATTTTAGAGCCCATTCATTTTTTGCGCACCACTTGAACCTTAACCATTCTACTACATTTTAGCCCGTTTACGACTAATAGTAAAATATGATCTTATTATTCTTATTGGAAGAGTTTCAACAGTAAATCAAGATGTTCGCTTTTGCCTATAGGCTGTATCGCCCACTCTGATTGATAACGTATATTTTTGCAGGACTTAATTGCATTACTCATTGCTCTTGACCCTTCTCTTGTGACCAGGGCCCACTCTAACGGCTCCATCAGGCGTGGGCTGAAGTCTGACACCAGTGATGCCGTGACTGTGCGGAGCGGACTCGGGGTCAATCTGAAGGACGTCACCATTTTCAACAGAGGAAGAGAGAAAGGTCGGTCTTTATGGTCTTTACGGTCGTTTATGCTTTAGATGTGGTTGTACAATTGTGAGAGACATTTTATTGAAAAAAAAAATCAAATTAGTCCATCTTTTACAGATTTGAGTAAAAGTGTTGAGGGTCTGTCGCCTGATTTTCTCATGAAATCGTTTTTACTTTGCCTGGAAGGTGCCACAGTATGATATAAACTCATCTATCTTTCATTTATCCAGTTAAGTTGGGTTTTATTGCTCAAAAATTACATTCCATGGATTGCTTGATTTTATTCCATTTCCATGAAGAATTCATGCCCTCCACCAGCAAACTACATAGTGCCCCTTTAATGAAAATTATGTTGAGTGAATTTGATCAAGGAGGGATGGTAATTATAATTTGATTGCAATAAACTACATTTGAAAACACTGCTGTACAAAGAGTAAATGACAAGCCTCCGATGACCTTTTTTTTAATGGTACTCATCTGTTTTTGCAAATGAACTGTTCATTTGAAATAAATGTGTGATTAGAAACAAATGTAACTTTCAATATTTTTACTTTCAAATCTAATGTTACAGTTTAGAAATCGCAAATGTGCACAGTCAATGTAAAATGTAATATAAACACTTCTAAAAAGAATCAAAACAGTTAACTATAGAGTTACGTTTTGAATTACAGTAAGATTTAATTATTATATAGTTTTAATTAACCATCTTGTTATTATTCATGAGGGCTGATTATACATCATATTACACATTTAGTTCATCAAAATACAGTGTATCCTATTTTTGATTAAAGTTTCAGATGTTTCTTTTAAGTCCATAATACTACATTTAAAGCAGAACTCAGTAACTTCAGCGACAGAGCTCCCCCTGCAGGTCTCTTGTGAACATACACTCCTAGTAAAATGACAGCAAAAGCTTTTTTTTACTTTTTTCCCCTTACGTTTTATTAAAATAAGGAAGTTTAATCACATACAAAAACATTAAATGTCACCAAATATAAAAAAGAGAGCCAAGGTTTCTCTGGAGAGTTGTCTTCGGGTCGGCGTCAGGAAAGATGCAGCTGGTTTTCCGCTCAGACACAGCAGGGGGAGCCGGCTGGGGCTTCAACTGACCCGGAAATACATTTACAACCACCACATGGACTTCCAAAGACGTTTAATACTTTTAAATTGTTACTTAGTTCTACTTTAAATATTCTATGTAATGAATTGGAGTAATAATCTCTTATTCATTCTGGGCTTGTTCAGGGTAGAAAAGGTTTCAAAGACAATCATCTGGACACTGGTTTGATGTAAAAAACAGTGACTTTTCTACCACAGCACATAAAGTAATGTACCGTTCCTCCTCCACATACCAGGCACTAACCCGTGTGCTCGGAGTAACGGAGGATGCCAGCAGCTGTGTTTCCACCTGGGCAGCGGCCGTCGCACCTGCTCCTGTGCCCACGGGCGGCTGGCGGAGGACGGATTCGCCTGTGAACGTTACGAAGGCTACCTGCTCTACTCCGAGAGGACCATACTGAAGAGCATTCACCTGTCGGACGAGAACGACCTAAACTCACCCGTCCAGCCGTTTGAAAACCCGGCTCTGCTCAAAAACGTGATCGCTCTGGCCTTCGACTACAGCCAGGAAATGTCCGGGAATAACCGTATCTTCTTCAGCGACATGCACTATGGGAATATACAGATGATCAACGACGACTGGAGCGACCGCACTGTGGTGGTGGACAGTGAGTATTTTTCTTTACAATAAATTAAATGTGAAGCAATTGTGTCTAATTATATATTGGGTATTTTTCTGACAGTACTGATTTGTAAAGTTAGGACATAAGTACATATACGTGGAGCATCTTCATTGTCTCATAGCTGCTAAAGTTGTTATTGGATGTGTCAATGGCTGATTGAAGCATATATGTTGTGAGAAATTATTAATATAGTACAGAGCATGAACAAATGAATCGGCAGTGGCGATATGCAAAGTAATAACAATGATTAACAGTGGACTAGTGGTTCAGAAATAATCGGCTCAAGGTGAAAGGAATCAGAAGACCGAAAATTGCTTTTGGTGGTACCATATATGAGAAGACAAAAATAACAATACATACAAATTAATGAATGGCCAATCAAGAAAGGTCAAACTTTTCGTAGGTCCTAATATTTACAATGCACAAAAACACTAGTAAATTTACAATGTTCCAATGTTAAGGTTCTCACGTTCCGAAATCAGTATATTTACAATGTTCAAATGTGTTGAAATGTTATTGGCCAGATGAATTGCACTTGATCTGAGAAGAACTGCTGAGTCCACAAAGTGCGTTGGCTGTCTCTTTTCTCGTGTCCTCAGTTCTGGAAAGTTTACTATGTGTTTAGAAGTCTTCTGCTTGAAAATAATATACAATAATATAATAATATTGTGAATGTTGTTTGGAAGATATACACATTTTCAGTATATCATATTCACCTTATTCCGCCCCCACTTTTGCCTCTTTTTGCCACAGATCCGCACTCCTGTCGTAAAGGCAATTCCGGTTTGACAAGAACTCGATCATGTAAATGGCTAACAAGGGAAAAGTCTTGATGCTAAAATATTATATAAAAAAGACTGATTTGTTGAATATACATGTGCAACAACAAACTCGCATGCCCATGTAAACTAATACGACGGAAAAAAGACGGCGGCGCCACCGGCAATTTTCGGAATAAGGTTAATAGAGATTAAGGAAATAAATTAACCCAGAATCTAGACCCTAGTGAAGGTGAAAAACTGAAAGCTGAAGCGTTGAACTGATGATGTTGAGGAGGAAGGATGTGGCACGCGTTGTGAAGAGGCGAGGTCTGTTTAAATGTAGTCGCTGAAGGCTGATTGGTTGCATCGGAGGTGTGTAGTGGCAACGGAAGTAGATGCACCGGAGGAATCTATGAAGTGTGAACAGATGAGACAGCGCCTAAGGAGTTTAGTCTTCAAGTGTGAATTCTTGAACTCTTGAACTCTTGCTCAATTAGTTTCCTGTGTCATTTCACAATATTACACTTAACCTAATTTATGGACATCTTAAGTGTGACACCTTTGTCTGTGTGGATTACTGTTTCGGGTATTTGCTGAACATTTTACACCAATATAGCGCTTAAGAAATGTGGAAATGCTAACACGTCCTATACCACTTTTAGACACTGTATTAATTAGTTCCTTGTTTAAGGAACCAGGAGAATTTACAAAAAGACTGAAATATGAACTAACAATCTCATAAAAGAATCATGTATTTTGAAATGTTTTTGTTATGTTTTTAGTAGCGTTTTTGTCACTCATAGTTGTGTTTTTGTTGCTTTAAGTTTTTATGCTTTGAGACTTGTTTTATGACGATTTTTGTCACTTTTAGCCATGTGTGGTGCAAGTACAAGGTTAGCAGTTTTTATGCCAAATAAAACGGGATACTTTCTTGTTTGTGGAGGACATTATTGCACTTCAAACACTATAGCCTTTGCAATTTGCTAATTGTGTCGATACCGGTTCGATTTCCAATAAATGTGCAGATTTTACAAATACAGCTCGAATATTTGAATAGATTTTGTGGTAGTAGTACTTTTAACTGTGTACAAAAAGCGTATTATAACGTGATCTCTTCATTTGCATATCTTATTAAATGTCTCTTGTCTTGTCTCACTGTTTTGCTCCTACAAATAAGCTCAATATTTTATCCATTGTGCCGTTGTGATTTAGCAGTACTTTGATAAAGAGCCTAATCTCTCCATTGTCCCGCATAAACCGCTGTATAAATGGATTTGGATTACATGTGCATATTGCTTTTGCTTCAGTAATTGGACCCGGCCTTTTGCTGACAAATGCGCTGTTGTCACTATTTTGAACAATGCGGACGGTGTTACTTTACCAGGTTTTAATCACATGAGACATTTCAGATTACATTAAAAGCATTTCTTCATCTATTTTTTGAGTCCGCTTCTCTAATAACGCCATTTGTTTTGCATCACCTCGGTACATTTTTCTCTCTGAAGGCTCTTTATGCTGAGAGCGATTGCATTTGCACAACTCTCTCTAGAGTTGGTGGAGATGTTTGCACACAGGCCTTAAGGTCGTCAGTTGTATCCCGTCTACGCGTAATGCATCGTTTTGTGCCTTTAAGCAAGTAATATGACCTACGTCGCCTTCATAATTACGTGACTCTGGTGTTATAATGGTTGTAGAAGATGCTCGAGGCACACACATTTGATTGAGCGAATAAACAATGCATCAAATATGTTCATATAATTGCTATGTTGAATTGAAGGAAATATATATTAGTGATTAGCTTGTCTCACATCACTTTCTAACAGTCAGCCGTTCCCTCATGAGAGATTTGGTGTTAGCACTCTATCTACTGGCAGCAGGAGGAATTACCATGGGGAAATAAACGAAAGCTAGCTTCCACCTGATATGCTAATGTGATGTTGTAATGAATGTGATTTGGCGATAGAAATGTTCAGAATGAGTCTGACGATGTTTTATGGACTTTAAAGCACTGTAAAAGACCTCTGGAGTGACACCTTTGACGTCACAAATCATGGAAATATGAAATAGAGAGTTTTGTGAGGCTCAGAGCAAGAGAACCTTGTAAACAGAATTAATGAAACAGGCAAGGTAACTCCAGGTATGATTTTGGTGGGGAAACATTGTTATAACAGGATGAAAAGCTCCAAAAAAATCAATTTTGCCTGTTTGTTCTTTTAATATTGTGATTGTACAAGCACTCTTGATTCAATCAATCAATCAAATGGAGGTGGGTTACTTGTACTGGTAGTTCTATCAATACTTTACTTATTGTTAAGCATTATAATTATTTGAAGCAGCATTTATGCATCTTCATTACATTTTTAGCTACTCTACTCACAAAGCATGTTTTTTTAAGTACATAATTGGGTTTCTTTTAGTGTAGTTCTGTCAAAAACATATTTTTACGTTTTGAACATTGTAGTTATTATTTTTGAAGTAGCTCTTTTACTTGTGTTGCTGGTATGTTTTTCACTTTGCCCCAGGTCAAGAGGTTTTGATCTCAACGGGTTCTTACCTGGTTAAATAAAGATTAATAAATAAAAATAAATAAAACTTATATATAAATAACTTGTGACCACCCGCGGAGGGTGAGCAGGGAAATATATAAAAGATAGGATTGTGGCGAGAATGAAGTCAAGGCAACCCCGACGTCGATTACAACGGCTGAGTGAAGTACCATCAGAAAGTTTCCTAGAGGATGTGAATGCAGCATTGAGAGCGATCCCTACCATGACCATCACTGAAACCAATGAGCTGATATACACTTCAGCATCAGTGATCCTAGAAATGCTTGGCTATAAGAGCAACCATGGGAGCCATGAGAGACAATACCCACCATGGAAAAGACGGTTAGAGGCTAAAATCAAGACGGCGCGGAGAGAAGTGAGTCAGCTGACTGAGGCTGAGAGAGGTGCAATGAAAAAGCAAGCACCTGAAGCACTCGAAACTGCCAAGCAAAGGCTCCAAGCCTTGGCCAGCCGCCTAAAGAGATACACGAAAGATAATGAAGCCAGACGAATAAACAGGCTGTTCGCAACTCAACCTGCGAAAGTGTACTCTCAATGGCAGGGTAATAACAACAGAGCAGACCCACCAAGGCTGGAAACTGAGGGATACTGGAAGAGT
Organism: Rhinogobius similis; assembly: GCA_019453435.1. Taxonomy (NCBI): domain Eukaryota; kingdom Metazoa; phylum Chordata; class Actinopteri; order Gobiiformes; family Gobiidae; genus Rhinogobius; species Rhinogobius similis. The sequence goes on along the minus strand of CM033633.1, from coordinate 17,161,092 downwards.
ATCTGGGAAAAGGAGGCATCACACAACAGCGATGCAAAGTGGCTCGTGGCTCTGAGAGAGGACCACAGCAACCTCCCAGAACAGAATCCAATCACCATCACAGTGGCAGATATCCAAGAAAGAGTCTCAGGCATGAAAAACTGGACAGCCCCCGGCCCAGACATGATCCACGCATACTGGCTAAAGAAACTCACTGCTCTCCATGAACACCTAGCAGCACAAATGAACCAGCTGCTGAGGGACGGGACTCACCCTGAATGGCTAACCGAAGGGCGCACGATCCTGATCATGAAGGATCCCTCCAAGGGTACAGTCCCATCCAACTATCGGCCAATAACCTGTCTCTCCACAACATGGAAGCTCATGTCAGGCATCCTCGCGGCTAAGATAAGTGGGCACATGGACCAATACATGAGCAAAGCACAGAAGGGCATAGGCAAAGACACCAGAGGAGCCAAACACCAACTCCTGGTTGACAGAACAGTCGCCCAAGACTGCAAAGCCCGACACACCAACCTGTGCACTGCCTGGATTGATTACAAGAAAGCCTACGACTCAATGCCACACACATGGATCACTGAGTGCTTGGAGATGTACAATATCAATAGGACACTAAGGGCCTTCATAGCAAGCTCAATGAAGCTGTGGAAGACCACCCTGGAGGCCAATGGCAAGCCACTTGCACAAGTGACCATCAGATGTGGCATATACCAAGGAGATGCACTGTCCCCACTGCTGTTCTGTATAGGTCTGAACCCCTCAGCCAGATAATCAACAAGACTGGCTATGGATACCGACTCAGGAATGGGGCCACCGTCAGTCACCTCCTCTACATGGATGACATCAAGCTGTATGCTAAGAGTGAGCGAGACATCGACTCACTGATCCACACGACCAGGATCTACAGCACTGATATCGGGATGTCATTCGGGCTGGAAAAGTGCAGTCGGATGGTAACAAAGAGAGGGAAGGTAGTCCACACAGAAGGGGTCTCACTCCCAGAGGGAACAATAGCAGACATTGAGGATGGGTACAAATACCTTGGAATACCACAGGCAAATGGCAACCTCGAAGGGGCAACAAGGAAAGCAGCAACTGCCAAATACTTCCAGCGAGTAAGGCAAGTCCTAAGAAGCCAGCTCAATGGCAAGAACAAGTCCCGGCGATAAACAGCTACGCCCTGCCAGTGATCAGATACCCTGCAGGCATAATAAGATGGCCAAAGGAAGAGATACAGACCACAGACGTTAAGACACGAAAGCTCCTGACCATGCATGGCGGGTTCCATCCCAAATCCAGCACCCTGAGACTGTACACTAGCCGCAGGGAAGGAGGCCGTGGACTAGTGAGCGTGAGAGCCACTATCCAGGATGAAACCTCCAAGATCCACAAGTACATCAAGGATAAGGCCCCAGATGATGATGTGCTCAGTGAATGTCTCAGGCAATGGGGAACAGAAGGTGAGGTGCCGGAGGAGGGACCATCATGGGAGGACAAGCCCCTACATGGGATGTACCACCGGAACATAACTGAAGTGGCTGATATCAAGAAATCCTACCAGTGGCTAGAGCGGGCCGGACTAAAGGACAGCACAGAGGCACTCATCATGGCTGCACAGGAACAGGCCCTGAGCACCAGAGCGATAGAGGCCCAGATCTACCACACCAGACAAGACCCACGGTGTAGGCTGTGCAAAGAAGCTCCTGAGACAGTCCAACACATAACTGCAGGGTGTAAGATGCTGGCAGGGAAAGCATACATGGAACGCCACAACCAAGTGGCTGGTATAGTGTACAGAAACATCTGTGCGGAGTACGGACTGGAAACCCCAAGGTCAAAGTGGGAAACACCTCCAAAGGTGGTAGAGAATGACTGAGCGAAGATCCTGTGGGACTTCCAGATACAGACTGACAGAATGGTGGTGGTGGATAAAGAGCAGAGGAAGGCCGTTGTGGTTGATGTGGCGATACCAAGTGATGGCAACATCAGGAGAAAGGAACATGAGAAACTGGAGAAATACCAAGGGCTCAGAGAAGAGCTGGAGAAGGCCTGGAAGGTGAAGGCCAAGGTGGTGCCCGTGGTGATCGGAGCACTTGGGGCAGTGACCCCCAAACTGGAGGAGTGGTTACAACAGATCCCTGGAGGAACATCAGACATCTCAGTCCAGAAGAGCGCAGTGCTAGGAACAGCTAAGATACTGCGCCGAACCCTCAAGCTCCCTGGCCTCTGGTAGAGGACCCGAGCTCAGAGATGGATGTGACCACCCGCGGAGGGTGAGCAGGGAATTTTATTTTATTTTATATAAGTAGATGTGTGAGTAAAATATAACAGTTTTATTTATACTGTTTGTTTGTAAATAGCTGATTATGTATATTATGTATTATTATTTGTCTCTATTGAAGCCTAAATCATCCATGCATGATATTTAGTCACTAAAGTACAGTTTAATATACCATAAATTCTCCTAGAGTCAGATTCTTTTTCCTTGCATAGATTTTTCACTCCTCTGCACCTGTACGTCATTCACTGCAGCTTGGGGAGCGTCTCATATTATTTATCATCTCCAAATGAGCACGTGTTGTGGGGAACCATCTGTTGGGACATGTACTCCCCAAATGTCCTTCACACCTAAAGCACGCGCTAAATGCTAAATCAGCGCGGATGGAGGGATTAATTTGGGAGCTATTAACATTTTGACATGTATACAGCCCTGTGTGGAATTTCCAAAGCATCAGAAGTTATTTATGGATGTCTCCTGATTATGACTTACTTTGAGAAAGTTTCCAGATTTTATTTGAGTGTGACACAGCGACTGATATAGTATTTAGTCCTGTTAACTTCGATGATATCTCCCTCAGACCTATTTTTCTAACATTTAACACCAAAATACTGTATAACAAATGTTTTATATAAACATTTGTGTGTGTGTGTGTATATATATATATATATATATATATATATATATATATATATTTTTTTTTTTTTTTTAATTCAGACTACTGACTTTATTCTACTCAAGTAGTCCTAAATTGAGTATCATTTTAGTAGAAAACGTTCTGGCTTTACCCACATTTATTGATATCGTGATACACGTATTGATACAGAGATGTGTATTGTGATACTTTCAACATAAATTCCATGGTAAATAACCGAATTAAACAATTAACAACCTTTAAATGCTGCATTAAGGCTGAATCTGCTGAGCTGGAATGGTGCATTATTCATAGGAAAATTTTGATTGACATTGTAAGCAGGAAATTTCAATGCATTTTGTTGTTCTGCATGATCAAAACATCGATTTAGTAAACTTTTAACACTGGCAATACCCAGCCCCAGTAAACATATTGTCAGTATATGGATGTCTATTGTTAAATTATTGTTATATATGTCTATTTTTAATAACAACTTGTCAGATAAAATTTGCTTATAGCTCTTTTTTCTTATTAGAAGAAAAGCAAAAGTCGATATCTTAGTATAGGTTAGCAATACTTCCTTCCTTATTTCCTTGGATTGGCTTTTGTGCCATTGTGCAACAGCAATTCTGTGGGTTTGATTCTCTTTAGCAAACATTCCCAAACTGTGCAGCATTATGGCCCCTTTATCAACCAGAATTAGTTGTGGTCAATTCAAAATACAATATAAAAGGTTTTTCCTTTGTGATATACATGATACAAACTACTAACAACATAGGCCATAGGCTTAATCCTGGTTTACAGTAGTTCATTTAAACACATTTCAAACTAAATTTTCTTTCAGACTTGTGTTGACAAACTTTGGCCCTGAACACCCCTTGGGAACCACAGCTCTGCAGAATGCACTATGAATCTTTTCTGATAAAAGATCTGCCAGCTGCTTGTCTCCACGGAAATATACTTGAACTGCTTGGCTTGGAATGTTTCACAGTATGACATCTATTATCTTTTGTGGCCAGAAAAGTTAGATAATATAATAATGCAGAACTCTAAAATTTGAAATGCATTCTTGATTAGATTAGCCTTTCATGTTTGCGTCTTCTCTCAACTGTTAAAGCTCCTGGATGTGTGTAAAATGTGCGCTGTGAACAGAGCCTTACAATGATTTTAGAAACATAAATCTCAAATTGCAATCCTTGGAGTAAAATGCAAATTTAACTTTTTATACGCTCTTATTGACCCATAACAAGAATAAGCAAATGATGAATGCATGGACTAAAAATACTAATTATAAGTCAAATTTGCCCTTCTGGTTCTCTACCCTCATTATCATTTCGCTTCACAACAGAGAATTTTAGCCAGTTTCCCATTTCCAAAAGGTGAAACTACTAATCATCATATTTCCCTATAATTAAACCCCTTGTTATCCATTAATTAGCCCATTGCTTTAAAAATATCTCCTCAACACTCCAGGTTGCAGATGGATTTTATTACAAACTATTAATTTGCGCTGGGCTGACTCAGGTAGACTTTTAAATGTTTGTATGTTTTATAGTCTCGGAGATAAAGGGAAATCAGCCAACTTTCTGTGTCCTCGGCCGCATAGAAGAGTTATGGCCCGCAGTCACAAACCCTGATTATGTAAATGGGAGGGGGAACAAAACACAGCCAAGATGCTTATCAAACCGTTGACACCAAGTTATTTGTATAATGGGAACTGTATTTTCGCCATTTTCATGAATTAATGTTGTTGCTCGCATCGATCTGACACCCATTACCAAACCCAAAATAATTTATTGTGCGCCCTCTGACTGTGCTCTGAATAGAAATGCGCTCGAGCAATTTTGACAAGCAACTGTGGATATCTTATCAATTACATGAGGGAGTAAGTCGAGACGTTTATTGCAATAATTTGCAGAATGGGGTCGTAACCTTTTTAATCTTTTGTCATAGATAAATAGAGAGCTACTACTCAGTTGTAGCAGGAAAGTAAGTTACTTTTGTTTTAATATAGTTAGTCTCAAATAGGTAACAAGACCTACAGAGTTGCACCTTAAAGTTAGACGGATTTAGCTTTAATTAGGAAATCATTGTGTTATGCAATATGGCTGTTGTGATAGTGATATTATTGTGATGATTGATCATACTTTTTTACGTATTCTTTTAATTAAAACAACTAATTCTGAACTGAGTGGCAGAATTATAGTTTACCCTAACCTTAACTTTATTGGGTAAAATGTAAACTGAAAGTCTCTGTTGTTGCCATGACAGTTCGAAATGTAGGACACTTCAACTGCTGCACAACACTTCATTTCCTCAACACTTGGATTGAAAAAGATCTTATTTAAGGAGAGAAATATTATGAGTTCAAGTGTGTGTGATCCCAAAGTCTGTATTAGTGATAAATGTGAGCACAGCTGCAGTGTTCCTGTCGTTTTGTACAACTGTTTAGTTGATTTTCTTTTTTTTAGATGTCAGGTACAAACTAAACATTTAGCAGAGTTTATCAGACTTTAGAAGCTTTTTGACGTGTTAGTTGTGTTTTGAGCTTTTACAGGAGAAAATGTCATTACTCACCATGAACATCTTTTTGCTCATGCCTTGTTTTCCAAACTCTGTCACAATAGACACTTAGAATAGACAAAACAAGGTTAAATCAAGGCTAATTTAATGAAAATCATGAGTCAAGTCAGCGTTTCAAGATTTTCTTATAATAAAAAAAAATAAATACAAAAAATTCAGAATGAAGGACCTTGGTGTCATTGTGATATGTTTAGTTTGTTGCAGTGTTGACTAATGCATTGGCCAATATTGCAATATCAACGCTTTGGCAAGCCGTCCTTAGATAGATACTTTATTGATCTTGAAGGAAATTCAGTTTCAGCTGCAGAAACGTTTTCATTGCGCTTCTCCGTTGTCTATGTGTCTCAATCAGAGGTCTCATTGCAGCTTTAGTAGGAGGATTTGTCAGGCAGAGTCATCAGATCTGTGTCAGGGCAGCTTTAGGAGAGTAACAACCCTCAGGACAAAATACTTCTCAGTGTCCGGCTGCTCGGGGATCACAGCGTCGAACAAGTGAAATGTGGAGACAGAAAACTCTTTTGCCTCGCTCTTGCTCTGTTGTTTTAGTCGGGGATTAGACAGTCATTCCCTCCTAATAATTCCTCCTTGGGTAGGGCTGTGAATTTTATTAAATTTTAATCGAGATTGAGATAGTGTCATTTTTTGATGTCAGTAATATGAAATTCTAATTGAGGTTTACAGCCAATTCTTTGTTAGTAAAACCATGGCAGAATTCAAACTTTGGAGGAAGAAATGTGCATATTTTGAGGAGGTTAAATTGGCATATTCAGTATTTATTTATGTTTTTTTTGTCTTTAAGAAGGCTAAATAAAATTGAAATAAAATCAAAACAGAAATCAGGATTGATCAATAAAAAAGAAGCATGATCATTTTTACCTCATATCAACCAGCACTCATGAAAGTTAACAATATTTGTCCATGTATTTGGATGTAAATTAAAAATAACTTCTGATTTGACTTATCTCACTCCACAACGTTGCTCTGGTTGAAAGCCCTTTTTTATTATTATTTTTTATTTATTTTTGACAACAACAAAAACTCGTTATGCCTGAACAAATGCACATGCAAGTCTTTGTTTTATTCAGGTAATCTTTCCCCAGCGCCAACAAAAGCAATTCTCTGAGCGCTTGATAAACTGATGCCTATCTTTTCAAGGCCCAGTGGCTCCATAGACTTTATGAAGTTTACAACAAAGAGAGTCTGATTTGATTTACAATAGTCTCCAACTTGTGTCGCCATAGATGGGAAATCTTGACTTGGTTTTGTGTTCGGCAGCAGTTTGACCTTGTTTATTGGAACAGTGAAGTAAATAAGTCACTGCATTTTAACATGCTTTGCAAAGTACATGCTGGATGTCTGGTTGCTCTTTGTCGTCTGTTGATAGCGTTGTTTAACTACCTTGTCTTGTTGTTGTTGTATATTTATTTGTATTTGTATGTATAACTTTGATAGAATAAAAAGTAATGAAATTGATAAATATGTATACATTCTCACATTCATATCAATAAAAACACTGTGATTTGGTTTGGTCCTTGTTTTGCCCAAGTTTAGTCAAAATGTAGACCTGGTTTGGTCCTCTTTTTGTCCTGGTCTAGTCGTGGTTTAGTTCTGGGTTTTGTGACAGTTCAGTCTCAGCTTTGGTGTGAATGCAGCCTCAGTGGATTTCAGACCTTTGAGCTTTTACCCCTGAACTATAGAGCATGCTGTCCTTGGTCCTCGATGACGTTTGCGCTGACTTCAGAACAAAAGTGCATCACCTCAACAGAACGTTTTGGTGTGATTTCTTTTGTATTTTGGGGTGTTTTTCACTGTTATCCCTCTCTTTGTGTGTTGCAGACGTGGGCTCGGTGGAGGGCCTGGCGTACCACCGCGGCTGGGACACTCTGTACTGGAGCAGCTCCACGTCTTCCTCCATAAGCCGCCATACTGTGGACCAGACCAGAGTGAGCGGCTTCTACAGAGAGGCTGTGGTCACGCTGTCTGAGGAGGACCATCCGCACACGCTCGCCCTGCACGAGTGCCACAAGTCAGTATCAACATCGATAATTTAATGAATCAAAAGTGTATCGATGGGAAATGTTCTAATCCTTTTTTGTTAAATCTGAAGACTGAATCGCCCGATGTAAACTACTTCTTAGCTGTAGAGTATCAGTGGTTTAGATGTAATGCTGCAGTATCAAAAATATACAGTACAATATATACAGTATAATCAATACAATACAATTTATCCAATTGTAAGCTCAAAGGTTGTATTCCTGGGTTTCAGAGTGATAAAAGTAGCAAAGTAGTAGCAAAAGCAAACTTCATAGACCATAATCCTTTGCTCTATTTCAGTCTTAATCCCTTGAACATAACAATAATGACACTAAATTCTAATTCTCTATCTCTGCCCGTTGCTCAAACTGTCATTTATTTGGCCTTCTCACAGTAACATGTAAAAGAGGATGTTTTGTGCTCACTAGATTCTTACCAGAGACAGGTCAAAAGTCTCAACTTAATTATTATCTAAAATACTCACCAGGTTTTGTGTCTGCTGTGTCTTTAGATGTCCTACCATTCTGTGAAGCACACTGGTCTTCTTTGTTGCTGTAAAGTGCTCTTATAAATAAATGTTGATAGACTGACACAATAAAACACCTAAAGGTTTACTCACTCAACAGTGACTTTAAACAAGGGTTTGACCTCTCGTAAATGTGGTTGATGGTTTGTACCAGCCGACACCCGTTTGATTATTCTTGTGATTTATGTCAACTAATGCTTAGCGAAGTTGCAAAGTGGTCGATGATATGAGTATTTAACACCACGTCTACTGATTTGCATGTCTATTGGTAAAAGTAGCATTTCTACAGTTCAGTTCCAGTTAAAATGTGTGAAGTGAATTGTGCCAGTTTTGACCATACGTGTAATAGTTGTAGCTGTATTTTTGTTTTCCTAACTTTAGTTCAGTAACTTTTTAATACATTAGCAATCATTTTCTTTCAGCGCTTTTATACCTGTTAATTTCTGTTGTTATTCATACCTTGGCCTGTTGTAGCTTCTGTCACGGTAATTTACTTTGCAGACACAAATCACACATGTAAATGAGTAATCTGTTTTGGTAAGCCTTATTAAAACCAGATTACAGTCAAAGCAAACAATCAATTTCATCGCCTCAGGTTCATTTTAATTTCCAAAAGCCTTTGAGAAAACGCTACACCACTTTTCATGAACCACCAAATCAGCATTCGTGTTAAATCACCCTCACACGTGCATAATCATGATCATAGTACATTACGGAGAATCTGAAAAGAGCTCGTTTCTTGTTACTCGTGTAGTAGCTAAATTAATTTCTCGACCGCTGCGGACTATATCATTGCTCGGCCATTTGGCACCACATCCATCCCATTTCCGTAACACTGTCTCTTAATTAGAACTCTGATTAATTAGCAGTCCCTGGTTGTGACTCCTGACCGAAAACCTTATTATCCCGATGGACTGGACTTCATTATAGAGGGAAGAGTGAGAAGAGGGTCCAGGAGCATAAAAAAGTTTGTTATAGATCAGGGACAGTCCACATGCAGCAGATCAGGAGTTGAATGTAGCATTGTGCAAAATCCAAGTTATGGGAGTGTATAAAAATGTTCACAGTTGAAGCTTAATATTTCAGAAGGTGCTGAATAACTCATCAGTCAATTAAATCTTGTGTGACCTAAATTGCTTACTATTTCCTCCCTAGGTGGTAAATGTATGTATTCACCTAATTAATGAACAGTTTTGGTAATTAACTTGTTGTAATTAGCTTGTTGCAAAATGGAGAAAAGATGTTTTGAGCACACAACTTTCATTTAATTACAAACGTCTCTTATCAGTACCGCAATGCATGTATTTTGGACACGTTTTCAGAATCACAAGAATAACTAAATATACATTTCAACATGCATTAATTTCTACAACTACTGTATTGTGGAGAACAATTCAAATCAACATCAACACATGACATAAATTTAACTGATTTACTTATTTTACTTTATTGTATTTTTTCATTGATTACATTTCTAACATCCCTATATTAAATCAATGCTCCCTTTTTTACGCACAATTACATAGTGATCAAGTTTGTCTCGCCGCAGGATTTGGCCAGCCAAGACAATATACTTGTACAAAACTTTACAAAGATGTTATGGTCTGGAACTGTATCCTTTCACCCAGATTTATGATGGGCGTGATTGACAGTCGGAAAGACACGGTTCGTTTGTGTCAAAATAGTGGGTAAAAAAGTGGGTAAAAATGCACAATCAAACGAAATTGAATCGAAATCACAATTTTAATGAACGGAATTAACAAATTGCATAGTCTGCAGTTTTGGAAGTACCAGCATTTCCTCCACAAACAACAAAATATTCTGATTTATTCTCCATATAAACCCTTCACCCTGTAGTTTTAGATATGCACAAATGTTCTTAAATATATCAAATTCTTGTATTAGTTTGTCAGTTCCTATTTCAATTTTTTTGTCAATTCGCCTGGACGTGTAAAATGTAAACTTTGAACTGGATCCTATTATTAAAACGTAAATCACAAACGCAATTAGATATTTTACCAAATTGTGCAGCCCTTAGGTTACAGGTTACAAGTAAAAAAGAAAGACAGAAGACTTTGCAAAATCAACAAACGAAGCACTAAACTCTCTTGTATATGAGGAAAAAACTTTTTTCAGAACATTCAAGAGGAGATGTTGTCTGTATTTGACACACAAATCAACCACTGTAATTGGCCCCTTCCAGATAAGAAAGGTTGTTTGACGCGCTTCAAGTTCTAGTTCCAGACCCTCTTTCACTCAAACAGAAAGTAGACAAGGATTTGAATGTAGTATGTCCCTTCAAGGCTTCCATAAGTGCAAAATATATAGTGAAACGAGGACCCTTTGTTACTGTTTTTATTGTTACTGCTAGAAAACTACTTACTTCACTTTTAATTGACTAATTCATTTAGCGTTGAAATCAAATGTCTATGACCTTTTCAACCGGCAAATGGCAAATTAATTTACGCAACACCAAATGCATAGATTGCACCCATTCTTCCTAATGTAATTCCGGGCTTCACATATCTATTTAGCTGTTTGTTTTTCCTCGTTTGAAAGAGTCCAATTATCTGGTGACATCTACACATTAACACACTTAAAGCAGAGCATTTTCTCGTCTGCAGGGCTGAAGGAGGCGTCCCACTGACACTGTAATTGCTTGTTTTTTTGTTTGTCACGTTGCAGCCTGATGTTTTGGACCAACTGGAACGAGCAGCGACCCAGTATCATGAGGTCAACGCTGTCGGGCAAAAACATGCAGCTCGTCGTCAGCTCGGACATCCTGACTCCCAACGGCCTCACCATCGACCACAGCGCCGAGAAGATCTACTTTTCAGACGGGACGCTGGGCAAGATCGAGAGATGCGATTTTGATGGGTCCAATAGATATGTGAGTCGTGGTTCAATTAATAATGCTGCTTACTTATTCATGGCTTTCAGCTTCCTGTTTTATGCAACATTGTCAGGACGTTTTCCCATTCAAAAGATCTAATATTTTCTTTTAAATTGTTAATCGTTTTGGCAACAGTCCTCATTTTTCATCATTCAAAACCCCATGGATACTTACGCTACTTTCCAGCCGACTAGGAGATCAGATTTCCCTCTTGAGCGCGTTCAAGCTGAATTAACTTGTGTAAACAATATGGCTATTGCTAAACCATAAGCAAAATAAATGTAAATGTTAAACTAATTACAGATTACAGTCAAATTTAACCTGTAACAAATGTTTATAATGTTGTCAGGGACCAAGCAGTATGGCAACAGGAGAAAGGCTTAAATGTTTTAGAGGTAAATAGAATATACCTTGACAAAAAGGAATGTCAATAACAAACACAAACAAAGATGGTCTGGTGTATGTGTGGCCACTCAGATCTACTTTTTGTGCTGATTGTCACTGTTGTATTGCGTCACAATTGATCTGGTATGTGAAGTGAGAGTCCTTTGATCATCTCAGAGTTCACTAATAGGAATGACCGGTTTGAGCAGCATTGGAGTTACCAGTTGCCTAGAATGCTCCATCTCAGTTTGTAGTTTTGTTTGTAGTAGTTTGTAGTTTGTAACTTCTGTCTGACAGTGGACTAGGGTTTTCAAAAATAATCACTAACCACACACTTATCAATACCAAACTGATACTGCAACATGTTTTCTTCCATGTGCAACAGACAAATACAGTTGTGTTGAATAATTAGCAATTACGACAACTAACAAACAAAGTACCATATTTTCCGCACTATAAGGCGCACCTAAAAGCTTTCAATTTTCTCAAAAAACTGACAGTGCGCCTTATAATCCAGTGCGCTTTATATATGGATCAATACTGAGCCACAACTACGCAACCACAGCCACTACTGTAGCTTCTATTCTATGCGCCTTATAATGCGGTGCGCCTTATATATGAACAAAGTTTTCAAATAGGCCATTCATTGAAGGTGCGCCTTATAATCCGGTGCGCCTTATAGTGCGGAAAATACGGTAAGAGTTTCAGTCTGCTCTTTATTTATAACAGTTCATGATTTCATTTGATTTCATGGTGCATTTGGAATATGGTTTTACTGAGAATACTGGGTTACTTATAAAAACAATTTCAATATTATCATTTATCATCATCAAAATTTGTTAATGTGACATGCCTTATTGTGATTTTTCTTGAATTATAGTTTGGCGTTGAGCAGCAATTGTCACCAAATGAAAATAACACTTATTTTACACAATGTTAGAAAGGACATTGTGATTTCCGTCCAGATAAGCTTTCCTTTCTGAGTCCCATACATAGTAGTAGGAATCAATAGTTGAATGAAGCTTTCACATCTGGCGTAAGTTGAATAAAAACACATTATATTGAAGTATGAGTTTTACAAATACTGCATGTGCTATATTTCACAATAGAATAACTTTATTGTTAATATATTGACAACAAAAATCTATTTTTTTTGTAATGTGGGTCACAACTGTACAATACAACAAAAATGGTATGAAAGCACTGCGTGTTTTTAACACTCCTTGAAGTCCACTCTGAAGTTTGCTCTGAAGTTATCTCATTTTGAACATCTCATGCATAATGTATCTCAGACTCAGATAGGTGTATATCTCTGGACCCCAGTGTGCTCCGGATTCCAGTTCAAGGTGTTATTTTTGCAGAAGATTTCACTTTTTTTTTTTTTTTTTTTCTTGACACGACCTTAGCCGCTCAGCTCCTTGGCCCATCTCAATTAGCTACTCATATGTTTGCTGAATAGGGTCGCAAGGCTGAGGAAGACTTCACCTCTGGGTGCCCCACTGCCCCGACTGCAGACTGTCTCTGCTAATGAAAGCTGTGCAGTAAAGCCCTGTGGGTGCTCATCCTCCGTCCCAATTAAAATGTGTGAATTAAACAGGAAGCTCACGGTCGGCCTCAGCGCTTCACTCAAAGTACGGAAATATCAAGACAACTCGACCACAGGATACAGGCAGGATGTAGGAAGATCATGATGTTGTTATGAAAAGCTTGGATTGTTATTGTCTTATATTTATGTTATATGTTGGTGGCTCTGGTAGAATGTGCCTCAAAATGAACCTGGGTCTATGGCCAATATCTCTGTAATCACTGAGCTTAGTTTGGTTAAATAAAACTGGAACATACTTTATTGTATTTGTATGTATTAAATTATTCTTTGTTATCACAATCAACAAAGGTTTAAGTACACTTTTTTGTCCCCATAGGGAAGTTTTGTTCTCTGCAATACCGCTGTAGCCACCTGTCTATACGAGAATAAAATAATTTGAAAACATTTTTGTCTAGGTATTACTAGACTTTTTGAATAAAAATACATATTTTATTCATTGTAGCTTTTGAAATTGTGTGTGCCAACTCAAATTGCAATTTCAATTTGAGTGGTAGGGTTATTCAAATCAATTGTCATTTTGTAGATCAATACCCTGACAAAAAAAGAATCTGGTTCAGCTCATTGCTGTTTGGAGACCTGTGAATCCTCCTTGGTTTAATGATTCACTGCACTCTATCTGAGATCTGATGATCAAATTCTATTACGTGAACACAACCTACTGTCTAAATACATTGGACTAAATCAAGGGAAACTGCACGGCTTCTGTGAAACACCACCAGCCTTATGATTTGATTTAACTATATTTGGACCTAATTATGAAAGACTGCGGTTTAGAATAGATTTAATGAAACACATTATTTGGTTCCAGTTGAATGGAACAAGTGTTGACTTGGATGGCACTGTGTCCTGAGGGGCTCGTGGTGTTATTACATTCTGGACTATGTTGTTGCTGGTGATAATGTTAAAATAGGTGTTCTCAAAATAGGTACAATGGTTGAAGTTGTTTCAGTAGCGGTTGTTGTAGCAGTAAAAGTGGTCCTGTAGTAGCACCATGAGTATTAATATAAATAGTTATGTAGTTATAGCAGCATAAGTACTAGTTTTTACTTTGAAATTGATTAGTACCTTTTTTAAGTTTATTATTTAATTGCTTGAGCTGTACTTATTTGTTCAGAGTAGTAGTAGTAGTAGTAGGAGTAGTAATAGTAGTAGTAGTATTATTATAGTAGCAGTAGAAGTAGTCGTAGTTGCGGTAACAGTAGTAGCTGTAGTCATTGTAGTAGTAGTAGTACTAGTAGCAGTAGCAGTACTATAGTAGCAGTAGAAGTAGTCGTAGTAGCGGTAACAGTAGTAGCTGTAGTCATTGTAGTAGTAGTAGTATTAGTAGTAGTAGCAGTAGTACAGTAGCTGTCAAAGCAGTATCTGTAGTAACTATAGTAGTAATAATACTCTCTTTTATAGAGTTTTGATATATTTGACGACTTTTCATATTTTTGTCCTGTGCCTAATTAGTCTGCATTCAGCGGTAGATTTAGTTTTATAGTTGCTTTGGACTAAAAAAAAGAACTTTGTACTTGAGTATTTGATTGCCTGGAGCACATCACTGGAGAATAGTTTAGCGTTAATTGAATGGCTGTTGACTTGGATAGCTGTTCCTCAGGGGTTTGGTGTTATTACACGCCGGACAATGCAGACGCCGGCTGTACAGAGGCAGAGCTCCATGGTGCCATTTTTGAGAGCGCGGCGTTGATGAAAGCCCGGCTCGACAAAGGGCAGTGAAGTGCATGATGGGAGGGAGATGGCACAGTATTTGACAGAGGGAAGATGACCTTTTTATCATGACGAGGGGGCCGAAAATAGAGCCGTTTGCCAATACACGGCGTCCTTTTCATGGGAGTTTGACGTATTTGTGCTCCGATGTCACGCAATGAATGAGGAGGCAAGCTGCGGTGACTCTACATGACTCTACATGACCACGCAGGCATGTAACATCAGTATAATATCCACAAAGCAGGCATAGTCTTCAGAATACATGCAAATAGATTTTACTGAATCTTTGTTAATAATCAACTTGCCATTTGTAAGGTTGTCAAAAGTATTAAAAACCAGATACTGATCAACGCTAATACTAGGATAGAAACTAGATACTCTTTTGAGCATGTACTGATACAAAAAAATCCCTTTTACAGGACAAAATTTGACCTTGCGGAAACTGTTTTAGAATGATGAGCTAAAATGCAATAAAGAAAGTATTATTATTTAGTGTTGAAAATATCAGTCTATTGTCTAAAACCTTGACCTACAAAAGAGCATTTGAAGGTCCTTCTAGTGTCGAAATTGGTATCGAGAATCAGGTATATTTCTTAGTATTGAATCAAGTTTGAAATGTCTGTATTGTGACAACACTAGCCAATTCATAACAAAAAGGGTTTATAAAGGGCATTTGCGTCTATCCATAGATATCAGAGTGATGAACAATTAGGTTTCAACTAGAACATGCAGTTGCCAAATCGGTTAACAAATCATACCAATCGGTTAACAATTCAAAAAACAAAATATTATTATTAAGTGTTAAATACGACAGAAACCCATGAGCTGGTCCTCTTCATATTTTGACATTCAAACGTGAGCACAAAGAAAATTCACAAATGATGAAACAAACTCAAACTTTTGTTATTCGCTATTTCTCTATTTATTGCAGCTCTGTGCTCAAACACAGACACGCCTGAGTGACTGACAGGTGGATTTAACCAATCACAGTGGAGTGTGAACTTACAAAATGAACAGATGACTTTATTTATCTCTTATAAGCAAAAAAAAAGTGTACTTCAATCGTGATAAAATTGAAATTGTGATCTGGCTCCAAGAAAATAGTGGTATTCATTTTTTGCCGTATCATATCATCCACATGTACTTAAAAGGTAAAAGTCCTCAAAATGGTATCAATGAATTGGTTCCTTTTAGATTGTAACAGTTGTTCTAGGGCTGGATGCATTTTATTTTATTTTTTTTTATTAAGTTGTGCTTCCCTTTTAGGGCAGTGGTCCCCAAACTGTGGGTTAGGCCCCAAAATGGAGTAATTATATGAATTATATAAAGCAGATGGTAGTTTATTCAGCCTATGATACATACATTAGGTTAAAATGTCAAAATAGATAGTCAACAATGAAAATGCTGGCACTTCTTTTCGCCTACTTAAAGCACCGACGAGAAATATCCATAAGGAAAATCCACAAATGATGAAATGATGAAACATTTCATTGTGCTTAGATTCAGTACATGATTTAACTCTAGGTGCATTAACGTTTCTCCTGGTTTGAGCGCAGTTTAATCCTGAGGTAGACTTGGTTTATTCTGGTCTAGTGTTGGTTGTATTCCAGTTTTAATTAGTGACTTTAGTCTCTATTAAGTCCCAGTTTTGATGTTGTAAGAACACACTCTACACCCAACCAAAAATCAGCTTTAACAACATTGATTTTCCATTTCTAATAAAACAGAACCGCTCTGTTTTCTGGATTGTTCTGATGTCACCCGAAACCCAGCTGTTCTCTTGCACCACAACAGCTCCACAGAACACACGGAAAAGACTTAATTTGCAGCATGTAAACAACGTTGACACTATAGTAATGCATCACACGCTGTAAACCAAATGTGTCCCAAATCTAATTTCCTGTCAATATGTTCAGTCCAATCCATCTGGCACCACATCCGTTCCACATTTCTCTTCCTATCTCTCTCTTCCCTCTCTCTTTTCTTCTCTTCTCCTGATGCCCAGTTGTTCCTCCACACGCCGGGGCCTTTAATCAACACCTGTCCTATTAATCCTAGTGTGTCACGAGGCTAATGTGCGGCAGCTTTACCGCACTGTCCCACTAATGGCTATAGGACTACACGCAGATACTAAAAACCTTGATCTCCTTCTGTACAATCCTGGATGGTCCCAAAAGTAGACTTCTGATGGATTCTGCAATGGATTTTTTTTCCCAACAAAACTGTCATTTGTTCACTCTAACATCTGGGTTAGGCAGTCAAGTGGGCGGCGGGGGTGATGTGTTGATTAATGAGTAGAAACATTATTTAGCAGATTTTGCCCAGCGAGGGTTGTGTTTCAAAATTATGCCGATGCTTCCTCTGGCTACGGCTTCATTTGCATTTGGAAAGCAGTGCAAATATTGACAGTGTTTACAAGTAGAGGAAGTTGACAGTGTTGTATTATTCACAGTGATGGGATGGGTACTTGTTTGATTTAATTATATACATTTTAAAGTTTAATTTCAGAGTACATAATCAAGTACTTTTTTGACATATAAAATGGCTTAATTGATCTCCTTAGGATTGGGCTGGAGACCATGAAAAAGAATTGTATTTGATGCAATAGTTGCTAGAGATTTCTGCAAATTCCCTAGTACAATGTAATTATTGAGTAAGAGCTGTAAAAATAATCAGAATTAGAATTTGTTTTAGTCCTCCCTAACGGGAAATTCTGTAACGGTCGTGTTAATGGTATTAATTCATTCATCTCGTTTATGTCATAATTTACGCTGTTTTGAAATTAGGGCTGAACAATTTGGAGGAAAAATCCATTTTATTTTAATTTTCTGACAAGCAATGCAATGGGGTTTATCTTATAAAGTAAGCTTCTGTTCAAGCTTGTGCTCATTTTATGCACATCTAGTAAAGCTACATGAAACGATATAAACTATTTTGTTGTTTGGAGTGGAAATTATGTTACTTAAAGGACATATTCTGCTACAGTGGCTGTGACTGCTTTTAACCATGTTCTGTCATCAAAAACACACCTGAAGTAGCATTCAGCTGCATTCACGTTGTTTTGAGGAATGTTCATTAGAAAATCCTCTCCCTCCGATTTTGTACGTCATTTCTCAGATTTTATAGAAATGACGTTTATTTATCTGAGAATTTTTGGGTGTTTTAAGTCCTTAAATCATCGCCAGACTCGTGCTGAGCATTTCTGCCGTCTAAACACGATAACTGCTCCTGCTAAATTGTCTTGTGTCTTTCAAGGCTAACATAAGTAAACTGTGTAAGCGCTAAGCGCTGTCTACTGGCTGGATGCACTCATTGCATACAGCAGATAAATCCTTTTCTGTACTTACAAAGATTCAAAGCTACTTCCTCGTAATCTAATATTCTCTCAACTATATTTCCAGGTCATTATCAAGTCGGGATCTGGAAACTTCTATGGACTGGCCATCTATGCAGACTTCATTTATTGGTCAGACTGGGGTCGCAGAGCAGTACTGCGCGCCAACAAGTACACAGGAGCGGATACTAAAGTACTACGAGCCGACATACCTCACCAGCCAATGGGAATCATCGCTGTTGCTAGGGACACCAACAACTGTGAGTACAAAAACTAGAAAGGAACTACAAAGCCTACTTGAAAGTTAAAATGTCTTGATTTCAGGATATTAATCCTAATTTCAGACGTTTTGACAAATTAAGATTAGTTAAAACTATTTATTTGATGGAACTAGATTATTTTACTAGTTTCAAACTGTTTCTGACTTGTTTCAATACATTACCGCTTACTTAAAGCCATATTATCTTCCAGTGAGTTAAGATAATTTTACTTACCCCCCGGTGGTAATTTTAATTTTTAAGCTAAAATTATCGCATAATCAGTCAGAAATACTTTGGAACCAGCGAAATATTCTTCATCACATAAGCAATTAGGTCTCACTGAGTCAAAACTACTTAAATCCAGATAAAAAAGAAAGGTTTTTGCGCCATTTTAAGATACCCACTAGTAATTAGGGCTGTTGATTAATCGGTTGGCGGTGCCTTAGTAAAGAAAGAAGAGCCTTCAAATGAGTTTCTGAGTGAATGGTGTGTTCACCATGTTCATGTTCTTTTTAACAAAAAAAAAGAACATGCAGTTAACTAGTATTTTTAAGTGTAAATAGATGTTTTTGTCTGAACGCTTGTGCTTCTGGTGTTGTGTGAGCAGTTTGGTTTAGTTTCAAGAGCCTTTGTCAGCTTTTTAGTCACAGAACAATGCACAGGAAATGCCTTAATAATCGACTAAGAATTTTTTTTGTGTGTGTCAATTACAGCCCTACTATTATTCTTTTTATTTCATTTCTGTGTGAAGTGGCTTGGTGGTTAACAGAGAGAGAATTTAACCCTGAACTTCTTCCTGAATTTCAGTCCAAGGTTGGGTATTACATATAACACCTTGGCAGATATCTACTACGAGCAGTTCTTTTCTATCTTTTTCTTATAGTTCATAGCCTTAAAAGCCTTTTTGCACAGAATGTTCACTATGTACCTTTGCTGGCGGCAATATTTCATCACAGTCACAAAGATGCAATAGGCCAAAATAGATATGTTACTCTCTGCACTTTTTATCTAAGAAAATTATTAACTTTGCTGATCTCCATGCTGTGTTATTCACCAGAGGTCTGTCTATTTTAGAGCCACAATATATAATGCAAATAAGGCTGCCCTGTTTTCCTTTGTTGTGTTTTAGTCAATTATACCCCGAAGACTTTTACTTTTGTCAATATCTGTCAGATACAATTCTCATAACAAGTGCGTAACACTAATATAAACTTCTCACATTGATGTTCAAAATGCTGGAGTGATAAATTGAGCCGATCCTTATTTAGAATGCTTGGAAGCCTCCGTTTCCGAGGTAATTAATAAAAACGAAGCCTGTGTTGAGTTGGGAGTCTCTAAAGTGTCGTACAAAGTTTAATTTCCAAGTAGGACGCAGTGAAGTAGGCTTAAGTGCGTCCCAACGGTTGGACTGCGGACGCTGAGAGGTACGCTGTTATTCATTTATCTCATCATGGGACATAATCTCATCTATGACCTGAGCTGGCTGCTGCTGCTGCTGCTGCTGCTGCTGCTGCTACACCTGCGACTACAGCCAGGCAGCAGCAACGGTAGAGCTTAAAATCACTTTATTCAATTTCCCATCATCGCAGGGTTGGCTTTATTGTGTTTGACTTGTCACAAATATCCTAGCTGTAAATAATGATATAAATGGATTAGTTTTGGTCCGAGACAGGCAGCTTTAGGTAATGAATAACCGTGTGGATGCTCGGGAGCGGGGAGCAGGAGACGATGAGTTACTTTGAACTATATGTGGTTTTAAAGGACACATTAAATTGACTTATTTTGAGCTTTTGTTTGTGTTCGTTTAATGTTCTCTCATCAGAAACATACCGGGAGTTGTGTGTAGCTTCATTCACGCATCTTTCATTAATCCTGTTTGCAAGGTCTTTTTGCTCAGAGCCCCAGAATTCACTCAAAGGTAGAAATACTGTGCAGTTTCAAATTCAATAAATCAATTCAATTCAATTATGTCGCATGCAACGTCAAATCGCAGCCATTACTGCTGCGTGCTCACATTAGCATGCCGGTTGAGTTACTTATATGGCTAGCTTTTGTATTTTTTTCTTGGCTCATTTCCGTCTGCATTATTTTAAATTCTAAAACACAAAATGCCAAGATACTCAAGAACATCTTTAAACCGAACGATGCATAATAAGTGTGTTAAAGGTGATCTATGTAACGTTTCTGTTTGACTCCATGGAGATGTGTTTGCGTTGCCTGAAAAGTTCCTTACTCTAGCATTAAACTTACCTGTCTCCATTCGGGAATAATCATGTAACACCACCAGGCCAAGTTAGATCAAATCTCTGGAGAAGTTATACATAATTTTCAATGTCCGTGATTTGTGTTGTTGTTGTTGTTGTTGTTGTGTGCTTTTTTATTTGCTTTTTTTTATGGCAGTAATTCCTCTAGGAGTGGTCCTGGTAGAAAAGGTTTAAAAGGTACTAATCTGGGCAGTGTTTTTAAAAATGGGACGTTTCAACTGCCACCCAGAAGTCAAGAAGAAGACAGATAAGACGACAGAGAAGCTAGAACTGTATACTGCGATGAGCTGGATCAGCGTTGGTCTAAGGGAGGAGTTATAGCCTGAAACTACTGACTTTTGTTTACCTGATGGCCCAGTTTGGAGTCGTTCATACCTATTCTACTGTGGCAGCCTCTGCATCACGGCTGTTTATCAGTCTTTAGAACGCCTGATTGACTCACTTGATCTAGTTTGAGTATAGCGTTGTAAATACCTTCAGTTCAGAGAGGGAAATTGAGATGAAATAAATGCAAGATCGATAAGTTACTTCACTCTAGAACATTCCAGGCAAAGAAATAACATCTCGGACAGAAATGATTTACATATACAATGATACTTTTTTTTAGCTTAACCCTGTATTTCACTCTCTGCACTGGCCATGTATTTATTTATTTACGTAAATGTTTGGTCGAACTACATAATTGCACGCTTGTCTGTTTAATCCTGTGAAACAAGATAATTACTTCAGTGTTTGACATGGGGTTTAAGCATGCAGCGTAAGGTCATACTGGAATATGCTGGTCATGATCAACATCTGCTTTGCATTATAGATAGACATTGACAGCGTTAATGGGCCTCTTCGTATGTTCAGATGGCATGTGTTGGCTGCATTTATTAAAACTGAGAACATGATACTTGGAGAATAATTGCTGGGTGTAACAATGCCAAGTCGTTAACATGTCGACAATATTGCGGGCAATTAGTCTTGAGGACAGGGTCAGCCACGACGCAACATTAAGACAAGCTCAAATTAGTCTCTCATGCAGCATCATGTGGGCGGCTTTGTTTTATTATTAGCCTAATTGTTAATCAATTTAAACATTTTCTATTCAGTTAAAGTAATTGCACTTTGGAAAAAATACAAGCGAGTGAAGGGAATTTCTGTAGCGCTTTATATTAAGGTTCCTTAGTAAACTATTTATAATGCATTAATAAGCACTTGTTATGTGTTTATAAGCACATTTACAAGCATTTATTAGCGTGATAATTGAAAATGTAATGTAATGTCATTGATGCTCTGTACATGTGGTTTATTAACTCAAACATGTTTTGCATAATGGATTATAAACATGTATGAGGCGTTATAAGTGCATAAACAAACTATTAGTGCTTATTAACATCTTATAAATAGTTAACTAAGGAACCTTAATCTAAAGCGTTACCGGAATTTCTTATCAGTAAATTACAATTCGAAAGATGTCAGATCATTTTATTTTAAGGGGAAATGTTCATTGATCAACAAATTCTCTAACAATATTTAACAATAACAAACAAAACAATGGATCAATCATGATTCAATAGTGTGTGCATTTTTAAGTCTATGGTATGGTATTATGTAGGGATGGTCTCATGTTTTCTTTTTTTTCAGCTGTTAACAACATCTGATATTTAGCTTGCTGATGCGGCTGATAACTGATACCTGCTGATACTAATATTTATATTTTAAAATCCATAGCTATGCCCACAAATCTATCTTAAGTTGAGGTAAAGATCACAAATTAACTTAAGAAAAATAATAATAAATACATAAAATACTTGTGTTTCGCCTATTATTCCCACCTTTACTCTATTAGGACATGGACACACACAGACTGGGAAAAAAATATCCTAAATATTAGCCAACACCGATACTGGAAGCGATCCCTAATTGCAAGTGAGAGATGTCCATAGCTACTATATTTTTATGTGAATAGTGATTATATCTCTGCCTGCCAACACAAACTAACAACTAACAATGTCAGTGACCTGTTTTGTCAGCTAATTGACTGCTAATTGGCAAATGTCATTGAGTTCAACCTCCTCATCATAGCTTAGACTTGCGTTAATAACTCTGAGATAAATTTTGAGTGTGCTCTTTAGAAATATTTGATTTTACTTGCAAAGAGAAGAATTAGAGAAGAATGGCACAAGGCTAAGTAAGTCTCAGTAAAAGCCTCTTCTTCGGAGATCACTAAATCACTTGACTACACTGGTGACACCTTAAGAGAAAGCCTGTCCCTGGGGAGGTGTTCTGCTATGACTCGCTGATGCCTAAGTCACTAACGCTGATCGTTTTTTTGTTGAAGGTGAGCTGTCTCCTTGCCGACACATGAACGGAGGATGCGGCGACCTTTGCCTTCTGACCCCGCAGGGCAGGGTCAACTGTTCCTGCCGAGGGGAACGCGTGCTCCTCGACGACAACAGATGCGTGTGTAAGTCCGATTTAATAAGCTTAGGCCACAAGCGCTAACCTTTGGAACATCCTTGGTAAACTTTATCGATTTTGCCGCCACTTTTTATGGATTGGTTATTTTGAACAAAGTCATCGGCGACATTTTTAATGCATAGCGTGTCCTACTTGCTCTTAAGGTCCCATTTGTAGTGTTTACAGAAACCTTTGATGCCTCCGTATTGATCCCCGCTTTGAGTATCCAAACATAAACAGGAACGCGTTAATAGCAAGCCGCAATTGCTGTGTTTGATTAGGCAGAAAATAATGATCCTGAAAGTCAATTTTTGCCTGCCTAATGTTAATTGACTTTTGCTTGCAACTAAAAGATGAATCTGCCACATCTTCTCGCTCCTGAATTCACATCAAACTGGTCTAAAACTGTGTAGCTTTCTTTGATAATTGAACATCTGTTTACGAAATCTAAAGATCAAAGGGACTGTTTACATCCACCAAGTTATGCTGACGATAAGAGTGCAACGGTGTGGGCTGATTGGGTCAATAAATATGAAGCAACTATATTATCACAGCCTTTTGCAGCGTGCAGTAAAATAAACAACTTTAATGCGAGCAAATTGTGGTATGATCTGATGGTTGTAGAAAATCTGTCTTCTTTTCCTATTAACCGGTCCCCACAGTCAAATGAATAAGAACTGATCAACCAAAAGTCATCTCTTTTCTGTGTATTTTAAAGGTGCTATAGTATTTTTCCCAACTCTAGATAATTTAATTCTGCAATGTTGAATATAGTCATCTCCATGTAGCTGCAATGATACAACTTAATGGACAAAAAAAGCCATGATATCATTAAAAAACCTGATAAGAATTATATAACCTTATATGAATTGGTCCTCTAAAAGAATATATACTTTTCATCATGAGAAAGTATTAATAGTACTAATTTGTTTTTGTAAATGATATGCCTTAATCTGCTGCTTAAAAAAAACATTTATTCATACATTTATGTGTATGTTCACTGGTTAAACTCTTTACATCAGTCACATGTATCTCTCACTTACCAAATGCAGTCCCGCCATATTAAATATTCAAAGCCATGAGTTTATAAGCACTTTTCTCGAGTCTCAGAGCCCAGAGCCCAGAGCGTCAGGTACCTTCACAGGTAAAGCTAACAAACATTAGCATTAGCTCTTAGATTAAAACGCTCTATAAGTAGACGCAGATGCAGAGAAACGTGCATAGATGCTTTCACAATATATATTTATCGGGGCAACACAGATTTTACTTTATTGCATGCAAAAAATATGGCACATGGACTAGTTCTGTTTTTCCCCTTTCACAATAATGCAAATCAGCCTCTTTTAATGTATTCTTAATTGACAATGACATTGAAAGTTTATAAAGGAAAATCTAAAATGACTTCAAAGTTCAGACAAATTAAAAGTCAGTACAAGGTAAGTTCAATCCGTGTAAACAATGCTACTTTGTATGACACGAGGATTAGCTTATCACATAAAACTTGTTATATTAGCTCTGTCATTAGCATGCATTGTGAAGGATACAAAAATTAAGCAGCTTGTGTGGATTTCCATGTTAATTGCTGTGAACTTGGAGGCGCTAATGCAGTAAACATCAGGACTGGCAGATACTCATGACCTCCGTTATCTCTCTCTCTGCAGCTGAAAACTCGTCCTGTAACATCCACACCGAGTTTGAGTGCGGCAACGGCGAGTGCATCAACTACCAGCTCACCTGTGATGGAGTGGCCCACTGCAAGGATAAATCAGACGAGAAGATGCAATACTGCGGTAAGAGATTTACTATAGGTTTACATAAAGAGATATCAGCTTAAAGTGATAAAATACCAAACCACCATTGAGAAAAATGTAGCAGGGAAACCACAACAGTAGAAGCGCAAAATGCATCGTTTGAGTAACAAACTGAACATTGTACAGAGAGAAATGGGTGGTTCCAAGTAAAAGCTGGGACGTACCAACATTAAACAATAATAATAA
The DNA here is from genome assembly GCA_019453435.1 of Rhinogobius similis. Lineage (NCBI taxonomy): Eukaryota > Metazoa > Chordata > Actinopteri > Gobiiformes > Gobiidae > Rhinogobius > Rhinogobius similis. The sequence goes on along the minus strand of CM033633.1, from coordinate 17,136,144 downwards.
ATAATTGTTAGCTCATTAGGGTTGTAATGCATAGTCGTTCATTAGTCAATAAATTGTTCAATGGTGTCAGAATTTTTATTAGTCGACTATTATTTTATTTAGATTAAAAGAATTTCTATGGGACAACAGCAAAAAGGAAAAGATATGAAGTGAGTTGGCTAAAGATTTTCGAATGAATCATGAATTTAATCTAATTTATATATCTCTAACATATAAATGCACACTTTACTAGTATATCTCTATATGAATAGTTGTTTTTGCATGACCTTCTTTGCAGTTTTTTGAGTGAAGGTTGGGTTATAACATGTAGAGATGCTTCATAGTTTTGATTAGCTTTTGCCACACACCCTTTTAGTCGATTAGGATATTAGGACATCTTTAGTCGACTAAGAGTTTCAGTACAGCCCTTAAGCTCATCCTTGTGACAATATGCTGGCCTAAACACAGCGTCAGTGTAAAGTTTACACTAGAAGCAAAAAGTTGTAGAGACAGTGGCTATGTTTACATGCACACCAAAAATCTGATCATTATCTGATTTCTGGAGTTATCAGACTATTGGAAAGACATGTAGTGACAGTTACATCCAATGTAGTAAATAAGCTGATTTATTTCTAACTGTTCACACATTTGCAGGGTTTGCAAAGGAAACGTCTACAAAAAAGGCCATACTAATGTGGCAAAGACAAGATTGAATACAAGACAAGATTGAAGATTGCAAGTGATTTTAGAATTTCATATAATTAGTCATCAAAATACTAGTTTCTCTAAAGATCCACAAATTAGTGACACATGTCATCAGTTGTTATTTGATAATCATATTCATTTTGTGCATGTAAACACACATTCTCTAATTATAGCTCCATTATATATCTAACTATTGTGTTAGCTGATTATAGTAGTTATCTGTTGTTGTTTTTCTCTCTCTCTCTGGACATGTAAATGTGCATGAACCATATAATTTTGATCATTAAAAAAAATAATAAAATAAAAAACTCTGATAGATGATTAATGTGCATTTGTTTGTAATGATGAATAAAAAATAAATAAATAAACATCTCCAGCTAATTGCAACTATCCTAATTTGCCTTAGATTTGCTGTCATCAAATTCAAAATCAATGACCAACACATGATTAGTTGAGGTATATCAGATGTATGTCACAAGATTTGCCTGTAATTTATTTATATTCTTTCTTATTTACCTTTTTTGTGTCTCGCCATTTGTAATTTTCATGTATACGCTACTTGTCCAGACTTATCCAGAAATCTTGAATTCTCTGACTTCCATTTGTATTTATTGAAGCTTAAGACAATCCTAACAGTTCTTTTGTGTGTTTGTCGTGTTCAGAAAACCGCAGCTGTCGTCGGGGCTTTCGAGCGTGCTACAATCAGCACTGTGTGTCCAACAGCCTCTTCTGTGACGGGACTGACCACTGTGGGGACAACTCTGACGAGGCCTTCTGCTCCAGTAAGTCAGGCTTGTTTGATCTCCCCTTCAATCCTGCCTACCTCTCAGGGCCGCACCAACTTTTAGATTAAATGCGCCACTTCATGCTGTGCTAAGCCTCGCCTGTATAATGAGCCCAGAGTTCTTCAAAAGTTCAGTCTCCAACACCCAAATGAAACATCTTTTTGAGCCCCGGTTGTCCTTCCTTATGCCCTGGATGAGCTGTTATGAACCTGAAGGTGCGATAATGTTACAAAAAGACTACGCCGTGCATTTATTTCCATCCTATAATTGGTCTGTGGAGAAAGTGCGGAGTTGATTGAACCCACACGGAGAGCTTGTGTTCATCTAACTTTGCTCCTTTGTGTTATTCCCTAATTAATGTAAAACTTTCTCCTCGGTGGTCAAGGAGGAATCCTATCTCCTCCTCTATGTCATTTTATACCCTGAGTTATTTTTAATTGGATGTAAACAGTAATTTCTCATCATCTCTTTCACTCTTTTCATTTAATTTTAGAGGTACTATAGTAAATCTTCTACATTTTAAAACTAGCCTTGCCATGAAAAGTTGATCTTTTGCCTGGGCAATTAACCAAATATTCTTTCTTTTTTTTTTAATGGTAAGAAGTCCTCACAAATGACGTCAATATAATTTATTTCCTTCCATTGTACATGTCCAAACCATCTCAGTCTGACCTCTCTGTCTGAATTCACAAAAATTCTAACCTTTTATTTCAGGTTTTTCATACAACACAGCTAACATGTGTGAAATTATGATAACCTTTGCTGAAAATCTCACTAAAAGGGCGTGACATTTTGTAGTTACTGAAAAATACACCTACTCCATATACAACTGTTTCTCAGTAGTGAGGTCATTTCCCATCCCAGTTTAAAACCATTCTCGTGTTTGTTTTTCAAATGCTGTTTGGTTCTGCTTTACTCTACTAAGTATCGTTATCACATTCACGATAATAATACTTAAGGACAACGAAAAAAGGATAAATAGTTCTAAATTTTAACATTTGTTAAGCTGGCTAGCCCTATCCTAGTCCTAATGTAGGCCTACATCAAACAGAGCAGATTGCAAAAAACTACTACTACTACCACTAACGACTATACACCTGAAAAATCAATATTTCATGTTCTAAAACAGTTGCCATTACAGTTTAAAATAATAAAAAATGTATACCATTGACAAAACGTCGATTTCCCTCTATCATGTTTGCCGTATATAACGTCAGTTGATCTTGCATATCTTTCTTGCATTTGTTGAATTTGGCTACATGTTTTTACTATTCAAAATCTATTTACAGATCTGACCTGAAACTGCCTGTTGTCACCCGCTTGTTTCCATTGAGATAAATCAATTTAATGCCATGCTGTGGAATTTTCCTGACAAAGCTATTTACCTTATTGTGGAAATTGCCTTACGCGCCGCCATCTTTTTTCCGTTGTAGTTTACATGGGGCAGATGAGGTAAACAGAAAATAAGTTCTACATGGACTAAAACACTGACGTTTTCAGGCCGCCCAGGAAATCGGTGCATTGTGACTTGTTGTTGCTCGTGTTCATTAAACATTTTGCACAAATTAATCTACTTCATATAACATTTTAGCGGCGAGACCTTTCCCTCGTTCGCCATTAGCTTTAACAGAGTTTTTGTCAAACCGGAAGTGCGTTTACAACAGAAGTGTGTATCTGTGGCAAAAAGAGGTAAAAGTGGGCGGGGCGGAATAAGATGAATAGTGTTCTATTAGGATCTGGGCTTAGTTACATCCTATTCAAACCTGTTTTGAACCTGACTTCAGAACTGATTTCTTTGTCATTTTGTTTTGACCTGGTTTAGTCCCGGTTTAGTCCTGGTTTACTCCTGGTTTAGTCCTGATTTAGGTCTGGTTTAGTCCTAATTTGGGCCTGGTTTTGACCTGATTTAGGCCTGGTTTTGACCTGCTTTAGGCCTGGTTTAGTCCTAATTTAGGCCTGGCTTTGACCTGGTTTAGACCCGGCGTTGACCTGATTCAGACCTGGTTTGAACCTGATTTAGTCCTGATTTAGGAAATGGTTTTGACCTGGTTTAGCCATGTAATCCTGGTTTGATCATGGTTAAAACCTGTTTGATATTTTGTAAATGTTGATACAATCTTAGTTATGTCACTTCAGTTCACAACAGCACATCTTTTTAAGCTTTAAAACTGAATGCAACCCTGAGCTAATTCCAGCCCTCCAGACAGCGGCTCTAAGTATTGTTTTGAACTGTACCTGTAAGTGTCTGCAAGTGCTGTTTCCTCTCTCTTATCTTTTTGAAATGCTAATTCTCGTCTCCCAGATGTCACATGCAGCTCATCAGAAACATCCTGCAAAGACGGGAGCTGTGTGCCGAGCTCCTCGTGGTGTAACCAGGTCATAGACTGTGCCGACGCCTCCGATGAAAAGAACTGCAGTAAGTCCTTGTTAGAACTCATTAGTGAACATATCATATAATTATTGACTTAATTATTATGAAGTCATGATTTTGAAATTGCTTTTGGGTAGTTTTTTTTAAGTCAAAGTTTGACCAAAGGCTCAAGTGCCTTTGGTCAAACAAAAGTCAGTGGGGTTTCAGAAAGATGTCAAATTAGGACCGTTGCCATAATGATTTAAAACAATTTAAAACAAACAATTATATCTTTTGAATGGGAAAAAGTCTTCAAAGTGTTGCATTTAATTGTGCTCGAGACTGTGACATCACACATAACAGCTAAACACATGACAGAATTTTCAGTTATCTCAACGTTAAATCAGTGGAGATTTTAAGATGCTAAATATTAAAACTAAAAAAGTATTCTCACACTATATATTAATAAATGTATTTATAAGAAAGTACCCTGTAGTTTATCAGGTTCTTCCATTGGATTTGGTCACTTTTTTACATTGTTTTGGCTAAAGTTTTTCTATGTAACATGGCGAATTTCCATTGTAATGGCTGTTTTTTTGTTGCTTGGAAAATCCAGAATGAAATCTCCCTGTGTCCATCAGTCTGGTTACTCCGTAATCTCTGCGAGTTCAGATTGGCGTGATTGACAGGGAGATTAGCCAATCAGGGACACGCATGATCTGTCCACATCAAAACAAACATGGCTGCTTTACAGGGAAAAAAGAAAAGCAAAAAATATCACAGAGTTGAAAAAACATCGCACATTTCTGCAGAATCAAAGAGTGAAGCACAAAACCCTGTTCATTTGAGGTGAGAGAAGTTTGATTTAGTTATAAAACATCGATGACCAATAAACTATTTCTTTTCACACACGTCACAGAAATAAACACATCTGATTGCGCGGTATGTAAAATGTAAATGGGCAAATCGGTCTCCAGAGCTACTGCCACCACAGTTACATAGAAACCCCCTTAAGCCTGCCTTTTCCTTTACCTTTATAATGTTAATGTAAACAAGCACATCGACTAACACGACATCTCAGATCTTCATCGACTTCATGTTATTGAACTCCCTTGTGTTTGTCTCTTTCACTTTCTTTTCTCTCACTTTCCACCTCACTCCCTCTCACCCACTCAGCCACTCTCCTTTTTGTCTCACATTTTCTATTCTCTCCCTCTCCTTTCACACTTCCTCTATACTTAATCTAAACTCTCCCTCTCCTTTCATACTTCTTCTGTACTTCATCTCTACTCTTTCTTTCGCTCTTTTACACTCTTTCCCTCTTTGTGCGTTTGTTTTTGTAATTAGTGTTAATGTAAGTAATTCAGTTTAGCTTCTTATGAGGTGTGAATGATGTAATGTTTTATAGATAGACACAACTGAGGTCTGTAAAAGTAAAATCTCTCTCTCTCAATCCTTTCTCTCTTCCCATCTCTCTCCCTGTCGCTACCTTTTTTCTCTTTTTCTTTCCCTCTTCATCTCTAGTGTTATCTTCATCCTCTCACCTCCCTTTCCTTTCACACTCTCTTACACTGTCAATTCTTTCTCTCTCTCTTTCTCTCTTTCACTATCTCTATCTCGCCATTTCACAATCTTTCTCCTTTCCTCTCCCTCCTTTTCACCCCCCCAATTCTACCCACCTCTTTCTCCCTTTTTCCTCTCATTTTTTCCCCTCTCCATGCATGTATCACCTTGTTTTCGTTCTCCTCTCATCTCCCTCTCCTTTCACAACCTCTCTCAATTCTCTCTCTACCTCTTTCTACTCCCTCTTTTTCTTTCCATTCCACTCTCTTTCTTGTCTCCCACACTCTCTCTTTTTTCAAATTTTCTTCCTTATCTTGATCCTCTCATCTCCCTCTCCTCTCACACGCCCCCCCTCTCTTTCTCCCTGTGTGTTGCCCTCTCTGCCTTTTCTCTCTCATTTACTTTCCCCTCCATCTCTCTCTCTTCATATCTCTCTCTTACCTCTTTCCCCATTATCTCTCTCCAATTTCTGCCACACGTACTCCCTCTATCTTTCTTTTTTCTCACTCACTTTTTTCCCCCTCTGTATCTTTCTCACACTCACTCTCCTATCTCTTTCTTTACACTCTCATCTTCTTTCCCCTCTTCATCCTTCTCCTTTCACTCTCTCTTTCTCTTTCTCTCTCACTCCACACCATCAGCGCCTCTGTGACACTCTGCTCTCTGCTTTGTATTCAGACCACAGCGACTGCTCTCACTTTTACAAGCTGGGGGTGAAAGAGAGGGAATTTGTGAGCTGTAACTCCACCTCTCTGTGCATCCACCCCTCCTGGATCTGTGATGGGGCCAACGACTGTGGAGACTACGCCGATGAGACCAACTGTCAGGGTGAGCAGAGCCACCGTTACACCACTGTCTGCTCGGATCACTCAGGCTGAACAACACCAACAAGCATTAATTTGATTTTAGATGATTAGCTCTCGATGGAATTCAGCCAGCAACGTTTTGATGATTAGGTTTGGTTTGAGATATTGCACAAGGAGCATGCATTTATCTTGAAATTGTATATAATAGACAGAATAATCACCATGGATACTGTTTCTTTCTCAACACATTAGATGAAGATGATAACTCTCTAGATATCCCTGAAATGAAATGAAGACCAGATTTATTACTTGCTCATAGTTGCCGATAGTTACTGGAATAAACTCCTTCCACTAGTGAATTTTGATCTTTGACTAGTTCAAAAATTGATTCCCAGATACTAAAATTGGTTTCGAAGCTTGCTTTTCATTTGTGAAAGTTTTCGCACTGAACAAATTGCTTAAGTCAAACAAAGTTCTCCCAAATTGTTTTAGTAAAGTCTTGATCTTTAAAATTAAAAGAAAAAAAAGCTTCTTTTTTTTCCTTTCGGTTTTCTTACTTTATACTGTACAAAAAACTTTTCTGCTTGAAATGATCAGACCTATTGAAATCAGCATCAAGTCTTTTTTCAAGTCTTTTAAAATAAAAATCAAGAAATTTTAACAATGCTACCCCTAACATTTAAAGGTTAATTTATGACTGCATCCATAATTTGCCCCTGAATATTTTTTTTATTAAATATACACATACAGCGATGTACAATTATTATAAACTAAACATTCATTCATTCATTCATTCATAAAATAAGACAGAGGACCACACCACTCACGCAGTGTCAAAAGCCAGGGAATAAAAGTGGGTTTTAAGATACCACAATACAGTGCTTTTTTATTCCTTTGTTAATTAATCATTGAACTTTTACGGTTTTGTAACTAACTGCATAACCTGTTCAGTCTTGTACTGCGGTGGTTTGACTTGTTGTTGTGCCCGGCAGTCACTCATGGGCAGAAGTGTGAGGAGGGACACTTCGCTTGTCCAAGTGGGAACTGCATCTCCAGCGTTTGGTTGTGTGACGGCCAAAAAGACTGTGAGGACGGAGCCGACGAGTTCCAGTGTGGTAAGAAAAACAAATTTGACCTTCAACCATGCCAATATTGCAAATTCATGGTAATTTGCATGCTGTTGTCGTAGATTAGTTTGACTAGAAAGTTTGACTAAGTTAGAACTAGAGTTACAATATCAAATTTACTGGCCAAGTTTCCGACTACAGCTGCACCAATTAATTAACCAATTTTTGGTAGTTCAGTGTTTTTCAACCTTGTCTGAGTTGCAACACATTAAAAAGATACATCGGCACATCTATTATGAAAACATGACCAAATCAGAGCTTTTAGTGAAAATTTTGTATAATTGTATATAATGTAACGTTACACTATCTGATTCTTTAAATTTGACACCGGTGATTGTTTTGGTTTCTTTTTTTTTGGTACAAAAGTATGTTTAGGACACTCCAAACAAGTTACTAGTTGACAGTAAAAATAATTGTCATATTTTGTTAATCGTAGTCATTTTCTGGACTGTACAGACTCCAAAACCATATGAAACAAAGACAAATGCATTAAAATGTCAAATGTATATTGATACCCTTTTTATGTAAAATTCTCCATTTAGAAGGATTCACTCACCATATTTCAACCTTTACGTCGTTAAAAATGTATTTTAAAAGTCTCAGTCTTCAATAGAAACAATAGTTTGACTAGAGTACTAAAATAATCTTGAGTTGGAACTGGCTGAAACATAGTTATGTCCTGATTTAGACCTAGTTTAGTCCTGGTTTAGATCTGGTTTATTATTCCTAGTGCAGATGATTTGATTTAGTCAGCCTCAGACCTTTAAACAATGACATTTAGATGAACCTTTTGTGTATCTACGGCTGACAAAGCCTTAACCATATTCTATTTATGGACTGTAATTTCAGGCAGAACCAACAGACAGTAGTAACCCCATAGTGCCAGCTCTCTCGTAAACACTAGGCACAGACTGCAAGTGATGTAATGTTCCCTAATGGGTGAGAATAGATGGTGCATTGTCTGGTGAACGGAGGGATATTTATTTTCCATTAACAGGGTGCTATTTGTCGTAATGCTTTTGTCATTTAAATAGATCCGGGGCTAGAACAAATAATACATACAGTATATAATGAGCCGACAAGGAGAGGGTAGATGATTGTTTGTCGCGCCACAAGGCTGTGTTTTTCTCACTTTGTTTTGTTCCTGTATGTCTGAGAGATCTCACGTGGGTGTTACTGCTTGTTTGAAAGTCTAATTCTGACCCTAAATTCATATCCAGCCTGTTAAAAGACACCGAACGCTTCCTCCTGCGCTTCTTTAAATTATCATACCCAGCTTTTTCAGTGTAACAGTTTAATTAATGAGGCAGACATCAGTCACGGAAATAGCACTCCAACAGATAGGAATATTCAATTTTAAAGCGAATAAAAGGTTGTGGTGCCTTTTACCAGAGGCGGCAGAGAGAGTTTTTGTGCTTTGATGCGTGCTAATGTATTCACGGTTCACCATGACATTGTCCAGATCTGTCCAATTAACTAGGAGGGCCTTGATTAAGTCATGGTATGGATTAATAGAAGTTGCCCGGAAAAAACAACACTTTACAAGTCGTTGCTTCTGGCGTGAAAGCAGTGAGAGAAAGAGAAAGAGTGGTCTGAGCTTGTGAGATTATGTTGACGTACTGGAGTTTTGATGGAGCTCTTTTACATGTTTTACAGTCGACTGAAGCTGGGTTTGATGAGCTTGTTTGACAATGCTTTATTTAATGAGAACCATCAAAATAATTTGGTTAATCAATAATAGTGATTATTCAGGACAAACAATAATAAGTGTGACTATTTTAGGAGCAGAGTTTAGTGAATTCAATTAATTCTACACTCCTGAATGTAAAATCGGTTTATATCTGGCTGTTTACATAACATTAACTTTACTTGATCATTCAGAAATAAGGCTACACGATTCAGGAAAAACACATATATTGCGATTGCAGTTAGATTTGCGAGATATGTTTTCATAATTCTGACTTTTAACTAGAAAGATAATAAAATATTCTTATGTTTTTCAGAACATCAGAACAATAGTTTTTAAGTAGAATCAGACGGGACATTCTGCTGTTGATTAAATTATGGTATTTGGGATTTGTCAATTGAGTCCATTCAAATTGCAATTTCAGTTCAATTGCGATTAATCTTGTAGCTCTTTTCAGAAAGTTGGATTTCAAAGCGCTGGTCACAAATGAATAGCAATCAATTAGACACCTTGAATGAGAGCACATAAAGGATTTTACTGTTGTTGATTCCTAGTGAGGACTGACAAATAGACAAAATACACACAAATACACATATATCCATAGCATTATTATAGAAAATGTGTATTGGAATTAAATGTAAATCAGTAGTAAACAAGTCTTTCGCCTATAAAATGATTCCCAGACTGCTTAGCCTTCATCTTTCTCAGTGTTGAGGTTGTGTTTTTTATCTAGCCAATTACGTTTCTGTTATTCATTTTCTCTGCCATCAAAAGCATGCATAAAAACTAATTTTCCTGCTGCAGCGTTTTCTGATGTTAATGCCCTCTATGGGTGTCACGGTGGCGGAGTGATTAGAGCAGCTGCTGTTCACCGAGTAGTTGTGGGTTTGATTTTCTGGCCTGAAGACAAATTAGTTACCATAGAGTTATTGCCTTTGTTGAGATTGTTTTCATTCTTGTTTTGATTTGGTCCCAGTTTGAAGCAAGTTTTGTCCCAAAGTTTTGGTTTGGTCCTGGTCTAGTCCAGGTTTAGTTCCAGGTTAAGCACAAGTATAGTGAAGTCTAAAATTTGAAGTGTCCCGTACGGCCCTGGTCAACTACAGAAAAGAAATTCTTGGACACAGTGGCATGAAATAGGCAAAAATATTTAGTTGGCCTGTCACAGTAAGACATTTGGCATCACTATAATATTGAAACTGCTTAATGCCACTAACAAAATGATTCTAAAGCCGCAGAATCACTGTAAACCCTTTTCTAAATATACAATATGTTTGATGAGCTGGAAGATGTATAAAGCCGAATAAAACACTTTTGTCATTTGTTAGTAGCTATAATTTGTCATAGAAGTTACTTGTTCAACTCTCTAATGCTCAGATCTACAAAAAAATAACCAAAAATGTCTACTATTGCAAAGAAGCTTTCATTTATTGTGAACGATAAATCGATTTAGTAATTATCGGGACAGGCCTAGCATTTAGCAAGGACAAGGTAAACACATTTCAGTGTCAGTGTGATCTCACCATAGGTGACCCAAACAGCACTCACAGGACTACAACTGTGCTATTTTATACTGAAAAGTACTTGGAAACAGTGAAATAATGTGTTAAAGACAGATTTGTTCCATGCCTTATCTTTTCTGCTGTTGTCCCATAGAAAATAATTAGTCGACTAATACACCATCAACCAACTAAACAACCAAACGCTTTGGTGGAACGTACCCACCTTATGCCCATTGTTGGTTTGCCATCAATCAAGCTAAATGTTTACCGATATTATACATATTTTTGACCAACAATGTGAGTTATTTGATGTATGCATATATATTCATGCCGACTCTGGCAATCAGTCTGTTGTTTTTGCATATGTCAGTTGTGCAATGCCAGACTCTGTCAACATTATCTCTTCTTCCTGTCAACAATAATTTGCTGTATGTGACAAGATGTATGTGAGGAGCTGACTTTGAAGACACTATGACAAAATCACCAGAAACTTTATTTTACTGATCATGTAAGCAACTTTCAAAAGTAGCCACAATTGCAAGGCCGATTCAAAGCACATTGGTCATTAACCTTAGCCAGGCAAAGAAACGATATACACTACTATTAATCTGTACATCTAGGTTTCAGAGCTGAGTTAGCATAATCAAACCAAAATTGTAATTTGAATCATCACAATAGACAGGAATCGCTGTGACTTCACTTTGTCATATCATATATTACGGTGTGACTCTGTAAAAAGGGAAATTTGTAACTTGCCAATCTAAATGTAATACGTCCAAAAAGTGTATATATTATTCATTATTATTATTTTTTCAGGGTTTCTGTCAGGCTTTAAAAAGTAATTTAATGGATTTTGTGGAAAACAAGCATTAAATTCAATCCCCACAGGCATTAAATCTAGACACCATTTTGACAAAAGGATAATTATCGTTTCCGCAGAGCTGCTGTATCAGCCAATCAGAAGTGCTTGTCCATAGCAGTAGTTTTACTTTGAAATTTAACACTCAAATACATTTTGTGTGCAGGATTTATTGAATCTAGATGTAAAAAGCTCACATGATCAAATCATCAAAGTAGTCTTATATAGTCTTGTCATTCTGCTGGCCAATGTAATGGTTACAAGCCAGTAGTTTTGATAAAATGAATGTATGATAAAAGCATAAATGTCTTGTTTTGACGTTGATTATGGCATTAAAACATCTTGAAATCCTGCATTAAAAAGCATTACATTTAATTTGCTAACCTTAAAGCACCCAGTGTTTTTATTTTTTTCCGTGAATGTTCATCTCTACTGCTATATATTTATTTTCATATGTTAAAAGTAATGCTATTGGAGCTTCTGTTGTTGTTCCTTTCTGCAGTTGCATTACACGTGTGTCTGCTATGGAGGAAGATGACATTTTTCCGCTGCATAATCAAAACATGTTGCTTTGAAATTCTCTCCCAACCAACCCAAATGAGCAGTGCAATCATGTTTTCGTGTTTACAATTTATCTGAATGTATGTATCATGAATGTTGTTAGCACGATGCACAACACAGAAACACCATTTAAATTCTTAATCTGTGACTGTCTATTGCGTGTAAAACGACAAATCCTTGGCTTCAATCGCGGCTCTATCAGAAGAAATGATATGAATTATTCGAACTTCTGAATAGCTTTCCAGGACAAATAGACAATATTCCCATTTCTCAGGGTTAATTATCATATAAAAAGCTCCTTCCCCTGATAGTCTGGCTGCATGTGCAAAGTGGTTTTACGGAAATGTCATTACGTTTCTGGATTTGAAATTCCACATCTGATTAAACAAACTAGTCATTTGTCACTTCACAATGCCTAACACGTCTTGCCACTGAAACACTATTGAAAACCAGACATCAAAGACTTGTGTGATACAGTTAATATGCTTCAGACCTGCGGTTTGTTCTACACTTGAAGCCGCTGTGCCCATTTGAAGTGCAAATCCAGTATCAAGTACAGAAACTCAGAATAATCACGGTTCTTGCATTTCAACCGTGACAGACTTAGATAAATGAGTGAGGTGCAATGGATAGTTTAGTGAACAGAAAATGGACTTTGGCGCTGAGTCCGGGGCTCTGCAAACGGCACCCTGTAAGCTCACTGTTATGGTCCCTACTTCTGCCTGTACTGTATCTATGCATCTGTTTTTTGCCTGCTAGCGCTAAAAGAAATGGACGCTAACAAATCACTCAGTTGACATGGAGTGGTGGGTGAATATCACTTAAAACAGTTAGATAGTTATATTAGTTTAATTCGGTCACAGGTATTTGGACATTATTCCCGTGGCAATAATACTTGACCTGCATAAAGACCAATGAGGTGTCGGCTGAACCTCATGCTTATTGTGCCTACTCTTTATACCTCACTGTCAACCATTCGTAATTTGTAAAAAAGCATAAGGGAACTGTGCAATAACAACTGCAAGGTAAATTTTTTTCAAAAAGTAAGACTCATGTTAAAGACTTTGTAATCACTTTAGAACTGACTATATGGTATGTTAGTTTCAATGTAGTTTGCTCCTCCCTTCAGACTGATTTAAAGTAGTGACTCACCAGAGCCTTGCCAGATGAACTGAAAAAGCTTCCTGGATGAGTGGTGAAACAAAAAATTTGTACAATAGCATGTGGTGTATGAATCAGAGTGAATGAGGGACAACGAATTAGCTCATTGCTACAATCTGGCATATTTACAGCATGTGTATCATGTCTGTTCATTAACATACACTGTCCCGACCAAATAAATGAACAAAATGTATTCACCCTTAAAACTTTTGACCAGGTGAATATGTAACTGTGTTTATAAAAGTAGTTCTTTATGTCTCAATGTCAATGCTAAGTCAATATTTTAACCTCAATCACGACAATTATTTACAAGCACATTTCTCATGATTGCCTTACTATTGTCTAAATATCAGCATTGAGATATTCTAAAGAAATAATAAGATGTTCATTTTTTTTTTTCAATATTGCCCACTGTTTTTAATTGTTGACACAAATTAATATCCCAACATATTTTTCCGATAACAATAGTCAGACCATTTGATCTCAGTTCTATAGAAATATGTCAAAATATGTCGTTTAATATAAAAGTTGAGGCTTAATTATCAGACAAATATGTAATATCTGTAAAATTGATCTCAAAAGTGCAGACCTTTCACCTTATACCATTCATTTTTAATCTGCTCTTTTTGGAGCATTTTGTTTGCATTTTCATCATGAACTATGTATCCGATATTCAATTTTCAATAATTTTCCATCCAATATTCAATCTTTAAAACAACATTCACCATTTTATACGACCCAATGTTTCCTACAGGTTTATACACAGACTATGATGGCACAATCAATCCATATTTGAATCATTTTGTTTAGGAATAAATTATGTAAATTTCACTTACTGATCAAAGTGGCACAAATTACAGAAGAAATATAGTTACCCCAATATGTTTATGACAATATTACAAGCATAAGTATCATTTTTAAGCTATTTTTTCTTCAGTTTGTTTTTAGACTATGGGGGTAAAAATTAGACTGGGGGCCGCCATAGTCTCCTCTGTTGATGGGAAACGCTGCCTTTACCCTTAACAGTGATTAGTTCAGACCAGAGGCAGAGGCAGCAGTCTTCCTTGTTGAATTCAGTCTTCATCTTCATTTAGTTATTGTAAGTTCCTCTTCCTTATCTTACATGACAGTATCAGCGTGCGATGTTCAAAGCCTGACACGGAGGAAAGCAGCTCAGTGTGATGGATCCCCAACCCCCAGCACACACTGTACAGGAGCCATAATTCCCTGTGTTATAACCTAACCTCAGCACACCTCCCTCTCTCCACGTCTCATTAAAGCCTGTCAGATTTGCCAGGCCTGACACAGAGAGAAAGCGACCGCACTGGAGCACCCTGGGGAGAGTGGGTGGCTCGGTGACACAAACCCAGCCAGGATTATAGGAACACACATCCACGTTTCGCAAAAAGGCGTTTAAACCATCAGCTGCGCACCTCGTTGTTATCATCTTTGTCTCATCGTCTGTGACGTGTAAAGCTTGGCTAAGCAGCTTTAATTATGTTCAAGTTCTTGCTCAAACGTTTGACCAAGAATGGAATCTTATATAATCATGAGATATGTTTGTGGTATTCTTGAATGTGTAAAGTAATTACTAGATTTATATTCATTAAATTATCATGTAATTACATATATACATTAGGGCTGTGCAATTAATCATATTTTAATTAAATCAAGATTTAACTGTGTCAGATCAGTAATGATCAGCTCAAGGGATTTTTAAGTAAAAGCACATGTTTTGGAGCTCAGAATTCATACTTTGGATTAATATATTTGACATTTTTTTAAAGCCTGTCTTGTTGATAATCATATTGAGAATGAAAGCCTGTTTATTTGTTTTAATAAGAAAAAAATAAATTGAGAATCATGATCTGTTAATATAACAGCCCATAGTATACTGTACATCAGGGCTATTCAACTTAATTTTTCAGAGGGACAGATTCTCACTAACTACCAACCAGGTCTGAACCAGGACTAACCCAACATTAAACCATTAAAGCATAATTAAATGAGGTGTAAACTAGGACCAAAAACCTATAAACTAGTACTAACCCAGAATTAAACCAATAAACATGAGAACATATGTTTTTTATCAGATTTTTTATCGGATCAGTGTGTTTGGAGGGCCTGATCTGGCCCTTGGACCGCAAGTTGAATAGCCCTGGTAAAACATACTACATTTTTATTGCATTTTTGAAGGAAATATCTTACTTTTTCTCAAGGAAATGGTGATTGATTTGTGTGCAATGAGTAATTACAACCACATTTTTAAAGAGTGCACACTGCCGAGTGGCTAAAACTGAAACATTAAGCACTCACTCTCCTTTCATCTGCATGATATCCCTTTGGACATTGACGAATAACCAACCAGTATTATTTGTAGCAAGGATTAGAGTTGTCGAAGCTGTAGTGATAAAATAGCTGTAGAAATACTGGTGTAGTGTTTTATGATTTTTTTACTGTCCGTCTGCAGAACCTTTATAGTTTCCGGGTAATTTTTGCACACCAAATGAAAGCAGCCATTGTATTGTTTATTTATATGATGTTCGTTGTCTGACCTCTGCCCATTGCCTTATTATTCTCAATATGAAACTCACATGTGATATATCGAATGCATATTGACCGCATGTATAATTAAAGCATAGCTGTGTTGTAAAATTCATAAAGCAATAGTGACAGTAGAATTTCTTTTATTTTCCTTTGCGCTCCGACCACAACTATCCATCAAATATATCCCTGTGAAAAATATTAGCTGAAATATACATGTGCAGTCCTCGGTGTAGCAGAGCAAAGATGAGCTGAGGGGCAAACGCGAGGCAGCCGCTTGTTGAGTTGTGATTAAAAACGCTCCTATAGGCAATGCCACTTCACTTTTCATGTTGCCTCCTGCTTTGTTTGATTTATGGCAGTGGGTCTCAAACTGGGATGAAGGCACTAATGGTGGAATACAGAGTTTGTCACAGTTGCTTTGCTATTTTGGTTAAGTTCTGAGTAATTTGGTTTATTTATGGTTCAGATGTAGTTTAGTGCAGGTTTAGAACTTCTTCAGCTCTATTATTTTTGTTTTGAAGAACATGTATTATGGAAAATGCACTTTTTTTTAAACTTGTAACCATGCTGCAACATTGTTCCTTCATCAAAAACAGAACTGGTCGTGTCATTAATCCTGTTTATGAGGTCATCTTCTCTGATCCTTCTCTGAGCTTCAGAAAACAACTCTTGTTTCAAATTTTCCAGATTTGAGATAGCTAAGGATGAGATCTTGAAGTCTCCTCTGCTTTTTTAAGTCCATAAATCATCGCTGGACTCATTCTGATCATTTATGTTGTCAAATTGCGTTCATTACAACTGCCAACTTGTCGGGGGCAAGCTATTTTTGTTTATTTCCCCATGGTAATTCCCTCTGCTGCCAGTATATGGAGTTCTATGTGATGAAGACAGAATATTGTAGATTTGCAAGTGAAAATATCCTGAAGTCTAAGAAGGGGGAGATGTTTTTTTTGCTGTTTTGATAGAAATAGAATGAGGGATTTGCTCTCTAGAGGTCATGTTCACTCCAGAACCAATTTCGGACTGAACTTGGACTGAACCCTTAACTAACCTATCATGCCAGGACTAGAACAAAGTCCGCATCAGGATTAAAGTGGGCTTAAACGAGAACTAAACTAATAGTACAAGTGTAACCCCAGCCTATTCCAATACTAGTTTTTGTTAACAAATACACCTGCAAATATGCCAAATTATAGCCTTGTTATTCCTAGGCCCTGACTACAATAAATTTTCTTCATGTCAACCTTTTTTATGCAGACTCCTCTTGCCTGTGGAACCAGTTTGCCTGCTCCAAAAACAAGTGCATCGCGAAGCAGTGGCTGTGTGACGGAGAGAACGACTGTGAGGACGGTCTGGACGAGAGCATGCAGATCTGCGGTGAGTCCCACAGAGAGACCAGGGTCAAACTGTGATCAGAGCAGAGAGGGCAACTCCAGAGTGTTTAGTTTGACATCTCAGTGTGGCCCTTTGCAGAGAATGGAGGAGGTCGCTATTAAGTTCTGAGGGTGAACATGTGTTGGATAAGGTAGACATTTTGTGGGATGTACAATACTTTCAGGATGTACTGGATGGTGTATTGTAGCAGCAAGTATTAAGATTGTGGAAAAGTAGTGGCATAGTAAACAGGAATTACACGTTTTAAGTATCTATTCATCATTAAATTGTACTTTAGATCATATTTAATGTTTACAGAATGCTCTAAAATTCTTTTGTTGCTTTTCTACAACTGATATTCATTAAACAATTGCATGTTTATCTTCAAACAAATGATTCAATAAAAGTGTTTTTATTATTATGTATAATAGTACTGTAGAAAATAGATACAGTAATGTCATAAAGTGCTGCGGATGCCTATTGTATAACTGGCGCATAAGAAAATGGCAAAGAGATAATAATGACATCCTCTGCTGCAAAAACACGCATGTCATATTTATACTCCGGGTCCAAGAGATACAATTATATCTTTGTTTTTTTCTGTAATTTCAGCTAATTCGCTGTGGATTGCTGCCCTGTGCACAAAATACAGTCATAAGTTTGTAGCATAGACTGAAAATGAGCTGATGCACAACGAAAATGAGACTGTTGGCGTCATAAAAGGCCATCACTCTCGCCACAAGTTTAAGTTTATTGTCCCTAATGCGATTGGACATTACGTTACAGGGGCTGAACAAGCTTTTCTGTCACTGAGCTTTATGGACCCCTGTTTGGTGACAATAGTAATATTTTTCATTCATTTTGATGAGATTGTAAACGGAAACATTAAACAAAATGGGATGAGATACATAACTATGGCAGCTTGGTACATTTGGTTTAACATTTATAGTGCACAAAGTATTTGTATTACAATATCAGCTAACACAATAATCAAAATCACGACCAACGTTTTTAAATTTGGTATTTATATATTTTTTTAGCTTGACTTATACAGGCATGAACATATTTGTTTTAAAATTATAGATATTGTGTCCGCAAGTCATTCAAATATTTCAATAATATCAATATCACTGTACACAGAAATAAAAAAAAAGAAACCTATGTTCTTTAGTTATTAGATTTTTTTTTTTTTCTAATTACTAACCCTGAATAAAACAGTCTTCACATCAGTCACAAATCTCTCTCACTTCTCTAATGCAGTCCTAGCATCCTAAATATTCACACAGATGCGCTCATAAGCACTTTTTCACAAGTCTCTGAGCCCAGAGCAAGTTTTGCTGTCCCGGGTAAAGCTGACAAACATTAGCATGCTAATGGCCCTCTTGCTGCTTCTCATACGATAAAACACTATAAATAGATGCAGAGAAAGCGCTGTGGTCTAATTTTCACCTGAATATGCTTTTGCAATATACTGTATCTGTACTGGGTCAGAACAGATTTAATTTTAATACATGCAAAAAAGGAGTACATGAATTAGATCTTTCATGTCAGTTAAAAAATTAGATAGACTGCCTTTAACTTTAAAAAAAAAGTTTTTCAATCACCAAGCACGCATATAGAAAATAACTGTAAATGTCCCACAGCAAAACAAACCATATTTGTGTAAACATAATTTTAGCCTCTGCGTCATGTTTTTCACCTTTAACGCTTTCCTTGTGTTTGCTTTCCCTCAGGACCGGTGACATGTGCACCCGGTCTGTTCAGCTGCCCCGGGTCGTATGCGTGTGTGCCCAAACGCTGGCTCTGCGACGGGGAGAGGGACTGTCCCGACGGCAGCGACGAGCTCTCTGCTGCTGGATGTGGTAAACACGGCCTCACAGGGCAACACAGTGACATATGTTTACTGAATGTAGTGTGCATTTCTGCTTTCAACAATCAACACTGAGTGAGCCATGCAAGATTTTAGTCATCTGTCTGCATTTAAGGCACCATTGCTCTGAAAATTTCCTTTCTTCTATAGATGCCCACTGGTCTTTTCTTGTTTCATTCTTTGAAAATGATTTTCAAAAACAATGTTACACAGGGTTTTATAGCCATTTCAGGGGGGAAAATAAGTTAATCCAAACATGAGCTGCAGCTACTTGTTTTCTTTAAAAAAATATATACACACATTTATTAAAAACATGCATTAACTATGCAACATTTGTTTATCAGAATTACTTTTATTCATCAAGGGGGAATTATTTGTGTCACAGAGATTTATCTTACCAGCAGAAGAAAATAGAAATAATCAAAAAATAAGATAATCTATTCTGAATTGTCATTTGGCATTATAGTATTTTGTTGAAATGTGACATGAAAGATGTTTACCCTAGTAGGAACCAGTTTAGTGAGCCTTTTTTTTCATATCCACACTGAGGATTAAGATTGTAAACGTGTAAACCATTGTACATAATGTACTATGCATGATAACCAATCTAATCATCTCCTATCCTCTCTATGTATATGTATGTATGCATATATGTATTTAAATTATGTAAATCAGCATGTTTGTTCAAAATCGGGTGATGGTGGAGCCATATGACATGTCATGTTTGGAGTGAAATATAATCACTGCTTCTCACCTTTTTTTCCTCAGCACCCAATAACACATGTGATGACACCTCGTTCCGCTGTCACAACAAAGCCTGCATCCCTCACAGATTTGTGTGTGACCACGATGACGACTGCGGTGATGGATCTGACGAGTCTGTCGAATGTGGTACAGGATATTTTATGTCCATTGATATACTGTATTTACTCTTGCTCTAAAAAAGGCTCATGAATCAGTTGGGAATTCATTGTGTGCTATAACATCTCCAGTCATCGTTTGATAATTAAAAACCGAGAAACAGGAAATTCTATCATTATCTTTTAATGCGTTCCGTGGAATAGTGTATTCAAAGTACTGACTGACTTCAACAAGGCACTTAAATAAGTGAATTTAATACCTTTTTTAATCAACACATACTCATAAACTACCTGTAGATTTGGCTTCTCATTCTTACAGGTGTGAGCTATATGAAAAACAAACATTTAATTAAATCCATTGTCCCACATTCACTCTCACAAACACACTCTCATTCATACACTGTGTGCATAGTGTGCATGGAGGCAAGGTGGGTGACGTGTCTTGCCCGAGGACACAACGACTATGCACTACAGCAGCTGCATTAAACAGAAAAGCACTGATTCACAAAATATAACAATCTCCCCACATTGGCAGATCAACGCAGGATCTGAGCTCTATCTGGTTTTATATCATCATCTGCCGACCCTTCCTTCATTGTACTGCACTAGTCTCCCTCTCATCTGAGAATAGAAGATACATCCCTATAACTTTCTTCCAGAGATATCTTGTGGCAGTCTGAGTGCAAGTTAATGAGCTCCAGTCTGGTCTTTGTGTGCAGCCTATCGCTCGTGCCGATCAGAGGAGTTTCGCTGTGGAGACGGTCGCTGCCTGCTCAGCGCTCAGTGGGAGTGCGACGGTTACGCGGACTGCCCCGACCACTCTGACGAACTGCCTCTCAACCTCAAATGTCTGGCCGCAGGTAAGACTGCTGCTTGGCTCCCAGCTGGAAACTCTTCATCATTGTCACCGGGAAATCTACGGGGACATATGGGCTGAAAAGAGAGGGAAGAGTGTGTTTCTGATAGGAATTAGTCTGTCACTCCTCTTTGAAGCTCAAAGTCTTGGCAAAGTCTGTCAGAAAGTGAGGAGAAATGTAGCAAAAACTAGACTATTATTACATGACAATGAAACAATATTATATAAGAGATAGATGGGCCTCTTATAGTTCAATAAATGCAAGTTGTGACAATATTTTAGGGGCTCAATATTATCATGTGTATGTTTGTTTTCTTATGGGAAACCTTGTCTTAATTTTTTGAAATATTTCAGCTGTAGAGGGTTGAATAATCTGCAACAAATTACTGTTACTAACTACTTTTTCAGCTCAAATCTTTGTATGTGATCATTGAAAAACTGCTTTTGGGTTTGTAGTAATATTTTCTGTAACAATATATTGCCCTCCAAAATATTCATCATAACAGATTCAGAGATCACTTCAGTCGATACACCAAGTCGTTTGCACTGGTCGTTAGAATATTCCCTTTTTAGTTGTCCACATACAAGGTCAATAACTTGTTTTTAATATTTCTTGTCTATCTTTTTTTTTTAAAGTAAACAGAGACAAAGATGGGCTTTAGAACACTTAGGTGCTTCTTGGATACTGTAAAAGATGTAAAACAAATTTAGGGTTCTGTCAATTCTCCTTTATTGATATACCCACGCACAAATGTACAAAATGTAATTCCCATTTGCAAAATAAAAATAAAATATACAAATGCAAGCTCAAGTGACAATGTCCCAACGACCTGTATGTTTCGACCCATTCAGGAAGCTTGTGCAATGGCTCGTTCTTTATGTGCTCAAACGGCCGCTGCATTTCGGAGGGCAGCCTGTGCGACGGCCGAGACGACTGCGGCGACGGCTCCGACGAGAGAAACTGTAACGTCAACGAGTGCCTCAACCGCCGAGTGAGCGGATGCACCCAGGACTGCCAGGACCTGCCGGTGGGCTACAAGGTCAGTCATACAACTCTACAGCGCAATTCACTGTTTTAGAAAGACATAGCTAACAATCAATTCTATGTATGACTCAGCTTTGTTTTAGAATGGTAAATCTGTGCGGTTGAATAGGCACTATATAACATTTCTGTTGCAGCATCCACCGCTTGCTCGTCTCCATAGAAATGCTATACCTGGAATGTTAATTAAAAGGCACTTAAATGTTCTGTCTACAAGATGACACCGAGTTACATGTCAGATCTTTTGAGAAGCAAACCCACGCATAGATTCTTGATTTTCAGGTATTTATTACAATGGCTGTAATCGAATAAATCAAGATAGGAGCTAGCTACGGACCTTTGAAATGTTATAGACAACAAATGCGACAGAAGACCTTGGAGAGGAAATACTTTGAGGAAATGGGAATAAGAGCGAGGTTTAGAAGAAGGTTTTCCTGTTGTGTCTCAAGAGCTGAATAGGTTCCCTCTGGACACTGGCTGTGATGTCTGTGCTGCTGGACACGAAGGATCCTTTTGTCCTCAGGGTTATTACTTCCCTCAAACTACCCTGACACAAGACTCGACCCGACGAATCCTCCTGCAGCTGTACAGAGACCTTCGACTGAGACACAAAAGCGAAGTGAAAATGTTTCTGCAGCTGAACTTGAATCTATCATCGATCTAATGCTGTATTTTGGAACATTCCGGGTGAGGCAATAACATCTCCAGACAAGCAGGTGATGGACCCTCCCACCAGAAAAGTTACATTATGAATTTTTAAGTCCTTTCAATGACACTAAAATTGTTGTCTAATGACACAACTTTGTAATATTGTACTAAGGTGTGAAAAAAATCACCTTAGTTCATATTTTTACATTAATCTGATCTTATTGTGTGTATAAACTCCCTATAATCACAAATAATTTAACCATAAACCATGTCAAAACATCTACATTTTGGGAGCTAAAAGAGAAATTCTGCCATGCATTTCTGACCTGTCCTCCGCCTCAATTATAAACTATGGGCAGTGTAGAATGACATGACTTCCTATTAAAGACATTGCTGCTGACTACAGTTAATCCATGAGGCTAATTCATCCAGACAAGCCGTGTTAAGAAGAGCAGTGAAAGCAAGAAGTCAAGAGTGGCTAAACTTACTGTGTGTCTATATGTTTTAGATATAGAGGGTAAAATATTGGACACTTCAGCACTTTTACCGTTCATTTGGGAGTAACCCAGAAGCTGCTCGACTGTGTATAAATATATCATGGCAGACCTACCGAGAATAATGGAAAAATAGCAGTATGGGAGTTGTGCAATTGTACAAGACCAAGCAAATAGTGGAAAGAGACAAAGATAAGTCATTGTATCAAGTTCAGTGTTAAACCAAAGAAAACGAACCACAAATGTTATGGTCCATCTGGTTCTGGTCCCTAGCCTGGATAAATGGAGTAATTTGTGAGCATTGTTACATTAACTGATGAAATCTATTGAGATTCTTGTTGGAAATAATATTAAACACACAATTCACATCTCATTCACACATAGCACTATAATAATAATTAGGGGTTAAAAGTTGTAATCACTTTTCTCCGATTTATGTGTGATTTTTCAAAGCAATGTTAATAAAATATTCATAAAGAATAATTAAAATTTAGCCTGTAAAAGTGAACAGATGGATGAAAATGGTATGCGTTTTCTTCTAAATAACCTTGAACACTGTGCAAGAAGTTTAATAATATGCCAACAACTGCTCCCATCCCCGACTGTGCGAGGTGATGGTGCCATGCCTGGCAGTGATGGCACGCCATGAAGAGGTGGAAGCCGGGGTCAAGGCCGTATTGGCAGGAGTCAGAGTGGCTATCAGTGTGGACAGGCTGCTGTAGTTTGTCGCACACTTTCTTGTCTTTGTGGTTTGAAGATGGACCCCGGTCAAAAAGTGTCTCAAAGTAGGTTCCTGGAACAAACTGGGTTCCCATCTAAACGTGAAGCAAATCGTTTCAAATTAGACCTGGGAACTTGTTTTGCAGTTGCTGTTTTATCAAGGTGTTCAAGCAGATAAGGCTAAAGTTTACTTTGTCTTTGGAAAGTGTTTTGCATTTGAAAAAAGTTAATTTGGATTAAAAAGAAAGATATCTGCTAATAAAACAAATATATTTGATGCTTGTTTTTCATAGCAGTGCTTTCCACCTCTGAATACATTTCAGTGCTACACAAATGATAACGTAGACATATTAATGCAAAATTGACTTGATGAGCTTTTAACCATGTTATAATTGTTTTCACTTACTTTACTTTAAGTTATATTTAGAGTGATGCACATTTGAGTCATCTTTCCCCTTCCACATTTAAGTCAGAAATTCCCTAAATAAATACAGCTGACAAAAGAATAATATGGCTTCTTTAAGCCATTATTTCTTGATCAATTCTATCTACTTTCACAGTTATCACTACTTTCAAAAATATTATTAGAAAAATATAGTGATAAATAGTAAAAAGTAAATAAATAATATGATAAAAAAAATCTATATTTTGCAACTTAACTGAAAAAAATGAATAATGAGCTAGGGAGTTTGGCTTTCTATTTATTCTTCTACACAGTACTTGACTCTCAAAGTGTTTAATGTATTACACATTAGACGGGGATAAATATGTCTTATTTGTGATGTCAATAGTTCAAAATGAAAATAAAGTCCTAGAAACACCGCTTCACTTTGCCATCTTCTCACCTGACTGCCCGTAGCTGAGATGGACAGGTCCACATCAGTGCAGTCTCTTGGCTCATCTGTTTGTGGTCTTCAACGCACAGATCAGCACAAAGGGCCTCAGGGTTATAACTGTGGATAAGAGAGGGATTTGAAAAGGTCCATGGCAGCTGATTCTAGCGCTGCCGAGTTATTTTTGGTTGGACCTGGTCACTGAAGTGTGATGAAATATTGAAGCCACCAAATCCAAGGCTTTGCACTGGCATTTTATTGCATGCCTGACCACAGCACTGTTGGTTCACCTTAAATAGAAAGCATACTATTTACTGTTTTTCTTATTATTCTTATTATTATAGTGAATACAAATGGGTAGAAACATAACTGTCCAATTACCATTCAACTTAAAATTCTACTTTCAAGACGAAAAAAAAAAATAGATTTACGGCACCTACATCACCTAGTAGATTGTAATACCACCTTAAATAGCATGTAATTACATTGTTACTTACACGTTATTATAGGTTATTACACAATGACTTACACTTTGGTTACATGTTACTACAGGTTATTACACAGTGAGGTACACTTTTCACATTAGATGGGGTTTGGTTTTTGTTTTACAGTTTGATTGCAAGTTATCAAAAATATAATTATCTCTACTTGACGCCCAGGTCCAACCAGAATTGTCAAAATAAATATGATAAAACACGTCTTCTATCTTTCCTCCCCAGTGCAAATGCTGGCCAGGTTTCCACTTGAAAGACGACGGTAAAACTTGCGTGGATATCGACGAATGCTCCACGACCCTTCCCTGTAGCCAGCGCTGCATCAACACCTACGGCTCGTTCAAGTGTCTGTGCGTGGACGGGTACGAGGCCCTGGAGCGCAACCCCAATATCTGCAAGGCTGCGTCAGGTCGGTCTTATTATATTAACAAGGCACAGAACCCAAATGCGTTCATTATTGAGCCTGAGCAGATCCCCTTACCAAAGTGTGATTCAAATTACAGCTGAAGAGCCTTTTCTCATTATGGCTGACCATCACGAGATCCGCAAACTGAGTGTGGACGGCTCCAACTACACCATCTTGAAGCAGGTGAGAAACCGTTTTGTCACTTTCTAATTGAACCACATCTGACACACACACACACACAGATCTTGCATGGTAGTTAGAGGTTAGGCTGGAGAAGTGTTTCAGACATGTATTTTTATTATATTCTTATGAACGTTAAGAAGTATTAAATTAAAGAAAACACTGGTGCTAAGACAAACGTTAAGGTGAGACGCTGCAGGTGAATAGGAAAAAATGTTAAATTTAAAGATATTAATTTGAAACTTCTCTTGTAGTTTACTCACATAAATGTAAGAAAAAAAATATTACAGGTTTTTCATCATGTCATGTTTTCATGTAGAAATAAGGCATTTTATGTTTTTTGGGACATATTAAACAGAAAAATGGATAGAACCAGGGTTAAATTTCTTGGTTCATTTTGTAAACATATTAGTTACAAAAAATTTACAGAGGGGATTTTGGATATCTTATTTAGTTTTTAAGTAAACTAGATTGGATTGAAAACTGTCCTAAAAATTCAAATTTCGCCTCATTTTTTTACTTAAAACTTCAATAAATCCATTTTAGAATTGGATATTAAAAAATCCTTCTGTACGTTTCGTCAAAATCTTGTTGAGTCCAAGATTGCAAAGTTTGATGTGTGTAGAAGCTGCTTTAAGTGGTGATCCTTATGGGAGAAAAATGCATTTTACGAAAACGACCTTTGAAGTTACAATGTCCCATAGATTTCTAAGGATGAAGTGGATTAAATGAAACAATAAAATATTTTTTGGAGCAGATTGGGCACGTTTGTTGTTTCCACATGAAAGCCTATGAGTTGAGAGAGCAAACTGACCAAAAAATAAATAAATTGAAAAAAATGACTTTTGCCTGCAATGTCTCGCCTTAAAAGAGGATAGGGTTAGGGTTTAACATCAACACATATAATTATTAGTTACTTTGTTCTGATAATTGTATCAGTATCTGATTTACATTTGAGTTACATACGTATGTCAGTAATCTGATTTCTCTCTGATTGTTCACATCTATGCATGTTTTGACCAGCTAAATTAAGCAAACTAAGGGCAAACTAATGTGGAAAAAAAACAAAAGTGAACATTTTAAATGCATTTTACTGCAAAATACAATACTTACTCTAAAAATGCATTGATCAAATGACACATATTTTTGATCAGAATTATCGCGTAAATGTAAACAAACACAAATTATCAAATCTATATAATAAAAATGTATGTATGAATAACAATATGGACCATTCTTTATCCATTTTACATTGCATTCAATCCCAAAATTGCTCCTAAATTATACCTTTGGGTTTACTGCATACTTAACTTAACAATACGCTAAATAAAACTCTCCCCATTTTGTGGCCAGTTGAAAAGTTTGAGTCAATAGAAGCTTTATTGTTCCTGCAGACAATTATTCCTGGATTGCTGCTCCTCATCATAACTCATTGATTGCCATGATTACTCAATACAGTCTTACAAAACTTTTGCATTAACCTTTTCATGCGACATCCTTTGCAGTGTACAGTTCTCGTCAAGTACAATTCAATTTCATACTTGCGATAATACAAGACGGAGAGAGGGAATTAGACATTGGTTACATCTAGGCACATCTATGATCTTGCTGCAAATGGACTAACTGTGCAGTATGTACAAGATGTTTTTATCCGCAAATCTATACCTATAAAAAGCCTTTGAGCACACTAATGTAACAGATGGGGAATAGTTTTGTTTTTAAATTCAATACTGTGTTGAACCTTTCGCTCGATCATGACCTGTTTGTTTTCTGTTCTAAGGATTCACTGTGTAGACATCCTCTCTTCCTTAACAAATATAGTATTGGGACAAAAAAATCAATACATATTCATAAAAAAAAACCTTTGAAAGCGCACAGAGAACAGACTGAAAACATGCTTTGAAAGGTATACAAAA
The DNA here is from genome assembly GCA_019453435.1 of Rhinogobius similis. NCBI lineage: Eukaryota > Metazoa > Chordata > Actinopteri > Gobiiformes > Gobiidae > Rhinogobius > Rhinogobius similis. Next base: position 17,108,822 of record CM033633.1, on the reverse strand, counting down.
GTTCAAAGACAGAAATATAGATCTGTCATCCACTGCTCCACTGATTGTGCTAATGTTACAAGCCTTTTACTTTACAAAAACACACCATATATTCAATGTAATATGTAACCGTCATGTCCGCTTAGGGCTGATTAATTCTTTGGCTGGTTAGTTTCCACAAAGTCTTGAGGGAGGACAAATTGACAGAGTGGTTGAGGATGTAGAGGCGTTGATAAAAGCGCTGTGCTGTGGTTTTCATGTGTATGGCTGGTGTCGGGATTGCAGCACTTCTAAGACTCCCGCGGGACACTTTGGCGCCTGCCTGTGAGGAAGCTGATGATCTGATGAACACGTCTCATTTCTCCTGTCAGATTATCCCACACCTTCACACGGAGATCGCACTCGGAGAATCAGGGAGGAGAGTGTGCATGTGTGTGTGGCGTTAGACGGTTTTAAATCGGTGTTACAGGTAGAACAGATGGTGGGCTTGTTTCGCTGGTGTTTTTTTAACAAGACATACGCTTTGGTAAATTTCTGTGGCACATCACAACCCGACTCAAAGTGTAGATGAAAGGATGAGCAGTATCGACAAAAGTTAATATCTATTTTGTTTTCTTCATTTTTGAGTATTCCTTTAACTACTAATCCAACAGAAATGTGTTTAATATGTCTTAAATGTATATTTAAATGTTAAATTTACCTCAAAAGTGGAAAAATATAAATGTATCCCTCATCTGTTAGTTTACAATTTAAGTATTTTTCTACTTCTTCTTTTCCATTTCCATTTTTAATAAACTCTTATATACTTGATATTCAATTTTTTCATATCTTAAAAACAACATTCATGATATCAGCAATATTTTCATAATCTGCCCACCTCTGTGTAGACATTTAAAAACATACAAACAAAAGTAAAACTTGACTTCACAAAAACAGAAAAGGAATAAAATGTTAGTAATAATTATCACAAAAAATATTTAATCTTGGTTGTATCTCAATTAAGCCATGGTTGAGTCTAGATTGTGTCTTACTGTGTACTTTTATATTTCCTAATAGTCTATTATTTGGCCCTGTGTTTTTGAATTAAAATATTCGTTTAAAGTTCTTTGTGTCTGTCACATCTCGGAAAACATGATACTCTTGTCTGTTTCCACTCTTCTTGTAAGAGTTGGTAAAGATTTGAAAAGGCATTGACCCAATTCCTTAAATGCAGTGAACAGCCTGAACCACTGAGGCCTATGAGAATATCCAAAATCAATACTGCATATCCTTCATTTGGAGAAGTAGAAGGAGGCCTCTTCAGGAGCATAAACAAATTCCACTCACATATACAAGACTGTAAGAATGCATACTGTGTTTCCTACTGCATATTGAGTATTTGTGCGCTTGCATGGTTCAAAATATTACTTTTGTAGAGTGCTTTTTCATTCCTTAAAATCTGTAATTGTGGAACGGAGGTCTGTGAAATGATAGATATAGATGATAGATATAGAGTTTTCTTATAACTAGTTTGTCTTTTTCAGGGTCTCAATAACATCATCCACATTGACTTTGACTACAAGAAGGAGTTTATCTACTGGGTGGACTCGACCAGACCGAGCGGGCGCAAGATCAATCGGATGCGCCTTAACGGGAGCGACCTCAAGGTACCACAGTCACTGATATTCTACCACGCTAAATGTTCTATTATTACTACCACTACTACTGTTATTATTACTACTTCTGCTTCTACTATTATTGCTTCATCTACTGCGGTTATCAGTCCTACAAGTAGAGGTGGGAGTAAATATTTTGTCCCACAAGTCCAAGTTAAATCCAAGTCCTCTGCTTTGAGTTTCAAGTTGTTTCAAGTCTTTTACAAAATTACAGAATGCAGCTTATTATTGCAATTTATGTGATTTTGGTAAATGGTCCTTCTTAGTACCGATGACATATAGAGAGAAGTGGGGAGGACTACTGCTACTGCTATAAATACTACAATACCTCCCCTACTGATATTTCTATTGTCTTGTCAAAACACTCAGCAGCTGTATACAAAGCTGTTAGTGGTAACCAAAGCTGCCAACTTTTGGATTAGTTTGAGATTGCCAGTTTGTACTTTGTAAACTTTGTCCTGGCTTGATTCTTTCTGAAACTTTTGTTAATAATTCTATCTATCTTATCTTAGTGTGTTGGTTGAGAACCCTTATTACTGAGGTCTGTAATTCTTCTCCTTGTGTTTGAAATGAATCATCGGACTGTGAAAAGTGTGGTTTAAGTGGCTTATTATGATTGGTCATTCACTGATGTGCACTTTTTTATAGGTGTATAGACAGTACAATGGTCTCTATCTTTAGTGCATGTTCAGGATAATGTCTGCATTACCAGCAGCTTTTAGATAAATGTTGCCGCTGTAATGACAGTCAAGTCTCTCTGAGATTTTTCTGGGTCAGGGGAGATGAGCGCGCACTTTAGGCGACAGTAAAGGGACACCGGCAGACCTGTGACAATAATTACTATATCGACCCAGGCTGCATTTACATTTACACACAAACACACATTACACTACGCCAGGAATAGGGGTAGATTAAGGGTGGGGGATATTTACAAAAACAAATGTCTGCATTCCCGGTACGATGACAGTATTCTGTCAATCCAACAGAAATATGTTTATGTTTCAGACAAATGTGAAATGTCTGGCAACGCAAGTTTATTTGTATAGCACAATCCGTTCAAAGTGCTTTACATAACAGAATAAAATTCCCATAAAATCACAAAACAGCTTAACAAATACAAAATCATTATAAAAAATACTTTATAAGAGAAAGTGCAGATAAAATATTTCAGTCATATGCACAGTTAAACATAACTGTTTTTAGCCTAGATTTGAACATTGTCAGAGTGGAGGCCTGTCTCACATCTTCAGGAAGACTGTTCTTGGTTTTAGCTGCAAAAAACTGAAACGCTGATTCCCCATGTTTAGTCCTGACTCTGGCCACCAGCAGGAGGCCGATCCCTGAGGTCCTCAGAGTGCGAGATGGTTCATATGGCTCTAACATGTCAGAGATGTACTTTGGTGCTTGGCCGTGGAGAGACTTGAACACACGCAGAGCTGCTTTAAAGTCTATTCTCTGAGCCACAGGAAGCCAGCGCAGAGACCTGAGCACAGGGCTAATGTGATCGTACTTCCTGGTTATAGTCACGACTCGAGCAGCAGCGTTCTGGATGGTCTGCAAAGTTAATCACAAACGTGCAAAATATCCCCTTATTTGAACATAATTTTTATTCAGCATATTTTGAATCTTTTTTTTTTTATTGTTATTAATATACACAATACTCAGTGCATTTTTTTCAAAACAACATTCATGATAATATCTAAATTTAAATATATTGTCCACCTCTAACCAGGACAGAGCCTCTACATCGGAACTGGGCCCATATCAGGACCAGATGTGCACTCGTTTGGTTAAAATCTGGTTTGATAGTTTACATTTTCACAAAGAAATCGTATAATTGGTCAGTAAGTTGTGTGAACACACTCTTAAAAACACTTCGCTGCGATAATCATGCTTTAGGGTTACAGTATCATCAGTAAGTCGTCCTCAAAGTCATTGTTTATCATGAAATTGCTGTCAGTTTATCACACTTGATAAGTTATCGTGACAGGCGTCATCTGCATCTGCCAGGTCCTTGTCTTGTATGTCATTAACGTTGCTGTATGTGGGTGCATTAGGCTTATTCAGCTCAATTGCTTTCACATCCCACACAGTTTGAGCCAATGCCACTGCTTAGCAAGAGGACAAACTGTGTGAGACACGGATTCTCACGTTGTGTTAATTAGACGAGGCACTGATATCTGCTGATATGGGAGCAGGCCCGGGCCACTTCTCACGGCTAACAGGAGACGGCAGGGACACGGAGCTGTGCAAGTCTCTTGCTAAAATATCATCTGTTCTGCTATTGTTGTACTGAAGATATGTTGTTCTTTCCGGTTGGGAGTTACTTGTTCGGCTTTAGACAATAAATTATTCCTTGTTGCTTGGTTTACGTAATTGCAGTACAGTGCAGCTGTATATATTGTTTGTTTTTACTTAAATGAGGTTTTCTTTTTTTTTATTGTTTGTGTAGATTCATTGGCAATAAAAAAAGGAAGTGGTTAGATTGCATATGTCCTATTATATGAAGAAAGGGCTTTTTGTGTTTCTATTGATCATTTTACAAAACAGAATTGTCCCTAAATAATTGAAAATAGAAAGCTTATTATGAATCCAGTCCATCTTTATTTTGGCTTATCCCTTCCATAAAGTATTGTTACTCTAGAATCTAGTGTAACAAACATCTACTGACTAGATGTTTAAAACTGTCACTTTCGAATGAAATCCGTCTGCTTTTGAATTTATAGACTTTATTTGTCTCTTATGGAAATTTGTCCTCTGCATCTGAAGATAGGGTACCTGATTTTCACAATGCGAAATCGGAAGTAAGTTTTAAAATCTGTGTTATTCGTTCAAACTCACAAATCCTTTGGTTGCCTGGAAAAATCCAGACTCACCGCTGTACCAGCGGATGAGTCTAGTCGGCATTTGAGTCAATTTGATTTCTAGGGCGGAGCAAACACCGAGAAAACAGGAAGCGAAGTAAACCAATCAGAGTTTATCACAGTATAGTGGTCACACCACTTTTAGTGCTGTCTGAATGTCCAACAGGTGAAAAAGTTGTGCACTCAAAATTTCCCACAATGCATCTTAAAAAGTAGTGTCCAGCGCTGGTTACTAGACCGGTCAATATTAACCACAATGCATTGCGAGAGTCGGAAAAACTAAAGCGAACTGAATGAAAGAGGAGACGTTTAAATGGACTGTTGAGCCGAGATTATGAGCAAAACACTTTAAACAAACCATTAGCGGCAGAGTTGCTGGCGTTAGCCACTTACCTTAGCTTCAGCTGTAAATAGATCGCAAATCTCCGGCAAAAAGTTGAATGATCCAGTCCGTTTGATGTTTAACGTACGATGTGTGGTTAATAAAACTTTGCATCATCATGAAATAAACAAATCTGATTGCTCGGTACGTTTTGGAGTTGACTCGAGGCACGGCGGAGGGCAGGGCGACCAGACTGATATATCGTGTATAAATAATACATAGATATCATTCTGGACATGCCAGGCAAATCCTTTGGGACATTGTTAGCTTTTTTTCAGCAATGCACAGCCAATCAGAGTGCTGTACTCAGCTCTTACTTTTGGGTTGATGAGAATTAAAATACTTTATTTTTCCAAGCAGACAGCATACAGCAGCCTCATTTTGGCCATGAAATTAGTCTTTTACAATATCGTCTTTGGCATTAAACACTAAATAAAAAAAAAAAAGTTGTGAACCCAGCTTTAACTCATCCTTTAATGCCACATGGGGCAACATGTTTGAACAGTGTGACCACATTGTAGCACCTGCCCAAAACCCATTTCCAGCTCTCCAGATCAATCTAGAGAAGTGTTCTATACTGTGCATGCATTAACATATGTAAAAAAAAGTTTCGCAAAAATGAGCTAAAAGTTTTATTTGTGTCAATGATAACCCTATTCATAAATTCTGCCCTGCCCGGTCCTCAGATGTCACCGTGCACTGATAAATGGACTGAAAGTAGAGATGCTATTGGATACTCTGCTTGATGCAGCCTGTATCGTCTTTATTGCCTGAGGAGGCAGTTTTGATGAAAATACTTCACAATGAGTGACACAACAGTGACAGTTTGAGGCTAAGTACGGGTCCAATTACTGCTTATAAGGGGAGGCTCTGGTCTTTTTGCCAAGACTATACTTTTTGCAAATGATGACAGAGAGGATCTCAAAGTCCATCATGTCTTTAATGACAGATTGCGACTCTGCTGGGACTACAGAAAAAGTTGTTGTGTTTTTAGAGGATTGGCTTTATTCTGCCAGCTGGCATAATAAGTGCGCTTCGAGGAATATAGATGAGGATTTTGTTTTCGTTCTTCACTGTTATGTTCTTGGAGATGAACCATTTTTGAGACTTTAGGAAAACTTCATACAGGCTTTTGTAAGGAGCTTCATACTTACCAGTTTTTACATATCTCTGAAATACTAGAGAAATATAAGCAATTCTATTATGAAAAGTAAAAAATGTTAATTTCTGTCTTTTCACATGTGTTATTTTCATTTTAAATCATTTAACATTTAGCGAGACCTTGAGTTACATTTAACATCCATCTCTGTCAACTAACATAAAATAGTCTGTAAAGATTAAATTCTTTTTGCATTGAATTTTATGCTCTCAAAATAGTGTTTCCATTTGTAAACCTTGCAATCAAAATTACTTTTATTCATCCCCAAGGGGAAATTATTGTTGTATTGTATTATTTTTTTTCACTATTATCTTATTATCTCTTATCTCTTAAGAAATTTTTTTATGTTACAACATACAGTGACTCTGGGAACTAAACCTCGTACTATGCAATATATTTTGATTATGTATTGCATGCCGTTACAAACATTTCGTTATATTTGCTTTAACAGCCTTTTCAGTGTTCTCTTACTTGTAATTGTTTTGGTGACCATAAGCATTTCTGAAAGGCACATAGTCAGCTAAAATGCTTTGCTAATAATAAAAACATTCTTATTTTCACTCTCGTCTCTTGCTCTTTCAGATTGTGCACAGGACGTCGGTGCCCAGTGCGTTGGCTGTGGACTGGATTGGAAAGAATCTTTACTGGTGCGACGCTGAGAGGAAAACTCTGGAGGTGTCCAAAGCGAACGGCCTTTACCCGACCGTCCTGATCAGTTCTGGCCTCAAAAACCCCACAGACCTCGCCCTGGACCCTCAAACTGGGTACAACATAATACTCTGTTGTCCAAAACTTTGTATAAGCTTGACTATTACAATTATTATCACTATTTCTATAAGCATTTTAGAATTATCCTCAACAGTTATCCCATCTGGCTTGATGCATTGGTTGTTAATTGTAAGCACATTACCCATGATCATGCTTTCTAGTTATTCCATATTAAACCAAATTTTTAACAGATTTGCACCTACAAAAGCATTACATGACTAATATAACATATTCCTTTAGGTTACGTTCAGTTGTAGAATTTGCTGTTTTGTTTTGTGATTTATGGTCAATATTTCTGTCATTTCTGAGCCTATCCACATGAAACTAAAAGCACAAAGTTCAACACTTTCTCTGTCAGTATAAAAAGTGAAATTGTGTGTTTCTTAGAGCCATTATTCAACCCAAAGACATTATCAAAGCCATAAGATTATTCTTATCATTCAAGTTTTTGGTGCAAATCCCTATCCAATAATAATGAGGATCTTGAACATTTTGATCAAAAGCAGTAAATCTCCTGTAGAGTTAAACAGGCTACTGCTGAAACTGAAACCTAATACTAATACTTTCCAATACTGAGTAACTAAAGTTCAGTATATATTTGTTTTGATGAAGTGAATAGGCTTCTTGAATTATGGTTCCAATTAAGTTCAGATTTAGCTTGATTTAGTTTCACTTGGTAAAAAAAGAGCATTTAATTGCAGTAATGTACAATAGAGTGTGATGGATGGTTATCAAAAACCCACTTTCATAGAAATCACATACATTGGCCTCTAATTAAACAGGACAGAAAATGTAAAATGATGAGATACATCAATCAACACAGAGATACACACCAAGCTTAAAAGGAAATGCAATTATTCAGAAAAAATCTAAATGAAAAGACCTGTATTTTGTCCGTTGGTGAACTTCATTTGTGGTCTGGCTCGCATACATACACGGCAAACACAAAACACAAATAAGTCAAACCAGATTTAAACACAATAAATAAATAAAAAGTTAAAAACATGATAAAAAGGAGTTATGCATAACTCAATGCTTGTTTAAAAGCCTAATTGAAGTTGGCACAAAGGAGGACATGACCCGCTTGGTAAACATAACAGAAACAGACTATTTAAACAATTTCTAAGCTGACATTGTGAAAGCTCTGTAACGAATAAAACAAAATAAAACCATAGCTATGACTAATCAGTAGAAACGTAAATCTACATCTTATATTGTAGTTTTGATTGACGATCGAGCTGTAGATAAGAGGTGTTGATTGCTCCATGGCGCCTGAGGGTGAATGTGTTCGAGACTGGTTTGAGACGAACAATCATTTGGAGTGTGTAACATGAAAACATAAAACAAAAAAACATAATCCATAGAATTTACACACCTATTTCACCGCTTGAGGCTAGAATCACTATTTTAAAACGCTCAACATGGACGTCGGCACAACACGGACCCCATTGTCTTAAACCCAGCTTTCATTTCAGTGATGGTACTTTTCTGCCAGCGTTCATTTGAATTCTCGCCGTGCTTAAACACCTTTATCTTTGCTCTCGTGGTGATAGGTTTGTGTTCTGGGTGGACTGCTGCGAGCCTGCTTACATTGGGCGTATTGGCATGGACGGAAGAGGCCAGACGGTTATCATTGACACAGAGCTGCTGAGCCCGACTGCCCTCACCATTGATTACACCAACAAGAGGCTGTACTGGGCCGACGACAACCACATCCTTTTCTCAAACATGGACGGCTCACAAAGACACAAAGGTGACTCTGCGCCAATCAATAAGTATGGCCTGTTTGAATTAAGGGCAAGTTAAGTTTAAGATAGTTCTATTTTGTTGGATATTTCTTTTACTGATTCATAAGTTCAGCTTTAACTACAATCTATACATTTTCATAAGACAATTCAGTCTGTCTGCATTGCACTATTTCTTTAGTTTTATAAGATGTATGGTCACATAACAAGACATTTTTAAATGATTGGCTTTGTTCTGCCAGTTTAAAGTTGTAAGACATTCACACTGTGGGATGGTTCACATGATCAGATGTTAACGCTCCAAAGTTTGTCAGAGCAAATGTCAGACTCAAGGCTCTGTGTGGTAAAGTATTTTGTACCGTTTAACCGTGGATAGTAGTGTTTTTGTGTTTGTAAAAGTTACAGCGTGAAAGAGAAATGGGGCAATAAGGTCCTGTTGACTGTGGAGTTCTTCTGCTATTACTCTGAAGGAAAGCTTATGTTTACTGTTAGTCACATATTTGAGACGCTACTAATACAATATATTCAGTTTATACTTTCTCTACAGACACATTTTGACAATATTGAAGCAATTGTTTGAAATAATCGTGATTTCAATCATGGGCCGACGCAGCGAGAGAAGGGCTAACTCTGCGACGAAGATTCCAAAAATATCAGACACGCTCGGTATCAAACGCAGCTCGTTTTTGGTTGTACAACATTTCCGTGAAAAACTTTGTTCCCGTCTCACTGTGAGACCTAAGACCCACATTTTTGACTCACGATCAGAATTCTTTGATCGCAGGCAGCCAAAATCACGCTGTGGACCACCTGGCTTTAGTCTTTGTATTTTGTGTTGATGATGGTTGGTATTACATGAAAAACAATAGTGGTAAAGGTTCCTAAAGTTTCCTAGATTTTTAGATTTAAAATATATATATACTTAAATATTTGAAGCTTTCTTGTGAATGTGCCAAACTATACATGTGACCCAATTTGTGTCCAAAACATTATGATTATGCTACATCAATAAAACAACACATTGTCAAGTAAACCTCAATAGCACTGAAAATTCCTCTTTATTTTTCATTTAAATTTTTCTGTGCGTATCACAATAACACTAATTCTTCCTAAACTTGTTTGTCTCAGTCTCCTACGATCACATCCAGGGCGTCATGGCTCTGACTCTGTTCGAGGACTTTGTTTATTGGACGGATGGGAAGTCCAAATCGCTGCGTCGTGCTCACAAGACGACCGGCGCTCAGGGAATGGAGCTCCTCAACTCCTGGCAGGCCATCAAATCCATCAAGGTCTACCACTCCCTGCGCCAGCCCGAAGGTACAAGGTCCATCTGGCACTGTAGCGATCCAATCCTTCCTGTCCCGCTGTAGTTACGGGGGCTACTCTTTACCCCGCTAAGAAGCAAATGATTTGTGTAATTCGTACTGAGCTGCACCGCTTGTCCTTTTTTGTCCTACTCCGCAGTTCCCAAACACCAATGTCAGATCGCAAATGGAGGATGCAGCCACCTGTGTCTGCTGTCCCCCGGTGGAGAACACAAATGCGCCTGTCCAACTAATTTTTACTTGGCCGCCGACAATAAAACCTGCCTCTCCAACTGCACTTCCAGCCAGGCAAGTGGAATTGCTCTGAAGTCTACAGCCATCAGGCAAAACATTAGAACTATGTGATGTGAACATTTTAACACTGTGCTGTCTACTAGTGTGTGCCCAATATTTTCAGTGTCATCTTTTTAGCGTATTTTTCAATCAATAGAAAGTTAAAATAAATCCTTTAAGATGTGTTATGTTTCATAACATAAAGAGCAAAATGGCAACATAAATTCCCCCCCTCCAATTTTGCTCCGATTTGATTATGTTTTCTGAAAAGTTTATACATTTAGAATACAGTAGCAGTGTGTAGCTATTTTAGCTTTTAGCACAAATTTTAAAAATCCACTGACTCTTTGTTCTGACGACATTCAATGCAATGTACTATAAAGGTGCACATGGAAAGCGTAGCAGTTTTCAAGCGAAAGTCAACAGACAAAAGTTGTTTTGGATCCATGGGTATATTAAAACTAAATAGCAGACAAAAGCATGATTTTTCTTTAAAATAAAATTGGGCTTGTCAAGATGTTTAATTGTGGATGTTATTGAATTCCTAACAAACTATATTGCACAATGTTTTCTGAATCTGACTATTCTATCTGTGTAAACCTGCATTAAAGTTTAACCCTGTAGCTTAAATGTTTAAACATTTAATTGTGTAATTATCAAACATGATAAACCATAAAATATTATGGGGCTAAGTAAGCAATCAACCCTGCAAATAAATGCTTAAATGTTCTGCTTGTTCAGACAAAGTCAGTAGAAATACACACATTTTGTTCCCAAAGAGTTTTTTTTTTTAAATATATATATATATATATATATATATATGCACGTCTTACAGGATTAAGAACTGTGTTAGGTACAGTGGAAACATAAAGCTCCTCTTCTGTCTGTGGTCAGTCATTTTCTCTCCTTAAGGCAACACTGTGCTTTTCTCCTTTGACATATGTTACAAGTTGCGTGAAACAGCTGTGCATTGATTTTGACTTTGACTTTGAAGGAGGTTGAAGCTAAATAAACCTGTGTGCTTACGTTGACTTCAAATGTGTTTTTTTCCCCTCTCTCTACCTTTTGCCTGTAATAGTTTCGCTGTGGGACTGACGAGTGCATTCCGTTCTGGTGGAAGTGTGACACGGTGGACGACTGCGGCGATGGATCAGACGAGCCCGCTGACTGCCGTGAGTGAATATGACCTTTACAAACAAACACAAGGCAACACATTTTAGTATGACTCCAAGATAGCTCTATATTTAGCCTTTTACTGTCAGAAATATGGCATGTTTCTCTTGAGTACAGCTTTATGTGCTCAGTCCTTTCACTTACAATTTCATATGACATCCAGAATTGTCATTATTGTGTTGCTGTCAAAAGATCTTGTTTGTTGTTTTGATTTAGTCTGTGAAGCAGTTTAATCTGTCTAAATGTAGAAGTCAGGAGCAAGTGTTGAGCAGTATATCAAATTATTAATGTCATTGTGTGTTGTTTTGAAGATTTGCAAACATTTTAACATGGTTTCATTGTTTTCATGTTCTCAAAATGCTGCAAAAGCAAATAATTAAAAATGAAAATGGAACAATCTGGAGCTACAATCTTTCAAACAAGCTGTAAAAGGATATTTCTGCACATGTGGGTCGTTTAACAATCCTTTTACATTTGTCTGATACTTCAATCTCATCCAACACATTTAGCACATTTCCGTCTGACTCAAAATGCGTCGAAATAACAAAAGATATTTGTTAATGGGATACTCAAGATATTCTTTTCACATTTTCAGAGAGATGCACCCAAAGGGCACCTTTTTATTATTCTATTCACGTGTCAGTTATGCACAATGTCCAGTTTAATAAACCCATTTTGATTTATTAGCTGTTTGATGCATTTTCAACCAATTTTTTGTGTGTGGATTGATAAACAACTCTTTAGATCAACGTGTATGTTTGTATTATATCACAAGCACAAAATGCATAGGGTCCACATCAATTAACTAGTATTTTTTATTTATCAGATACATTAGGGGCATTTTTACTGTCTTTTTATCTGTTCTTCTGCATCGGTTTATTGCCATTGTCAGTGATCAAAATTCACAAACATAGGAACTTGCTTTGGCGTAAGGTGCAACATAAAACAATGAATAAAATAGCAGCAAGATATATATATATAAAAAAGGCATGCATACAATTAGGAATAAAATAAAATTCTTAATACATGGACTGACAATCAACTCAACTGTCTCACTCAAATTGAACAATACTTTCCCGCAATGAAAAGCATAACTGTTCAGATGCTGCACAAAACACGAGACCTACATCTAATCCCGAAAGGGTTAAGTTCATGCTGTTCTTTCTTCCTGTGGTGATTTTGATTGTCTTTTTTACAGCTGAATTCAAATGTCAGCCGGGCCGTTTCCAGTGCGGCACGGGGCTCTGTGCTCTGCCTCCTTTTATCTGTGATGGAGAGAACGACTGCGGTGACAACTCAGACGAAGCTAACTGTGGTAAGGATCGTATCTACAGTTTGATAAGCGCATGCACATTCACAATTACAGGGCAATTAGTAATTAACAAGGAATTACCACACTGGAAGACTTACTGCGTATGGCTATACATTTTGTAGATAAATGGGACTCAAAAAAAAATACTTGACTGTAAATTGGAAACTTATCTTAAACGTTTAGCAGCATTTAAATTGTGATGGAAGAATTAATCCAACTGCTGAGACCATTTAAACACAAAACCATCACAAATAGTTTATTGGTGACAAAATGTGAAATGTAATAATTTCTAGTACTGTATTTGCTAAAAAGCTCCTTCTTTACCCTAAGCTAGGTTTACATGGGCGTCATTCCCCACTTTGAGTAATTTGCCGACTTTGAATAATTTGTGTAAAGTTGTTAGCTTTACTCTGTTTTCAATCTTATCTTATCTGTCAGTTGTAGCCTTAGTTCGCCAGTTCGCTAAGAAAGTTTCTTAATGTTTATTTTTGATAAAAACACGTAACACATAAAATCTCGTACCTGCAACCACCAAACACGTTAAATGTCATACTAAAGTCATTTGACCTCGATGTTTATCTGCACCTATCTATTTGCCCAGGTTTATTAGCAGTTAAATGTTCTGTTTTTACAAAAAAAATTATCATATCAAATAACAAAATATACATGTTTAAAGATAAAAGATATATTTAATTTTGAACACAAATTCGACACAGACTCAAATTGGGGAATCACACAGACCACTATCCATTCAATAGATACAATATTTTGTTTTTAATTCTGTAATTAATAAGCAACAGAGGACCACTGCATCGTTTGAAAGCCATGAATACCTGCAGCATTAGCATTCTCAAGAGATTGAGACAGAGTGGTCCTCTGTACTTTAGAGATCGATATGCAGACATTTAGATCATCAAACTGATTAATGTGATCATTGTTGTTAAACCTAGGGATAATATATTGAGCATAAACATCCTCTTTTGCTCCACATAAGTATACTTGAAACAGACCTGCTTCCTCTTGGTGATTCAAGCAAGAAACCCAATACATCTTTGTCAAGGCATTGAATAAAACAAGCAGCATCCTCTATTTTCGCTGTAGAATCACCAATGGTGCAGACAGACCAAGCTGAGGGATAGTTTATAAATTGGCTCAATGGGTTATACAAGCTGATGAAATTACAAAAGACAGAAGATTCAAATTAGATAAAACTGGTTCAGTTCAGAATATGAATATTTTGGAATTGCTAGAATGTGTGAGTTTTCAATGTACTTCTTAGCTCCGTCTGTGGAGTAACACAATTTCAACAATTAATCTATATAAATCAGCAAATCTTGGTCCATTTGCTTGACAATGAAAAGAAATAGAGAAGTCAGCCAGAAATACCTTGAAACAATTTACAAAAAATAAAACAAAGCCCTACAAACAAAATAATGTAAAGCTAGTTAACATGAGTTATTCTGAATTCAAGTCTTTGCAGAGTGTATAAAATGACATTCAACGTAGACACATGCGTGCACAAAATCCCACCCAGGAAGTGTCACTAATCTGTTTCTGCCAGCTCAATGTGTTACAGCTCGCCTTTATTTTCACATGTATTGATTCAGCTCTTGTTTTTCTTTCACAGAGACTTACATCTGCCTGTCGGGTCAGTTCAAGTGCACCAGAAAACAGAAATGTATCCCTCTTAACCTGCGCTGCAACGGCCAGGACGACTGCGGAGACGGAGAAGATGAGACGGACTGTCGTAAGTCATTGTCTCGGCATTACAGCTCTGAGCTTTTAGGCTTTTAGGAGCAGCCTTTTGATCAGGTTGCCCACACTGTCTGCATAGTCTAATGTTACTGCATCCTGTATCATAATATAGACACAGAATAATATACTTTTGATCATGGCAGCTGTTTGTGAATTTGGTATATGAAACAGCGAGGACATTTTAGGATTAAAGCTTAGGAACAGGAAAATAGGAAAGGTTGAGGAACATTTTCAAGAGTCAGATTGTCTTGACTAGAAGATGGCTGGATCATATTATCTGTAACCCTAATGGTGAGCTGATGTTTCCATGGAAATGTTAACCTTTTGCCTGGAATGTTCAACAGTATGGTATTATATGGATTTGTCTCTATGGAGACAATCAAGTAATGCCTATTGATGGGCAGATCGATACCGAATATTGACAGCCAGAGCTGCACGATTGGGAAAAATATCTAATTGCCATTAGATTTGCCATTTATGTTGTAACTATGGGATTCTGTTCAAAGTTCACATTTTAACCATTTTAACAACCAGGAGTACTGACAAGAAGTGAAATGAAGTGACTGAAATATGAACTGACAAAGAAAAGAGTCACGTGTTTCAGAATGTTTTTTGCGATTTTTGTCACGTATTTGGTAGCGGTTTTGTCCGTTTTGGTAATGGTAATTTCAGTCACATGTTTGTTACTTTTTGGTTGTGGTTTGTCACTTTTTGTCATGTTTTTGTTGAAGGAAATGCTAGCACTTAAAATGTTGCTGCCTTTGCGATTTGTGAATTGCGTCCATTCAAACCGTGATTTTGATCAAATTTAATTGTGCAGCCCTATTTGCAGAGGTATTAAAAAGTGTCAATACTTGTGCAGAAATCTCTAAAGACTCTCAGAATTTCTCATAAAATGGCAGATTTTTGCATCAAAATTATTTTTGATAAAAAATAATAATGAAATGTGTTAACCCTAACCGTATAATGGGGCTCCAAGATTAATTACAATTGAATCAAAATCGCAATTTGAATGGATGCAATTAGAAAATCACAAAGACTGCAATTTTTGAAGAATCTTAATTTCCTCCACAAATTCTTGTCTAATTCTGCATAAAATTAACCAAACCTGTTATTTAAATTTGTACAAATAAACATGTTGGATCATAGGCCTATTTTGTCAAAATATTTTTAATGTGAACTTTATGTTGTATGATTCTGTTCAAACATAATCAAAAGATTTTACTGCAATCACAATAGTTGTCATAAAACTTGCTACTGGATATTTTCCCAAACCTTGCAGCCCTACCGCATAAAGTCCGTGCATGTTAGGGATTGTGTTCTAATATTGCAGAGTATTGTAGCTCAAATCCATCGTTCTTATGTCAAAAAATACATCTCAGTCAGTGTATATTTATTTCTAATTACATTTAGTAAATACATCCATGCTTATAACATTATGCCTGATTAGTATAAACCCTCTTTTCAGAGACTTGTCTTGCACCATCCTTGAGCTTTGTTTTGCTTTAAAATGGTATTATCCTCTTTTTAACACGTTTTAACTGGGTCACCTGTATCCTCTGCCCGTGCGCCCATTAGCAGCACACAGACACCGCTTCCTCTTGCAGCAGCAGCAGTCCTTGTTCTGGCCTGTTCTGCCGGATGGGGATTAGATATTGAATCACTGCGAGGATAAGAACAGATTTCAGCGCCATGATGTAACTCATCAGAATATCACATCCCATTCAAGGAGTGGAGACGGCTACATTTGTCTTGCATGTGATTGCAGGAGGGCTCGGAGTTAGAGAGGCAGAGAGCACAGTGAGTAGAAGTAAGACGAGCCTTAAAAAGAGAGAAATCGTTGTGAGTGTGTAATTAAAGAGGAGCTTAATTACGTTCGGCCTTTATACGACTTCTGGTTGTGATTGGACACAGTTTCCAATTGTCCTTATGATCAACGCCTCACCACTGAAATTAAAATAGCTGCTATAACAATGTGGTCTAACAATGAGCACCAACTGAGGCTTGTTCTAATGAAACAGTAATGGGATATGAGGATGTGGCTTTAATCAGTGGAGCTTATGTCTTGTTGTTTTTGTTAGAATAAGACACCAATTTATGTTCTAGACCTGAAAGCTTTATTTATTATGTGTTCACATTTCACGAAATATACTCAATTGTCAGTACTGATTTTGAAACCACAAGGATAATTTTTTTGGTCAAGGTTTTAGACAATATACTGATGTTTTCAACACTACGCAATACTAGTTTTACTATCCATTAGTGTCTGACTTTTGCTCAAGGTTTCATCAAAAATACACTATACTATTTACTAGTGTTGACACAAAGCTAAAATGTCAAACTTGATTTAAATAGCTTGATACTCAATATAATCTTCAATGCCACAGTGGTGATGTTTATATTTGTAGTTTTCAACATAAGTGGTGGTTTACTGATTCTGATATTGATTAATATCTGACCTTGCAGACAGTAGCGTAATTGTGCTCAACTCGATTTTGCACAATGAATCTCTCTGAATTCACTGCAGTCGAGAGCTGGTAGACAACAATGAGCATCATAGATGTATCTCTTCTAAAAGAAACAGATTTTTTCATCACGTCTGCATATCATTTTGAACTTGAACTAACTTCTAACTTCTTCTGTCTAAGTTTTATTATTTTAGCTTTTGGGAAAATGTCTGAATAAACTAAATAAACTGAACTGTCTATCTTCCTGTATTTTCAGCTGAGAGCACCTGTTCTCCGGACCAGTTCCAGTGCAAAGCCTCCATGCACTGTATTTCCAAACTGTGGGTGTGTGATGAAGACCCGGACTGTGCTGACGGCTCCGACGAGGCCAACTGCGGTGAGTTGTGCCACATAATTAACCATAAATTAGCCCTGTTTAGACATCCCTGTGCTCTTCACTTTAAGCAAAAAACGCCTGATTTATTCTGCATCCATTTTCCACTCGGCTTGTCTCAAATTCGACCAGCTCCATCTAAATGCAGAGAGTCCTTTCCCCGTTTTTTTTTTCTTTTTGGTGGAGGAGAACAGGGTATTTTTGAAGGACAGCTAAGCATTATTATCTCAGGTTTCTGGCATTTTAGGAAGATGACAGTCCAATCTTCAAAAAGGCACTCGAGACACCCCCCACCCATGCTGCCTCCCACATTCACAGACTCATACAAACAAATTGAGTTTAGGTCAAAGCCACTATTACGGGAGCAAATAAACAACCTTGGAGACTTTTTTTCCTTATTCAGTTGAAGCTGACGGCGAGAACTTCCAAGCACTGCACATAGAATGTATTTTAGATTCACATGTAAGTGTGAAGCAAAGATGGAAGAAGATACTCCGTACTACTTCTGTAACTACATTTATTGCTTTATATACTGACACTACTACTGACATGTCTGCTACTACTATTACATGGTACTCATATCTCGTTTCATTTTTCAACCACGTAAAAAAAAAAATTAAACTTTAGTAGTATCAGTACAGTAAATTTAATCAGTAAATTTAAAACTAAATTATGGATTGTAAAGTTTCAGGAAAACCTGCTATGCTGACTCTAGTGTTATGACTATGATTACTACCTTTGGTAACGCTTTAAATAAAGTTTCCTTAGTGAATTAATTATAAGGCACTAGTTATTTGTTTTTAAGCACTTAGACAGTTAGCATTTGTAGACGGCTTAAATGTTGATGGCATGTGTATGTCATTAAACCATATACAAAGTGTTTGTAGGGGCATTAATAATCTACTTATTGAAACATTTAAAATAACTAATGAGAAATAAGTAAACCTTGTGCTTATAAACAAATACATTGTGCCTAATAATCCCTTATAATAGTTTACTACTTAAACTATTTGACCAGAAGGAGCCAGAAAAAAGACAAAAAAACTGAAACTGTACTTGTGTTAGCCACGTTGAAAGCCACATTTAAGAGAAATGAATCTGATATGCTCTACTTAATTGTTTGTGAAAAAGAATAATTTATATCACTGCTACAAAGCACCGTGTTGTCAGAGATAATGCAGTGGTCAGTTATCATATCAAACGCTGAATCCTTTTAGTCACTTTTAGACTGTTCTTCACATTATCAACCATCAGATACATCTCCAAATGTGTTCAGAGTGGATTCAGTCTGTCAGGCGCTTTGTCGACCGTGGTCTGTTCCATTGTTTCTTTCTTTAGTTCCTCTTTTGTCTTTAAATCACTCACAACATAAGATGAAAAAATGAAATGTCTGAATTCAAAGCGCTGGTTCCGAGCTGTCTCTTTTCCTCTTCTGAGAACGGCTGCCTTTCATCACGCCTTCAATTTTTAATTTGCCGTCGGGCTTGAATGGATATTTTGTGATTCGGTTGCTAACCTAGACAGACGGATAAATAGATAAATGTGTGTGTATGACGGTCGTTTTGTGGACCAAAGTCAGACATGCTCCATCTGTCTTGTCTAGGGCAGTTCTTATAACACTTTTTGTAGGACAAGGTCAGTTTGGAACAGAGGCAGAAAGCAACCAGATACGACTTACATACTACATTCTTTCTTACTATATGTACATCATTTTACTTTATGGAAATATTAAATACTTGAAAATAACTACTAAAAGACAACAATAATACCAGAACTAATATGATGTTAAATTAAACTTTACTTTACTTAACTTGAAGTTAATTTGTCTTAGGCAAGATGCATAGCAAATACAAACAAGACAACGGTATAAAAGAAGGGTATGAATTATTTAAATATACCAGAAAAAAAAGCAGCTGTCTACTACTGCAATATAAACAACCACTAAGAATTCGTCGATGTAAACCCTCATTCGTCCAGGTGTGGTCCATCGTAGAAAGGGGTTCAGAGGTTGTCATCCGGACGCCGTTTAAAGATCGAGACGTTTCGACTTTTATCCAAAAGTCATTGTCAATCAGAGAGCTGGTATGGGAACCTGTGCCTTATATGCTACTCTAAGTAGTGGGAGTCCAGCCCCCAGGGAGGAGTCACTGCACTCCTGTCTTTGTTATAAGATTGTTTGTTTGTCACCTGAGACTTGATTAATTGGTCTATCTTGTTGATTAATGGTTGGCCTCACCTAGTTTCACCTGTGTCTAAAGGTCTATTGTTATCTTGATAGCTGGCTGTTGCTCCCTCCTCACTACTGATTGCCTCATTAGCATTTGACTGGTCTATTGATCTGGACCAAGGTGTGAGAATGCTGTCATAAATTTTGGCTAAATTAAATCTTAAGCCCCCATTCCTGTTCAGGGAAGGATTTTCTCTTTTTACAAAAATGGCCTCCTTTACTCCTCTTTCAAACCAGTTCTTCTCTCTGCTCAAAATCTTCACCTCACTGTCCTCAAACGAGTGATTTGTAGCTTTTAGGTGCAGATGGACTGCACTCTGCGGTCCGGTGGAGGAACATCTTCTGTGTTGGTACAGCCTTTTGTGCAATGGCTGTTTTGTTTCTCCTATGTAACGTTCTTTACAACTGTCCTCACTGCACTCTATCGAATAAACTACATTGCTCTGTTTCTCTGTCGGCCTCTTGTCTTTCGGGTGGACCAGTTTCTGTTTAAGCGTGTTGCCAGGTTTGTAATAGACAGGGATGTCGTGTTGTCTAAAAATCCTTTGAAACTTCTCAGACAGGCCCGAGACATAAGGGATAGAGACACCCCTCCTGCTAGGGTCTTTATCCTTTCTGTCCTGTTTCTTGGCTCTTCTGACTTTGTTAAAGGCCCAGTTAGGGTATCCACAAGCTGAGAGGGCACGTTGGACGTGTTCTTCCTCCAATAGACCTTTAGACACAGGTGAAACTAGGTGAGGCCAACCATTAATCAACAAGATAGACCAATTAATCAAGTCTCAGGTGACAAACAAACAATCTTATAACAAAGACAGGAGTGCAGTGACTCCTCCCTGGGGGCTGGACTCCCACTACTTAGAGTAGCATATAAGGCACAGGTTCCCATACCAGCTCTCTGATTGACAATGACTTTTGGATAAAAGTCGAAACGTCTCGATCTTTAAACGGCGTCCGGATGACAACCTCTGAACCCCTTTCTACGATGAACCACTAAGAACTAATACAATAATAAAAAACTGATCCAAGATGTTTGCACTGTCTTTATTAATAGTTTTGTTGTTGTTGTAGTTTTTACAGTAATAATTGTAGTATTGGTTGCAGTAGTTGTTTTTGTAGTTGTTGTAGTTGTAGATCTTATTGTAGATCTTGTTGTAGATGTTGTAGTAGTTGTGGTTGTTGTTGTAGATGTTGTAGTTGTTTAGTTGTTGTTGTATATGTTGTTGTAGTTGTTACAGTAAAATTGTAGTAGTGGTTGCAGTAATTGTTTTTATAGTTGTAGTTGTAGATCTTGTTGTAGTAGTTGTGGTTGTTGTTGTAGATGTTGTTGTTATTGTAGTAGTTATGGTAGCTGTTGTTGAAGTAGTAGTACTTTTTGTTGTAGATCGTGTTGTAGTAGTTTTGGTTGTTGTTGTGGATGTTGTTGTAGTAGTTATGGTAGCTGTTGTTGAAGTAGTAATACTTTTTGTTGTAGATCGTGTTGTAGTAGTTGTGGTTGTTGTTGTGGATGTTGTTGTAGTAGTTATGGTAGCTGTTGTTCAGCTGTTTTAGTTGTTTAGTAGTTGTTGTAGATGTTGTTGTTGTTGTAGTAGTAATTGTTGTAGTAGTTGTAGTAGTAGTTGTGGTAGTTGTTGTGGCTGTTCTAGTTGTTTTAGTAATTGTTGTTGTCTTACTAGTTGTTGTTTTATTGTAGTAGTTGTAGTAATTGCAGTAGTTGTTGTGGTTGTTTTAGTGGTCATTGCTGTAGTAGTCGTTTTAGTAGTGGTTGCTGTAGTTGTTGTTTTAGTAGTTGTTGTAGATGTTATTTTAGTAGTAGTTTTTTTATAGTAGATGTTGAAGTTGTTTTAGTTGTTGTTGTAGTAGTAAAAACTATAGCTCGCACCTGCTGCTGCAAAAGGAGGGGAATAGTGTAATTGTCCGTCCAATTATATTAAATACCGGTGTTTTACTACTTTTATAGGGGATTGAACATTTTGTGGCTGTACATTTTTGAATATGTCCTTAGACGCTAAAGAATTGTTTTTCAAGGATTTGCAATACATACACAAAAAGCTCCCCAAGGCTAAATAAGTAAAACTTTGATTGAGAAACAAATTAAAAATGTAGTTTACATCTTTACCTTGATGCCCAGAAGGCGCTTTCTTCTCTCTATTCCCTGAGTACTGTCTGCCAGGTGTTGTGAGTGACACTGGAAGGATAATAGCGGTTGTTGGCGATGCTATTAGCGTGTGCCTTGCATATAACAGCCTTTTAAGTGGCATTAAAAGACAGTAGCTGCTTTGATGCCTGATGCTTCACGTCCCAAAAAAATCCCTTTGTACTTTGTAGTTTGGATGCTAATCGTGAGCAGAGGGATGTTGCTGTTATGGGATCAGCTACTTACTTAAACTTTCCACCACGTAAGAACAAAGTATCTGTAGTGGACTGAGTTAAGAATAGGAAATGCTCCAAAGCTTGATAGACCTACTGAGATTAAACATTGTCTTAACATTCTTAGATAGTGTTGAGAAGAATACTTTTAAAATGTATTTAGTTACAGAATACTGAAAACCTGTATTTAAATGTATTTTGTAATGTATTATATTATGGTCCAAACATAGTAATCTGTTCTGAATACAAACTAAGTTGCATTGCATTTTCGTGTAAAAACAAAAAAGGAACATGGAATTAGAACAGCTTTATGTTTGTCGCACCTTTTTTAAACATTTATTTCTCACTGATTAGAAAGGGATAAATTGCTCACGCACTCACTGAAAGAGCTGTGTTTTCTATTTTTCTCACTAAAACCGTGCAGTTTGAAGCCTAAATTACAGTTCTGTCTGGGATTTTAGGAAGAAAAAAATTGTATTCTGAATACCCCCAAATGAAACAGTAACCGTTGTAGAATAAAGTGACTCAAAATGAGTGTTCTGAATATGTGTTATCGGTGTATGTATTTACTTCCTTCCTAATACTGCCTTACACATTTTTGCAAAGAGCTGTAAGACTCATTGCACTAACTAACCCAAACCTCTAGATTTCCTGCTATGGATTAGTGTTGTCACAATTCTGAAATTTTAAACTCTTGATACTTGAACTTTTGATACGAAGGAACATTTCTTTGATACTTTGTACTGATTTAATTCCACAATGATAATGAAAACACTCTTTTTTTTAGACAATATAATGTCATTTTTAACATAAAATTTTAGTTGTTTCTTTAATATTACTATGTGGTCTTGTTCTGAAATAGATGAAGACCACTGTTCAGGAAAGGTCAACTTTTGTCCTTTTTTTTTTTTTGATACTTTCGCGTTTCAATACTGTACAATACCTTAGAATGGATATACTTTTTTAGGAACCAGGATGAAACCAGGACTAATATTTAACTAAACCAAGACTATTCCATCAAAGCAAAGACTGTTCAAATTTAAACACCCCAATTACTAAAATGAGAATAATTTTAGGAACCAAAATACAGGACCTGATTTAGTACAGTAGGTCCATGTGTTTTGTTATTCTGCACAGACTTTTTTGCCGGTTAAGCTCTGATGTCTTCCCCAGACATCGGCACATTTGCTCCAGCATTTTTCAAACCACTTCCTTACACGGTGTTGGAACTTCATCGCAGAAATTCCCACTTTGAATTACCACTGAGTCTTTAGGAAGTATTTTCTTGTTAGCGCCGTAATGAGTTTTGACTTAACAGGGGAGTAGAGGGTCCATCTTTGCAGCGTCACATCTTTTATATGCAATAAATGACTGAGCTGCTTCCTAATGAATCTCCTCTTCATGTCCCCGGCTGCTCCATTCGCTCGTCCTCGTCCCAATCGGCGCCTCCCGTTGTCACGCTGGAAAGACATCCAGGCAAAATGCACTACCCTGCTCTCTCTCTACCTTGGCCATTATCCCTGATGATGTCTGCTGGTATTTTTAAAGAGAGCTTTTAGCCTGACTTTGAAAAGCCATCTGACGGAGGAGTGCTGGAGCGCGTATCAGACCCTCTCATGCGCTTTTGGACTGGTGTAAATGGAGATACGGTGAATGGCACCAGTGTTTAACTCCAGAGTACCAGAGTGAAGACCCTATACTGTATGTTAAATTCTGTCTGCACTCAGCAAAGCAGCATGTATGGTAGGTCTTTACATCCATCCACAAAGACGTCTTGAGCTCTTTGTCGCGTTTGCTTACGTGGGTTGTTGGTTCTTGAAGATTTGAAGGCTCGTCGTATTTCGAAAGACGTTCTCTTCACATTTCCGTTTTTAATCACTGAAATTAGAATGTGCTCACAGAATGAAAACGAAACAGCCTCTTGACAGCTCAAAGGAGAGTTAACCAGTTTATGTTTAATATGTTTGGTGTGCTTTGATCTGTCTAGAAACCGTTTTTGCTTTTAGTTATAGTTTGAAATTAAGTGGTAGAATATATGTTAAGAAAGTCACATTACATGGTAGGAGTAACGAAAGAAATGGTGGTAACATTTCAGTTTAGGGACAACATTAGATGATTTGACTACGGTAAGAATAAATGATTATGCTTTATAGTTGGTGACTCAGCTGTCAGTAAGTATAAAGTATTATTTATGTGCAATAGCATCCATTGTTAATTAGGCAAATTCAACTGCAATTGAGATTATTCATAGGGAAAAAAGTACTGCTTATTTAACAATAATATAACATTTGACCTCTTAGTATACTTTTTCCTATACTAGTATGCCAATAATATGTTGTCCCCGAACTAAAGCATTCACTCAAGTAGTAACAGCACAGAACAATAGGAAAGATACTAGAAGAACTCCTCTTTTTCTTCCCTTAACAAAATCTGACTGTGTGTGTGTGTTTGGCAATGACAAAACAATTAATTTTGTTTCTACAAATTTTAATGATTAGAGAGGCTTATCCGACAGCTGTCTGTGGATTTTAGTTCAGAACAGTTTGATTTTAAACAAATATCGTGTTGTAGTTTTTAAAGTGCCATCTCTTCAGACAAGAGTGATAATATTTCACATAATCTTTAAGCCCATTTGTTGTATATTATTTTATGTATACAATATGTATTTTCATTTCTAGAGGCATATATAGCATCAAATATAATCAAATCAACTATGTACATTACAAACTGTTTTTCTTTGAGCGGTGGGTTTTAAATCAGGAGATAAAAGCAAAACTTGCTGTTTTTGAGTATTTCTTCTTTGTCTTTAGTGTTTAAACAACAAATACCATTTCTCTTATTTTCCTGTTTATAATTCTCTCGTCAATTCTCCTTGAAATCTCACATTTGCAATATTCTGTCATGAAGGCTTTGTTGTTGAGGCTGATAGGTTGCACTGAGGCAGGTACTTCGTTCTTCTCTCCTGAGTTTATCTCCAGCGTTAGAGTTGCTTGTGAGGAAACCCGGAGGAAACGATAGTTACTCCAAGACAATACGATGTAGCGCATACTATTAACACTCATGCTGTTTGAAGCCGCTCTCATCTGTGCATTTGTTTGTGCTCCTCGTGTGCGTAGATGAAAAGACGTGTGGACCCCATGAATTCCGCTGCGAGAATAACAACTGCATCCCGGACCACTGGAGGTGTGACAGCCAGAACGACTGCGGAGACAACTCGGATGAACACAACTGCAGTGAGTACTGGATCGAGGCCCCACGAGGCTTTGACTAACACAGGTTTGACAGGAGCTGGGGGCAAAGGGGGTGCTCTCAAACCACCTCCCCTGGTGAACATGAAGAGATTGGAGGTGACATGATTGCTGCAGTCGCTTCATTTTCATAATAATAAATTTGCAAGTAACCTAAAGTAGCTGGTCCAGTCAAACAAATCAATTCATAATTGCATTGATGGAAGTGCAAATGCATTAATCCACCACATACAGTTAGTATTCGAGACAAATCAGGCCAATTTTTGCACTTTTTGTTTGCCGTCAGTCAACCTTAAATCTCCAGCATAGGCCAAAAAAAAAAAAAAACGGACTAAATGGAGTTTTGTTTGAACATTTGTGGAGGTTTAAAAATCATTCATTCTTTCATTTTCTACCGCTTGTTCCCATTAGGGGTCGCGGGTGACTGAAGCCTATCCCAGTGACTTTGGGTACACCCTGTACAGTGGCCAACTCGTCACAGGCTGACACAGAGATATAAACATGGACAGACAACCATTCACTCTCACATTCATTATCTACGGCCAATTTAGAGTTACCAATTAACCTAAACACATACATGTCTTTGGACGGTGGGAGGAAGCCGGAGAACCCGGAGAGAACCCACGGTAACACAGAGAGGACATGCAGACTTCACCCAGAGAGAGCATGTGATGTTGGTCTGGTCCAGGAATCAAACCCACGATCTCCTTATTGGGAGGCAGGAGCTCTAACTTCTCTGCCACTGTGCACCCCTGCAATGGTTTAAAAATCATTGCTATGGAAATATTTTTATTATATGAATTATGTTGTGTGAGTGCCCTGTATTAACATGAGTTTATAGTTAGATTGGCCCTTTATGTTGGCCTCAAAATATCAGCAGAACTAATCACTTATCAGCAGTTCTGGAATTTTAGAAAATTATGTCGGCATCTGCCATTAAAAAAAAAAAAACGTCAGTCAATCTCTAGTTAGTATTATATGGTTATTTATGATCTGCTGTTATGTATGTGTGAATGAATAACATACTTTAAGGTGTACTGGTGAAGAGCACGCCACCCGCTTGTCTTCATGGAGATTTCTTTCATTTGAGGTGTGTTTTTAGTTCTCAAATATACAGTATCTTCATAAACATGCATTCTTACTGTGAGCAGGGTCACCTCTCCACAGACTGGACCTGTAACTTGTCCTGTTTGCGCTACTTGTCTGCATGGAGATAGATTTGTTTTCATGCCACACTGTGAACAATTCTAGGCAAAGCAACAACAAAGCAACAATAATATATCCATGGAAACAAGCCGATCCTCAACCTGGAGATTATTTTTTATTAAGTCTATAGTATTTGATATTTTTTTTAATCTAAAATATGAAGCACACTTCTTATCTAATCAGAAAGCAGAAGAAAAAACAAAAACATAGCATTTAATTTAGTCTTATATGATTTTATTTTGATTGGTTGATTAGATTCTTTGCTCAGAGACATATTAAAGGCAAAGGTCACACTGCACTTCAGACTTTCTGTCTGAGCTGCACTAATTCAACCTGGTTTCGTAGATTCCAGCGCCTCTCCGCCGCCTGATAACACTGTGTGTCTGGACCCATTGTGTGTTTATGCTGAACATGCACCACTGAAGTGATTTATTCGCTGCTTATTCCACACAGCCATTAATGTCACTTAAAATGCAAATAAAAGCCAGTCAACTGTTGGATGCAATAGAATTATGCAGGTGGACCAAAAGACAGCGGCAGAGGCAGCAAATCTTATTTTGCCTCTATGCCTGCTGGGAGCCCTCGCCTGTGAGCACAACTCATAACACAGGCCCTGAGACCGCTAACGGCCCGTGATAACAAGGAAACTGTGGACGCCATTCATCCTCAGACGGAGGTGGTGGAGAAGGCAAAAATGTACTCAATTAAGAGTACTGTTACTTTTAAGAGTTTTAGATTGACTCCTGTGAGCTTTTAGCCATGTTGTTGCGTCATCAAAAACATGTGTTTTGTTTCATTCACACGTGTTTGAGCAATCCTGCATTATTAGGCTGTCTATCTCTCTAAAACTCCAAATGCTCTCTTCCACCTTGTGATGTCATCAAGTGACAAGTTTTAATATTAAAGACATATTATGCAAAATCAACGTTTTATTCTTGTTATAACACTGTTTCCTCATCATCATTACCGGTAGTTTACTCAAAGTTGTATTCTCATTCATTCCTGCATGTTTGAGTTAATCCCATTTTGTTCTGTAACTGAGGCTCAAATGCTCAGAAAATTCCTCTTTTCACCTACCTTCTATCCCACCAACATCCCTGTACTTAACGATTTTTTTTTATTTTTATTTTTTTATGAACATTTGTTTAGGGGTCTAAAATGTCACGTAGCCACTTTTTCATGTAAAAACATGTAAATGAAAATCTGCAGCTTGTTACAATGAAATGTCACTATGAAGAGGCGGGGCTTATCAGTTCTGTACGTTTTGAACAGGAAGTCAATGAATCTGTTTCTATAACTAAGATTTTTTTATTTTTTAGGTCAATATTGCATTTTGCAAAAACAAAATGTAAAATGATGATGTACTTACTGTATGATATAGTTCAACTCTAACTGTAAAACGCTCTATAGGTCTTCTTGTCCCAATTGAACTACTTTAATCTACAATACACTGAAACATTTTTTGTATTGCCTTTTGTTCAGTTGATCTGAAATCAACCAAATTATTCTAGTGAAGGTGGAATGACATCACAAGGTCATCACAGAGAGAAGAGCTCAGCCTTCATAGGATTTACGAAACAAAACACAACTATAAGTGTGTTTTGAGACGGAAACAACATGATAACATAGATCAAAAATTAGATGATACAGGTTCTTTAAATAATATCAAGTAAGTAAAAAAAAAAATTTTGTAAATTAAGTACCATGTAACTGACAAAATACTAAAAATGCATAAATTATGGTAGTTAGAAATAATAAAGCAATAAAAAGATTTTGAAGATATAGTGTGAAAAAAGCCAATGTACCTTGTAAAAGTACGGAATATTCCCAACTTTATAATAACTACACTTTAAAGCATGATCTTAATTGACTTAATTCATAATGAACAAATAGTTTATTACTTTTTCAGGCTAATTACTGTCTAATTATTATAAAGTGGTGGCCAATTTCCTTAAAATGTGAGTAAAGTAGAGTTGGTTTTGAAGGATAAACCTGCACTAAACTACAGGTATAGGATTATTGGCTTTTTCTGGCTGTGCCCTTTGTGCCAAGTGCATTGTGAGAGCAGAAATTCACCCGTCTGCTCTGCCAGCTTCTCTTCTCCTGAAACAAAATGCGTCTAATTAACCCAAACGCTGGGACTGCCAAGGTATTAGTGTGTGAATCTAAACACACAATATTTTGGCGCTGTCACTCTGTCTGGGGATGTCCGCGCTTTTGTCTGTCGTCTAATTGTGGAGAAATGATGAGATTGCCCTCGTTTTACACGGTTTTGTGTTTTTTTGTTTCTCAGAGCCGGTCACATGTAACCACAAGGACTTCGCCTGCGCCAACGGAGACTGCATCTCCTCCAGGTTTCGATGTGATGGCGACTACGACTGCCTGGACAATTCAGACGAGGTTTGTCATGTAATTGCTGCATTAAATTTAAGTGGCTTTCAGGCACCGGGCATTTTAATGAAGAAGTAAAAAGGGTTGAACAAAACAAATGCAATAAGGGTAAATTGACAATGTGGTAATCAAAATAGCTACTAATTCCTGAGTTTATATGGTTTTTACCCAGTATTCAAAGGGATACCTCTTTTAAAGGAGACGCATTATGCAAAATCAGCTTTTAAACAGGTTATTTCCCTTCTCATTGACCACATTTTGCGTGATTCATGCATGTTTGAGCAGTCTATACTCCTTTGCATTCAGGACGACAGATACATGCTCGTTGCTCTGTACTTATTTTATTCTGCTTTTCGTTTTGTTTTTCTTAAACGGTGATACAAGTATAGGATTCAGCAGTGTCACATTGTCATTTTGGCACAAATAAATCATGAACTGCAGCGCCCCATAATAAGAATTGTTTTTATTATATTTTGTTGTTAACTTTTCTGAACAAGTTCCAAAGTGATTCACATGCAATCACAACAGAATATCAATTAAAAAACACATTTAAAGATAATAATAATATGTCAAATACTCTTTGATGATGATGATGATTTTTATTTATAGAACACTTTTCCACCTAATATGCACTCAAAGCGCTTAACAAACCATGGTAACTAATCTGTGTGAAGTTGGCCCCCCCGTAGTGTGCGATTGACAATCTGTCAATACCTGAATATTATATAAAACTGTATATATGCAGTATATGGAGAAAGCAGTGCATTGAGGTTATCCATATTTCCAAAATGTCCATAATCCATAATCAGTATCTCACAAAATTGGACAGTTTGGGGTAACTGTATACTTGTGCCAATCAGTGATCAACAACTCAAAAAATAACCATGCACAAACGTGTACAAACGATGCACAAACGATGCACAAACGTTTGACACCATTTTGGGGTCAATCGGACACTCCGGGGGGGCCAACTTCACAACTTTGGCCAATCCAAAACCTATAAGTGATCAATACTCAAAAACGAAGCATGCACAAACGCTGATATTGTGTGCACAAACGTGCACAAACGATGCACAAACATTTGACACCATTTTGGGGTCAATCGCACACTACAGGGGGGCCAACTTCACACAGGTTTGAAACTACTGTTGTTGTCAAAATAACATATACAATTACATTTATAGACTATAAACAATAAACAGACACAACATACAGTTGTAACTAGAGTTGCGGTCACAACAAAACACACAATAAACGGTAGACATACATAGCAGGTAGCTGTATTCTGTAAGTATTCCATACAAATTATGCAAGTAGCTGTTTTAGAAACGGAAAGGTGGAAAAGTTCAGATTGATGTTAAAAATGGCGGGATGTTGGGGTAGGAAGTCGTCTAAGATGTTTTGGCGAAACTGTTACTGATGTTTCTGAGTTCCGTGGCCTTGTCCTTAGGGGCAGTGAGGATAAGATAAGGGCACAGCTGTCAGCAAGACTTCTAGTCGGGAGGGAGAGAATTTCTAATAATCCATTTTTGATCTTCAGCAATTTGTCCCGATCGTAATCAATCAGTTCTGGTTCTCTGCGTCACTTGCGAGCCTCCGTTTCATGTAGTAACCTTGTTGTTGTCCACATGTTCTTGCGTGTCCACAGTCCGTGCTGGGATGTTGCGGACCAGCTCTTCGGTGTTTGAATCTGTTCTAATCCCTTCAGTCTGCTACTCGCTGAAGTGCTCTTTAATTTCACCAGACAGCGTCTGGGTTGCTTTAAAGGCAGCTGTCTTAAAAATTTTGCGATAGTCTAAGGCAGTACCCAGTCCCATAAGCAGGAACCCCACTATATGATTCCAAAAAAATTTCATTTCAATTTCAAATATTTTCAAATTCTTCTGAAAAGTCAAAAGGCATTAAATCTGGCTGTTTCTTCTATCAATCGTTTTAGATCAATATTGCAATTTAAAATGGTCCTTTGGCATGCTATAATAAATATATAGAAGACAATAGCACAACATGTCTTCTTTAATTGTATCTAAAAAGCCAATAGGGAGAGTTGAAA
The DNA here is from genome assembly GCA_019453435.1 of Rhinogobius similis. Taxonomy (NCBI): domain Eukaryota; kingdom Metazoa; phylum Chordata; class Actinopteri; order Gobiiformes; family Gobiidae; genus Rhinogobius; species Rhinogobius similis. Next base: position 17,078,102 of record CM033633.1, on the reverse strand, counting down.
GTGTCTTTTTGTTGAAGCCATTTTATTGTACAGTATAAAGTCTAACAAAGCCCCATTATGCAGAGAAAAAACTGAATATAGTGAATTATAGTCAGGAAGTTCTTCTCACCTTCTTTGTGACATTGTGCCACCAATTGTACATGGTTGTATATATGGTACATGGTGTATAATACAGGCCAGTTCTATATGATTGTGTCAAGGTTTGTGTGCAGTGTGTATTGTGAGGTGGTATTTGGCAAGAAAAGTTTGCATTACATTACATGAAAAGTTATAACGTAAAAGGATGTAGCTTATGAACAGTGTGCAAATATGTGTTTTTACTATTTGCTGTAATTCACTGTAAGAGAAATGACGCCATCCACCTTCTGCGTGCCCTCATTGTCTATACTATAGTAATACATGGTTGGTGAATTTTATATAAATGAACTCACCACTAAGCTCTCAGCTTCAGCTCACAGTTGGAGAAAATGAAATTGCTTTTGCTCAGAAAATAATCCCATTAAAGGCATAATTTATTAGCGCGATACATATCTCCCATTCCTGGTTTCAAAACAGTCCTTGGCACAAACTTCTATTGTTTGACATATTATAGTTAAAGTATATTAGTGCATGAAATATCCTATATTCTCTCACTGTGGGGACTCTTAATCCCCTTCACCATTTAGTGAAACAAAAACAGTTTGTTTTGAATCCAAATGTGACTGGATGTCTTAATTTTTCCTTTCCATGGCTAATTTGTAATATAATTGTACACTCTAATATGTGCAGAAATGAACGCATTGGTGCCTTATTTAGCATTCTATGGTGTAAAGAGATTTCGCGGAGAATACCCCATCAGTGGTAATGATGCAGTGTGATGCATAATTCAAGGGCAAAGGCTTGTTATTAGGATTCATTATTCCTGGTTAATTTATAGTGTGCTTTTCAACATTATATTTGTAATTTCTCACCATGACCATTATTAACCTAGTATTATGGCTCCCACACTGCGGCGTTTCTGGGTCACAGCAGTCACAACTTGTTGCCACTCAATTACACTGTATTCTAATGCAAATGTTTTTCTCCCCAAGAAGCCAACACTGTTTAAAATAATAATCTTGCTCCAGAATAATGGGCTGGTTGTTTTATTTTTGTGGGTTACTATGTTTTTCAGTATATGTTCAAAGTCGCAAATGCAAATGTCTGCTTGAAACATCAAAATGTATTTAAAGGTGCATGTATATAATAAAGTGACAATTGTTTCCCCCCATTGCATTACATACAGAGTATATTATAAAAACTCTTAATAAGACCTCCGTGTGCTGTAATTATAAGCGTTTTGTCTTTGTACAAGTTGTTGTTGTAACCCTAACTCGGCAAAAGTCTGCTCTGGCCTATGAAAATTGTGAAAATGTTTAACATGCTTAGAAATCACCAATAATTAGGATGCCTGTAAAGTAACACTTCACATTTCTAGCATCATAATTAAGAGAGTTTGGACTGCTGACTGCTTTTTTCACATAAGACAATAGAAATCAGGCACCATGTCTTTTAGTTTTTAATGTGCCCACAGTACTTTGTTACTATAGGGTTCAGTTAAATCAAGTTAAATCATTATGAATCTTTTCTTGTAGAGGCTCCACCATCTCCCACATCTACCTCGTGTTTTCAACTTCAAAACATACCTTGAGAAGCATCTTATTGTCTGTTAATTCACTAAACAAAACTAAATCTTTAAAAAATGATGAGAAATTACAGTTTGATAAAAATGCGTGATAAAAAGCATCTTATTGTGAGCGGACTTGCTTTTCCACAGATCAGACCTGTAACTTGGCCTGGTGGCTTGTGTCCATGGAGATAGATAATGCTAATGCAATGTGGCATATTCTGGCAAAAGTAATACCATCTCCATGGAGAAAAAGTGCATCATTACATTTATCCTATACAACTTAAATTAACATTAATTTAACTAATTTAACTAATTTGCTTGTAGATTGGAGCCATGTTAATTTATCACCTTCTGCTCGATCGGCTTCAGGTTCTTTACACTCACGGTACCTTTATGCTCACCATTAATCTTACCTTTGTATCTAAAATGTGTTGAAACTCATCCCGATATCGTTTATTATCAGCAAACCTCCAAACCCCGCTAGTTTAAAAGCACACTCCCCGCACGTACTGTCCTCTAATGAGCTGTGCGTTACATTTGCAGAAAGGCTGTGAGGCGCACTGTGCTGAAGACCAGTTCCAGTGCCACAACAACCTGTGCATCTCGCTAAAGTGGGTCTGCGACGGACAGGAGGACTGCAAAATGGGCGAGGATGAAAAAAACTGCCAAGGAACAGGTAAAAACAAACACCGGGAAACGACACAGAAATGGGATGTTGGTTGGTGCAAAGGGCCATTATTGCTTTTCGAACATCTTCCCCCTGTCCATTTATTGTAAGGAAAAACTTGTGCAATTGTCAGGATATAAAGGCATTACCCTTTTTTTCCCACTCGCCGCTGTGTGCTGCCTTTGTGTTCTTGACAATGGGAACTAGTTCTTACCTCCGATATTTTGATTTTCATAACTGTTCACTTATTTCATACTTTCATGCAAATTGCCGGTCTTCAAAAAGGCTTTCAGGTTTACAATAAGAGTTCGTTTTGTGGAGGAGTAAAAATTGCTCTCTAAGGTTGTTTTGCTGATTGTGACAGGTATTTCTGACCAAATGCACTTTTTGGTGTTTATAATCACTCGTTACTTTTAAATTGCAGGGACATAACAGTCAGCATTTAGGGTTTAAAATAGAGAAAACAGACCTTTGGTGAGTATACAGAAGTTTTGTAAATCAAGGGGAAACCACCTACTAACAATAACGTTTAGTCGAGGTGGATTTAAAAGAAATGGGGTTTGATTCTTGATATTCTACTGTATGTTGTCTACAATTTGCAATCTAGACAATATTTTTTTCAATTTAATGCAGGGGAAAAAAAAAATCAAAAAACCAAACTGACACATACCATATATTTGGTTACAGTGATATTGTTCAAGTAACATGGTTTAGAGTGTCATAAATTGGAATAAAAATTTGATTGTAGAATAACTACACACAGAAATGTTAGGGTTATGGTATTAATTAAGAAGAAAATAGAAGGATTAATTATTAATTTATTAAGAAAATAAACTATTTGTCCATGCTTTATTGAGGCTATTTCAAGTTTTTAAGTAATATAAAGTGTAAAGTGTTGGATTTTCAGTAGCTCACATTTTATGTCTATATGAAATAAACATGCTCACTTCCTTCTTTATTTAATATTACCAACTTTATTTATGTATTTGTTTGTTTGTTTATTTATTCATTTGTTTATGTCAGAATCGGAAAGGATTTTATTGCCATTGTCACATTTTATTACCTTTATTTAACCAGATAAGAACCCACTGAGATTGAGCCCTCTTTTTCAACAGTAGCTCATAAAACATTTAAACGTCTACACTAAACAGGAGACGCGGTATAAAAGATTAAAGGAAGGAACTACGTTTTGAAGCACAGACAATTTTCATAAGACAAAGAGCGTGAGCTAAAACCCCTCAGTGATTCCTATTACTCTATGTTCTGATGAATAATTCGCCTTCAGTCCATTATATTATTTCTTTAGAATCAACGCGATCTTGTACATTTGATAATTAATTATTTTTCAATACTTACCTATTGTTGTAAATGTATTAGATCAATAAAAGCGTCATCAGTGCATCCCGTTACCTGTTGCGCACATTTCTCGATTGATCTGACCGCGTTCGTCTCCCAGCAGCCCCGGCGTGCTCTGTGAACGAGTACGTGTGTGCGAGTGGGGGCTGCGTGTCGGCCAGCCTCAGATGTGATGGACACGACAACTGTCTGGATGGATCCGATGAGGTCAGTTCACCCCCGTGTTTCGCCTCATCCAAATTCATGCACTTAACCCTTTCTGATGGAAGGAATGCACGAGCAATTATGTTATGAATATGTCAGTCGTTTCCAGAAAGTTCACGCTATTTGCATGTTAGTGGTTTGATTTTAAACTGTCTGACTTGTAATTTGCAAAAACAACAAAGCAAAACAACAACTTTCCAATTTCAGTTTTCTGTCAGTTTTCTGACTTTATTTTTGTACCTTATTCAAATGTTTTTGTAGGACTTTTGGTGACACTGGCTATCTTCATATATATGCTAAAATCTGATTATCTGTTGTTGTTTTTTTTACCTTTAAGATTATTTAAATTACCTATAAACCACATAATCCGATTTGAGTAATCAAAAGGACCATGATGATTTTGCTGTCATCATTTTAATCATATTTTATCTTCAAAAATATGAAAATAATCAGATTTTGAGTGCGCACATGAACAAAGCCAATGTAAAACTTGCAACGTATAATTTTTTTTCTGACTTTTTACTCGCTGATGGCAATGGACATTTGGTCATTGCCTGCCCTCCATTCTAATCTCCATGTAAATGTAAACAATAGTGTTACACAAGGCTTGACACCCTTCAAATGCAGTGGTAAATGTGGATTCCTATGTGTCAGCCAATCAAAGTCTTTTTTTTCTAGATCTATATTCTCAAAATAAAATCAAACATTATATATAAGGCAAATTTATCACTTTGCGTGTCACCTATTTTTTGTGTTTGGGGGTTGCAAAAGCGAACTATTGTTAATATGGGGGTTGCGACTGAAAAAGTTTGAGAACCACTGGATTAGTCTGAAGATGCCTCCACATAATTTGACTTCAGCGGGGCGGGACAAACATGCGTCAATCAGACGAACAGCGAACATGGCGACAGCACCACGAAAGTACGATTTATGCGTGAAATGGCTGTCAGTCCAAAATGGCGTGTAGCTTCCTCTTGCTGTGGTTTAAACGACACGTCCTGGTCTTTTAAAAGAGAGAAGCCCCAAAAATTTTCTCTGTCATGGACGCCATCTTGATCATTACCGCTCGTAATCGTGGCACACGGGATGTGACGTTCTTCTCTCGCGGCTCTGATTGGCTCGACTGCCGCAAAATAGAGGAAGTAGGGGATTTAGCGATCATGCCCATACCCACTTTCTATCAAAATTGAAAAATATTGAAAGATAGTGAGAATGGCTGGTCAGGCTAATTTGTTCTGGCCTAGAGGTGGAAACTGCTGTGTTTTTATCTTGTTTCATTATTGCACATTTAGGACTGAAATGTTGCACTTCCAAGAAGTTTTACATAATTATACTTTTTTGAACACTAGTACGTTAAAGGGGTTATACCCAAATTTTACATGTCATCACGTAAACATTATTATGCTCCAGTGTAGATACTATATTGTAAAAGCAGCTCTTGAAAAACGGAAATAAATAAAGACCACTGTCTGCATCTAATTGTAGTGTTTACTAGTTTGTTTGTTTGTTGTTATTATGTGCTCTCTAAAAGTTGTGAAAATGCGCTTATACTCTCATCGCGGTGAATAGTTGCTCATTAGGACAGCGGGAAATAAATTTGGACCGCTAAAATTTGTTTTAATATGAGATAACATAACAATTCTTCTACATTCAACTCTCACTGTTATTCCTGGTCAAAACTTGCAACTTGCAGAGTTTTGCTTTCTCTTGATTGCTGCCGGGAGCTCCAGTGAAAAGGGCACTTTGTTGATTTGAGTTTGTTGTTGTTGTTGTTGACAGACTGGCTGTGTGAAGGAGTGCAGAGAAGATGAGTTCCTGTGTCTGAACCGCGCTCACTGTATCCCACGGCGATGGCGCTGTGATGACGTTTTCGACTGCATGGACCACAGCGATGAGGAGAACTGTAGTGAAGGTATGCTTTTGTGTAGGATTATTTTGTATGTAATATTATCTGGACTTGATATTAAAACCGACCAGGCTAAATGCTGAAATATTTGTTTATTATTTATTTTTGCCAGTAACACTTTAGTCAGTTAAGTTTTAATCATGCTTGTGTTTTTGTTGCAGTTTGTATATTTGTTACAAAAAAGTAATTCATGTAACAACGAGAATTTTTTTTTTAATAAAAGCATGTGTTAAGATTCTATTGACTGCTGACATTTGAAAAGAAGCAGCAACAGCGGGCAGTGATCAATAAAGTTAAGGTAAAGTGAACTTAAGTGAGATTAACTTCCTTGTGACTTCCATGTGGCGTTAAGGAATGATCATTTTCAGGATAAAGTTATGGTGATGTCACATTTGTTAAACGTTTAAGGTAAACTTGAGTTAAGATTGTGTAAACTCTGTATGTACAGGTAAAACAATTTAAATTAATTTACTCCTTAACACCAGTTTATTGTTTATGTGACAGAAGATAATGCGACCATTATTTCCAGGCATTCCAGAACTGAAACAGACTGAACACTACATTGATTACCCATCATTATACAGCACTTTAATAATATCTTTAACTCAGTTGTCCTGAGATTCAGCTGTTGGTTGAGATGAGCGCTGTGTGTAATTGCAGGTGCGTTCTTCTGCCGCGCTGATGAGTTCATCTGTAACAACACTTTGTGTAAACTGCACACGTGGGTGTGCGACGGCAAAGACCACTGTGGAGACAACTCCGACGAGGACGCAGAGATGTGTGGTAGGTTTGTCACTCAAAGACTTTCCTTTAAAGCTGCTGATGCATATTTTAAAAGGCGCTGTGTCTATTTTCTCAGTGGGGAGTATTTCATTGTATTTGTGATGTGTTTTGAAAGACATATCTATTAGTTTGTCTTGTCTTCTCGTCTGTAGCTAAACTTCCCTGCCCTCCCACACGTCCATTTCGCTGCCGAAACGATCAGGTCTGCCTGCGCTCCGATCAAGTCTGCAATAAAGTGGATGACTGCGGCGACAGCTCGGATGAGGAGGAGTGTGGTGAGGAACATTTACATTCAGAAACTCACTGTACACTTGACAATGTGTCTGTGAAAAATTCAATAGCCTACAAATAAAGTTTACTTTCATTCGCTCAGAAACATAGGGTTGTCAGAAATGACTCACTCTGTCTCATAACTAACTTAAGTACGACATGGCAGTAATAATAATAATAATAAATAGTTATTTTTTTAACTTAATTGTGGTATCAGTATGGAATAGTGAGCTTTTTGACATTTTTATTATATGTACATTTGTTACAACAGAGTAGACAACTTCAGTTATTTGACATGTAACTTCCAACTCTTTCATTTATTCATTCATTCATTCATTTTCTACCGCTTCTTCCCGTTAGGGGTCATGGGCAACTGGAGCCTATCCCAGTGACTTTGGGCTGGAGGCGGGGTACATCTTTGACAATGGCCAATTTTTTGCAGGTTTGGAGTTGATAAGAGAGAAAACACTCTCATCAGCCCCAAATAATAATGAAACATGAACGTATTTTTCATATGACAAAGACTTTATTTAACTACTTTCCAATGTTTAACAGTGAAACACAATTGCTTTTTTATTTGAGAAAGAGAAATCCTGACCTCCAATTAACCTCATACAATTGTGTCATAAATCAAAATTACAAATGTTCACAAATTCATCTTATTTTAGGACAATTCATTATTGTCTTAGCTTTTAGAAAGTAGCGTTGTCGTGGTACTAAAATTTCAAACTTGTCTTCGAGACTAAGGAAAAGGCTTGCTACTTCTTTCATTTCCTCAAAGATCATTTAAAAACTCTGGGTTTTTACACAATATAATATATTTTTTGTTGTTTGTTTGACCTTATACCAAACCTGATCAAAGACAATTCTGAAATTATCCAGGAAAAGTGTTTGTGTTTTCAGTACTTTTTTTCAGAATTCTATGTAATTTTACCTCTGAAAAACAACAAATGTATTTAAATGAAATTAAATACATATACATCTTTATTTTTAAACTGATTGCCATTGCATAAGACCATAATAATAGTGAGCGTTGTATTTATATGCCAGTGTATTGCCATGTTTCAGCAGCACCAGTGTGTAGATCCCATAGTGACAGACAGACCATTCATCTTTTCCTCTCTCCGTCGTCTTATTGAAACATCCATCCATCTCTCCCTTACTCCATTACCTCCTCCATTGTCCCGCTCCCACTTCAATCTTCCCTCTCAATCTCTTCTTAATCCCAGCCTTCTCCAGCTATCCTCCCTGCACTTAATTTGCTCTCTATTATTGCTTCATTCAGTTCGACTATGGCTGGATGTCAAAATCTGTTTTTTTCTTTGTCTTTATATAATTTCTTCCAGAGATCAATAAAAATCCTATATTGGGGTTGACTCAACAAATTGATTTTTAGCGCACTCCTAGAAACGTTAGTGTGAATCTAGTATTGCCTTCTTTAAATTGCTTTTAACACCAGTGCAATTTGATTTATTCAACACCACTTGACAACATTACAGTAGACGTCAGTATTCACACATGATTTGCATTAAATGAACTACACTCTAAAATACACTGTCATACACACTGTGAAAAGTACATCCACTTTGGTTTTCAAAACAAAAAAATAGCTTTTACTTTTCTGGAGAAGATTGTTAAATTGTTTGAGTTCAATAGTTCTGAAGGGAGCTTTATCCTAGGCCTGTCACAGTAATTAGACGACACGACTTCAGAAGCTAATGATGAATTATGAGTTAGATAACTACATTTTAGAGTGTGTTGCTTATTATGAATTGTGAAGTTTGGTATTTATTGTAGAATTGCCGCTGATGGACTGTTTATTTATACTATACTTCATAGTAGGTGCTGCTCTGTAAATAGGTGTTTGATTGACTTGTTTTTGATTGTGACTAAATCTGGCAGAATGTTATCTGTGCACTGTCTTTGTTTTAAATAAATACATAATAAATAATTACTTTATCAAAAAATATTGTTTAATAAATGATCGAAAGGACAATAATTTTGGTAGATTAATATTTAGCATGCGTACTATTTATTTGTAGAAGGGGGGAACCTTTTGTTGTTTTTTGATGAATAACTTGAACGAATCTATAAATTATCATAACGTTGTTTCTATATTATCATTTATCACCTGTATTTTCCTCAGCAATATATCACACTTCCAAATGTGTTATTGTGACCTGCTTATTAGTAAGGCATAGTGAGCACACCAGAATCAGTATAAGACAACATGATGATCGTAACTATTATTCTGTATAGAAAACGTCCAGAAAAAGTGGTTATTATCATCATTGTTTAGTTGTACTGGTATTTAGCATCAGCCTTGCCGTGACAACACTCATGTACCAAACATAAACACTTGAAAATGAATAGAAATCTTGCTATATTTTCTTTCTTTCTTTTGTTACAGAGGTGGTAGCCGGTCGACCTCGTCCTTGCGGTAAAACTGAATTCACTTGTAGCAACCGGCGCTGCGTCCCGATTCAGCTCCAGTGTGACCTCTTCAACGACTGCGGAGACGGAGGTTCAGACGAGCAGGACTGCAAAGCCTGTGCGTACCAACACCTCCCATTGACTTAAATAACTCACATCAAAGCCCAAATAAAAAGTGCACACTGTCACACCAGCAGCACATTCTTTGTAATCAAATTTTATGTATGATGTTTTGTTATTTATGCTAATTTATGGACGCTGGTGTTTGAGGTGTGCGAGGTAGTACATTGAAAGCGGATAATGCCCTCTTAGTTCGGCACATCAAAAGCACAAACGCAGCAGGTGAGCAGTAAGATCATGAGCGCCGGTCCATAATCAAAGTACATGTCTTTATTTGTAGTTTCCAGTGGAGATGTTTGTGGGAAGAAAACAAATCCTTGTGGAGAGGATGCCATATGTAACCAGACCAATGCTAATGCTATCTGCCAGTGCAAACCAGGCTTCAAGAGGAACCAGAAGACAGGCCAGTGTGAAGGTAATGGACTTAGAAAATTCAATGGTGTCATTGTTGTGCATTTTGTATTTGTATTTTGTACTCTGTATGTTCTTAAACTCTTGGTCATGCTTTTAGGAAAACGTGAAAATCCAAACAAACAAAATTTAATTGAAGTAGATGGATACAATTTTAAAGATTGAGATAATTTTTTACATACATATATATTTTACATCTTGCAGACAGAATAAAAGGAATCTGTTCCTCTGGATTGAATCCTTAGAGGCTGTTCAGTCAATGGAGACCCAGTGGTGGAAGAAGTATTAGTGCAGATACAAGAGCAAAAAAATACTCAAGTAAAACTAATGCAAATGAAAAACTTCAATAAAAGTGTATACAATTTTACCTTTTTTCTTTCAATCAATTTCTCTATGCTTACTACTTTTAATACTTTTTTTTGCATATATTCATTTGCCTAAAGCCAAGACTTGAACTCAAAACCTTTAGGCAGAATGTCACCATAAACGTAAAAAAGAAAGAAAATAAACAGAAAGTACTTTGTACTTTTCAGTCCTTTTCAAAATTGTAGAACAGTAGAGAGTACAGATACCTGATCTCAAATGTAGTGAAGTAAAAGTAAAATGTATCTACTGTAAAATGTACATACGTAGAATTGTACCTAAGTGCAGTACTTTTATTTTTGTACTTCCCACCACTTTGTAGGACAGAGGTGTATTTTCTGCCTCTGTATCTTTCGATGTTTTAAGTAACACTTTATGTTATGCTATACTATTATGCTGGGCCATGCCACTTATTACTGAGGCAAATGACAGTATAATGTACTCATTATTTTCAGTTTCTTTTTATTGGCTGTATGAGTCACCACTATACATTATATGATAAATTCTAAAATAAGTACTACACATTCATATCATTTAGTACTTGCTGTAATGATTTCCTGTTTCCTCTTTTCAGAGACAAATGAATGCCTTCAGTTTGATGCATGTCCACATTACTGCACAAACACAAAAGGAGCTTTTAAATGCACGTGTGACAGAAATTACAAAGACGTCAATGGAAACTGTGTTGCAAAAGGTATGTATTTGTATGTTTTTGTATGTAATATTATATACTTTTTGACTCTGTATGTGAAGATTTGACTTACATCATATGTGTTGTTGCTGAAGGCCCTTTTCCCGACTTATTTTTTATTGTGCAGAAAGTCCTTTACACCATGCAATGTGTTTTAAAAATAAACTTTTGGACAACCATGGGTGAAAAAATAAACATTGCTGTCATAGCAATTAGCAAATAAAACTATTTTATTGGAAAAAGTATTTAGAATAATACTTATTTACACAAAGCAGAAATGAGAACCATAATAGTGTGTAGTATGTTGGTATGTTGTTGGATGGGAACCATGTGGAGTCAACTGCCTGAGACTATCCCAGACAGTTCTCTCTGGCATTGTGCAACATTAAGTGTAGCACTAAATGGGAGCGTGACAGCTTAAAGTAAACATGCTCCTCACTTATGGTTCAATATCTTTCAATAAAAAAAATAAAAAGTAAACCTAGTCATGCATCAGAACAGAAACTGTAAATAATTGAATTACTACTGTATCGAACTATTTTACGTTACACTAACTTATTTTGCAGGGCCGGAGGAACGAGTGCTCTACATCTCTAATGACACTGAAATCAGAAGTTTTGTTTACCCCTTTAACCAAAGCCAAGGACACAAGCTACTCACCCGCATTGAGGAAAACGCTCGAATTATCGGCATGGACATTTTATTTCACCAACAAAAGTTTATCTGGGCCACACAGTTTAACCCCGGCGGGATTTTCTTCAAAGAGTCTCAAGACAGGAGCCAAGCAAAAAGCAATGTCAGAAATATTGTAAGTATTGTTAAATCACAAAAAGAAATGCCCATTAAATGATTTTTTTTTTTTTTTTTTTTTACGTGTTTCTTTTGAAGGACCCACTACAAGCAATTTCATAATGAGTTTCTTATTATACACAGGTTTTCATTATCAATAGGGTACAAAAGTTCAGTAATGTTAATAGTGTGTGATTGGTGGTACTATAAATGGCTTTGATTGCTCTTATGTTGAAGGTATGTTATGGCCCCTTATTGTCTGGTGTCTATTTAGGTTGTTTTTTAGTTTGTCTTAGCTTTACTCGGTAATCCATTCATTGTTGACATGTTTGTTTCTCCTTGGTACAAACCTCAGTTGAGCACATACTGATGTTGTTTAAATGTGGCGTTCAAGTGAGCCAAAAGGTTAAAATGGCATCCACACTTACCAGGACAGATGTGGCTTGGGAAGAAGTTTACATCAATGAGCATGACTTTGGAAGGAATGAATAAAGCACCATAAAGTGTTAATTAATGTGTAAAATGTGTATTTTCCTGTGCACTAAGTAACTTTTTCTGATGCCAGCTAAAGGTTTCAATACAAATGGAAAGGTTAACAGTCTTGCATTAAACGTATCTATCTGCAATTTATTCAAATACAGAAGAAACATGCATAGTTACTGTTTTTTTTTTCCTGGTGGTGCCATCTGCTTGTCTCCATGGAGATTAGAGCTGTAGAACTTTAGTCGTTCAGCTGATAAATTGATCAATGTCTTAGAATCAGAATCAGAATCAGAAAGTTTATTGCCATTGTCAGTGAAATTCACAAACGTAGGAACTTGCTTCGGCGTAGGTGCAACATAAAGCAAAGGATAAAATATAAAAAATATATAAAAAGGCATGCATAAAATTAAGAATAAAATAGACTAAGATAGACTATATACAGAATGTACAGTTGGCAGATAGTGCAATGTGCAAATGAGTAGTGCAAATAGATTGTTCTTAAATAGTATTATTGTTGAAGTGACAGGTGTTACAAAGTGTTCATGAGTCCAACGGCAGAGGGAAAGAAACTAGTCGACCAAATTTAGTATTAGTCACCTAATTATTTTATTGATAATTTGATTTATGGACAACAGCAGAAAGGACAAAGCATGGAGTGGATTAGCTGGAGTTTTAGGAGGGATTGGACAGTTTAACTTGCCCTTTCACTTATGAAGTTGCAGTTTACTTTTCTGTGGACAGAGGGTCACAGCATAATTGTAAGAATGTAAAAATGATGATTGTGACCATTTTAGAAGCACAATTTTGTCTTTTTAATTCAAATCACAGTACAAAAAACACATCTCAATGTAAAGTACTTTTCTTTTTTTTTCTTTTTTTTTTTTTGTCAAATTAACTTTATGTTGTAATACCATATTATAGAAACAAGCAAGCCATGACATCTTGATGCAGACAAGCAGGTGGCGAACCCTCCCACCAGAACAGTTACATAGTGCACCTGTAAGCAAACTGAATATAAAGGCCTCTCTCGTTTTGTGCAGTGTTCAGACTTCCGCCGACCCAGAGACATCTCGGCAGACTGGGTCACGGGGAATATTTATTGGACGGATCACTCGAGGATGCACTGGTTCAGCTATTACACAGCCCACTGGACAAAGTTGCGCTACTCCATAAATGTGGGCCAGCTAAAGGGCCCCAACTGCACACGCTTGATCACTGACATCGCAGGAGAGCCTTATGCTATCGCAGTTAACCCAGCCAGAGGGTAAGTTATGGTGTTCCTCCTCCTGACTTGCATCTTGTACTATTCACAGCTGTTATGTGCACAGCTCTTGTTTAAAGCATGTAGGATAAACTACAATGTGATGTTAAGGCTTTGTGAAACATCTGGGATGCAGGGATAATATTAAAAAAGTTTTGCATTGTGTCTTATACATACGGCTGGGCGATACGGTGATAAAAATCAAATCGTGAGCTCGTCACTGTGACTGCTATTTTTGTGAAATCGTCGTATCACTGTTTCCCTCTTTAATGCAGCTGTCTGTTCAAACACACTTGTTTTTTAGCCATGTTCTGAAACAAGCGACAAAAGCGCGACCAAAAGCGACAAAAATGCGCTCAAAGGTGACAAAAACACGCCTATACAAATAACAAATTCGACTCAAAATACAATATAAAAAGTGACAAAGATGCGTTTAAATACGACAGAAACATTATTTAAGCTACATGTCAAAAATTATAAAAATAATAAACGGTTATTAGTATTATTATTATTATTATTATAGGCAAACGGAAAACTACAAAGTGAACATGAATCGTGATAAAATCGAAATCGTGATCTGGCCCCAAGAAAATCGTGATAATAATTTTTTGCAATATTGCCCAGGCCTACTTATACATTTATTTATTTATAAACTTAATAATAGAACTTCACATTTTGGGGATGAAAACTGAATTGTGACTGCAATTTGATTAGCAATATATGTTTGAAAGTACTATTCAAAATGCCCATTGTAAAGAACTCCTAGAGCAATAAAGGTGCAGTACCTGATTTTTACTGTTTTGAAATGTGTAAAACATAAATAGTTGATTTTAGTCTTTACATCATCCCACATATATTACCTAATGCAGTCCCAGCATCCAAAATATTCACTGCAATGAGTTTATAAGCACTTTTCTCGAGTCTCTGAGCCCAGAGCATCACAGATCATTAGAGTAAAGCTAACATATTTTAGCATGCTAACGGCGCACGTCCTGCTTCTTATAGAATAAAATGGTCTATAAATAGAAGCAGAGAAAGTGCTGTGGTCTCATTTTCATCCGAATAGATGCTTTTACTGTAAGCATCTGTCCCAGGGAAACACAGATTTTACTTTATTACAGGCAAAACATCGGGTACATGAACTAGTTCTGTTTTTTACGTTTCAAAACTGTAAAAAAAAAGGCTCAAATATGAATTGATAAACTACAAGAATCCCATGTATTTAAAAAAAAATCTATATAGAGGTTTAAACATGCACATCAAGATTTTCTGTAAAAAGACATAATTTTTATTTATTTGTTTATTTATTTGCTAGGGACAGTGCACCAGATTCAGCCACAAAGCTGTACCAGCGGATGTGTCTGGTCGGCATTTGAGTCAATTCGATTTCTAGGGCGGAGCAAACACCGAGCAAACAGGAAGCGGAGTAAACCAATCAGTGTATAGTGGTCACACATTTTTAGTGCTGTCCGAATGTCTCAAAATTTCCCACAATGCATCTTGAAAAGTAGTGTCCAGCGATGGTCACTAGTCACTAGGAAAAACTACAGCAAACTGAATGGAAGAGGAGACGTTTAAATGAACTGTTGAGCCGAGATTATGAACAAAACACTTTACACAAACCTTTAGCGGCGGAGTTGCTGGCATTAGCCACGTACCTTAGCTTGAGCTGTGAATAGATTGTAAATCTCTGGCAAAAAATTGAATAATCCAGGCAATTTGATGTTTCACGTGTGATCCATGATGTTTGAGTTTTTTTTCTCCCAGATGCTCTGACTCCCAGAGTCACATGAGAAAGTAGTGATCTGTGTGTCTGAATCGCTCCAGGATTGGGGCACTATTTAGTCACTGAACAGGGCAGGACTATGTAGTGACTGAGGGGTTAGAGAAGAAGACAGAGTGTGGACATTCGGACACAGCCTTTGAGAATACGTGTGTTGTAGCCAACTCTGCTACTCGCTAGAGTGACGCCATTTGCGTCACTGAAATAAACAAATCTGATTGCTCGGTACGTTTTGGAGTTGACTCGAGGCACCGCGGAGGGCAGGGCGACCAGACTGATATATCGTGTATAAATAATACATACATATATCATTCTGGACATGCCAGGCAAACAGCAGTTAGCAATTTGTGAAAGAAATGTAAAAGACATAGACAAGACATATTTCTTTCTTTTAAGACAAGACATATTTCTTTCTTTCATTATGCCCCCTATAGCCATTAAATTATTCACCTGTGATGATTCGTGGCCTAATATGAACTGTACTGTGTCATTATGCCACCATTTCTGTTATAGACGTGATAATAAAATGTGCATTAGCCTATATGGATTATAGTTTTCCCGTGTGGAGGTTAAAAGCTTTAGTTTGCTCTGTTTCAGGATGATGTACTGGAGTGTCATTGGTGATCACTCTCACATCGAGGAGTCGGCCATGGACGGATCCCTGCGCAGAGTGTTGCTGGAGAAGAACCTCAGGAGACCGACGGGTGCGTAACCTCTGCTCAACACTGTGAACTCACAACATGCACCAGTTAGGTCTAAGCCAGGGACTATTTACATTTACTACTATTTACACTATCAGGTACAAGTGCCATGTACTTACCTTGTGTGAATTTTGGTGAATAAATACAGAGGACTGAAGAAGAACTAAAATGTTACTAAGCAAAGGATAGAAATTGGGCTAAAACTATGTCTGACCGAGCTGTTAGTCAGGTCTAAACCAGATCTAAACTTAGAGGATCTAAAGAATATTGTACTAACGGATAAACTGTATATCAGTGTCCAAGGCCGAATAAAAACAAACCTGGGACTTAAGACGGAGCTAAACTTGGACTAAACCATTACTCGAACAAGACCAAACCAACCAGGACTAAGTCTGAACTTAACTTAAGTCTAATTGAGGACTAAACCAGCTGTAAAAAGGGGCAGAACTGAGTTAAAACCAGGGCTTACCAAGACTAAACCACGTATGCTTCACCAGGTTGAAGTCTGCGAAGAAATAATACAGAAGAACAAAACTAGGTTCAAGCCAGAACTAAACCAGGCATACTGTAAAATTCGGACTATAAGCCACTACTTTTTTCACGTGATTTCAACCCTGAGACTTATACAGCAATGTGGCTAATTTATGTATTCTTATGGGAACGCTCTAGTAGGAAGCACAAGAGTTCGACAGACCTGTGAAAGAGAGAGTGTGCGGAGGAATACGCTAGCTTGATTTTGTTTTGAACAGTCAGTTTGCATCATGCGCACACCATCATCACAGAAACACACGAAGAAATGCATATGATGCGGATTTTAAGTTAAATGCAATTGAAGCCGAAAGTGGAGCCAAAGAAGGAAATAGAGCTGTTGCACATGAGTTTGTTATCAATGAATCGATAGTTAGACGTTGGAGGCGGCCGAGTGAAGAACACACTCAATGCTCTGGCGTGTTACAGGCACGTATTAAATTAAAACTTGTGTTTTAATTTCCATCCTTCTGTGTAAATATTGTGTTAGGACGTGGACACCTGCAGCTTATAGACAGGTGCGGCCTGTATATGCACAAGTTTGTTTTTCTTTGTAAATGTGGCTGGTGCGGCTTATACTCAATATTCCGAATTTTACAGTAAATTAAAATCAAATTTCAGGGAATATATTAAACTTCAAATTAACCAATGAACTTAAACATTACTCCAACAACGTTCATCTTGGCTTCTTTTATATCTATAAAGTTAAACTGTATCTGTATATATGTCTTTGTAAAGTGGGCAATATATGTTGGAGATACGAGTAGTCTTGGGAGCACAAAGTATTTATTTGTAATTTTATGCAATCCAATTATTTAAAAAAAATCTGGCCTTAGTTGTAAATGAGAGCGGTGGTGCCCCTATACTGCAGCGCCAAATTGATGCACAGCGGCCTGTAGGGAGACATTTACTCCTGATCTACTTTTGAGGAGATGCTTTGGCCTGCTTTAGTTCAAGGGACAAATGCGGTGCTTCAGTCGCTTGCTGCAAGAATTATTCATCATCCGAAGAAAAACGCAAACTTATTTAAACGCAGCAGCCAGGTGCTCAATAACCAAGACTTTAGGGAGAAAGGATATATCCAGGTTTCAAATTGTACTCGCACGGGGGTTAAACGCAACACATCCAAGCACAAGATCACAGATCTGTGTTATTTTCAAATAAGAGAAATCTTGACTTTGTCTGGTGAATATATTTGAATGTAAATAGCCAAGAGGAGATGGAAGAAAGCAGTACATCCTGTTCAAATGAAATGTAACCACTTTCTCTGCCGGGTTTTGTGCCAATCTTGGTGTAATTTTGAAGTAAATCTCCATTCTTCTGCAGGGCTGGCCATTGATTTCTTCAATCAGCGGCTGTACTGGGCTGATCCGGAGCTGTCTCATATCGGGAGCATGAGGTTTGACGGATCAGATCCTCTGGTCACAATCAGTGATAGACACGGTAAGGCCAACAAGAAAAGATATATGATTTATTTTAATTTTTTCTCATGTATTTTGGATACTGTTGCTGCTATTGGACTTTGTGTTGAAATAAACTTTGCCAGAGGTTGTGAAATGATAAGAATGTTTATATATTATTTTTGAAAGCTCTTGATAATGTCATTCTTTTGTCTTGTAATAGGAACATGTATTAACTGAGATTAACATGTTTGATAATACTGCATATGTTTCTACAGGCATCTCCCAGCCGTACAGAATAGACCTTTTTGAAGACTACATCTATGGGACTGGACTGAAACACGAAGTTTTCAAAATCCACAAATTTGGCAAACAGTCTGTGGAGTTTCTCAGTTTGGGTGTGGAGAAACCCACTAATGTTTTGATCTCCCACCGATTCAAGCAACAGGACGGTAAGTTCTCCAGACACTGTTATAACACAAACTCACCGCTGTTAGTGCACAACAGAGGCAAAACAAAATCAACACAAAAATGGTGTGCAATTGCAACCTTGTGTGTTTTATTGGGAGAATCATTTTAAAAAGTTTGTTTTCCAATTGCGCCACTGCTTTTTTAACATGAAAATATGAAATCTGATGTAAAGATTGTTTATTTTCTGCTGACAGAGAACACATCAAACGTTTTTATTTTGTATAGTTCTGACCAGAAATCACAAATATATCAATCATAAACTACCATTAAACATCTGCATTTTGATAATAGAAACGCACATTCTACCAAAACTAAAGTACCTAGTTTGGCATAATGTCACCTGAAACCAACCAACTTTGTGATGCTAACAAATGGTATTCTGCATCTGACTTAAAAATAATTTACAACTAATCCTTTAAGATTAAAGAAATTCTACTATAATCGACTAAAAGGGGATGTGAGGTAAAGTATTTCCACGTATCTAAACCAAACTGCACTCAAAAGACCACAACTGTAAGGAGTTCATGCAAAAACAACAATTTATACAGTGTCTTTATACGACTCCAAATATAAGACTCCAAAATCTTCCGCCAACTCACTCTGTATCTTCTTGTTTTTGCCATATAAATCCTTTTATAATAATCTGATATAAATAAAATGATATAATATAAAATGCTATAATAAAAATCTTGGTCGACTAAGATACCATCGACCGGTTAATCGACTAAACGACTAAAGGACTACAACCCTACCCATCAGTGCTTACTATCGAAACCATAATAATTGGTTTGAAATGCAACTTTACAACCTGAACACTGCATCTGTTGTTTAGTTTTGACAACAGGAGACAGACCAACACATTTTCAAAGAAGTGAGATTTATTCTAAAATGACATTGTTCTTGGATAAGGAGATGACATTATAGAAAAGCTGCTAGATGTACACTATTATTTCTACGTCACCTTTTTATCCCTGAAGTTAAAGCAAAACTACTACAATTCCATCTTCCGTCATTCTACTCTCACATGTGTAATAAAGCACTCTATAGATTTCTCCGTATCTCATAAACACGTTATGGTCCATAGCTGTAAACACTGACTGCGTTTGAAGCTTCCCTCGAAATATTACGGCGATGCACGTGTGAAATAAACAGCGTTTCTCTGTGGACATGGTCGATCGATGCTGCCCTCCCCCCTTCCTCCTACATGCAGTAAACCAACTTTAGTTATTTGTTACATGGCTGCTTTTAATGGCTGCGCGGAGCTTCAGACTGGCTCGCTCTTGGTCAGTTTTTCACTTAAAGGGCAGCTGTTTTGGCTCCTCTGAGACTCATTAGGCCCGGCCATGTTGTGTGTGGAGTTTGTGGGCAGAGGGATGCGCATGGCTTGCAAAACGCCATGACATGGAAGTTTGATGTCTTCAGCACTACCATCCAAATCATTTACATTTTCCTCAGGCTTTTATGCAGCTTTTTATGCAAGAAATGTGGACTGGGTCACATGCAGTTTCATAAGCACATGCTTTGTTATAAGGAGCTGTAATTTTCAATGTACAAAAAGCAGTGTTTTATGGGTTTTTTTTTGCCATGAACTTTGATTGCTTAATTGTGTGTCAAATACTGCCATGTATTGATTTATAGGGAAGTAACTGTATCCTGAATAATACCAGATCAGTTCTGAATATGTAATTTTGGTCCATGTATTTGGTTACTTACCAACACTGGTAGTAGTAGTAGTTGTTTAAAGTCGAATAAATCATTAAACATATAAATAACACCTAGCATCATAGACACATGCTGCTTGAAGGGATGGAAATATACTCTTATGTTGATAAGTTGTTATGCAAAATTTGTGAAGAATTCTGTTGGAAAAATGAAGAGTTCATTTGCAAAATCAGATTAAGTAAGTGCAATTTTAAAAATTAATCGAAGCCTTGCTTTTAAGTATTTGTAAGTATTTTTTTCAAAATCAAAATGTATTTTACTACTATCAAAATTTTTTATTCCAACCCTGCTTGATAAAATCCAGTACACATTATTTTAATTAATTATATATGTAGATGAGGGTGACACAAATTAAAATACTTTTTGACAATTTTTCAAAACTGACATATCTGTTTTTTACACTGAACTCTTCACATGTATCACAGTATTTTATAGCCTCATGTTAAAGTGCACACAAGAAATAGTAGCTGCCAGGTGGCCCTTTATTATCAAGTGTTTTTTAGGATTGTCCTATTGTTGTCTTATTGTTTATAATTACTGGACTAGGATTAATAAAGCACTTTGAACTATTTTGAACATTAACATTCCACTTGACTTTAAAACTGGGGCATAAAACACCTGCAATGGAATGTAATGGAATGTACTTTTGGCAAACAGATGTCACAGAATGAACCAACTATCAAGGACTGAGCTCAACAATTCACAACGTATGAAAAAAAAAAATCCCACACATTTCTGAAGAACTGCAAAATGACCAACTGATTATTGTCAGAGATTTATTCACACTTGTCAATATTGCCCTTTCTTACCAGCTAGCTGTCACTTGAAGTATAACTAATAAATGTTTGTCATATCAACCAACGCTGCAAGAAAATGTGCACCGTTGATTTCCTGATTGCAACATCTGCAGCGCCTAAACATAATTATAACGTTTGTGATTTGGGCCAATCACCATACAGTATGTGATGAGAGCACTTTACAGCTCCTCCAATCAGACAAAGCCGATCTTAACACAGTTCACCAACCTTGTTTATTCAATTGAGAGACGCTGCCTTTCTGTTCTTTTTTTTTTCTTGTATTCTATGCTCCGGGCAGTGAGCAAATTCTACTCTTCAAAGGCTTAAATTAAACCACTTAAGTTATAAATAAATAATCCTGGGAACACTTTTTGAAGACAAATGTGTTGTTTACTCATCCCGGGCCAAAGTGACAGATTATTCACTTGGATCTTTCTTTGTTTTACAGCGTCAAATCCATGTCTGAGGATGTCGTGTGATTTCATGTGTCTGCTCAACCCGACCGGGGCCAGATGCACCTGCCCTGAGGGGAAGGTGCTGGTCAATGGAACCTGTGCAGACATCAACATCTCAGGTAGAACACTGCTAAAGCGTAAACATTATGAATGAAATTATGTGGATTGTTTATGAAATTAGGTCAAATCTAAATGGTAAATGTCAGACAAGTCGTTGGGAAATACATTGAAAAGAGGATGGAAATGACAAAACCTCAGTTAGTAAATCTAAAGGGACTGTGCCTGATTTTGTTCTTGTAATAAAGTCAAATTTGTCGTGCTTTAGAACAGATCTTCTGTAAAAGCAGCTCTTAGGGTCAAAATGAGATTGTTGTGTGCCGTATGAATCTAATTAGAACATGTTTTTATTGTTATTAAATGAAGTAGTTATGTTTTCCACCTTTTTAAGACCGTAGAAATCCGATCCAAAGCCTTTAAGTAATTGAAGTTTGGTCGTGTTGTACATCCCCTGTCTGTCTACTAACCTGTTAATGCTCAAATTGTCTTCAGTAAGGTGCATATCAGTTTAAAGATACTCTTTTTCCAACACTAGTAGACAGCAATAGATAAATTATTGTGCCCTCTTCTTGCAACTGAAGTGTTTTTAATTCTCAGAAATATTGGCGGAATTAGTGTCGCTTGTTTACCATACCTACATGGATGCATTTTTACCCTTTGAAATGTGAAATACACCAAGGCTTATTTGTCCAAAATTGTTTTAAAGCCTGTGGAAAGTGTAAAATAGGCCATTGTAAATTAAAGTAAATCATAAATACTTTAACCACACATCCTGGTTGTGTTAAGTTGTTGCAATTTCAAACTCTATTTCAATAGTAGGAATAGGTTTGATACTTGATACCGATTTCAATACTATGTCATTTCAACCTAAAATAATAGTCCTTTCTTTAACTCACCATGAGGTCTAATTCTAGTTCTGATTAAGATTAAGCTCATTCTAAAACTGTTCAGGAAAGGTCACATTTTGGTCTGCCCTTTTTTTTTTAATAATGATACTTGTTCAAATGAGTATTTAGTTTTGATACTAGTGTTACTATCGATCAGTGTGTGATTATTGATACTTCTGACAACCCTACATCCAGGGCCTGCACTTCGATTGGAATAAATTGATCCTCTGACCTTATACATATGTGCACAGAAAGAACTCCATCCTGTTGTGCATTGTTTTAATTAACAGGGACAGTGTACATTAATCGACATTACTGTAAATGTACCTGAGTTAACCAGAAAGGCTATTTTTCATCTGTAGTCCCTCGACCGATGATCACTCTTCCACATTGACCAGTTTGGTAATAGTGGCCTGTATACACACATCAGTGAAGTAAATGGTTTGGTCTTTTCCGGGTGTGAAGGTGAACTGTGTCGGCCCCCTTGTGAGAACGGAGGGCGCTGTCTGGCCAATGAGAAGGGAGACTGGAGGTGCTACTGCTGGCCCGACTTTTCAGGGGAGCGCTGTGAGGTCAACCACTGCACCGACTACTGCCTGAACGGGGGCACCTGCATGGGCTCGCTGCTGGGTAAGTGCAGTTTAAACTTGTATGAAATGTCACTATTCTCATGAGGTGAAACGTCAGTGTTAGAAATACTGATTAAAAGAAACAATGAACAGTGATTTATAATGGTTAAATGTTAAAAAGTCCTACATAAATAGACCTCATTGTCCAAACAAAGCACAAAGTATCATCTTACGTGCTAACAGAAGAGAACAACAGGTGCAGAAAATACAGACTTATGTCAAAAATCCGTGTTTGTGCTAATAAATCCACATCCAGTCCCAGTCTGCTGTGTCCATGTGAAGTTGAAGCCAAATAGATAATATGAGCCAAACTTCGCCAAAATCCCCGTGCTTGGTGGAGGTAAGAGCGTAATCTCACTATAAACTTGAGGGAAGCTGCAGGAAAAAACTAAATATTATCCTCCTCCTCCGTCAGGTATACATGTAGTAAATCTGACTCAAGAGCCCTCATTGTGCCGGCTGCCTTTGATAAATTTAAAGTGGGTGTTGACCACTCTAAACCTTAAAAGAAAATGTAGGCACTGAAAAAAACTGTTCAGGAACCTCTATCAAAAAGTAGATATCATTAAAGTACCAGCACTAAGGTTGACTCACTAGTGCTGAACATATACAGCTAAACTACACTAAAGTCTCCATTTACTTTAATGTGAGCACTGTCAAATATCCCAAGTTGTTTTAGTACTTTCCATCTAGCTACAAATACTCTTTACATTTCACTGATCTTTATGTTAGCTTATATTTAGCTTACATTTACCCAAAGTTTGCCCATATCAACAAGCATATTGTCATAGACAGTGAGGTGCTATCAACCTAAAACATCTGACAAATAAATATGTTAAATCAATCCCAAAAGAAGAGAAAAATACTTTTTTTTTTTTTCCGTATTTGCTGTAATTTTGGATTTTGTTCAGTTTGGTGGAGCGATTATCACATGTAAAATTCCACCCTGCTAATTTTCTTTCACCACATATTCCAGTCCGTGCTCTTTGCTCTTTAATAACAACTAAAACAGCCCCAAAACATTATTACAAATGTGCTAAGAGTCTGCTACCAGCAGAAAGCATAGTGCAAACAACAACTGTTAACTTTCCCCAGCTGTATAATTAGATTTCTCAGAATGTTGCTCACCCAACCTTGAAAAAAAAAACTTAATCTGAATTGATGAAAGTACACATGCATAAAACACATTTGTCCAATCTCGCGGAAATGTTCACTAAAGCTAAGTAAGAACTCAGCGACAGAGCTCCCCCTGCAGCTCTCTTTTGAAAATACACTGCCAGTAAAAAGACGCAAACTTTTTTTCTTCTTTTTTTTACTCCCTTCCTTTTTATTGAAATAAGGAAGTACAATCACATACAAAAAACATTTATCGAGCCAAGGTTTTTCAGGAGAGTTGTCTTCGGGTCGGCGTCAGGAAATGTTGCTGGCTGGTTTTCTGCGCAGAGACAGCAGGGGTAGATATTGTCCAGGGAACTCATAGAGCAAAACACTACATTAAGTAGAGCTGTATACACATGTATAGTTACTATGTGTATACTGCTATAATAATTAGTTTAATGACACTTTGGTTCAGAAACTGTACAAAGGTCAATGCAATGTTGTCTAAACTGTTTTCATCGACAAACTCAATCATATACAGGCAAAGTGAGGCTTGTATGTATTAATCATTCAAATTGTTGCAATTTTGCGCCATTACACATTTATACATCTTTCAACTCGCACACCAAGTCTATACACACTAAGTTTATTATAAAGGTTGGTAGAGAAATGTAACGGTAATAATTAATATGTGGTAATTTGGGCCAATTTGGAAGTAAGCCAGAGGACCAACAAAAATGGATCTGTGGGCCATATTTGGCTCTTGGGCCAAGGTTTGGACATACCTTTCTAGTGTATTGAAATTCATGTTCAAGGTTACAAGCCAGTGTCCAATTTCCGAAGTCCAAAGTCTAAATTCGTACTGCCATGTCATATTGTCGTTGCACTTTTAGAGATAAACAATATTGAAGTAAATACAGGTTCTCACAAAATCATTAAAATCATTGTTTCTCAAATGGTACACGTGCTTAGGTGATACGCATATTTTATTTACAGACAAATCTACGTGTTTTTTTCTCTGTGTTAATCAATATTTTCCTCCTTTGGGTTAATCAGTACTTAATTGCTCTACCTCTACCCATGACTAATGTCTCATTTCAGCTCTGATTTCGTCTCATTTTATCCCTAATTTAGTCTTTATAGAGTCCAGATTTAAATATAGTGGTACTTGAAAAGCCAATGATCATCTTAGTTGTGAAAAGTTTGACACATGCATATACAAATAAGAATAACTTTTAAAACATGGGTGCCATTTTAAGGACTTTTGACCATTTTGATTCTGTTTTATTGCTCTTAATGGCACCACTCTTCATTTCTCATCACTCTGCAACCCATAGATATAGTGCCTCATTTTCAGTGTCTCTGGGGCATTTTCTCCACCGCATCTCCACATCCTCTTAACACAAATGCTTCTTGCCATCTGCCACTCCAGCAGTTTCGTCATGGCTGCTATCAAACAAGCCTCAAATCTGCGTCTCACCTTTTCCCGGAGTCAAGGTGCTCTTTCATGCTTCACGCCTTCCCGAGACAATCACACACACACGCTATAGACCACGTATGGATGTGTGCAGATGTCAGTGGTGAAATTG
Source organism: Rhinogobius similis (assembly GCA_019453435.1). NCBI lineage: Eukaryota > Metazoa > Chordata > Actinopteri > Gobiiformes > Gobiidae > Rhinogobius > Rhinogobius similis. The sequence continues at coordinate 17,052,600 of CM033633.1, read as the reverse complement.
AATGGGGATGTACCGCTCTATTAAAATTTAGATCCTTGATTTACGAGCCTCTGCATCATGCGTCCATCACTACAATCACCCATAACATCTCCATCCCCATTGGCTGCAAAGGAGGACAATCATGGCTGTAGCTGCGGAGGTTATGAATATCAATGTACCAAGCATACGGTTTGTGTCAATTAGATTTAATGTCTAGCCCTGCGTCCTGAATGACAGTTGATATTATAATATATGCAAGCTGCAGTTACAATTGCAGTAGTGGCCAAAAGAACAAAACAAAAGGAAAAACTTTAGTAACTTTTTTGAGAATTTACTACAAGACCGATTTATGTAGCTACTCTGTATTGTAAGCATGACCACTGAAAAAGCTGACAGATTTCGGAACGTGGGGAAAATCTTTAGTCGTGGCTCATAGTGAGAAAGGTATAAGATTAAAGTATACATATAACACATGACAGACTACACATTTAACTAAAATGTACATTAATATGATGTTTTTACTCAAAATGTAGCCTATTTTTCCTCAGTGTGACCCAGTGGGCGAGGCTACCGCGCTCAAATTGAGCCGCCGACTGTAGGCTGCCATGTTTGCAATCTGCTGCTGACCGCTAGGGGCTGGCTGCGGAAGTAGAATTTTTCAATGCAAGTCAATGGGGAGTTAGACGTTTCAAAACCTACTTTAGAGCCTGGCTCAAAATACGGCTTTGGTCTCAAACGTTAGCTTACGGCTCTGTGACAACGCTGAGGGGGGTGAATTTTTTTGAACCAGGCTGGTTTAGCCGCTGTGATTTTTTAAAGTTCATGCATATCTAATGAAGAAGGCGGGCTTTACGCGCCGGAAATGTCAGGGCGCAGCCATTCACCTACGAGTGGGCGGTAACTATAGAGGCTACGACGGCAGTACGTCAGCAAAAGGCCGCCCCAAAGTCGCCCTCTCCCCGCCTCCCCACCGAGGGGGGAGTGGTGGGGGCTAACCCGCGGCCATTTTGAATTCTCCATGACTGAGCCGCATTATCATGAATGGGGCGGAGCGATAACAGTCTGTCCACTATTTTTATGTTCTTGGTGTGACCGTTTTGGTGAAGTTTATAATGTTACTTCCGAGTTGGATATGAGCAACTGATGTGACGTTGGTAGAGATAATTTCACAACTGTTACCTAGCAACACTGTAATACTGTAAATCAGAACCAAAATCCACAATAGTTATTTGATAAATGATAATAGCTGATAATGCCTTTATTTTGACAGTGATTAAATATGTCAGGGGTTTTTATCCAACTCCAACTTGACTGATGTATAACTGTGATCAATATTTACACAGGGACTATATCATTAAAGAAATAATTGCAAAAACATGAGAATCTGTCATGCCCTTTACTTATTTTTATTGCATTATCTATGGGATGTTATTTTGTACTTTTTGTGTTTTTACTGTTGTTTGTGAAGCACCTCAGGCCTCACTGTGAAACGCGCTATACAGATAGTTTACTTACGTGCACTGTGCAGCGATTAGGCGACTAAAAGGGAACGTGACGGGGGGCAGTAGAAAGCTCTCAAAACTAAAGTGCACTAAGACGACAAGCTCATAGGAGTTCACACAAAAACAAGTATTTACACAAAGCTTATGTGTCTGTAAAAAGGCAGAAAACTCCCCTCAAATTACACATAAACAAATAGCATGTAGTGTGCAGTAGACCCTGGACAGTCTATCATTATACAGTATGTATTGCAATTTCAATATATTGCAATACACAATATATGGTGATTCAATGTTAAGTACTGCAATACTTTACGTGTAATAAATGCACCAGGCAGAACAATGCTGGGCATATTCAAGCTCTTTTAATTACTTTTCACACCTTTTTCACAAATTTTAGAGAATGCAATCAGGACAGACTGAAAAGCAAATTTGGCACGTAGTTTCTTTTTTCCTCCAGATAGGCCACAATCTTTTTTTAAATCAAAACACATGCCTCTTTGTAAATACACCTTTTTGTGAAACCAAGAGAGATAATCACCAGTGCTCGAGGAAACAGTTGAAACCATTGGGAGATAGTTTTGTGCATCATAAAAAGCATAATACTCACCACAGCTGGAAATGAGAGCGGCAGACGTGAAATCAGGACAAGCAGAGATTTAACCGTGGGCCAGCAGCTCTGTCTTAGTCATACCTGGCATTTTTATGTGAGCAGCAGCTTTAGTGCATCAGGCAAATGTCTTCCAGGCAAAGAAAGTGTCTGGGAATATGGAACGAAGATTAACAACAAAAAAGTACTTTCAAATATGTGTGTCCCTGCAACGAGATACCAAATTTAACTTTATCTGCACTAAATATATGAACATTTGGGAGATTTATAGAAGATGCACCAAATAGGTTTGTTCTATGATCAATGTACATATCTTCATGATGACTGCATCTGACAAGTAGTGGGTTACAATATAATACAAATAGGGTATGCTTCCTGCTTGTCTCCATGGAGATGTCATTGCTTTGTTATACAGTATTTCAAACGAATTGTACATTTATTTCATTAGAGATGTTTTTATTGGTCAAAAACATGTATAATTATAACAAGGTTGTGGTTTAGTATTTAAAGGTTGTTTTTAGCATGATGAGATCTCTTTACTTAAAGTGCTGGCTTTGAGCAGATGAAAAATTATCTTGAAAAATTTGGAAATTGATTGGAATTGCTTCTGTTGACGAAAAATCAGCACATTCTTTATCAAAACATAAAGTTATTATATATATCATATTCTGCTACATAGACTTTTTGAGCTTTTAACCATGTTCTAACAACGTTCTGTCATCAAAAGCATATCTGAAGGAGGATTCAGTTGCATTCACGCTGTTTTGAGTAATGTTTATTTGAAAATCCTCCCCCCTCCGAGCATCAAACCCACTAAATGCGAACTCCTTCTCTCCGGGACGTATTTTCGGATCATCTATGTCACTTATCCTTAAATCGTCACTGAACTCGTTCTGAGCATTTCTGCTGTCAAAACACGATCACTGCTGCAGCAAATCCGCGCAATGACATCTTTTCAGCGCTAACTTCACTAGATTGTATACACAGTGCTGGCGCCACCTGCTGGCTGGATGCACTCAGTAAGTGTCATTTCATGGTGACTGATAACACAGGTCAGAGAATGAATAAGAAACTTTTTTTTTTTTAAACCAGAAATGGCAAATTTAAGGCACTCAAGAGCATGTTTAAAGACTAACTAATATATTAAAAATGCAGAATATTTTTCCTTTAAACAGTTCAAAATCTGTGTAAAATTATTATACTTTTTACTCTTACTTTAAGTACTGTATCGGTACTTTTACTTAAGTAACACAATTAAGTACCACCACTGCCTGATCGTGCCACCTGCTTGTCTCCATGGATATAGGGAGGTTTAATGCCACACTGACGCATATTCCTGGCAAAACAATGCCACAGACACAAGTAGGCGTACTCTCCACTAGATAATTGTGCAGCTTTAGAGTAGTTTCTTCCAGATACAGCAGAAACAGACAAATCCACAAACTGAATGTTTTACAAAGTACAAATCACGACTGTAAGCCAGGCATATGTCTTCTAGGAAAAAGAAAGACTGGAAATACAGACCGAAGATTAGCAGCAAAGAAACGACTCTCAAATGGGTATCTGCGTGTCCCAGCTGCTGTGATTAAAGGAGGCTGAACACAACCTCGTCATCAATTAGACACTGGATATTTTCCAGTTTTATCTATAAAATAACAAGGTGTCATTGCAGAGCGCACTGTTATCCGTGTGACCGCTTTATCTCGGGCCTAATGGAACTTTTGGCAGCTGCAGTCGTATACTTCAAATACATATTTTTCTCATTTTGCTCATTAGAAGATGAAATATTAAAAGTAAATATTCTCCAAAGAGAGGGATGGTGCAATAAGTTTTAAAAGTTTGATGAAGTAGCAGAACTTGAAATGTAACCAAGAAGAAAACTATACTGTAAAATAAAGCTAGTGATAAGTGATATGTAATATATAAATTAACATTAACATTGGCATTAAATGTTCTTATGGTGTGCACAGTTATGCAATAATTACAATACAAGTCTTGGTGCATTTCCAATATATTATTTCAGTTCACTCACATGAAAATGTTTAATTGTCTATCCAATTTGAATTTCAATATTACAAAATAATATTAAATGATGAAATTGTATGCCATTTGCCCATCTGACACTGCTACAGACCTTTCAGAAATCTCCAATTCTCCAATATTCAAATTATACTTTCACCTGACTAAATTGATAATTTAGTAAACAGTTAAGAAAACAAAAAGTTAAACTATTCAAAAGTATCATAATTCAACATTATTTCATTGACAAGTAAAGTCTCCCTCTGACTCATACTTTATGTGATGTTGGTGGTTTTCAGCCTAGATTCATTTGTCCACGGTTTTATAGACTGTGTGAAAATTACCACAAAGTGTCGTGACCTACATGAGGGACCTGTATCCATAGCAACTTGCAGTTTTTTCCTTGTATGCAATCATCATCATCCGCGGAGCTCGCACTGTGACAATCGAACAAGCTAAAACCTGCCTTTCCATTAAGAGGCAGAACTGTCATGATACACTACGTACATCATCACGAGAGCCACGCATTTAGACCCAGCCAACATGTTCTAACTTTGTGTTGGAGTTGCATCACAAAGCATAAAATTTGATGAAAATTGCTAATTCTTCTACTGCTGAAGTTCAACAAAGCTTAGGCTCGTGTACACTAAGTGGTATAAAGTACAATATCAAACGTACACTTTAGATTATTGTTGAAAATGGCTGTTACCGTATCAGAAAGAACAATCTGCATAACATAAACTATACACAATAAAACCAGTCGTTGCACCTGTAAATGGTTGCATAAGTTAGACAGCAAGTGAACATTTCTCCTCAAATTTTAAAACGAAAACGGGAAATGGCAAGGACATTTGAGTGACTAAAGGGATCTGAGCATCACTGGGTGCATCTATGGCTCTGCAAAAGAACAGTATGCAATGAGGGCAAAGTAACAAAGACATTGAAGGAAAGAAAACGTTCCTTAAAAAAAATTTGCAATATTTAGACTAGATTAATAAAAGATTGCTGGTGTGGCCACATGTAATCATCAGTGGAGAATATTTTAACAAGAATAACAGTATGTCACTATGATAAGCTTTGCTCTGAGTTATCCACCTCCTTTTTGTTCTAAACCATAAAAAATGTAGGCATTGATGTTACCAAACAAGAGAAAAGGCGAAAGTATGTGCTTTCATCAATAATTTCTCAAAATCTCTATATGGATCAGTTTGTTTTTGGTGTGAAAATGAACAACAACTTGTGCTGTATTAAAAATCCTCATGTAACCAAGAACAATATTGCTGTCCGTAGCTCCTCAGATCAATGCTTTCAGATTTGAGAATGGCTTTTGATGGTACACAAAACTAGGACTGTTAACTAACGATTAATTTATGAGTTGATAAGTGATTACACTTTAAAACTAGCATAGAAACATTATATACAAAGCCTTTATAAATGGTTCATAAACAAACTAACTATAAACACATAATTAATAATAATTTACTAAGGTTAGGGTCAGGGTTAGGGATAGTTAATGTTATTTATTTCATTAAACATTTGTTAGTTTATATTTGTCAATGATTAGTTAATGATTAATAAACATTTTAAAAATGTTATTATAAAGTGTTACCAAAGTGTTTTTGTGTTTTAGAATATTTTAAGTCCGACAATTATTTATTTTAATAGTCGACTTGTCACAATATGTCGATTAATCGTTGCAGCCCTACCTGTTCATTTGAGCAGCATCTTAAAAGTTCTACATAGGTTTAAAAAAGATGACCATTTAAGACTGTGGCAACTGGCAATTTAAAACATTCCATTATATCTTTTGAATGTGAAAAAGTCCTCAAAATGTTGCATTTAACTGAAACCCATGTGTTTGCTATAGACTCAAAAGAAATAATAATAGAAAAAGGATGAATAATAATAGAATGATATCTGTTTCTTCAGGCATATTTAATAATTGTGGAGTGTTTTGATATCCCTGTGTGGAAGTGTTGGATTAAGAAGGGCACTTTAGTTGCTCCTCTCGTCTCCTTGACCCAGACTTTCACGAGTTTCTCTCAATGACAGATGTTTGGGACTTATCGATCTTTGCCCTTGCATCCAAAAGTTGCTCTGTTTTTTCATGATCAGATTGATGCTCGTAGTTTTATCCATTCATCTTCTTAGACCATAGTCATTTGTGAGTCTCAGTGGACAACAGGCTGCCCCAGAATACTCTACAGACCAAAACGTCTTACTGGAAAACCAATTCAAAGTTTACACTCACACTATCAGAAAATGTTTAGGACTTTTTGCTCCTTTTCAAGTGTGTTTATGGCTGTTTTACATTACTGTATACAATTGAAACTGAATAAACAATTAAAAAAAAAAAAAATCAACTCTGAGGTGAACAAATCTTGCAAAAAAAAGTAATAAACGCAGATCAAGACACAGTCAGATTTTTATGCATTTAAAATGTATAAAACACATACTGGTACTTGCGCTTTGGGTGCCTATTAGGTGGAAAAGCGCTCTATAAATAAAAATTCTTCTTCTTACTTGTCTTATTTATTAAGACATGCATTATAAAAATTATTGTCTAAACTTAGATATTCACCAAAGCTACACAGTACCACATTTTAACATTTGTAGGAATTCCCAAAGCGATCTCTCTAAACCATAACAATAACAAAGTGTTGTTTTTTTCTTGTTTGTCCAGGTAAACCCACATGTCGCTGCCCCATCGGCTTCTCCGGCCCTTTCTGTGAGCGAAGGATCTGTGACAACTACTGTTTGAACGGAGGAACCTGTGACGTTACCCAGGGCAACCAGCCGGTGTGCCGCTGTATGGCTGAGTACACCGGGGAGCGCTGCCTTTACCGTGAGCATTTAATATCACTCAAAAGTCACTCAAAACTGTGCATGAAAATAATGTACTCAAATATATATGATTGAGAATTTCAGTCAAGATTTAGCTGGTTTCCTCTTCAAAATGGTATACTAATATACTTTGTTCATACCGCTTTAAAATTAGGATTAAACCAGGATAATTCTTCATCTTCTTCCGCTTTTATCCGGGGCCGGGCTCAGGATAATTATGGAATTAAATGGAATTAAACCAGTACAAGAACAGGTCTAAACAAGGATCAAACCAGGACCAAACCAAGACAAATTGAACGAAGCCATAGTCCATTAAAATTGTACATCATAAAGTAAAAGTATAATAAGCATGGCATAGTTTTATGGACCTTATAACAAATATGTTAGTTTCTATGCACTTTTTGTCAGCAAAACTTATTACATAACAATTAACCCTTTTGCAGTTCAGGTTTGCATTTTATTTAGGTCAATATCCAGGTTGGGTGCACGGTGGCAGAGCGGCTAGAGCTTCTGCCTCTCAATAAGGAGATCGTGGGTTCGAATCCCGCACCACCCCAACATCGTGGTTTCGAATTCTGAACCACCCTAACATCACACGATCTCTCTGAGTGGAGTCTGCATGTCCTCCCCGTGTTACCGTGGGTTCTCTCCGGGTTCTCCGGCTTCCTCCCACCGTCCAAAGACATGACTGTGTAGGTTAATTGACAACTCTAAATTGTCCCTAGTGTATGAATGTGAGAGTGGATGGTTGTCTGTCCTTGTCTCTGTCTCTCTGTGTCAGCCCTGCGACGAGTTGGCCACTGTCCAGGGTGTACCCCGCCTAAGGCCCAAAGTCACTGGGATAGGCTCCAGTCACCCGCGACCCCTAACGGGAATAAGCGGTAGAAAATGAATGAATGAATGAATATCCAGGTTATTATCTGTATTCCTTTGGCTCAAAATCTACTTTTAGTTCTGATTATGACTTGGTCTCAGTTTAGTAATAATCTAGTTATATAATCTGCGACAGCTACTGTTAAACGTATTTGTATTTTTTTGTTTTGTTTGTTTTTGAGAGCTTTATTAAAAGTAGACCACAGCAAACTTTTGGAATTGTCTCAATTTTCAGATCACATCTTAAACGCTGTACTGTATTTTCCAAGTATGTGTATAATCAAATATCAAACAGTTGTATAAGGTATCATTTATAGGATTTGCAGGAGTTTGTAAACCACCCACACAATCTTATAGGAATATAGAGCTCTGGACTGAACAACAAAAAAGTTTACATTTTTATTTGCAACATGTGCAAAATGTCTATAGAGATGCATTAACCAAAACAATATGGTAACGCTTTAGATTAAGGTTCCTTAGTCAACCATTTATAATGCATTAATAAGCACTTGTTTTGTATTTATAAGCACTTATAAGTCATTTACAAGCATTTATTAGCATGATAATTGAAAATAATGTAATATACAGCTTATTGATGCTCTGTACATGTGGTTTATTAACTCAAACATGTTTTGGCTAATGGATTATAAATATGTATAAGGCGTTATAAGTGCATAAACAAACTATTAGTGCTTATTAACATCTTATAAATAGTTAACTAAGGAACCTTAATCTAAAGCGTTACCAACAATATATCACTACTGGTTAATCACTGTATAAATTGTCAGAAAACTTTCAAATAAAGACTACGGTAAGTTTAGTTTTCAGCATCTTAAAATCTCTTTAAGTGTGACATCTTTAAGTTTGACAGACTGAAAATTCCATGAGATGTGCTGTACCTTGATTTATTTATCACGCTCTTGACCTCAGAATGACTGGCACTTGAAACGTGATGAAAACAACAATCATTTGCATTCAGTTTATTTCTATTATGCCAGGCACTTCATTTGTCGACACTTTCAGCTCAACAAAAACAATCCCTTGAAGTATTTCTCTTTCAGCAAACACCACATTTGTTTGGCTCCATTTGCAGATAAATAAACTAAAAAATTTACCGTCAAACAACCTCTAGGTGTTTCTGTGCTGAAGTGATAACATATTTTCCTTTGCAATGCTTTTCAAATAGCACTCATCATTAGCAGTGTCAAACAGAGCAGTGCCCGGGGGTTGGATGTTGCTAAGATGCCATTTTAGTTTGAATAATTGGCTCATTAAACCCAGGCGAGCCAGTTTCCCTTTACACTAGACCCTTTAACCATGTCATAACATTGTTTCCTCGTCAAAAACATACCTGGAGTTGTATTTACCTTCATCCACGCTTGTTTGATTAATCCTGTTTAGTAAGTCTCAAAAAGCACTCTGTTTCAAATTTCCCAGATTTGTGACATGTTCAGTAGAGCTCCCTGCGCTTTTTCAGTCCATAAATCATTGTCAAATCATGTTCATTGCAACTGCGTGCTTAGATCACATCAGGTCAAGCTATAGTGTTTATCTCCTCATTTCCAGAGGAGATGACTGGAGGCAAAATGAAGTTGACTATACATTTTTCAACGATTAGCTGACATTATATCTAAATTCTACTGGTTTTAAGTTTTTGTGTTGGAACAAAGGCCAGAAAGGCCACTGCTTTTCTAAAACAAACAATGGACAAAATACAATTTTCAAAAATATATGTTAGCTTCAAAAGAATCTAATTTATGGCATAGTATCTAATATATCTCTAGATAAAATGAAACATTATTGTGGGCTCAACATTCCTGTCAGTATTTTTTCCAGTAAAATCCATAAATCTGGATTGTTCCTTCATCAAAAATGCACAAACATTCCTAAAACATAATGTAAAACACAATAATAAATGTGTTTAAAGCAGCTCTGATGTCACTCATGTGTCTGAGAGGTTTTCATTTTCCAAAATCATCTACATTTTTCATATTTTGTGATATTCTGAGGCTAATCACATTATGTTCATGTTCATTATGTTATGTTCACTTTTGCCTCCAGTCTGAATTGAGAATGTTTTTGTTTATAAACTGTTAAAGGTCTATTTATCGCTTTGTCCGCGTCTGGACCTGGTTGAGTTCTGGTTTAGACTTTGCTCTGTCCAGTGCAAGATTTGATTTGGCTATGTCCCGTCCTCTCTGCCTTTTATCCACCCTTGATAAGTCGTGTCTATTTTTACCGCACTTTTGTCTCTCCTGGCTGCTTGCAGACATTTGCCACCACTACTGCGTGAACTCAAAGGCGTGCACGTTGTCCAGCAGCGGCTACGTGGAGTGCGTGTGCCCCGCCCGCTTCGAGGGAAACAAGTGCGAGGTGGACAAGTGTCTGCGCTGTCACGGAGCTCCCTGTCTCATTAACGAAGACACCGGCGATGTGGTCTGCAAGTGAGCGCTAACTCCACGCACTCGTCTCACACCATGTCCGTTTGGTCAAAGCATTATTGTCCCCAGCACTACACGAGCACAACCAGAGCGTTCAATAAAAGTCAGAAAGGGCGTAAGCTTTTGTTTTGCTAATCTGTAGTAATTATAAGCATCAAGGATTTTATACTGAATGAAGAAACTGGCATAAAGACTAAAAACTATCATTTTTATGTCACAAAAACTAAACTTTTTGATAAATATCTAAATCTAATCTTTCAATTTTTTAGATTCATTGTTTGTCTGTATTCAAAGTATAATAATCTTGGCCTTTCTGATGTTATCTCAAATGTTATTATCTATTTTATTTCAAATCCTATCCATCATTGTCTCTTCTAAAGAGCACCACAACATCTCCAGCTCTTCTTCTTCCTGCTCTGTCTGCCTTGTCTATATAATTAACCCAAACACAGACGTGCATATTACTTTCTGAACCGCTGAAACAAATTGACTGACAACATTTACATTTTTATCTACAATTATAGTTAATCGCTGGTAATATGACAGAAACATGTCATCTATTTTTCACAACTCACGCCTCCTATTGGCCAGCCTCTATAAGTAAGTTACTGTGTGAGCGACAGGAATGGTGCGGCTTTACTGTGATATAAGCCATCACAGTAAAGTGTGAACTGTCAGATAAAGTCGGGAAGATAAAGTGTCAAGAATCTTTACAAAATCAATATTGTCTTGTTCTGTAAGAAAATAGATTTTGCCATGTTGCTCACCTCTAACCGTAAAAACAGTTATTCCCATAGAGTGCTATTTCAGTGTATGTTGGAGCATGTTTTCGCTGCAAAGGCGATAGGAAAGGGTAATGCCATGCTGTGGAATATTCTAGGTAAAGCAACAACCATTCTTTTGAGTCAAGCAGATGGCTGACACCCAACCAGTCACACAGTGCATCTTTAAAGCTGGAGTACCGGATTGTAAAACCATCAAAGAAGTGCAGTTCCTTGCTCTCACAAACCATTAGGCACGTCACTAATATTCACATTTTTTGACCATTAGCACATCACTAGGTCAGCTTTTTCAAATGAAAAAGTGAAACCGGGTGGACCACCATGACACAGCCAGTCTCACACAGCTCTCATCCCAAAGTCATGTCTCTTTCTTACAAGTTTGCAATAGATAAAACAGATAGTGTGTCGGATTTTTATCACAAAGTTCTTTACTATGCACTTTCTGTGGAGGAAAACATAATGTACTAATTTATACGACTACAACTCACTATTATTTAAGTAGCCGACTAATTAGAGATTTTGCCACTGTCTTTGTTATATTGTCTTTTTATATGTGAGTCTGTATAGTCACAATTATAATTATCAAAGAATGACTATGATTTTTTTTTATAGTCGATTAGTCACAATTAGCCGATTAATTGTTGCAGCCCTGGTAATTTACAACAAAAAAGGTTGATTACTTGAGCTTTAAGATAATCCATTAGAGCTCCATAATCATTTCTCTTCATGCATGTACTCCACGTTTGACCAAAGCACCGCTGAGTCTTTGTTGCTCCGTGTATTAAAGTCTCGCCTTGTCACTAGCACCATTATTTCTTCACCTTGCAGTTGCACAAATGGCAGAATCGCGCCCAGCTGTCAACTGTGTGACGGATATTGCTACAATGGCGGCACCTGTCACCTGGACCCTGACACCAACCTGCCTTTCTGTCAGTAAGTCACCACGTAATGGCTGGACCCAGTGGGCGGAAGGAGGGCTATTATTCACTCTCTACCATTCAAATTGCTGGTACTGTGCCCCCAGAAAAGCAAAGTCACAAATCTGCACGGGGTACCATTTCCAGTGCAACAGTAGCGCATAGATGTCTTCCTCGAGAGAGAAATCCCTCACTAGAAAAGCAGTTTGAAGTCGCTATGAGGAGGCCAAGGCACAGCGGGAGGTTGAGGAGCACTACACCATGTTATGCCGTGTGACACCTCCACGTGGCTCAAGGTTTTTAGGCAGATATCAGAAAAAAGAAAAGATTCACAGCCTGTTTTAAAGTGTGCCATTTTGAGAGTTCACGCTGTTTCTTCTCACAGTAAAGAAGGGATGACAAGCCAAAATGAGAGCAGTAGGATTTTATAGAAGTTAGAAGGAAAGAAGCTAAGCCGAGATGAGTAAAGTAGGCAATAAATGTACTCAAACTATACTTTAGTTACTTCAGTTCAGTCCAGTTTATTTTAAGCATTCACACCAGCAAAGTAATATTACTAGTAGTCATCAAAACAAATGAACTAAAACAAAGTTATAGGGAAAAAATTGCCCGCTTTTTAAATTTTATTTGTACTTTATTATTTTATTGTTTTGTTTTTCCACAGAATTCTGTGAGCGTGTTTGTGTTTCTATGTATTTTCCACAATTTTATGCTTTATAAACTAATACATAAGTATATATTCAACATATAAAAATATATATAAAATATATATATATTAGTAAGAGAATAAAAAGTTGTTTTAATCATTTTAAGATTCTTATTCCGCATAGACAGCATCATAACCAGTAATAAACTGGAACTAAACACAGAACTAAACCTGGACTAGAGCAGGACTAAAAGTGGACTAGAACAGGACTAAACCATGTCTACATAAGGACTGAACTGGCCTTAAACTACTGTTAAATTATGTGTGAACGCACTCTTAGTATCGAAATGGTACTAAAATACAGGTTTGACTAAAAGAGTGCATTAAAACTTGTTGTTTTGCTCTCATTTGAGCCCAGTTTAATTCTGATGTAGACATAGTTTGGTCCGGTTTTGCCTCTGTTTTGCCTCTGTTTAGCCTTTTCTATGTTTTATTCCAAGTTTAGTCTCAGTTTTTATGCAGTGTTTGTATGGGTGTGAATGCTCCCTAATCTTCAATTGATGAATTCTTCAATAAAAGATCTCAGAAATGTTTAATTAATATTTACCAAGTCAAAGCACTTTACAAACATTAAAAAACATTGCAATCACAATGCAACATAACATCACAAAACAAACTCATAAGAATCAAATAATCAATTGCATTAATCTTATCTTTGATGCGCAGTTTATTGGAAAACGTTACCGAGTTCATATAACCGGGTAAATGAACACCGTTGCTGCCCACCTCCGTCACAAAGGTGCATGTCACCAATTGAAAGTCAATGGGGGATCCAGACAAAAGCTTGACTGGCAGACACGGGGATATGATTGTGAAAGAGCAAACGACACAGATTAATACCATCTCAGGCCGTAATCACACGCGCTGCCGTTCAAAATCTCCCCCCGTGCGGAAATTGGAAATCCATTTCTAAAGCCAACTCGTGCGCCTTTTTCTGCACTGCCCATTGTCCACTGTAGTCAAATTGAAACTTGCAGTCATCACTCACAAGTTCCTAGGGATAGAATCAATTTCTATGCAAATGATCCAATCTTATTCGATGAGGTTAACAGATCCCGAAAATGCGCTTTATTATTTGCAGCAAAGACCAGAGATTATGAGAGATGATGGATATGTCTGTGTCAAGAAATCATATGGTTCTCCTTCAATACCACAAAGTAAATGTATATTTTATTCAGCTTCATCAATGTAAAAAAGAAAAAGGCAAGAGCTTTGGCAATAGTAGTAAAAAGGTACATAGCGCATCTTTAAAAATTAAAAAGGAGAAATATAGAAATAGAAAAGAATTTGATTTGTAAAATTGTTCATGAAAAACGTTTGAATTTGACTGGAGGAAAAAAAACATTGGACAGAGAGTGCATAAACTAGTATTACTTTAAAGCAGAACTAAGTATCTTTAACGTCAGAGCTCCCCCTGCAGCTCTCTTGTAAAAATACACTGCTAGTGTTTTTTAAATTCAATTTAACATACATAACATTTCAAATTGCCAAATATTTTTAAAAAGCCAGGGTTCTGTCAGGATAGATGTCTTCGGGTCCATGTCTGCAAATGTTGAAAGCTGGTTTTCTGCCAACAGACAGCAGGGGGAGCTGACAGGCGCTTGCCCCAAAAATACAACCGCCACACGGACTTACACAAACCTTTAATGAGATAAAAATATGATTTAGTTTTGATTTAAAGAGAATATCTCAAAATATGTAGAGAGAAAGTGAGATGTCTGATTGCTGTTTTATAAATCCATGTTTTCCAAAAGCTAAACAATACAAGGTACAATCTTTAATTATAATCTGCTGGAAACATTGCAACAATAGAAGGATGTTTTAAGTTTGTTTTTTGGCACAAACAAACGTATAATTTCCCTCTTGTTTGAAATTCTGGATATTCCTACTGACATCTGTGCTATGTTAAATCTTTGTTTTGACAGATGTATAATTCTCACATTTGGAAACATTCCCTTTACTGTTAAGTAAAGTGATATTTTGCTTCTTCCCAACAAAGTTATATTTGCAGCACTTTTATTTCTTTTTTTTACTGATTTGAAAAAAGTTGAGTCCGCCCATTTTCTGCTTTTGTTGTCAAAAACAGCAAAGCAATTACGTGGACATGTATTCACCGTGTTCTTCTATTTTATGTGATTGTTTCCTTTAATTGTTGCGATGTATCATCCTGGGTACAAGGCAGGAAAAGTCACTTGCTTGGCTGTCACCATTGCGCCACGAGTTCAACTTTTAGATTTGAAAATATGTCAAAAGTAGCATTCACAACGTAGAAAGGGTTTCAGAGGTTGTCATCCGGACGCTGTTTAAAGATCGAGACGTTTCGACTTTTATCCCAAAGTCATTGTCAATCGAGATTGACAATGACTGAAACCCTTTCTACGATGGACCACACCTGGACGAATGAGGGTTTACATCGACGTAGCATTCACAACATTTTAGTTTTCTTCAACTGTCAGGCATGTGTTTAAAAATTTTCAAAACATATTCGACAGACAACTGACAGTGAATTTTTGGTTCTGAAAGATGTACATGCCTTATTTCCAAAGAAGAGTAACCTAGTCAAACTTTTTACACTTAAAATATGTTGTTAAATTCATTTCTATTGGAGACACATTAGTTGGACAGGAATTTAGTTTAGGGTTTGGGTTTGTTTAGAACATACTTGCTATGTTTACATGCACCAAAATTGGAGTATTATCTGATTCTTGGACCTTTCGGATTATTTAAATGACACACAAACTGTACAATCTTATGTGAGTAACTAAACGGACTATGATCAGAAGAAAATCAGATAATTTAGCTGTTTTCATGACATTTTAACTCCAAAAATCTGATAAGAATGACTTGAATATAACTTCAGGTTTTCTGTTTTATCTGTTCACCAAAGTTACATAATTGATATTAGTTTAATTCGTTCACAAATGATCCATTGTAGAAAATGTTTTAGTCATCTGAACAATGTTTTAAAAATCAAGATGTTTAATCTTAGGAGCAGATTAAGTCTTTGTTTGACTTTCAGAATTAAAATTGAAACGTCGCGATTTTTAAAATGTTAACTAACACTTTGTAATACTTACACTTATTTGGGCCATAATTAAAGCATGAACAAAGACTTAACTCAGAGTGAACAAATTAAGGCTTAGAAACTACTTAATTTACTTCTAACCCTAACCTCTTAATTGAATAGTTACTAAGCCTGAATCATTCTTAATAAGCTATTTGGTCAATATGAATTAAGGCTTTGTTCAGGCTTTTCTAAGGCATGAATACGTGTAGTCATTATAAAGTGGTACCAGTATGATTAGTTTAAAGTGATGATTGTTAATTTTAATTTGAGAATAGTATCCAGATTGTAGACAGAGTTTAGAAATGACAGATCCTTAAAATCTAAGCTATTGCAGATCATTGTAATAGATAACAGTAGAAAGAATATGTTTTGGTCAACAGTTAAGATGACAAAACTTCTTTGTCCAAATATTTATGGATCCACAATGGACAAAATAATTTATAGCCGTGGATACACAGGGCCGATTGTTTTGCTTTTGTTTTTTAAACAATGTTCCAATTTTCAAAAAAACTAATCCAGCTACACTCAAACAAAAACGTTGTTAATTTATAAGATTGTATTATTGTTCTTCCCAGTTATTAGCATCTGCAATGTGTTAGATATATTCGTAAAAGCATGTCAATATCTCTTTAGAAGTATATTTTCTTTGCACTTGAAAATCGTTACTAAACTCTACATCAGCTAACGCTAACCTGCTCTTTAATTTACCAGTCTCTGTTCACCAATCATCCTCAAGGTTAAAAGTTTTTCCTGTGGGCCTTTTCATCACTCCCAACACACTGTTTTTGCAGCTGCACGTCAGGGTTCAAGAATCAACGTTGTGACGAGCTGGCCAACCCCTGCGATTACTTCTGTCAAAACGAGGGGATTTGCACATTAACCGCTCTTAACAAACCTCGCTGCAAGTAGGTCCCTCGGCCTGGACGCCTTTGGGCCGTTCTGAGCCCCATCACCGCTCCTCCCACCTTCTCCTCTTCTTCTCAAATCCATTCGACGCCATCCCAGTCAAGTGTTAGCGTGTAGAGACCCGTCATGTAATAAGTGCCTGGTTCTTTTGTTTTACCGCAAGTAGGAGTTGTTAGTGCTTATTTTCAACTTAAAAGTGCAGTTTCTAGCAAGCAATTGTATTTCCGTGTTTGTTAGTATGCATGTAGATTGTGAATGATAGGAACATGTGGCAAGTTATTCAATTCATCAAAGAATTAGTGAAGTCTTTCATCCAGCTTACTTTTTATGATGGTAACATGCATGGATTTTGCACAAACTTGCCCACAAAGCTAACAAGCGTTCATAGGACTAGATGGTTTACCTGAACATCCAGGCAACTGTTGTTGTGATTTTGGGCACTACAAAAATAAATTTAATTGAATTGAACACACAAAATGTACAATGGTCACACCTTGGTTGGAAAACAAATGAAATGGTAGCTATGTCTTGTCTTTAGCTAAATGGTTGTTAGATACTGTATATTGTCATGAAATGTGTCGGTTCTGTAGGATGCAGTAGTAATATTGTTAGTATACTGGCAAAAGCAGATATTTATCAGAATTATAATTACTTTTATTCATCCACAAGGGGAAATTCTTTAGCCATATTTAACCATGTTCTCCCCTTTTTTTCTTCTCAACTTACACTAAAAAGTGTTGACTGTATCTAAATATATGGTAACACTTTACAATACTGTCCCTTTATAATAACTCCACTTTCATCAGCCTTATGAAAGCATGAACAAAGACTTAATTAATGATAAACAAATAATGTATAAAAAACAGTTCAGGCTAAGTACTTAATTAATACTGTAATGTAAGGTGACATAAGGAGTACTGTATTAATCCCTCGTGAGGGAGATTCATTCTGTGACCCGTCCCTCAATGCTGCTGGGATGAGCTGTCAGGAGCTGCTGCAGTGCAGAGCTCAAGAATCCATCTTTAGATCTTGAGCTGGTCTTGGTCAGGACCTGCGCTGATGGGTTTTACCGATGGTACATGTTTTGGGTTGATAAGGAAAACCTGAGCCTGGAGGAAACCCACCCAGACACGGGAGGAAACATGTAAACTCTACACAGGAAGGGAGGAGTCAAACCCACAACCTTCTTGCAGTGAAGCATGAGTGCTACCTTAGTAATAGCAGCAGTCATTTCTTTATTAATTAAATCTTTGTTCATTCTTTATTAAGGCAAAATAAGGTACAGTTATTACAAAGTGACACCAAATTCATTATTTCACCTTTTTCTAAAATCCAAATCTAAATATGATATCTTAAATTAACATATATTTTGACCTAAACCTAAATTATTTGCTGTGAAACAACATAAAATAATTAAATAAAAAATGATGACATAATACATTCAATATATCATTTTCGAGTATATTTGATTTTGTCACTCCTCATACCCTCACAATGAATTCTTACTATTTATCACATCGTTAGTGCTTGCCTGGTCATCCTTTTCCGCTCTCTCCATTTAGCCTTTCTAATTGCTCCCAGCCTACTTCCGTTACACTTTCTCATTCTGCCTAATTTCCTCTGCTACTTTCTCTATCATCCTCAGATAAGGATCTTGTTTGAAAGAGCCTTGCTGCCAGTGCTAATATTTGCAGTCGGAGCGTTGTAGTTGCATGGAAACACGTATATGATGGCATTTTAATGAGGGATTAGCTGCCGTGGCACTTATTACATTATGGGTTACTGCACGGCTCTGCGCTCTGCCCATCTCAACACACGGGGACATAATAAAACGTGACTTGCTTTCTGTGCTGTGGTCATCAATCTCCGCCTATCAAACCCAGGTGCATGATGGGAATTCAATATCTTCAGTATTGACCGGCCATTTTTACTCCACTACATGTTTCTTTAATGCCTCTGACACGGATAATGATTGTAAGGCTTTTATGGTTAAGGATGACTGCCATGGGATCGCCTCACTGCTTTCCTGGTGCACATTTAAATTCATGACATCTTGACGTCTGACAATGTGGTTCATTTTGTCTATGTACGGGAGGACATCGTGTGAGGTGTGTCCCAGAAGAAATGAGATTGAGATATTTTAATTTTATAGGGGGGAAAGTATACTATTGAATATGTTCTTAGAATGCTCTTTGTTAATGAACTAGTGTGTCCCAAATCATTTCTCCTGTGGATTAATTTTTTTGTTTGTGCCTTTACAATTGCACACACTACATCGAAATTGGGACTAAATCTGGTTCTTATCCTGGACCAGAAAAGCGCTTAAAAAGATTTAAAGCTGCTATATCTGATTTTGACCTTCGTATAACATGAAAAACAGAACTAGTGATCTAGAACTAGCAGCAGCCCAAATCTATTGGTCACTGCCCTGATAATTTCGAGCATCCAAGTTATTTAACAGCTAACAAACATTAGCATGCTAACAGTGCACTTCCTGCTTCACAGAGAATAAATAGATCAGTAATTACATGCAGACAGCGCACTGCAATCTCATTTTCACCCAAATATTTGCTTTTACTTACCTGACCAGCCAGTCCCTCCTACGTTCTGTTAAATTGCCGAAGGGTCTGGAATCGGACCATACAGTCATCTGCCAATTTGTAGCATTCAGAACAAAAAATATACCTTCTTTTACTTAGATTAGATTTACAGAGCTTAGTGGTTTGCTTGTTGATTCTGCAGAAAGCCACTCCATTTTTGAGTCCTCTGTGTTAAGTCGCCATGTTTTAGACACAAATGGACCGTGCAGTTCTCTGATTGGTTGATCCGTCTGTCGATCACGCCCGTTTGAAAAAGGGAAGACATAATTCCAGACTAAAATTTATTTGTAAGGGCTGGTCAGGCAATGCTTTTACATTACCAAAACTAAATTTACTATATAATATATCATAATAAATGATAACAAATCAGGTACAGCCTCTTTAACAGAACTAAACTTGGCTCAAAAAAAAAAAACAGGTCAAATGAATGCACCCTTTATTGAATTGAATCATGCACACAGTATAATTCCAATATAATTCACTTTTCATGCACCCCATTTTTCTTCTCATTGCTTCCTGGACACACCTTATAAGTCTTGATAGCTTGATATTATGCTTTGGTGCATGTGAACTTGTCATTCCATTTGAATATCTAGTTAACCAGTTTGCTCTTGTGTTACAAAGCATTAATCACAGCTATTCCAAAGTCCACCTTCTCTGACCCGGGTCATTCATTACACACATCAAAGATCAACATATTTGCCCAGCGATGTTTAAAAACTGTGATCTGTTTGCCGTTTTTCTAACACTGAATATTCAACATTTTGTTTTGTGGCAACACCTGTTTGGCCATTGTACTCTTACTCCATGCAGGTGCTATTTATTTTGTCTCCATAGTGACAGTGAACCATAATGTGCAACGTGTCACACCATGTTCTTTTTTATTGTGAGGAGTTCTGATTATGCACCCACGGCGTGTTTGCCCGCACTGAAGTAGCAGTGGTTATCAAACTGTGCACACAAAATACAACCTTGGACTGTATTTGGTTTTCCCAGTTTTACTTAAGTACTTTGATAATTATTTAAGTATTGCAATGACTGAACCATGCTAAGAATCTGGTGGGCAAAGTAGCAATAGACCAGAAAGGACTAAATCTAGCTTTTTGTGAATTCTTGTGTGAGTAATGGTTTAATGCATTAGCGACACAATAATTCTGACTAAACAGGACAAAAACAGGGACTAAATGAAGACTAAACTAGGACTCAACCTGGACTTTACCAGTTCTAGGCCACAATGAGACTAAACGTTTATCAAGTTATAATTAAACACTTCATTTTGCATTGGTGGCTATGATGGCAAGTTTTATTTATTTATTTTACAATGTATGTCTTCCCAATTAGAGTAAGGTTTGGGTTGTAGAACAGATCATTTGGCTAAGTTTAGGGGGCTTTGGTGCAGGTACGCTAACCGGGTCTCGGCAGAACTGCACTGTGGAAAAAAAGGAGTCAAAAGAGGACTAAAACATGGACAAAACCAGGTTTAATCCACATCTTTGAATATTATTTAATTACAAAAAAGCTGCACCAACATGCTCTAAAATAACTAATAATATTTGAGTAGTTTTGACTATTAGATTTATTTACTTTAGGGCTTTGACTTTGTGCTTTAAAGGCAATAATAATTAAAAATAGAGAGAGAAAAAAAAACTTAAACAATAGCGTCAATCTCAACCTGTGCTGGATTAAACTAAGAAGTGCATTTTACCTAAAAGAACACAAGAAACTAACCGTGCCACAGTTTGGTAACCACTGCTCTTGTTCATCTGTGTATACTTTATTTACTTTCTCTTGACCCCTTCAGATGCTCCGCCAATTGGGCCGGGACCCAGTGTGAGAGACCTGCGCCCAAAAGCTCTAAATCTGACAACACCAGCGGAGGTACGTCCTGTGAATCTAAATACTCAATAATCAGCGCTATTGAGCTCTAACTGTGTTTTATTTAACAGCAAAGTGAAGTTCTTACAAGTTGGTCTATAATAAAAAGCTCACTTAATGGCAGTTTGAATAATACATAATTGAACCTCATTCAACCTGGCCAGTTTTAAGTATCCGGTTTTAAAAGCTGTATTTGAGTCATAATTTATAACTTTAATATTTCATCTGTAAGTCCGAAGTAGACAGAAGTTTTAGAAATTGGATTTTTAAGGTTATTATGCCAGATTTTGAACTTGAAATTTACAGTAGTAAGCTTATATGTGAAGTATTGTAGTAAGTTTTCCAATAAAATTAATAGGTTTCCTGAAGGTTTGCCCCTGACATTGATCCAAATAGTCCCGTTTAGACCAGTCAATGAGTTGTGCGTATTTATGAAGAATGAAAGTGCATATGACAGGTTCACATGTTTATCTAATATTAGTTTATATAAATATTGCTTGGTGGGATAGTCCTTGGGGTAAATATTTCAATCAATCAATATATAAATCAAGATTCAGTTTGTCAAGAAATTTGAAAAATGACCACAGGAAGTAGAGCTGAGTTCTTAAAACAACAATCCCTCTGTGATTTCATCAATATTTCATTTTTCATTTCATCAAAAATGCAGAGACAATTTACATGCAACTGACAGTTATTGTTTAAACTGTCAGTTATTGTTTATTATTTATTTAACAAAATAAAGGCGTTATCATGTGTTATTATTCAGTCAAAACATACTATTGTTTAAATTATATAGATTTTGGCCCTTGTTCACAGTATGGTTGCTAGGTAACAGTTGTGTAATTACCTCTACCAATGTCACATCTGCTGCTCATGTCCAACATAATCATGTTGTACTTGATTGTAGTGAAAGTGTAATATAACCTGCCGTATGCACTTTTCACCATTTGTAAGCTAAAATTTACTCTACTATTTTCATACTCTCTGCGTATAAAACTACTGAAAGTTATTTGTCTGTGTGTTTGTTTTTCTCTTGAGTAGGCGCCACTTATCATGGTTATTAAGTTACTTCGATTCGTAGTTGTTGTCTACCATTTCTCCATGCAAAAGCTCTTTGAATGGGCCGAAACTTCAGTTGTAGCATTCCTATTTCAAAACCATAAATTATTCCCCACTGAAAACGTCTCAAATGCAGCTTTCTCTCTAATCTATAAACTATATGCTCTGCGCAGTTGTATGTAAATTCACTTCGCCGTCAGCCATTTTTGCTAACAGTACATTTTCTGCTCTCTATCTGAAAGTGTTGCTTTGAAGCTTTTGTTACACCACTGGCTGCATACAATATGGGCCTATCTGAGTCCATCTGAGCTGTTTTCTATTCAATCTTGCCTCATCTGTGCGCGCCATCTCTCTGTGTGTGTCGGCTGCAGGGAGCATAGCTATCATCGTGCCGCTGGTGTTGCTGGTCATCCTGATTGTGATGGTGGTCGCCGGTGTCTACGTGTGCAAGCGAAGGCAAAGGTAACTCAGGCTTTTTTAACAATATGAAAAATCCTTTATAAGAGTCAACAAAGGAGATCTGATACCTCCCTGCTTTTGAAGATAAATGGAGGTGTCTGCGTTTGAAAACAAAATGATTCTTGTTTTAACATGCTTCGAGCAACATGCACCTTTGCACCATGTTAAAAATGTATTGCTGGAAAAACACAGCAACGAATAAAAAGGTTTTGAACAAAGAATATGAAATGTTTTTTGTTATCAAAGGACTGTATCATGACAGGTTTTGTAATATGATTTGATTTATTGCAAAAATGTTACAACTAAAATGTATTGTTAGGTTGTTTCATATTGCATTTTTCTGCCTAAATTGGCATTCAAAGCGATTTTCATCAAGGAAATACCCATTCATGCATGTTGTTTTGCAGTAAGTGCCTTGCCTAAGGGCACAACAGCACTGTGCTTTGATGGGATTGGCGAATTAACCACAATTGTTTGAGTGTACAATCTACCTAATGAGGCAGAGTAACATGTTATTTGAAACAAAGAAGAACAAAGAATGATCAGTAAAGCAAATATTAGACTTCTCTTATTTGTTGTTTAAAAAGTATTGTACAACAAAATGTCTTTCTTGAGGTGCAGATGCAGGAACAGCATTTCTTTATCAAACCATTTGTGGAGATGTGAACACACCAAACAAGTGCACCCTGGTCCTCTTGAAATGAGAGATCTCAGTGCAGTACGTTTACAGCCCGCAGCTCTCCTGGAGTGTTTCAGGGCGCATAGACCAAACTAAAGATCAGTGAAACAGACCACAAAGCACGCTTTGGAAATGGCATAAAAACACCAAAATAACATGTGAGGGGAACTTAGACCACAATCAAGTGGACAAAGTTTTGAAAAACACATCAAACTAAATTACCTGGCAATTTGAATTATTCTAATGAAGTTTCCTAGTTGGTATTCTGTCAAAGTCAGTGCTTCAAACTTGAGAATTCATTAAATATTGATACAAATTTGCTCTAATTTGGTCCTGTTTCTATCATGCTGACATGCTGCTCCCAAGCACTACGTCCTCCTGGTCAGTGGTGGTACTGCGCCCTCAGTCAGTTCTGTTCATTTGACAGAACTCAAATGTGAGCATGAACCAGACTTACTGAAGTGCATTGAGTCTCTGCACCAATAGGTTTGAACACAGCCTTAAACAAGCCAAAAGCTCCTAGCCACAAAGTCCCTCATTTTTCCTGCATACATTTAAGTCCCACATCAAATACGCTGCATATTTATGACACCATAAAAAGGTGACCTTCTTTGTGGGTAATGTTGGCAACACCGTGCAATCAGCCGTGCTTTCAGGTCTGCCTTCAAAGATCAGTGGTCGTCTGTGCTGTGAGTAATGCTGTGTGGAGCCATGCGTACAGTGCATTTGTATGATAATGATATGTGCCTGTTTGCCTCCCAGGGGAAAGCGCGTTCAGAGGCAGCCCATGACCAACGGAGGCATAAATGTGGAGATCGGAAACCCCTCGTACAACATGTATGAGGTGGACCACGACAACCACGCAGACGCCGGCAGCCTGCTACGACCCAACTTCACACTGGACCCTCACAAGGTTGGCAGGGCAGGGTTAAAAGTACAAGAGCTGGGCAGGAAAAGGGTCACATTAAGAGTTTAAATATAGAGCTATGTGTTGAAAAGGTTGGAAAGGTCCTGTCATGGAGTAAAAGGTGCTCTGTCTACATTGGAACCATAACAGGATATGTGTATATAATAAAAGTGTCCAAAGGGTGTACTCAGGCAAAATACTACTCAAAATATATATTTGTTTTGTTACTTGATATGTATAATACACACAATAATGTATATAATTACTGTCAAATATACACTTATATAAATATACATTCAAACCCTTAGACCTGTGGTTCCCAAAGTGACCCGTACCTTACTTTGGGAACCACTGCTGTAAGGGTTTCAATTATGCATTAAATTGTTTTTTGTCTGGATTAATGCTCAAGTCTTAACTCAACCAGTAAATTAGTAAATTGCTTAACCCCACAGTATTGAGTGTGGTGACCGCTGGACTAAATTGTGTGCCATTAATAGAGGAACATAAGAGACACTCATAGAGTAGCATTGCAGATCCTACGTATCGGCCAATGGGTTTACATGAGACTTCAAGGCTTCAAGGATTATAAAGACTTGTATTGCATCACTGCAACTGAAAAGGAATGAATGATGTTTACCCTTGAGACAAGTCGAGTTTCTATGCCACATGTCTAAAACCAATTAGAACTGATACAAATGTACATCCATCACTCATGCAGGGCCAACATGATCCAAAGAGAAAAACAGCTTGAGACTCTGAAAGAAACACATCTAGATGTATACACAGCGTAATTAATAGCATTCACTCAGTTCAATAACACTTCTCTGCCACAACATTAGCTTCAAGAGAATATTCTTCAAGGGTGATGCAGAGCAACTTAACACATAGAACCAGGGGGTTGTTTACTTCTCCCTTCTCATATATTTAAACCAGTCCCTTACCAGAGCTGCATCAGAGTTGAAGAAACTACTTGGATGAGTGGTAAAATATATTCACTCTAAAAAATGTTGTACAGGTAACAACCAGAAATGTTCTTTTGCTGTGGGCAACTGAGGGATTACAAAGACAGAGAAGACCATGTTGTGTGAATGCCTTTTTCATGGAGCTGTGTGATAGAAAAGTGTACACGACTGTCAAATTAAAATACCTGGCAGCCTATATGGCTGATGATAGATTATAGTATTGCACATTACAATTTGAAATATTCAAGGTCTTCAAGAGCTGGGGGGCTACTTTAATAATAACCACACTTTCGAACTGCATCTTAGTGAAATTACTTAGTAAAATATTGAAGTAAATATAATTATTGCAATAGCAGTGTTTTGTAATATTACAAACATCAATTTAATGATGCTGTGGAGTTCCTGGGCCACTTGAATGATTTATCTTGAGGGGCCTGATCTAAAAAGTTTGGAAATCCTTGATGTAGATTATATAATCAATGACTATGACTAAATGTTGACATTATAAAAAGTTAAGCTATTTTATACAACTTGTGTCTTTATCATACTCAAATGGAATTTTATAAAGTGAATGGTTCAAAATAAATGAGCCCCTGTGGCGTTTATTTTCATTATTTTATTTGTCACTATTATTTTAATTAAGCATATTGCACAGACTGTCTCCTAACTCTGCCCAGGGACTTTAAATAGGCCAGTGTTCTGTGAGAGTGCCACTAATTCATTTGGCCTTGATTAACTTCACCATTATGGCACTTACTAATTATGAAACTGGGGTGCAGCAAAGTGTACCTCTTATCTGTGAGAACAACACGCCATCCATCACACCCGGGCCAACCGCAACAATCAGCCATTTCCCCCATTCATTACATAAGCATTCACAAGTGTTTACCACAAACTTTGAAAACTTCAGGCAAAAATGTAATTAATTTAGAAAACTGAGATAATAACTGCCTCCAAAATTACAATTGTTTTAGATGCAAAGAGACCTTGGCAACCTCGATGTGACAAAACAAGGTATTTGTTGAAATCACTTTTGGAAATATTTTTAGACACTCGAAACAAACACATTTAAGCGATGCAAAGTATCAATGTGAATAAGAAATGATGTTGCTGTAAAATTAATAGAAACAATGATTCTAGTGGTAAAAACATGTACACAGTAGTAGTTATAGCACTAGTAAAAGTGTATAAACAGAAATGGTGGATTAAGGTATAATCTACCTTCTGTTTACAACGGTCTACTCAAACTGGCAGAGCTCAAACCAGTCAAAGGCCATTCAGGTACTTGATTACAGATTACATTAGGGTAGAACAACCTGAAACTGGGCAAATCCTCCTTTAGGGCTAAACCAATTTATCTTAGAACAGTCTAAATACTTGATTCTCATGCAAGTACCTTCAGATTGAAAATGACTTCCAGGTGACAGTTGAAACACCTCAAATTCAAAACATTGTCTAATTGACAACTAGAGCTTTCACAATACTAAAATTCAAACTCTATTTTGATATCAAGTAATTGGTTTGATACTCGATACCGATTACGATACCTCATTGATAACAAAAATGCTCTTTTTTAGATAGACTGACACAAAATAATAGCGCTTTCATTTGAATTCCCATGTAGTCTCATTCTGTTCTGATAAAGCTCAAGATTTTGTCCTGTTTCTGTGATTTTTTTTTTTTGTTCAGTATTGATACCTTCTCAAATGAATATCTAGTTTGAATACTAGTTGAAGTATCAATTAGTGTCTGATTTTCGATACTTTTGACAATCCTAATGACTACCTTTTAAACCTTTTCTACTAAAAAGCATAGTTTGACAACCTTGCTATGACAAATTACACCTAATTTGTTGAATTTACCATGGATAATATTTTTATGTGTCAAAGTCAGCACAGAAACATGTCTAAATATGTATATGAATAAGAAATAGAAGAAGCTGCAGTAAATATGACAGAAATAACGATTCTAAAGGTAATAGCATACATTGTTGAAGAAGTAGTAGTACTTATTATGATGTAAGCATGGTTGCCAATTTGCATTCACAGCCTTTCTTACAATCCAGGCTAGGTGGTTTAAGTGTCTTGTCCAAGAAAACAACAACAAAAACTGGTTGGAGCGGGATTCAAACCACCAACCCTCTAATTATAGGACAAACCACTATTGTCCCGTCTTACATTGTGGATGAGAAACAAGCTTCTTTAAGTGTATTATTAGTACAATTATTTTCCTGGAGTAAACTTTTGTACTACTTTCAAATGATTTGGACGTGTTCCGTTGACTCCCTTGAGTGCTTTTCTAAAATGAGCCTCACAGCCGAATGATACGGTCGCACTGATGTTGTTAGCGAGCTCACCTAGCTCGGCTGCAGTCTAATGCTGCTGCTGCCCTGCCAACTCTGACATCTGCTTCTCACTCCAGTCTGGCTGGAATTTCAACACTGGGGCTCAGGCTGAATGTCAACAAGATTCTGTTTTCTGCTGACTCTCTTATCTGTCTCTTATTACCTCTTATCTCTCTATTTCTACCGTGTTTAGGCGTACACAGACCAGGCATAATATAAAACTATGGCATTACTAGAGTTCCATTTGTGCTGCATCTAACTCGTGAATTTGGCCCTCATCTGTAGACTGCGGTGTGCTGTTAAGTCAGAATTGTTCATGTCAGGGCTGAAAATGCATTAATTGCACTTAAGTCCACATAACAGTAATTGGAGTAACACTGTATAATAGCTGCACCTTTAATAGCCTAAATAAAGCGTGAACAAAACCTTACTTAACAATGAACACATTGTTAACTAAGAATGATTCAGGCTTTTACTTACCCTAACCCATAAGTATTTACTAAGCCTGAATCATTTTTAATTAAATAATTGTTTATCATGAATTAAGTCTTAAGTCTCATAATTAAGGCTGTTAAGGTGTAGTTGTTTGTCTTTTTTTTCTTTTCTTTATTCGTTTATTAGGACAGTGTACAGTTACATTAAGCACAATGGCAGAGATGCTTGTACCAGATTCTAGCTTCACAGCTAATTTCCATCTGTAGTCTGTTGTTTGTTAAGGTGTAGTTATTATAAAGTGGTAATTGCGTTTAGCTTCATACAGACTTCTTCACTTTTCAATGAAAAACATCACGATAATGTTGAAACTACTTTATGACACTGATACATTAAACTTTTTTAATGTAAATATTAAGGAAAAAAAACAACCTGCAACAAATACAAGCCGAATTAAACGCTTAAGTATCTATAATTAGTCATAAAAATATAACTTATTCAAACCTCTACAGCTCAAATACTATCATACTACAAAATAATTATACAAGTGCAACGAAACAAATATTGAGCCCCAAAAATATTGTTCCAGCTATAGTATCCTAAGCAATAAGATGATATAGTAATTTATCTGGGCAGACCTAACCATTAATTCATACATTGCAGGAAATATCAAGGTTAGTTGTCCAAAGTAGTACAAAAACATACTTATTAAAAACCTATCTGATTCAAGAATATGTCATAGTGCGTCATGCCTGATCAGTACTTTCTAAGCCAAATGCGTACTAACACTAGCTCGTAGACGCTGTATCTGTCTTCTCTTCCTGTGTGCATGCTAACGCTGGCAGCTCTTGTCTTCCTGCAGGGCTGGTGTGTAAAGTCCAGTGACCCGCGAGCCTTGGGCATGAACAATGTGCCCAAGGAGGTAATCCCTGGACAGGTGAATTTACACTCTCTCCCCGTTTATCCGCAAAGTCAGAGAGCACTGGAAAACATCAAGTGTAACAAGTGTATGTCCATATCAAATCTTTGGATAAGCTTACAGTAGATTTTAGTCTAATGACAAACAATGCATATTAGGAGATTTCTAGTATGTATTTGTGTTGTAAATGCATGTATTTGTGTTCAAAGTTATGATCTATACGGCTCCACTGTGTTTTGTGACGTGTTTTGTTGTGGTATTTTCAAATGCATGCCTTAATTTCATGAATGACTGTGCATTTACTGTATGCCTGTCTTTTAAAGTTGCAAGAGAGAATACAATATAAACTAATAAGGTACAAACTACAATTGCATTGAAAAACGCAAAATGTTGGCAAATGGAGACTAAAGAGAATATTGTTTAGACCTTCTGCAGCAAATAAAAGAAAGAAAAGAAAGAAATACACTGGCTTTGATTATCTGTGTTTGTATTTAGTCATGTATTATCATCTATACTTAGAAGCAAATAACAATACATCGTTAAGTAATTGTTCTTGCTTAAAGTTGCACTTAATTAAGTAGATATTTATACCTTTCTGCCTCATAGCTTTCACAAACCCTTTGGCGCATCACTAGTAATAATGTGTATGGATGTTTGTCCATTAGCACAGGTTTAGAACAGCCACAAAAGTGCAGCAGGGGTTTTATCCGTGCACAGTCAATCAGTGCTCATCCCAAAATGTCATATAGTGACTCACACAGCTCTTTCCTACAAGTTTGAAAAGATCAAATGTCATTAGATGACGACAGCATGTAGAGGTCTTATTTGTTCACAAAGTTCTGCTTTTACAATATACTTTTCTTTACAAAATGTACTAATAATGAGATAAAAAAAAAGTCTGGTACCCCAAGACTTCTCCTGCGAAGTGAGGCTTTTTATATTTTCATGTTCTATTCATGGGTTTCAGCTTCCTGTTTATAGTTTTATAGGCTTTTGCCCATAGACATATAAATAAGTAGACACAGTTTTCAACGCTCATGCTATCGATCACTTAGCAACGCGGTATGATTTGAAGGACACAAGCTGCAGTCTCCTGTATTTTCTCTATAGGCGTTATCATTAGCCCGCAAAACACACAAGAATAATCCAGAGAGTTTCAGCTGGTACCAACCCATCGACCACATTTATGAGAGGTCGAAGCCTCATTAAAACTCATTATTGGATGTGTAAACTTAGTGGTGTTTTAGTATAGATAATACTTAGCGTGTAAAACTGTTATCTGAGCTAAAGGATAACTGACTTTAGGTAGAGATTTTTGATCTTATGTGCTTCTTGCAGCAACTAAAGATCACTGAACATTCTCTTTTACATGTAACTCATGGAGGAGAGCAGATGAATGACATAAATATCATAAAATAAAAGTTTGATATACTTTAATATGTGGATCAGCTTCACCATTCCTTTGTTTGTGAAGGAGCGTTTGATTTGACATAAGTCTGGGCAGGATCTTCCAGCTGCATCGGGCAGAGATACAGAATTTCAAGTCTATGAATGTCTATCCTTTTGCCCTTACAGAAGATATTATATTTAATTTTGAATTGTTAATTGCTATGGCAAAGGTGCTGGATTTTCATCACTCTGAAAACCATGGATAAGGCTTATAGGACATGTATTCTTGAAGTGAACGTGCCGTATATAAATTTAATGCCATACAGTGGAGCATTCCAAAGTAAGCAAAGTAATAGAATTCCCTTGTAAAAAACTGGTGGAATACTTTCTACAAAAGCCACACGGTGCATCTTTAAATGTTTCCTAAAAATAAGAATATGTTTTATGTGTGAGGAGCCTCAGCTGAATATGACTTTGCCGCTGCGTTCCCCACTGGGTCTAACTGCTCTTATTAGCTTGACGTCACCCGCAGCACAGACCTCCAGTGGGCTTGATATATTTATGTCCCATTTAGACCAGACCCAAAATAGAGCTAAAAGCCTCGTAATGATGCGGCTGTTTTGTGGTGTTAACTCGAAATGGCTCCTCTCCGATGGTTTGTTTTGTCCCCAGAGACTATTACAAATCCTTTAATGCAGCTTTAAGACTGTCACGGCTTTAAAAACAACATATAAATAGATAAAGGCATGTAAATACGCTATCATTTTGTGGAAAAGTGTGATTATTTTAGAAGTTCAACTCGAAAGGTCAAACTAATCCATTAATTGGGCATTGCATTTGTGTAGGAAGGGCATCAAAACGCAACACCATAATTATGCAAATGAAGGCTGGTGGATGTTACTATAGTGACCCTGAAATGAAAAAGTTAGATGAAATGTTGGAAATGATTCACTGGAAAATTGAAGTGATTAAAATTGAAGTGCCAAAACTGTGAAAGCCCAGTTCATTTGTGAGCAACATATAAAAATGTAGATCATATTATGAATTTTGTTTTGAAGATATACTAGAATTTTGTTTACGGTTTAAATGAAAACTACAAAAAGAGATGAGTGGAAAAAACATGAAAAAGTTGTACACATTCACTTAAGAGTATTTGATGATATTTCTGCACTTTTTAGATTTATTTTTCACACGTTTTCATTTTCTGTGTCACATTTTCTGTTTGGTCGACATAATATCATCTGACTATTGTTCTTGTGATACTCCAAAAGAATGCTGAGCACAAAATGTAAAGGTGCACCTCAATTTAATAATAATTTCATTCATAATTTACACTTGGGGAAAGTTGAATATACATGCGTAACAGACCTTTTACACACATTTAGTGAACTGTTTTAAATGTGCACTATGTTGAAGGATCTAACAACCTGCCAGTCTCCACAGTGATGTTATCGTTTCACCTGGAATGTTCCACAATATGGTATTAAACAGAAATATCTCCATGAAGACAAGCAGGTGACAGAACCAGGGCAAGTCATAGCTCAGATCTGTTTTCTACCCTTATTTCCACTGTATTTTTTTGAACGATGAACACACCTTTTATGATTAATTGCTGAGAAAATGCTAGAGAGATATGCTTCATGCTGCACTGTGGAACATTTCAGGCTAAACAACAACATCTCAAGTTACGTAGTGAACTTTTAAGTCTTCAATTCATTTCAGAACTTAATGATAATCCAAAATGCTGCTTTAGTCATCACAAGAAATGAAATGTGTCATAGTATCGAGTGTGAATGACATATGTTCATGCCAGTTGCCCTTCCTCATTTATAGCTCACTCCCGCTTGTCAGATTCATCCATACTTTTAATTAGGTTGATGTATGCATGATAAAGTATGTATTTCACTTCAAATTGAACTACATTCCCACATAAGTCCAGTTTATTGACTTGTTTACACATATATTTACTTCGTTTTTCTCTCTTTTTGTCCACAGCCCATGAACTACTCCAATCCAGTGTATGCAAAGATTTACCTGGACGGGCAAAACTGTCGAAAGCCAGTCATCAGTATTGACGAGAGGAGAGAGCTACTCCCAAAGAAACTCGAGGGGACAATTCATGAAACCGCCGCATAGCCTAACTTTACACTTTATACTTCTTTTATACCACAGTGTACAATGTATATACTGTACGTACAGAGGACAAGCAGAGTTTTCTATTCTCTATGAAGCTCTTTAGGTTTAACTTAGCATCAGCAGCATATTGTCTCTGTTGGTGTGTGGAGAATTCACTTTGACTGTTGCTTTCTTATGTGTTCGTATGTCATTTACCACACAAAAGCTGCTTTTCGCAAAGATGATACTGTGCAAAAGTTACAGGCAGAATGGTTTATTTATATTTCGATTTTTCGTTAACAGGGTCAGTAATAGGCCATGGAAAATGTGCGATTTCAGTTTGCATTACAGTAAAATATTGGTAGGGGTCATTTCCAGAATCTTGTAATGGTGTCCAACTTTGAAATTTAAATGACTCACTTTGCAACATAAAAGGTTGCATTTTGCAGTTTTACATGCTGTTATGAGGTTTTTACAATGAAACCGCAGCACCATTTTACTGTTGTCTGTGCATGGCAGTCAAGTCTGTTCCATTGTAAGACTGAAGGGCTTGGTGGCTCAATTGACAGAGCATTTACCCTTGAACTAGACTATGCATTCAGGTCTGGTCACGACTAGGGATGTCAAGATTATTCAGGACACAATTTAATCATACAAACTAAAAAAAATAATAATTCTGACCATTAAAAAGCAGAGTCAAGTCATTTAAATGCAATCTATATTACAAATACAAAAGGAAAGCTGAATAGAAAAAAGTGTTTATATCTGGCTGTTTAGGTCACATTAAAGTGCATATGACAGGTTAGACTACACATTTCACTAACACATAGTGATCACATAGTTAAGATTTTACTAAACATTTTGCCTATTTGTCCCCAGTTTGACAGTTAAGTTTATAATGTTATTTCTCAGTTGGTCATGAGCAGCAAATATGACATGTTGGCTTATTGATGACATCACTGAGGCATTTCGTTTTAAAAATACATTTACAAATTCCTGTCATTTTAAACTTTTAGGCTGCGCCCAAATGCCCACACTATTGCCTACATGTGCACTGTACCGTGGTCACGCCATTGTTAGAGCTGTCTGAATGTCCAGCAGGTGAAAAAGTAATGCACTCAAAATTTCCAAGTGTCCAGCGCTGGTCACGTGACCGCTCAAGATAGACCACAATGCATTGCGTGAGTTGTAAAAACAACGCACCATTGACCTGTGATTATGAATAAACACTTTAAACCAACCATTACACAGCAGAGTTGCTAGCATTAGCCGCTTACCTGATCTTGAGCTGTGAATAGATCCCCGTGTCAGGCAAAAAGTTGAACAATCCAGTCCGTTTGATGTTGAACGTGTTATCCATGATAAACAAAACTTGGCTGATGATTATTAGTCCATAAATTTGTGTGTGTCAAGTGAATTTGCCCTATAGTCATTACCAAACCATGACCCGCAGCGAGTACAAATAGTGATCTGTGTGTCCTAATCGCTGTGAATGAGTGCACTGTAGAGTCCGTAGAATGGGGCAGGACTATGCAGTGATTGAGGGGAACTGGGATGTAAAACTATGATAAATATTTACCACATGTGCCATCCCACAAGTAAGAATTAAAAAAAAAAAAACATGAGAACCTGTCATATAGACTTGAAATGTATCTTTTAGAGAGTTTGATTTCTTAAAGCTGTGCCCTTACCAGAGATGTATAGTAATCTATTTTTAGGCATTTGTATGGGAGAAGTACTTTACTGCCTCTTGGTCTTTGGTGTCAATAATCGTAAAGATCTGATACATTGACATCTCTAGTCATGACACATTTACCGTTGTGAGCTGAGACCCAGCGCCTTGGCAAAGGTCTCTGTATTATTTCTGCTCATATACAATTTTTTCAGAACTCCTCGCCTTAAACTTCTGCACAGTACTACACATTGGAGTACTACAATAAGCCACTAAGTACTCTAAATTGCAGTGCCCGCCCTGCCCATTAATCGTTCTTACATCGATAAAAAGGCATTGTGTATCGGATGGTTATGAGAAGACATGCTTTGAATATTGTTGGAGAAATGTACGTATAATAGAGAAATGGTTGTCCTCAAGGCTTTTCCAGCATTAGTTTGTTCATTTACACTGACGACAATAGACCTCACTATAAGCACTTAAGGTTTTGTATAACCTGAGTGGCGTTCTGTATTTCCGCTAAAGGCCATAACCTGATCGTTTCTCACGCACTCTATGTAACTCCATATTGGTCCTCCGTCTTTTCCATTTCCGTCCTTCGCAGCACCCTGTTATGACAGTGATATAGCATACCAACTTATCTTTTGGTGAAGAGATTAAAGCCCACCTTGAATGTTCTCCGATCAGTTTTCCCGACCCCGTACTGTACATTGAGAGGACAGATACTGAAAACCATATTTTTCTAGGTCTCATATGTCAACAGATGGAAATACAGTGGAGAAAGAAGTTTAAACACCGCCGTGACAAGAGAGGGTTTACCAGAGTATATGAAAACACATCTGTTACAGCGACGGAAGATGATAAATATAAGAAATTTTATAATTTTGTATTTGATTTGTATGTCGTTTCGCTGCTTGTATTTTGAAGAAATGTATTAAATGTAAGTAATTTTTATATAAAATGTGAATCAATATTGAATAAAGGGGGCTTATTTCGACTTTGTATCTTTATTATTTTTATGATATGATTTGAATATTCGTATCATTTTCTGTTATTTTAATGCTAGTTCTCATTTACTTTGTACAGAACAAATAAGAAAATGAATATATGATACATTTATGTTCAGATCTGTGCTGCCTTGACATTTGCCGATTGTGACATTTTCAACCGAGCTCATGCTGTTTTATGATAAAGGTCAATTTTGTAATCTTAACATCATTCAAACAATGGCATATTCGTAATTTTAGTGTTACATTTATTGTTGTGATTTTACAGCAAGTCAGAAATATCTTTGTAACTTCAATGTTCTACAGGCAAAACATAGCCTTTGATAAAATTGTTGAATGTAGGTTTTGCTTTGACTAATATAATCAGACCAATCTATGGTACTTTTCATGTAAGAGATACTGTATGTCATTATCAAGTATTGATTTAGGTTATTCTGGAAAAAATGTATTAATGATAGTGGATATATAAGTATACTATAATTATAAGCACGTCAGGGTTATGTAAAGTTGAATTTTACACAAAAATGGCACATATTTGGGAAATATAAATCAGAAAAAATGGATAGCACCAGGTTTAAATTTCTTGCTAAACTAGATCTTACTTACTTACTGTAAATTGGCATACAAATTCAAATGTGTCACATTTAAACATTTACACAGTTAAAACTAATAAATCAATAGATTCGTCTGTATGATTTGGTCAAAAATCTTGTTAAGTAGAAAATTATAAAGGGAGAAAAATACATTTTGATAACAGCCTTTAAAATTACAATCCCCCATATAAATCTATGGCTGTGAGTTCATTAAACAAATAAAAATCTTTAGGCAAACATTAGACAATGGTTGCTGTTTCCAGGGGACCATTTTGAGAGTGCAAACAGCACACATAACTAAAAATTGAAAGAGATTGTTTCAGACCTAATGTATTTGTCTTTTGATCATATTAGAGAAACGATGGAGAAGATAGAAGGCAAGAAATGCACTTGTGACGTTTGCTCTGAATACACCTTAAAGTGCATTTACTAAACTAATGAAAGGTTACCACACAACACAAACGTCAGTCTGCCAACCGCACACACAGACCACTAATCCAATATAATATCACACAAAGGCATCACGGAGAATTCCTCCAAGGTTATTCCTCATTGATAGTTTGGGTGAGAGAGAAGACCTTTGACAAGCATCTGTTCATTTGTTCCAGTCATTCCTCTGTGGCTTGACCTCTCTCCGTCAAACCACCCACTCAACCCTGAAACTCATTTACCACTCTGAGATCAACTACCCTCTAGCAATAGTCTGTCAGGTGCACTGCTGCAGTAGTAGTAGTAGTAGTAGTAGTAGTAGTAGAAACCAAGGTAGATTATCTTTTTTTTTTAACATTGTATTGATCTAAAATGGCTTGGAAACAGAAACAGGTACATTTACTTCCTGTTCAGAACTGCAGAACTGTAAAAAAAAATAAATGTTCAATAATCATAGCTATTGGTGGCTTTCAAATGTGATGATGTCATACTCCCAGATGGGGGAAAGAGCACGTTTTTTTGTTTTTTTTTAACTAATTACGTTTCTAATTACGAATTTTCAAAATGCAAATTCCCAAAATTTCAATTTGATAATTTCTATCACTAGACTAGACCAAAGAACTTGCCGCATTTTATCTACATTTATTGTTATCAGTGCCCCATTTGTATTAAATATTATCGGCCGATAGAATGCAGTGATGTCATCTGAAACCCAGCAATAGTCGCTCCATGCATCGGTGATTCATGTCCGTGTCTGTTCAGAAGAAGTGGTGGCTGATGGGACATTTCCTTCCTCCCCCCCGCGGTGCACAGGAAGGCACACCCACTCCATTATGTTTCCGACTCGGCATCAGGCAGGCAGGAATGTCAATTTGCGCTCTCCTCTGTCTGTCCAAGCTCTTCACTTCGATCTCCATGGCAACGGGAGAGGTTGTGCATCAGATCTGGAGATGAAGGAAAAGTACAGCACAAAAGGTTTTATCTGTAATTGTCTCCAGACGCGCCGGATGAGTGGGTTTATTGTAAAAAGAACGATGTATACAATTTTTAAATCACACGGTTATGCTTTTTCAAGTGTCAGCTTTTAGTGTATACAATGTAACTCCAATTAAGCCAAGTGATTTCCCTTGTGGAGTTAAGTATGTCTTGGTTTAAGAGTTTGAAAGATGTTTGAAATGTTCTTGTTCGGAGAATCTTTGAAAGTAAATTTTGTGGCATTGCAGTCATCAAAATTATTTCCTCAAATGTTCAAACTATCCTTTCAAAGGAAAAGTTTGATTCAAAAAACAGATATATTTTCATTCATTTCATTAATTTTCTAAAAACATATTTCAGTTCAGTTAATTTAAATTCAGTGATAAGAAATGTTACCATTCATTACTAATCTAAAAATGTCACACGTTTGCTCCTGTGAGGGCATAAAGGAAAAAAAATCCATCACAGAATTAAATAAAATGTTCAATACCTGATTTAAACAAGACCCATTTAGAATTTCGACCCAGAAAATGTAAAGGAAAAAAGTAACACAAAACAGTAACACAAATAGCTATTATTAAGGTGGGTCACTACAGGTGAATAGGAAAAAATCTTACATTTAAAGATATCAATTTGTAACTTCTCCTGTATTTTTCTCACATAAATGTAAAAAAAAAAATCATTTTTCCATCATGTCATGTTTTCATGTAGAAATAAGGCAAAAATGGCCAGAAATACACATATTTGGGACATATAAACCTGAAAAATGTACAGAACCGGGTTTAAATTTCTTGTTTCATTTTGTACACATATTCATTTTAGTTAGGATTTTGGATATCTTATATAGTTTTTTTTATTAAACTAGACTGAAAATTGTCCGAAAAATTCAAATTTTGCCTCATTATTCATTTATTTTTTACTTAAAACGCCAATAAATCAGTTTTTTGAACTAGATATGAAAAAATCCTTCTGTATGTTTTGTCAAACTCTTGTTGAGTCTAAGTTTGTAAAAAGTTTGTTGTGTGTAGGAGCTACTTTAAGGCTGATCTTTATGTCTCTGCGGGAGAAAAATGCATTTGAAGAAAACGGCCTTTGAAGTTTCAATGTCCAGAGAAATCTATGGAAAAAGTGGATTAAATTGAAGAATAAATCATGTTAAAGAGCAGATTGGACAGGTTTGTTGTTTCCACATGAAAGCCGATATGTTGCAAGAGCAAACTGACCAAAAAACCTGTAGTGCCTTGAACAAGTTATTAAAAAAAATGGCAAACGTTAGATCTACCCAACTCAATATAGAAATAATTAATGAACTAAAAGCATGACATGGAAGTGATAACAATGAAATTTTACTGGAAATTTTACACCCAATTAGATTTGACATGATTGAAAAACAGTTGGGTTTTTTTTTCACTGTTGTAAAAATGTAAGTTCGCTGTAAAACCACATAAGGAACAAACAACTCCATGTGCCACCCCTGCTTTAGTTTGCATGTTTGTTTCAGTAGCACTTATTTTACTTTTGCTTGTGATTGAACTACCTGTTTATCCATTCTGACATTTCTTAAAGAACACAATGATGAAAACCTAACTTGCCAGGTTTACAATCCTCTCCAGCGTTGTTATTAAGACTGTGGGCACGTTTCCCCCGCACCTGTCACCTGATCCCCGTGTGTACCACCAAACCTGTGCGTGCTGGTTAAACAGAGCCCGGCTCCAGCCACACCAATGCAGTTATTGATACTAATTATTATAATCATCCGTCTCCCTTTCCAGCTCGGAAGTTAATTACAGCCGCAGTCATTTCCACAAAGTGCCGGCCCTTTTTGCAGACGGTGTGACACGCAGGAGTTCAATGACGCACGGTCTATTGATCCGAGGGCGTCTTTAGGGGCTTCGTATGAAATTGCAGTATTGATATTCACCTGCAGTGGGCCACAGCCTTTTCAATTACACCTGTCTGTGTCGCGGTCGCACTGATGGATGTCACTATCGGGTGTTTCAATGGACTGTGATATGTAATGCTTTAGGTACCGCCATCGTGGAATTGTAAAACACATTAGAATAATATTTAACACGTCTTGTCGATGAAGATGGGACGTTACCGATGAGAGGGTGGATTCACACTCTGATACGCTGGACGGTCTGGACAAGCTGCAGCCCATTTGGGAGAACAAGGTACAGTCCGTATAACTCAGCAAACAGTTAGTAAACCTATAGATATTCAAATGTAAACTGTAAACTTCACACTAAAGTATTCTCACACTAAATGCCAGATGGTGAATGGTCAAAATGATGTTGCACTTTTCTACATTCAAGGCACTCGAAGCGCTTTACATCAAGGAACCATTCACCCATTTACACACGTTCACACACCAGAGAAAAGACACTGAAGTTGAAGAAGGTTAAGTGCATTGCTCAAGGACACAGCGACAATAATCATCTGTGAAAGCTGGTGGATCTGACCATTCAACAATGTTTTCGTGCCAAGAGCGGGATTTGAGCTGTCGACCTGTGGATCAGAGGACGAGCACTTACATCGTTTGTTATTTTCTTGTTTTATTCTCACTGGTGTCAAGCGCTACCGACGAACAAGAAAGATGCTAATTTGACCAATAACGTTTCATTTAGGATGTTCACTTTAATTGCTGGAAACTATTACTTAGTAACTGTTTCATCGTCATCATCATCAGTCCTTCTCAAGTTAGTTGTGGCGTCCCCAACAGATCTCCAATCCTGGCTCTGCTGATCTTTTCCATTTTCTTGATGCAGGTCCAAAATAGCCCGAAAATACAGGATTGAGACCACGAATTTGGACTGTGGGCCTAGGAACAACTTCCCACTACACCGGATGTTTCTAATTGTGTGTTCAATGTCTTTTTTGACAATTTTGGTGCAAACTATGAAGATTTGCAGCTTTCTTAAATAAGATAAGTTTTAGTGAAATGTTGTTGTCATATGCACTTTGTCTTTTTACTCATTGCAACTTCACACACTGCAACTTTATAAATCTCATTTTATTTACTATCACACAGAAACATGATGTTCCAAAGTGTGACATTAAAGTTATTATTGTACATTTAGTCAAAAACATTTATGTAGATGATTTTAATGCCACATTCAGTAACATTCCAGGCAAATCAATGACATCGCTATGAAAACGAATTATTGACTTTAATTTAACCAGGATAGTGTAACAAACTGTTATTCAAAGGAGTCACACCGGGACCTTCTTGCTGTGAAGCTGAAGTGCTAACCGCTGTACCACCGCATCGCCCAAACCAACAGACAACATGCAGTAAACCCTGCACCTTTAAAGAAAAGTCCTGCTGGAGTTGTTTGGAGTCGTCTCAATAGACCAGCGACGGGAACTTGAGTCTGACCTCACTTTTTATATGCAAATCCATTCAAAGCTGGTATAATAAAAGTGCACTATATCTGGGCTGTTAAAATGAGCATTTGGCCCGAGCCATTCAGTCTCAGGGTCTATGAAAAGAGGAGGACATTTCAAAACAAACTCCCCAAGTATGAGAAGAGTATCTTGCCATCTTCCTCTCTCTCTCTCCACCTTTTTGCTATTGATTTATTGTCTCTTTTCCACTTAGCAAGCATCACCATTCGCCTGCATAAACATCAGAAAAACCCCCAGGGCTCATCTCTCGGACAGAATCAATAAGTGCAGGAGTCGTATTCACATTATAAACAACGGATCGTGCATACACATAGGCTGGTGTAAGGGGAAGAGAGAGAGAGAGAGAGAGAGGGCGGATGGTTCAATGCAACACATATGTGGTTGTTATCACCTCAGCGTCATAGGTTCTTTTCCCGGCAATGGTAATTTGATAATTGTCTCTCTCCCCATTTCACTTTTCATCTGTCCTGTCCAAGAAAGCCTTCAAAAATGATTAAATAAATCGAGAGACTGAGAGAGATATGAAGGAAAAAGATAGAAATAAACCTAAGCCAGGGTAAAGGAGACAGAAAGGGAGAAAGAGAGAGGGAACTACACCTGTACAAGGGAGTGTAGCAGAGAGGAGAGAAATGCATGTGAAATATATGTAAAAGAGGA
Source organism: Rhinogobius similis (assembly GCA_019453435.1). Taxonomy (NCBI): domain Eukaryota; kingdom Metazoa; phylum Chordata; class Actinopteri; order Gobiiformes; family Gobiidae; genus Rhinogobius; species Rhinogobius similis. The sequence continues at coordinate 17,011,476 of CM033633.1, read as the reverse complement.
GAGAGAGAGACAGGTAGAGAGTCAGAGAGAGAGAGTCAGGGAGAGCGAGAGAGAAAGAGACAGATATAGAGAGAGACTGACACAGAGAGAGAGAGAGAGAGTCAGAGAGAGGAAGAGAGAAAGAGACGGATAGAGAGAGAGAAAGAGAGTCAGAGAGAATGAGAGAGAAACAGACAGAGTAAGAGAGAGACTGACAGAGAGAGAGACAGAGTCAGAGAGAGCAAGAGAAAAAGAGACAGAGTGAGAGGGAGACTGACAGAGAGAGATAGAGTCAGAGAGAGCAAGAGAGAAAGAGACAGATAGAGAGAGAGACTGACACAGAGAGAGTCAGAGAGAGCAAGAGAGAAAGAGAGTAAGAGAGAAAGAGACAGAGAGAGAGGGAGATACTGACACAGAGAGAGAGTCAGAGAGAGCAAGAGAGAAAGAGACAGAAAGAGATAGCGAAAGAGAGTCAGAGAGAGTGAGAGAGGGAGACTGACAGAGGGAGAGGGAGAGAGAGTCAGAGTCAGTGAGAGAGAGACTGACAGAGGGAGTAAGAGAGCGTCAGAGAGAGCGAGAGAGACTGACAGGGAGAGAGAGAGACAGAGAGAGAGATACCCGTAGGTCAATATAAGGGAGTGAGGTGAAGATGGAGAGAGGGAGTAAGAGACGGGGAGGAAGTATAGACAAAAACACGCAGGCCAGTGTAAGGGGAGCGAGAAAGAGACAGAGAAAGAAAGAAGATGTGTCTGAGAGAGCATAGAGGAGGGAGAGGGAGAGAGAGAGCTGTATAAGAGAGCAAAGTGGAGGGAGAGAAAGAGAGAGAGAGGGGGAGCATACATTAGGCCAGTGCACAGAGAGGAAACAGGTGAGGAGAGGGAGGGAGATGGCTGCCACATACAGTCTGAGAGGCTGATGGTTTGTCACTGTCATGAGATGAGATCTGGGTGAACTTGGGGTGAACTGAACAGAAAGTTTCAAGATACAAAATATATGTATAATAAGAGACTTTGTTTACATGCATTTTTATGTAACAACAGGGCAAAAGGGCAACAGAGTAAAACATATGCTTGCTGTTAAAATAAGGTCAAGTAAAAGTAAGATACTCATTGGCAAAATAGAAAAGCAGTCAAATAAATAGCCATGAAAACGTCTTGCCATAAAAACTGGCACAGACCCTTTGGATTCTGAGACAATGACCACCACATAATCCAAGAGAGAGACGTATTGATTCATAAAAGACACTTTGTGAATGAAAATGCTCCCACTCCGGTAAAACCACTTGTTTTTCCAGCTTTTCTCACAAACTGCGGATCGCCTCCCTCTCAACTCCCGGCTATTTCCTGGTTGTATTTACATGCAGGGCAGTGGAGGCCGGTGAAAGTCCAGACCAAACCTTGACTAATGACCGGATTAAAGAAGGAAACCTCTCTGAATGGTAATCCCCACAGTGAAAGCCAGCCACACTTTTTTACTAAGCAACAACAATAAATCAGGGATTGTGTGCTATCTTTTGTGTCGTCCTTGTTTCTCTAAGCTGGTGGTGCACAAAGCCATTACTTTATTCTGGGTGTGTGACTTTTGTATTGACTTGGATGCTCTTTTGTAAAGCTGGATCTTGAACTGGGCTGAATAAAAGCCACAGGGATGATCAAACAAGATAAACAAGGAAGAGGAATGCATTTGGTTATTGCTCATTTGCTTGATTAGATTAACCTACATGTGCAGTTAACACGGTGACCTTTATATTCTGCTGTGTGCTTCAGTGACATTGCAGGAGGCATTAACCATAATGGAGATATAAGTAAATTTCCCATTCATGTTTGCTGTAAACATTTTGGAAAACATTCAAATATTAAAGCACAATAGAGTCTAACTATCTAGGTGTTAACTCATGTTGATAATGCAGCAGTTTTCTGTCCAAAAAGCAAATTTAAAATATGGCAATATGTCTTTATAACTTAGCGATTTGTAAAGTTTCTAAACTAAACTATATTTGAAATACAGTTATATGTGGAATTTTGGAGACATATTTTTTTTATTTTGTCTTTATTGACTTAAATTAAATTATAGATCTTGGTTATTAGTTACCACAAAGCTAGTTACACCCCTGCAAGCTTTCTAACTTATTTGCTTTTGATTTTATTTACTTTATATTTATAAAGGCTATTTGGGAAATGGGAAAACTGAATGGGAAATGTATTTCCGTACCCTGAAAGTGGTCAAGGTTGAGCTCCATACAGATGGTACAAAACATATTTCAAAATGGCTTGCAGGTTTCCGTTTCCAAGTCACTCGGAATAGGTCAAATTCACTGGAGACTGGACATAAACAGCAAGCAATAAAAATATGTTTTCATTCACCTTGCTTTCCACGATTTAAATGCATTTTACCTGAAAGGAAAATATATTATTTGTACCCTATGATTCCCCTGTGTGCATATTTACTACATAGTTGTGTCACCAGGAACCTTTGTAATGGTGTTTGGTTCCCAGTGGGACTCTTTTAGCTGGAGAACACATGGGAGACAGAGGAACATGGATGTATTAAATGAACTGGATAAGGTACGCCCCCTCTGTCTGTGGTCCCAGATTGATTTGTGGCCGTGCGAGGTACTGCAGCCTCTTGGAACCAGCCTTTTTCTATAATTGCACATTATAATTGCAGACAGTACTGAATTATTATCGGTATTTAAATAAAATAGAAGGAAATGTTCTTTTCTACTGTTTCTAAAATCACCGAAATTACCGTTTTTATATGAAGTGGGGGATTGTCGTCACGTGGCGCCCTAAAACAAAGATGGCAGCCTCCGTTTCAGGAAGTAAAACAAAGATGGCAGCCATCGTTTCAGGAAGTAAAACAAAGATGTCAGCCTTCGTATCAGGAAGTAAATGCGGAAGTAAGAAACTTTTTTGGGGTCATGCGCCAATGAGCACACTCCATAGGGATAAACAGGACGGCCATCTTGGATTCATCTTCCAGGTTTTATTATAGTTCTATGCAGAGGAAAAGATACAGGTGAGGTGTGCACTCTTTTCTTGAAAATACTATACAAATAGTTGAAAATAATCAAATGTTTTTGTGCAACTAAATGTAAACCTGTTGCATAATGTTTAGGGAGTAGTTAGATTTAATAAATGTATCTTTAGTCTGTTTGGCTGCATGAAGCCAGAGCTCAGACACAATGTGAAAGCAACATTGCAAAACAGCCTGCAATTTGCACAACAATCTTTTAAACACCAAACAGAACATTGCTAAACTTGGTGTTGATTTTTTCTTGTGTTAGTACAGGCATTTTTTTTTTTAATTATTATTATTATTTTTTTAACATAATTTCAAGTTTAATTTTCCAGTGACAAAATGAAGCATTTGAATTTTGACTGAGGGTGATTACATACTATTTAACTTTCAATCATCTTTGACACTTGGACAGATGCTCTATAAAATCAAATATCTGAACCACATTTTAAAATCGCACTCTGTCATTCAAGTTCCCATAGCAACTGTCACTCATTCATTGTTTGCGCCTGCTTTTACTGCCGCTCTACGCTCAGCTCGGAGAAAGTAAGACTTGTGTAATTTTAACTTAGTACCAACGAATCAAATGGACAGGGGTTGTACGATGCCTGGAAAACCATATACAGTAGCCTTGCCTGGTCAGCCAAGACCACACACTTTGACAATACCTTTTGATCTGGAACCACAGCCTCGATTTCACATGTCTAAACAAAAAATTATGGCGACTTACAAGTACAAAAAGAAAACCAAACTGGATTGGACTGGATTTATGTAGAATCAACACGCCAAGCACTAAACTAAAAATGATCTCATTAATGTTCCTCCTGTTTATGAGGTCCACTCCCTTTGAGCACGCAGAAAACATTTTGTTTCAGTTTCAAAGGTAGATTTTCAGAGGTCTCAAAGTTCGAACCCCCAGTGCCACAGTCCAGTGGTTCACAACCTTTTTAACCAGTGCATGCATCGGTGACCCCTAACTGACAAACTACAGTCATATAAAAATATATATATTACAATATATTATATGTTATGCTATTATAATATTACACTTAAAATATTTGAACAGTAATCAGTTGCCAATGAAAAATTTGAACTTTTCTTCTAATAAGACAGATGTAAAAATGGTATGAGCTCATTTACCTGACATGTTTCAGTGGAAGGACTTCTGCCTTTGTAAGATGTCTGATCACCGTGTGTCTTTTTTTACATCTGTCTTATTAGAAGAAAATCACAATTTAATATGTAAAAGAAGACAGAGTGAAGAAATTCCACATGTCATCCCTGCAGACCAATTTTGCTTTCAAGCTTTGGGGACACCAAATTTGGGAATTACTGTGCCTATAGTCTGACCAAATTTTGACAAAAACAAACAAAAATACTGTAGATGTGTTTAATGTTTTCCCTCCGTATTTAAATGACGCGTTACTGCTCACTCCACCTTAGCTAACCCTGGCACAGATGGTTGGGGACTCAACAAGCGCCTCTTGATTACCTCTCTATAAAACAGAATGAAGAGTGTTGGTTTGTGGGGTTTTTTTGTGCGCAGCTCCGGAAAGGCCCCTGTTCCGAGGTCCAGCACATTGGATTGTACACAGAGTAGCCACATCTGACCTATTAGTCACACACTGACCACCTCCATGGACCATTACACGTGATGGATTTGCAGAGGCCTGGGAAGTGCGTGCCAAGCTTGTATCTCCCTTGTCGAATGCATCCTTGAAAAAAAAGACTCTAAAAGTAGCTCTAGGCTGGCTTTTATCTCTCTATTCCTCCCTTGCCAAATTGCACAGGAGCTCTGGCAGCCTGTCTCCAGCCCTGATCTGGGGAAGGCGCATGCGAGGTGGCCCAAAATGGCAGCTCAAATGTGAAGTGTACGCCGGAGAGTAAACAGCAGCCTGCCGCGGACACAATTGGCCTGTCCCGGGTTGTGCAGTAATTGCGCTATTGGTTTAAATCCGTTCCTCGTGACAGCCACGCGAGGTCCCTGCCAAGCGCGTACACCAGGCAGAGGCAGCAGATGTTGGAGGAAATGATATGTCTCCAGTCTTTGTTACTGGGGGCCCGGGAGCGGTGGGGTTCGAGGGGGGTGTTGGGCTGACCCTTATTTGTGCTGTGGGAGAGAGACAGAAGTGCCACAGCGTCGGAGTTACTGTGACTCTGGGTCTATACGGAGCCGACGACAGAATGGAGAAAGTATATGTAAGATAATGCTAATCCCGGTGACATTAGAGAAGACACGTTTTACAGTGGGGAGCGCGGACTGGATTATTTGGGATTTGTCAAAGCAGTTCTGTCATTTTTGTTATATTTATACATGTAGCAAATGAGGCAACGTGGCTCTTTCTGTGATCGTTCTCTCACTAACTCAACGGTTTGATCCAGGGTTGAATTGGTTTATAAATCGTCCACCAACTTTATGTATTAAGGAATAGTGTGTGTGCTTGTTTGTGTGTGTGGGCGGGTAAACATAACCCTGTATTTATGGTGACCCGCCTCACTCTTCCTCTTAAAATTTGATCAACAACATGATTTAAAAGTTCAGATATGGGTTAAAATAGTTTAAGGTTAGGATTGGTCTCCTGGATATTATTCTATTCAGTTCATTTACAATTCTGATTGTTCTAATAAACATTGGGATTGAGACTTGAGTTTCGATTTCTGTTCAAAGTTTGCATTTTAAGCATGTTAATTAGCATCAACAATAAAAACAAAACTGAAATGTGAACTGCTAATACAAGAATCTTGCGCACCTCAGAACATTTATGTATCAACATTAGCAAGTTTTATACACAATGAGTCATGATCTTTGATTGGCTGATTGTGACCATTCAAATTGCAATTAGGGCATATCTTACTGCCCTAATTTGATTTTCCAAAACAAAACAGTGGCGAGAATTATGTAAAAAAAATGTAATCTAGCACCATCATGGACTTAAGCAGTGGTTCTCAAACTTTTTCAGTCGCGACCCCGAAAATGAAAATAGTTAACAATCGTGACCCCCAAACACAAAAAATGGGTGACACACAAAGTGAAAAATTTGCCTTATAACTAATGTTTGATTTTATTTTGAGGATATAGACTTAGAAAAATGACTTTGCTTGGCCGACAAATAGGAATCTACATTTAACACTGCATTTGAAGGGTGTCAAGCCTTATCTGGGGACCCCTGGAAATCATTTTGTGACCCCTAGTTTGAGAACCACTGGACTAAAGTAGGTTTCTACGTGTCATTTAAAGGTGCTGTACCTGAATTTAACCGTTTTGAAACATGAAAAGTGCTTCTAAATATTTAGGACGCTGGGACTGCATTAGGTGAACGACACATGTCACTGCTGTACAGACTTTAACTGGAACTAGTTCTGTTTTTCACGTGAACAATCAGGGCCTTTAAAGGTTCCCAAGAGGTGGGTCTGCCACCTGGTTATCTCCTTGGAGATGTTTGCATTTTGCCTTGAATGTTCCACAATATGGAAGTAAACCTATCCATTTTACATGTACTCAATTACACATGTTTTTATAACTAAGAATACCTTGAAAAACATATATTCTTAGTTTGAGTGCAGTTGCCTCTCCACAGATCTGACCTGTAACCTGGCCTGGTGCTGCGGCCCACTTGTCTCCATGGAGATAAATAAGCAAATATCATACTGTGGAACTCTCTAGCCTAGTGGTTTCCAACCTTTTATGAAACACAGCACAGTTTTTTGTTGTTGTTGAGATTATTATGCAGCACACCACCTACTACAACATTAAATCAGGCTTTTTAGGGGGAAAAATATATATAATGTGGTAAATAATGTTCCTTTAATCTTTTAATTTGACAGTGTGATGGGTTTGCTTTCTTTATTGGATCCAAAGTTTGCTTAGGACACTTCAATTAAACCCATGAGTGAATCTGTTGACTCAAACTTTTCAAGGCACACTGTCCCATCACACTGTTTGGAAATCAAGGCTCCAGGCTAAGCACCAGAAGAGTTATGTAAAAGAAAAATATGTATCCTTTTTGCATGATCTCCCAATGTAAATGAACATGAAAGCATATATTTTGAACAGTGTAATTCACATACCGGGGTCTGTTTATGTTATTTTCTACTTATTCTCTTTCTACCTGCAGTTAGACCAGCCCTGACTTGGCGAGAGTTGATACTTTGCTTTGATTAGACTGAACATGTTTGCTGAGGTGTAAAAATCTGATCCAATTCTACGCCAACATGGCACGTTCTCCAGATGCCAACATATGCAAAAGGAGCCAAATCACCAACGCAGAAATGCTAACTTTTTCCCTTTTAGTAATTAGGTTAACAGACATTTGGCATTTAATGGGTCAATGGAAGAAGAGGATTAGAAAATGTCTTGTCTTGCATATCTACACCAATGAACACAATTTGTAGCATAGTGACAGAGTTGGCAAGAATCCTGGCACGGTGCCTTTTAATTTCGGACTTGGAAAGAGACGATCAGGCTTGTTTGTCCCTTTTAAACTAATCACAATGGCAAAGCAATTATGATCCGACAGGAAGACACAAAATTATGTTGGAGAACGCGTCGCAAACTTTGAGTATACGATCTGACTTGTGTTGACTTTGCAATTGCCAAGTCACTCGCACGGAAGAGTTATTTGCAATCCTGTTTGTCAAGGCTCTGGAAGAGTTGTTTTACTTGTCCATGTGGTATTCAAATTGGTGCAGGTGGCAGCGTGGTTTCGTCAGCTTATGGTTCAAGCCCGACCTTTGTGTCCTTGGGCAAAGGTCACCGTACTTGTACTTGTTTTTTGTCCTCATATGGATTGGTCTTTTTTAGTTCTTTTTTTTTTAAATATATATATCAATCCTATTAGTTGAAAGTTGTGCAATCTTCCTGGGTCCATTGTAATTGGTTTTGTTTTAATTGTTTTTGTTGTAATTATTTGTGTTTTAACAATACAAATGCAATAATTGTTATTGCTTTTTAAATTGCATGATATTTCATTATCAAATCAAATCATATTTCTTTGTAAATAATGCTTCTTGAATATCAGTTTATAGTTGAATACAGTGAGCATTTACAGGCCACGATGTATTGTAAAACCCATAATCTTGATTTTTCATTAAATTTGGTACCACTGTATAATAACTACATCTTAATTTGCCTTAACAAAGCATGAGCACAAGGGTTAGGGTTAGGATTAGAGTATTAGTTAAATAGTTTCCTAGCCTGAATCATAAACTATTTGTTCACTATGAATTAAGTGTTTGTTCATGCTTTACTAAGGCAGGAAGGTTATTATAAAGTGTTTCCTCAAATTATATTGTTTTGTTTTTTAATCGTTGCCATTCAACACAAACATTATCCCAATTTATTCTTCAAATTCCAAACTCCAAACCCAAAGGTGTTTACAGACAGAAAAATGGGCTATGGACCTCTCAATCATAAAGACCCAAGCTGTCATTGACTATTACACAAGACAGAACGTTATCTCGATAAAAATGTGATTCATTGTCTAGTCCTTTTAAAACCAGAATGTATGGCGAAGAGTGCAGTCTGTTGTGTGTGCTAGTCCCACGTAGTCATAAGCAATGCGGCCCACTTGTAAGCAATTTGTCATTTCTGAGCAACCTATTTTGAAGTGCCATCTTATTTTCCAAGCCATTTTCCTTGTTGCATTTTGAAAAATTGACCACAAATGCACTGCTGTTATTGGGCACTAAGAGGCCCTGGATACATTTAGGTTTTAGATTTGGTTGTTTTGGTCGAGCTGAAATGAGTCCCAAGGCCGAGCTTTATTTCATTTCATGTTCAAACTTTGACTTTGAGTGTTTGTGTCCATGTGTTGCTGGTCCAAATCGGCACACAAAATTGGTCTCCGTGGAAACTGTGGTTGGAAAAACAAAACAAAAAACATATTTGCCATAGTCCTGTTGTTGTGCTCGGGCTGAATAAGGCTCACGTCGCACATACAGAAATAATGCTGTTTTGTGGGGCATAATGGAGCTTCCTGGAGGACAGAAATAATGCTGTTTGTCAGGGTTGCTATGAGGTGGACCTTCTGTTAGCGACTTGTGTTTAAAATGAAATTATACACGCATTTTAACTTGCTTTATTGTTGCATCTGAAACAAATAATCCATTGCTTTCATTGCTGCAAAGCCCTGTATCCCAAGGCTGTTTGATATTGTTCATAGATGGACTGTATCTAATCTACTGTACAGATAAATGTAAATTGCTTCTTTGCGCCGGGCCTATATTGTTTTAAAATGGACCACATGCGTATGAATTATGTATGAGCGTATAAGTAAAACAAAGTTGGAGAAGTTCTATGTACACAATGTAATATGAAGTTTTAGCAGTGTCTTGGGGTTGGATTGTTCATCTCGTCGCAAATCCTTTCTAGTTTCTACCTGAGCTGTGAACTTTAACTTTACATTTGTACTTTGGGAATTGATGCTCATGAAAACATCTCTGATCTGCAGAAGTGTACAATACCTTACCTTTTATGGACAGTGCACTTACAATTTCAAAATCAATAGCCTAAATCCATCAGCTGCTTAAAGGCGTTGATTAGTACTGTCTTTAAAACTTGAAAAACAGAACTTGTTCATAATAAACAGTTTACAGTCAGTATTTTGTTAATGTATACCTACCATCCTAATTATTCACCACGATAAGTTCATAAGAGCTTTTCACAACTTTCAGAGGCCAGAGCGTAGCTGTCAGAATAAAGATGACAACAATAAGCATGCTAACATTGCACTCTCTCAGACAATACATTGCTTTATGATTAAATGCAAACAGCGCACAGCAGTGTCATTTTGACCCCAAGAGCTGCTTTTACAAAAACAAATTCAGGGAAAAAATTGGGTACAGACATTTTTTTTCTTTACAAAAAAGGTTTCAAAGATAGTCATCTGGACAATATTTTAAAAATCAAGACTTACAGCAGAGTATAAATACTGCTACAGTAATAGTATTTCTATCACGCATGGAGGTCGAAATGTCTAGCTTTCTAAAACATTGTTCCGATGATTACCTTTGAAACCTTCAAAACCTTTTCCGAAATTTGCCAGGGATTACCTTGAGTTATTTGTAAGTTTTAATTTTGGTAATTCATTACTTTGAATTACTTTGTGTAAGAATTGTGCTTTAGAAAAACTTACTAGGATCTACACAATATGTTTTCTTTCAGATGTCCACAAACCTTGTCAATGACTTCTCCACATCTGCATCACAGCCTTTCTTTCTTACAGTCTCCACTTCATCCTCTCCGCTCCTCACATCCTGGAGCAGACTTCCTCCTCGTCTCCTCCGCTCCGTCTCCCCCGTCTCCCCCATCTCCAGGTGAGTAATCTGAGAGGCCACTCGCCGCACTGACCGGCTGGACTTGCACCTGCTCCACCTGCGTGCGTGGGACCGGGGCCAAGGCTGTTTGTCTTATCGGCTCCTCGGCTCCAACCAGATGCCACTGATCATTAAGGAGCTGTTGACAAGCACAACACATTGCATCGTGGGTAATGAAGTCTTTATGAAATGGATTATCCACTAGTCTCCCAAGTGTACGTCGCACACATCTGGTCTTTACTACCTGAAATTACTTCGTCTAACCAAAAACCTCAAAGTTAATGAAAAAAAAAATCAGAACTCCGACAGCACTGATTTTTTTACAAAACAATCCTTGCTGAGTTTTCCTCATCTGAAAACTTCTGACACAATAATTACTATATTGAGTTATCAATTCAATAAATGAAAGCTGGAACAATATATTCTGGGGCTCAATATTTATCGTGTGTACATTTTCTTTGCAATAGTGAGTTATTTTTTTTTCATTATTTTTTTGTCATATTAAATTATTTTGTGCTTGTATAGGGTTCAATAAGTAACATTTATGGCTAATTATTTTTTTGTCATTCTGCCATTTATTTGTTGCAGCTGACATAAAAAAAAAAAGATTTCACTTAGATTATTCTGCTTGGTTATTGTGTCCCCCTCGTACCCCTTGTGCTCTCTTCAGTTGAGAGCAATATACTTTTTCGTATCAGGAAAAAAATACTTATTTTATTTAAAAATGCAAAATGCATACATTGTATGTTGAGTGATGTTATAGACCACCAATGAAAGTTTCATAGCGATGAAATAAAAAATAAAATAAAAATGTTCAGGTAAACAAAAATATAAAGAATGTATTTCAAATTTGGGAATATTGATTTATTTGGTTGAGAATCTGTAATTTCCTATACATTATTCAGTATCGATAAATGATATTTAGCCATAATACGCCCATCACTGTCAACCTTTAGAGCGGGTGTGTTTACCTAGGCTTTGTTCACACTTAAACCACATCAAAAATGGGACTAAACAATAGAGCAACACGATTTGGGAAAAATATCTAATGACCAGTATTGCGATTTATGTTTTAATAATGGCATACTGTTCATTTTAACACAAATAGAAGACAGAAACAATGAAATATGAACTGACAAACAAACAAAACGTCACTTTTTATCATGTTTTTTTTTGCTTATAGTAGCATTTTAGGAACTTTTAGTCATAATTTTGTCACTTTTAGTCACGTTTTTGTCGCATGTTTCTCACTTTTACATGGATTTTTGTCCTTCTTAGTCCAATTCATGTCTCTTTTAGATGCATTTTTTTGCTTTTAGTCGTGTTTTTGTCGCTTCTTTCAGAACATGTTTTGACAAATCGAAACTACAGGGTTAGCACTTAAAACAGGATAGTTTGTTGTTTGTGAAAAAAATTATTGCACTTTAAAAACTGTAGCCTTTGCAATGTGGTGCTCTTTTAAACTGTCTTGAGCCGTATGCAAATCTGCACCAGACCAAGACTAAATTGGGATCAAAGTAGGACCAAAACAAGACAAGTATGAACGCAGCAGGTAGTTCGTACAAATATACCTCATTATATATGTCAGTTACAGCTGTATTACTTGAAAATGCTGCATAATTTGCCTTATAAAGCATTCAATCACATCTTCTCTCACCACCATCTCATGTTGTTCCACTAATGCCTTCTCCGGAGCTCGAACTTGGTCCATGTGCTCTGAAACGTGCCACTGTCCTGCCCCCCGCTGTTGTCATGACGCCTCACACTGAACAATCGTCATTATTGTGAGCCGTTCAGGCCGCGGCCATATGCTGCTCCCCCCGGCGCGGCCCATTGCTGTAAACAGAGTCGAAACGATAATGGCGCAAAGTGACACCCGTGGAGAGACCTTGTGTTCTCCTCACATCTGAGCCGCGCATTTTAACAACTCAAACTTCTGCCACTTCCGACAACAGAAGGGCTTCAGGGAGTCGTGCATGTTTACTGCACTTTTTAGAAGAGTAAACAAAACAAAAACAACATCTATTTGGACTAAAAAGGCAGTTTGTTGCCAAGTTTAATGCACACTTGTCCATTATAGGAGTATTAAATAGTTTGTCGCAGTGTTTTCATACTGTTCTCTTTCTGTCTTGGGTTGCTATGAATTTAGGTTGATTTTAAGTTTATCAAAAGTCGTATTATATTTTTAGATCTTGATTTCTTTGGCCCATAGGCTACAACAGGAAAATTAGAGTGTCTGTGTGTGTGTATAGTGTGAAATGGGGAAGAAGAGCAGGGAGAACATTCAGCAAATTGTCTGAATCAATCTCTCAATGCTGAGGCCGTCACTGGCATATTTGCAGTTGCTTAGTCCCTTATTTTTTATTCAATGTCATTTCCAGATGTACCTTGAAAAAAAGTAAGTTTTGAGTTACAGATTCACCCATGGATTAAATAAAGTTTTTGAAAATGCTAACTGTAAAGAACTAGACACAGTGGCACATACAGTTTTTGCTGCATTCAACCCCACTAAAAAACAAAACACAAAACAGTGTGATCTGCTAATATTATAGTAGATGTGCTGTGTAATATTTACAATCAAAAAAGTGTCCCATCGTTCAAAAAAGTTGAACAACTCTGGCTTAAACCACTCGACCACCAGCCAGCACTGATTTGATTTGTAAACATTAAAAAAAAAGAAATTTCATGATCATAAACAAGACAGACCTTTTATACCTCTGTCTGTGCACGCATAACTTTCTGCTTCCCCAAAGAGACGTTAATGCTTTGTCTCTGAATATGTAATTGAAAAAAAAATATATTTCCACTCCAGTAACACATGGATATGGAGCCGTATTATATTGTTTTATTCTTGATTTCTGATTTCTTGATTCTTGATCTTTTTATGGTGTGACTTGTTGACTTCACGACACAAAGGGTTCGTCAGTCACATTTTATATACATTTGCAGAACACTATGATTGAATGAATGATTGAATGCAGTACACTATACTTATCCTATACCTCTTTGTGTCATATGACCTTTTTGTCATGTGTTACATTAATAATTGTGTTGTGAATTAAAAGTCTCTAAATCTGCAGGACCGTATAATTTTGACAACAATTGTTGACTTTTCTGATAAATGTAGTGATTGCTGTTACATTTGTCTTGAATCCTTTAGTCATCCTTTAGTCATCCAGGCTTTTGTTCTTGTACTTTGCTGTTTCAACACTAAAATTGTTTGTTTTGTGGGTCAAATAAGCGCTCACTAATTTGTTACTTGGTCAGGACTTGCTAAATGTGACCATGCTGTTAATTGTTCTTGCCCTGTCCCTACGTTGTCCGTGGACATCTCCAGGACCATGCACTGAAGGGACAGAAGGGGCAGCGGTTCGTGAGGGTGAGGCCACGGGGCAGACAGTGGTTCTCCTCTGGATCGCTCACTGCTGAGGCCTCTGCTCTGGGCCACAGGGAAGTGTCTCCATCTGCGGCTGCTGGCGGAGCTCACTCCACTCTCCAAAACACCTCTGATGAGAACCTCTCTGAGGGGAGGAGCAGGGGGTTAGCCAAGGCTGAATGAGAAGAGGAAGTGCCATTGGAGCTTTAGTATTATCATGACTTACCCTTTAAACCTGTTGATGGCAATATATATAAAGATACAGTGAAAGAGACTGATGCTTTTCTGATTAGTGTCCGGGTCTAGAAGCAGCACATGGTCACAGATTAAAGGCAGTTGAATCCAAAGGTTGTTGTAAAAATCGCATAAAATGTCCTTATCTTGAAAATGCATGGGTTGCAGTTGAAATCACATCAAAATGACAAGTGCAGATCTTGGAGAAGAGAGATTAATCTAGTCCTTAAAGGTAAAGGTCTTAAAAGTATAAAAAACTGATTCATTAAATAAATGTTCTTCTTCTCACTTTGGGGAAATGTGAAAATAACCTTGCACATTTGACGAATGCTTTTTATGTTCCAATGTAAATGGTTTAATTCTTTAATAGGTTTAAATCTTGCTTTGTCTGAGCCATAAAACCTCTTCTCATATCACATGGTAACGTTTTGAATCTGGGTATAGTCTGATAAGGATTAGTTAATTACTAAATTAGCTGACAATTGATCAGTTGTGATTATCATTTATGAACCGCTCAACTTGTTTTAGCCCTCATGGTTATCAAAAAATATTATGAGGGGATTTGTCAGTCAGTAAAAGTTAAACCTATGGAAAGTACACAACAAAATATTAAAGATAATTATGCATTTGCGTGTTTACTACTGCTGCTGTTCTTGTTCACTGCAGTTGCAAAAGTGTGGCACAAATAACGGTCCTCTTACAAATCCCTTAAGAATTGGTACACGCCCATGACATATGAAATGAGTCCAGCTCCGTCCAGTGGACCCTGGCTCCTCTCTGCAGGAGTCCACTATTTAAAACAGTCACAGAGGAGTTCAAACACAGCTCAAACAGGGCTCAAAGTCCAACGAGCCTCCATCAGGGACTGAATATTCTAATATGTTTGAACCTTCAGTCATATTAAAATGTGACCTTTATCATGTAGGATTAGTCAGGATCTGAAGGTAGTCACAACTGCACCAAAGGAAAAAAAAAACATATTTGAAAAACACCACACCCTAGAACAAGATGCAGCAAAGAGACCCGGGATTAATCTCAGCAGCGCTCCATTAAACATACATACATCTCCTCCAGCTTTAGGCTAAATATACATTATAAGAGCTATTTGAACTGGCACAAAGGGATTATATATCTGCACGTGGGTCTCGGATGCTTGTGCAAATCTCTATCCACCATCTCCATAGACCAATTGCATAAGCTGCATATTTACGACTTCTTTACATATAATGCCATCCTCTTAACTAGGTTTATGTGAGGAGGGCAATGCAATAGTGTCATGCAATAATATAAGATTTCATGCATATATCTTGCATCAGAACTTGAATTTTCATACGATTATATTATTGTCAGACTGTGGGCGGTTAGTGGTAGTGTTGAATTTGTGCTCTTTTCTTTTTAAAGCTGTGGCTACATAGCATTTGCCTTGATACGGGAATGATATATTCAATAGTCAAATATATGAAATTTTACAGAAGCCAGAAATCTTTTGCTGGACCAAAGATACGTAAGCCACAATCAGTAAAGAATGTAGAAGTGTCTATGTGAATTTCAAAAATGTTAAAATTGAAAATACCTTCTGTTCAAAATGATACTGCGATCGTTCTGTCTCTGTGGCAAAGACACTTTTCTAATGTAACCTGCTTCATGCCAGATTGATATGTGCATCTCTCTGAATTGAGTTCCACACATTTATCAGTCTGGAATGTCTCTTGCCGAAAGCCGTCAGGAAAATGCGTAACGTCATGAAGAACATTTGAAGCAACAGCGGAACAATCCGACAAATCAAACTGTTGTTAAATCCAGTGAGAAAAGCACAGATTTCTTCCTCGTGCACATAGAAGTGCTTTGTGCATTTGAGGACATCTTTCTAAACAAAATAGTCTGTAAATCTGCTAGAATAGACCAAAGTGCTTCTGTCGCTGTCGCCTTGTTTGTTTCAGTTCAACCCTTCAACGACTCAAACTCAACAGCGGGAGACGACCAGATGGATTCTCAAAAGTTTGTGAACTCACAACTATCACGGGAATTTATCTGTCTGGCCAGGTTATAATAATCTGCTTTTAAACAAACAAACAAATGGTCTACCCTTTCTTTTTACAGATTAATCTTGATGAAAAGAGAAGTAATTATTCTAAATAATAGGGATGTTATGAGCCAAATAATTGTGAATATAATTTTTGCCATAATCAAGCAGCTTTCATTTCTGACCTTGTTGAAAGATTAAAAAAATAAAATAAAATCTTTATCGACCTAAAGTGTGATGAATAGATGGGACGACTTCTCACAGTGAAACGGTCCATATGTTATTGTGTGCTGCTTATAACATCAGTATAATGCTAGATAACAAGATTACATCAGTATATCATTTTTCACAGGTCAGTCCTAAATTAATATTCTGTTCATTCACCTGTACAGTAAACTACTCACTTGATCTTGAATTGTGCTGAAGCCTCATGTTGAGAACCAAATCATGTGCTGAACAGCCAATCAGCAGTTGTTATTTGTGCAGCACTTTTCATAATTAAACGCTGTTCATTTAAAACCACATTATATTAGTCGCTCACGTTGCACGGGCCTCGTGGGTATCATAGTTCCTCTGTCGAAGCGTTTCTAAAGTGTGATTACTGAGGTGCCGTTAGACTACACTGTGTCCCTACAGTGTTTATGCTGCCTTCAGGTGCGAACTAAGGTTCAACTTCGAGCCTATTAGCGCTACTGCATGGAAATATAATGAGTTACACAGTATGCTTCACATTATAGTTTTAAATGATTGTTGCTATTGGGGGAAAAGAGTTATAAACCTTCTGCATTATTTAGTAGACAGCTAGATGTGTTTTTAATCTGGAAGAAATAATGCAGAGTCAGTCATATTTATGTATCCAGTTCTGGTTCATTTAATCAGCAAACTCCAAATGAATAACACGCCGATGAAAGGGGAGAGAGTTCTTGATGTTGCTATCCGACTTTTTCGAGATTTGTTTTATTCCTTGTGGGTCGGTGTGTGGGGAAAAGTTTCTTCTGGGTTGTGTGGGCTCGAGCTGGTGATTTTACACACCAGGACATGGATATTTTCAACCCTAACTTTCACCTTTTTTGTGACTTGTTTTTCTAGTTTGAGACTTCTTTGTGACTCTTGCCATTCTTTTTTAAATTGCCAAACAGGATTTTCCAAGCAAGATATTTTATGGAACCTTTCAGCACAGTTTCTGTTTGTGCTTTTCTGAATATGGAGGTGTGGAGTCCACGCTTATCAAGGGATATATAGGGTCCAAAATGTCTTTATCACTTAAATTCAAATTTAATTTTTTTAATAATGTTTGATCCCAGTGGGCAAGTTTATTTTCTTTTTTCAGCTCAAAAATTCTGAATTCAAGTAATTTACAGCAAGACTAGTTATTCAATTTTCAGTGGTAAGTAGTATCTTTATTTTCTCTCCCGTGTTTTCAAATTATAGTTCCAAGGATGGCACCAAAAACACCCAAAGCACAACCATAAAAACCTGACTGCACTTTTACTTCCCTCCTCTTCTACAGCAAATTTAAAGTGTACTTTCACAAGCACAAACGAACCTAACCTTCTCTCTGAAGGTAATCACACCTTGTTTTTGTTTATTTGGACTGGAGTGTCCTCATTTGTCCTTTCCTCTGACTGAAGAACTCTCCAGAGATTTAGCTGGAGTTTGCGCCTTATCATGCAAATTAGCTCGAGACAAAACCTCTGCAATAATAAATAACTATGGATTGAGCGAAATGTCCTTGTTTTTGTGTGTGAAATGCTGTGTGTATTACAATTAAAAATCAGTTGCGTGGAGACAAAGTGTATTCTTATCATGTTCATTGTTGTAAAGAGTCAAACTGAAATGTCTGCTATTGATGCGAGCTCATTAAAAAGGACTTCTCACAATGCGATAACAGCGTGTCGCACAGGATTATATTGGCTATTAATAGTTGAAATCTATCTTGTGATCAGAGTAGAAACATCAAATAGAAACGACAGAAGTAATCTGATTATCATATTCTCGGGGTCCATTACCTGGTGAGACTCAAATTGCAGACACAGTTTTGCATCCTTCGCGCTCAGTGGGGGGCGATCGGTCGGGGGCAGTTTACCGATTTATGAACAGAGGCACAAAGATGAGGAGTATGTGGGGGGGATTCAAAGGTCTGTCATTGTGACTGATGGCACAACATGTGTAAAAAGTTAAGGGGAAAGTGATGGGTTTTATGATAAATGTGGGAAAGTCAAGGATCTATATATAAGGGATGTTAGAGGAAACATGTTATCGCTATACTTTTTTGAGCTTTTAAGCCTGTTCTAACAATATTCCGTCGTCAAAAACATACCTGGAGTTGCATTTAGCTTAATTTAGGCTAGTTTGAATGAATGAATTCTGGTGAAAATCTTCTCCCCTCCGACCGTCAAAAACACTTGCTGAATTCCCTCAAACCTTTTTCTGATGATCAGTGTCACTTATCCGAGAATCTTCTGCTGTTTTACACTCCTTAAATCGCTGCCAGACTCGTTCTGAGAATTTCTGCCATTTAAACACGATCAACTGCTGGTCTACATTAGCTTCTGCCGTCCTTTGAGTAATACCATGTTTCAATTAACTGTAAGCACTGTACAGCCAGTAGATGGCGCCTAAGCTCAGTAAGTGCCATGGGAAACAGCAGAGATACAGATGTTTATTTTGTTTTTTAATACTTTTTTAATAATAATAATACTATTTTTCCTTTAAAGGATATACAGTATTCAGAAATCAGAATCAGAATCAGAAAGCGGTTTATTGCCATTGTCAGTGAAATTCACAAACGTAGGAATTTGCTTCGGCGTAGGTGCAACATAAAGCAATGGATAAAATATAATATATATAAAAAGGCATGCATAAAATAAAATTAGAATAAAATAGGCTAAGATAGACTATATACAGAATGTACAGTTGGCAGATAGTGCAATGTGCAAATGAGTAGTGCAAATAGATTGTTCTTATATAATATATATTGTTAAAGTGGCAGGTGTTATAAAGTATTCATGAGTCCAACGGCAGAGGGAAAGAAACTGTTCTTGTGGCGGGAGGTTCTGGTCCGGATGGACCGTAGCCTCCTGCCCGAGGGGAGTGGCTCAAATAGTCCATGTCCAGGGTGAGAAGGGTCAGCTGTGATCCGACCTGCTCGTCCCCGAGTCCTGGAGACGTACAGGTCCTGGACAGATGGAAGGCTGCAGCCTTCTCAGCAGAGCGCACAATGCACTGTAGTCTCTGTTTGTCCCTCTGTGGCTCCTGGACCACACGGTGATGGAGGAGGTGAGGATGGACTCGATGATGGCCGTGTAGAACTGCACCATCATCTGCGCCGGCAGCTTGGCTTTCCTCAGCTGCCGCAGGAAGTACATCCTCTGCTGGGCCTTCTTGATGATGGAGCTGATGGTCGGCTCCCACTTGAGGTCTTGAGTGATGGTGGTGCCGAGGAAGCGGAAAGAGTCCACGGTGATGATGGGAGAGTCTGTCAGGGTGAGGGGGGGCAGGGGGGCTGAGACTTTCCTGAAGTCCACGATCATCTCCACTGTCTTCTGGGCGTTGAGCTCCAGGTTGTTGCCGCTGCACCAGGACACCAGCCGGTCCACCTCCCTCCTGTAGACAGACTCATCGCCGTCCGAGATGAGTCCGATGAGGGTGGTGTCATCTGCAAACCCTATTATGCATTCTGTTGAAAACCCCATATGACTTTCTATGTGGCAGATGTTCTCTCATCAGGATTGGTGTTACCAGTCCATCTACTGGCAGCAGAGGGAATTGCCATGGGAAATAAACAAAAATTACTTTCCCCAACATGCTAACGTAAGCATGAAGCTGTAATGAATGGGATTTGACGGCAGAAATGCTCAGAGTCTGATGAGGACTTATGGACAGGGCAGCTTTACCTATGACATCACAAATATTATTTATTAATTAAGTTAAACCAAGTGTTTTTGTGAGGATCAGAGAAGGAGCAGAGAGGACAACCTCATATACAGGTTTAAACACCATGATTTTATGATTATTCGTGATTATTGATGCCATCATCAAACAGCAGTGAAATCTGTAACTCTTTATAATAACTACATTTTAATAGAATAGCTAAATAAGCATGAACAGAACAAAGACTTAATTCATAATTGATTCAGGCTTATTTCTGGCTGTCACTCCCGATTATTTTAGTAGTCAAATGATTATTTTTTTCATGAGTTGACTATTCTCTATTGTATATTTAGACTTTTTAAATACATTATCAATCAAATAAAGCTTGAAATGTGGTGACTCAAGGCTTCTAGATGGAGAATATAAATGAATAAAGTGTATTATTGATACAAATCTTAAATTGTTTATTCTATTTTGATTCAATAATGATGCTAACTTTGTTATTAAAAAAAAAAAGTTTGTTTTAGAGTTTGTACAGTCCAGATAACTATTACAATTGTCAAAATACAATTATAACGTATGTTTATGGTCAGCTAGTCACGATTAGTCAATTAATTGTTGCAGCCCCAGTGCGTTTAAATAATAGAGCTAGATAATCATGATTGCTGATGAACCATGATTCCTATTTCTCTATTTACTTACCTCTTTGAGATAGTTTACATCTTCTCACAGCAAACAGCACAGTCCACTGCATCTATCAATCCTGATCACTTAACCTACACTTCTATATCAAGTGCCACCTATAAGTGCACTCTGTGGACAAGAGCTGGCACACTGTGGACAAGTGCATTATCGCTGTGGTGAAATAAATCTCTGCCCACTTATCCACAGCACCTTCGGACAGCCTCAGAAAAATGTCCCGCTATAGTCCTGGTACCTACACAATATGACACACATTAAAAATAGATTAGGACGGATAGTGCAGAGGTATAAATACTAGAGAACTGACAACACCTGAGGGCAAATATGACATTACAAGACATTTCATTTTAATACATAGGGAGGTTTTATGGCAGAAATACAGGAGTCTGCGATGGGCTCACAATAAAATGCTATCATACATATTTGATGGCTTAATTAGTCAGTGTTTATTGCACATATACTGTACCTGCTGATACAGGGGAAGTGAAGAAATGCCTCACAGCAATGGGTCTGTAAGAATCAATAAGGCTTCTGCCGGCAAGTGAGCACCTTACATGCTTTAAAGTAATGACATGATTTTGCAAACGACGGCTATAAACAAGCAGAGCGAATTAGAACAATGTCAGATTCAAAGGTTGGCTGTTTATTCACTTTGTTTGCGCAATTCAAGTTTTTATAAGTGATCGGGCACAAATGATACAATGAAAAGGACAATTTATAAAGGAATATTGATGAATCATGTGGAGGGAGCTTTGATGAGCACCTTGTTTATTTTATCAATTTATTTTTTGTTGTAACAATCTTCTAATGATCTGGGTTAGCACTCGTATTAAGACCTGAAGACCTATCGTGCTTTTGTCGTCTATATAGCTCCAATCTACGACACTGGTGGATCATTTTGTTGTATTTTGGACATTTTAAATCGATTATGTTATATTTTGGACTGATAAAGGGAAACTATCAACCTGCCGATCCTGTTAAATATGAAAAGAAAGCTGTAACCCTCTTAGTCACAGTCAAATCAACCATTCTGGGATGAATCGGCATCAATGTATTCCAAACTTGTATTCCAAAAATACCCTAAATTACAATTCACTGTTATAGGACTTTTATATGGATTCCACCTGGACTTTATTTATTTATTTATTATTACAAGCCCATTTTTAGTTAAATTAGGTTCAGTTTTGAACGAGGAATTGTCAAAACCCAACAACTTCCCAAACTAGTGTTAATCAGACACCAGCTTTACTCCTGCTTATATTTAACGGAGAAAATTTCAGCTGAATTTAAATCTAATATTCCTCTGAGCAGAGCTTGTTCATACTTATAATTAGAGGAAATCAGACACCAGAGGCCAAAACTACAGAGTCTCAGCTTCACAAAGAGTCCAGCCAATAGTTTGTGTTTCAAAGAGTTCAGAGACTGCTTCAGTTTGAATTGGGACTCATTTTAGTCAGACATTTTAGAAAAAGACGGCACGCATAGTATTAAGAAAATAAAATTGCAGAGAGAAGTGAGTAAAGAGCAAAAGGCATGTATTGGTGGGGAATCTGGGAAGTGACGAAACTTTGACTGGCGGAGAATGGAGAGTATGCAAGGCGTACAATTATTATGTTAAAAAGCATCTAAAAGTATCCTTTAAACTATAATTGGTGAGACTGAAGCTGAGAAAAATAATGGTTTTGACTTTTTGTTGTATCCGTTGTGTTTGCTTGGTAAGATTGTAGTTGCTTCTGCAAAATGTACGACATAAAAACACACATTTTTAGATGGGTTGTTGTATTAATGATTGATGGATTAATAATTTCATAAATTGAGGAAACAAACATAAAAAACAAAACACAAACTGACAGTTGTTGAATTGTAGCTTTTATATAGCACTTAGATGGACAATTAGTTTGACAATGATTGAAAAATTCCTTTTTTGTCTGACGGAGGCTGCTCTTCACTCTTTACATTGCATTTGTACTTCAGAGTTCAAGTATCATTTATTTATCATTCCACATGCAAAAAACAACATGACCAATAATGGTTTAAAAGAGGAAAATGTTTTAGCTAGTAAATTAACACTGGAGTGCCTGATTTTCACACCAGTTAAAGGCGGAAGTAGATATTTAAATCTATCAAACTCGTTCCTAGCTCTGACAAACCTTTGGCACGCTGCTAGAAGTCACATGCATTTTTGAGCTGTGGACCACAGTCGCACAACCATATCCGCTCTGTTTGAGTGATATAGTAGGCCCTTTATTCCAGGTTTACAGTCGATTAAATGTGAATGAGAATGAGAATGAGAGATCCTTTAATTGTCCCACAATGGGGAAATTCCAGAAGAAGCAGCCGTTTCCAGCGCTAACAAAACTCTCAGAAAAGAAAAACAAGAACAGTATAGCAAGCAAACATTAATACACAGTATACAACAGATATTGTGAGTACGGTACACGTGGTCACGTGATGGAATTTTTTCAGTGGATACAGGGCAGGGTCACAAACAAGAAGATAGAGGGAAGAGCGCGGGCGGTGTGTGCAAATGTTATCTCATGTTTATGTTGCTGGGTCGGTCTGACTCGGGTTCTTCTTCCAGCCACCTGCATTCTCAAGGTCCGGGATAAGGGGAAAACCAAGGGAGGGAGGGCAGAAAATACATTTTAATACATTTGTTGATCAGGAATTTATACAGATCAATAAACCAATCATTTCTGGTCTTTCCGAGTAGCGATTCGTTGTTTCATTGAGTTACTCCGTCTTTAACCGTCTCTCTAAATGTGTTACAATTAGAAGCAGAGAGCAGCTTTTACAAGTCGTGTACGGCAGCTTTAAAGTGGACATATCATGCTTTTATTTTCACCTTTTGAACATTTAAAACATTTACCTGGGGTCTAAATATACTGTACCTGCAATCTACAGTCTGAATTCCTCCTAATTGTCTTTCTACATGCCTCTCTTTTACCCCTTTTGTAAGGAGCGCTTTTGAGCGCCTTGTTTTGGCACTGTCTCTTTAAATGCAAATGAGTTAGTTCGCACCCGACCCTCTCCCATGCGCATTGCACGCAGACTCCGCCCCGTTCAGCCATTGTTGTAGTCCCAAACACAGTCCGTCTGTCGGATCCAAAACTTCTCCAAAGTTAGAAATAAACGTAATGACAATCGAAAAAATGGAAACAAGCGAAGACATCAACATCCAGCCTCACATGTACGAGCCAGAGTCTGACACAGACCAAGAGGAAATCGAAGACGACGATCCTCCGCAGCAAAGACTTCAAATGGCTGCATCTCAATGGTTTGTTTACTACTATGTAATTCGCTATGCGCTCCGTTAGCTTAACTGTGTGTGAAAGATATTAGCAGGTTGTCTAATGGACCCTCACTTTACCATCTTACTACAACAACAGTCCGGGGAAAAAGGCTACTGTCAAGCCAGTCAGTGTAGTTAAGGTGCTGCGGGCTACGCTTGCTGCGCGCTAATGTTAGCGACATGCTAACGCTAGCGACATGCTAACGTCAGCTACGAGCAGTCTGATGTGAGTTCTGCCTTATGAAAACCTAAAACATAAATGTATTATATGTGTATATAAAGACATGTGCCCTAAGCAGCTGGAACACAGCCGAGTAAAAGATGGGCAGCTACAGGTGTAATGCTAATCCCTCACAAATGGCCAGAACACAGGTAAAGAATGACTGGATAAAAAACACAGTGTTTGAGCGTTTCTTGACTTACCGCTCCACTATATCGTCATCTCCATAGACCGAAGGAACTGACCCTTCGATCAAATGCAATCTTTGAGTAAATCCCTCGTTGTACTGGCGGAGGTTACTGAAGCACTCCTCTTTGAAGTGCTTAGCACACAAACTGAACTTTCCCCACTGTCGGTGGTACATTACCACGAAAAATAAAACGTAACCAGCCGATCTCAGTTGTTCGCATGCAGGCGGTCGGTGTAATGAGTTTTGCTGGTAACACAACCAAGAACAGAGCATTTTAACTTGTCTACTCGCACCTTTGACATCTTTGCGCTTGGACTACAAAATCGCTACGAAGAAAATAAAGATGGCGGTCTCTGCCGGAAGCTCTTGACCTTGTTTAGTAGTTCCGCTGTGACGTGATAGATAAAAATACGTAACAGATAATGCGGATATTTGAACGAACTGAGAAATATGTTGCAAAATTTATATAAATATATCTCTGCAGCTACTTAAGTGATTAATTTCAACTTTTAGCCACTACCAGACACCCACAGTACACAATAAAAGGTATCTAAGGGCCAAAAAAGTAGATTTTGCATGATATGTCCCCTTTAAACTTTACCATGACACATCGGTAAGGAGAGCTGGGCCTGTGACTTGTTGTGTTCCGCAGAAAACTATTTGGCCAATGGCCTTCAGTGTTAAAAACTGAAATTGTAGTAATTAAGTTGTTGCTATGAAACCTAGAAATGAGCCCCTGGGTAGAAATGAAGTCAGGGTCACAAAGAACTGCAAGGTTAATCAATGGAAAATGAAAAGGTAACGTTTGCACATTTACAAAGTAATAGCAGGCGATTTCAGTTTTCCAGTTGAAATTATAGACCCATGCCCCAAATGAGTCGAATTTCAGGGGTGAAATTAAGCTAATGTGACTTGTTCAATTATGTGACCTTTGCCTGTTCATGCTGTAATGATACAAGTCTTTTCACCACTGATCTTTTGTATTCAATCATGAAGACTTTCCCAAAACAACCTTCCCTTTAACCCAGAACTACTACACTACACACTACAATTTCTACCATAAAACCTTTAGTTGTAATGTTCAAGATGTACTATATCATACTGTCCGCTTAGAATCACAGTGTTATGTCTGCGTTGAGGAATATTTGGGTTTATACTTTTTATCACATACAGCAAAAAAAAAAATAAATAAATAATCGAAGGGACACATGTATTTGATACACGAGAAAAAGGGGATCTTAAGGAGAGTCTGAATTGAGGGAAAAAAAAAATGATGTGTGTTTTGGGAAGTCATTTGCAGATAGAACCTTATAGTTCTGAACATACAATATTCATTTGGAATCATGATTCAATCTAGAAAACATGTGAAAAACAAGAACTATGTTAACAAGAACTATTAACAGTTAATGTTGAACTTTCTTCATATTATCAGCTTCTGTTCCACATTTACTGTAGGTTAGAAATATCAGAACCTTATAATTCTAAGGGAAGATAGAGTATGTTACAGATTTTCATTAAAGGACACATTCCATGCTTAAATTACTTTTTTGAGCTACTGTGTGCTATATGTTCTAGCATGGTTCCATCATCAAAACATGGACCACACCTGGAGTTGCATTTAGCTTCATTCACACTAGTTTGATAAATCCTGGTTAGAAAATCCTCTCCTTTTAAAACACCCCATTCTGAATTGCCCCAATGTGTGACATTTTCTCGATGTGTGATGGTTTTCTGCATGTGTGATTGTTTTCTCAGTGATGGTTTTCTCAGTGATGGTTTTCTCGATGTGTGATGGTTTTCTCAGTGATGGTTTTCTCAGTGATGGTTTTCTCGATGTGTGATGGTTTTCTCAGTGATGGTTTTCTCGATGTGTGATGGTTTTCTCAGTGATGGTTTTCTCGATGTGTGATGGTTTTCTTGATGTGTAAAGTGGCTCCGAGAATCTTCTGTGCTGTTTTAAAATCTATAACTCATCGGCAGGCTCATTCTAAACATTTCTGATGTCAAATCATGATCACTATAATTACTCGGCTACAATAGCCTGTATCCCTTCCTCCAATATTTATTTTATGTAATTCTCTCTGCCAGTAAGTGGAACCCATCAATCAGGTCCTTGTGTGGTAGAAGCCAGAGACATTATATAGTCTTTTTTTCTTTTTCTTTTTTAAACCTTTTTGTTGTTGTTAACACATGAGCTGGCAAAGTAAAGGTACTGAAGAGCATGTTTAAGGGGCAATAACGATACAAATAATGCATAATATTTGTCCTTAGATAGAAGTTGAACAGCTCTACAAATTCAACTTGCTATTGTATACTCCCAGGATCTGTAAATAAGTCTCTCTGAAAGCAGTACATTATTCTCAGACATTTGAACCTCTTGTCTGTATTCGGTTGTGTATGTTTTTATTCTTATCTGCTCTCATAATACGAGCTCTTGTCCATCTCCGGCCCGTATCCTCGGACATGTTTTACGGCGGAGGTTAGTGCTGCTGAGGATGATGAACTCGTCAGTGACAGAGACGTGGCGGCCATGATGGATGAGCCTGAGGAACCTGCCACACAGCTTTAGGGCGGCAATAACAAAGGCACACTGCAAAAAACGAACTGTCAGGTGCTTGTGAAATATGAAAAGGTGGACATCATTTAATCCAGCTAAAGTACGTGAAACTGTGAGAGGAGGAAGTATTTAAATCTAGCTTATTCCTTGCTCCCACTTGTAAGCAAGCATTAACTCTTTGGCCACTGGCATAGCTTTAGAGCAGCTTTTTTCAAACAGAAGTGAAGCATGGTGGACCACCCCTGCACAGCCAGTCAGCTCCATCTTACACGTGTGCAAAGGGTAACATGTTTTCTAAGTAGATGAATGATGATGTACGCATTTTGCCAAAAAAATTTGCTTTTACAGTTTCTGGGGGAAAACAGAATTTACTAATTTATTAGAAAATGTTGGGTAATAAGTTACATGCTTTTACATTTAATTTGTTTTATTGTACCAATCTTTTTCTTTTGTTCTTTCCTTCTTTTTTTTACAGGTTTATATTTTTAATACAGCAAAAGAAAATCATAAAAATGAAAAACATTTCACCTGAGATCATAATTCTTCTTACATTTTCAAGTATAGTGTAAAACACGGGGTACCTGTAACCTCAACGCTCTGACTCTTGTACAATGTCAATAGAGACAGATGTTTAATGTCATACAGGAAAAGCAATATCATCTCCATAGAGACAAGGTATTGGTGACCCTCGGAATCAGTTTTATTGCCATTGTCAGTGAACAAAATTCACTAACTAGAAGCTAGGAATGCTACACTTCAGTGTATCAAGTGTAGTGTATAATGTATAAGTGTTACAGACACATTTAAAACGAGTTGGACAAAATAATTGTATTTAAAATCGAATAAATCAGATTAAATTTAATTAATAATTAAGAATAAACACCAACAAGCAAATATCTACAATCGTCTCATTAAATCAACATGATCATAAATCCTGAAAACTATATGTTTTATGTTAAAGGCTTGATATTGTTCCTTTTTTACAGTGAGGCCACATGGAGTCCACAGGAACACCCTCCAGAGCCGGTGGGACAGTGACAGCATGTTTACACTTCTGACAGATGAGGCGAGCACACAGACTCAGAGCTGTGGGTGGCTGCTGTCACTCGGCAGCTTTTATAATCTAAAGGAATAATAATAATGGGAGGAAAGTAGCCTATCTCATGTAGAAGTAAAAGTAGTCATCAAAATACAAAAGTCACAGGTGGGACCGAGGCTTTGTTTTTGAAGTGTCAAGTCCCGCTTTGACTTATCCTTTCAGGTATTCATACCAAATTACAGAATACAGCTTGTATTTTTGCTGCTAACTGACTTTTGTAAATTGTTCTCATTTGAAAAAAAGGTTATGGTCACAATTAGAAAAAGTGAGAGGGACGTGTTCCAGTTTGTCCCTGTAAAGTTAAGGACTTTAAGTACATCAAACGATCAACTGCAGACAAGAGTGTTTTCTAAATACATTTCTTAAAGGACCAGTATCAAGTCCAAGTCAAGTCATTTTGTTAACAAGTCACTGGTCATCAAAATAGTGACCCACTCTTCAGATACAAATACCTACAATTTTTAAAACAAGGTACATTATTTCTCAACCCCTCCTTGAACCGCCACCTTAACGTGGTGGAGGGGTTTGAGTACCCGAATGATCCTGGGAGCTATGTTGTCGGGGGCTTCATGCCCCTGGTAGGGTCACCCATGGCAAACAGGTCCTGGGTGACGGGTCAGACGAAGAGCGGTTCAGAAGCCCTTATGAATAGCAAACAATCAAGGCCAGTTACGTCGCCCGGATTGGCGTCACCGGGGCCCCACCCTGGAGCCAGGCCTGGGGTGGGTGCTCGACGGCGAGCGCCTGGTGGCCGGGCCTTTCCCCACGGGGCCCGGCCGGGCCCAGCCCGAACGAGCGACGTGGGGCCGTCCTCCCGTGGACCCACCACCCGCAGGAGGATCCATAAGGGGCCGGTGCAGAGAGATCTGGGTGGCAGTCGAAGGCGGGGACCTCGACGACCAGATCTCCGGACACAGAAACTAGCTCTGGGGACATGGAATGTCACCTCGCTGGGGGGGAAGGAGCCTGAGCTTGTGCGGGAGGTCGAGCGTTTCCGACTAGATATAGTCGGCCTCGCCTCCACGCACAGCCTGGGCTCTGGAACGCGTCTCCTCGAGAGGGCTGGACGCTCCATTTCTCTGGCGTTGCCAGCGGGGAGAGGCGGCGGGCTGGTGTGGGCTTGCTCATAGCCCCACAGCTCAGCCGCCACGTGTTGGAGCTTACCCCAGTGAAGCGAGAGGGTCGCGTCCCTCCGCCTTCGGGTGGGGGACAGGTCTCTCACCGTTGTGTCGGCCTACGGGCCGAACAACGGTGCAGAGTACCAGACCTTCTTGGAGTCCCTGGGAGGGGTACTGGACGGTGCACCGCCTGGGGACTCCGTTGTTCTACTGGGGGACTTCAACGCCCACGTGGGCAACGACAGTGACACCTGGAGAGGGGTAATCGGGAAGAACGGCCCCCCCGATCTGAACCCGAGCGGTGTTCAGTTATTGGACTTCTGTGCTAGTCACAGCTTGTCCATAACGAACACCATGTTCAAGCACAAGGGTGTCCATCAGTGCACGTGGCACCAGGACACCCTAGGCCGGAGGTCGATGATCGACCTTGTTGTCGTGTCATCTGACCTTCGGCCGCGTGTCTTGGACACTCGGGTGAAGAGAGGGGCGGAGCTGTCAACCGATCACCACCTGGTGGTGAGTTGGATCCGCTGGCGGGGGAGGAAGCCGGACAGACTCGGCAGGCCCAAGCGTATCGTGAGGGTCTGCTGGGAACGGCTGGCAGAGCCCTCTGTCGGCAGGGTCTTCAACTCACACCTCCGGGAGAACTTCTCCCAGATCCCGGGGGAGGCTGGAGACATTGAGTCCGAGTGGACCATGTTCTCCACCTCCATTGTCGATGCGGCGGCTCGTAGCTGTGGTCGCAAGGTCTCTGGTGCCTGTCGCGGCGGCAATCCCCGAACCCGGTGGTGGACACCGGAAGTAAGGGGTGCCGTCAGGCTGAAGAAGGAGTCCTATCGGGCCTTGCTGGCTCGTGGGACTCCTGAAGCAGCTGACAGGTACCGGCAGGCCAAGCGTACTGCAGCCCGGGCTGTCGCAGAGGCAAAAACTCGGGATTGGGAGGAGTTCGGGGAGGCCATCGAGGAGGACTATCGGTCGGCCTCAAAGAAATTCTGGCAAACCATCCGACGCCTCAGGAGGGGGAAGCAGTGCTTCACCAACACCGTTTACGGTGCGGGTGGAGAGCTGTTGACCACTACTGGGGATGTTGTCGGAAGGTGGAAGGAATACTTTGAGGATCTCCTCAATCCCACTGTCACGTCTTCCGAGGAGGAAGCAGAGGCTGAGATCTTGGAGGCGGACTCGTCCATCACCCTGGCTGAAGTCACTGAGGTGGTTGGCAAGCTCCTTGGTGGCAAGGCTCCGGGGGTGGATGAGATCCGCCCTGAGTATCTTAAGTCTCTGGATGTTGTGGGACTGTCTTGGTTGACACGTCTCTGCAACATCGCGTGGCGGTCGGGGACGGTACCTCTGGACTGGCAGACCGGGGTGGTGGTCCCTCAGTATAAGAAGGGGGACCGGAGGGTGTGTTCCAACCACAGGGGGATCACACTCCTCAGCCTCCCCGGTAAGATCTATTCCAGGGTACTGGAGAGGAGAATCCGACCGATAGTCGAACCTCGGATTCAGGAGGAGCAGTGTGGTTTTCGTCCTGGTCGTGGAACACTGGACCAGCTCTATACTCTCCATCGGGTGCTCGAGGGTTCATGGGAGTTTGCCCAACCAGTCCACATGTGCTTTGTGGATCTGGAGAAGGCATTCGACCGTGTGCCCCGGGGCGCCTTGTGGGGGGTGCTCCGGGAGTATGGGGTCCGGGGCCCTTTGCTAAGGGCTGTCCGGTCCTTGTACGACCGGAGCAGGAGCTGCGTTCGCATTGCCGGCAGTAAGTCAGACCTGTTCCCAGTGCATGTTGGACTCCGCCAGGGCTGCCCTTTATCACCGGTTCTGTTCATAATTTTTATGGACAGAATTTCTAGGCGCAGTCAGGGCGTGGAGGGTGTCCGGTTTGGGAACCACAGGATCTCATCTCTGCTGTTTGCAGATGATGTCGTCCTGATGGCTTCCTCAAATCAGGACCTGCAACATGCACTGGGACGGTTTGCAGCCGAGTGTGAAGCGGCTGGGATGAGGATCAGCACCTCCAAATCCGAGGCCATGGTTCTCGACCGGAAAAAGGTGGCTTGCCCTCTCCGAGTGGGTGGAGAGTCCTTGCCTCAAGTGGAGGAGTTTAAGTATCTCGGGGTCTTGTTCACGAGTGAGGGAAGGATGGAGCGCGAGATTGACAGGCGGATCGGTGCAGCGTCTGCAGTGATGCAGGCGCTGTATCGAACCGTTGTGGTAAAGAAAGAGCTGAGTCGAAAGACGAAGCTCTCGATTTACCGGTTAATCTACGTTCCTACCCTCACCTATGGTCATGAGCTTTGGGTAATGACCGAAAGGACAAGATCGCGGATACAAGCGGTCGAAATGAGCTTCCTCCGCCGGGTGGCTGGGCGCTCCCTTAGAGATAGGGTGAGGAGCTCAGTCACACGGGAGGAGCTCAGAGTAGAGCCGCTGCTCCTCCACGTCGAGAGGAGCCAGCTGAGGTGGCTCGGGCATCTGTTCCGGAGCCTCCTGGACGCCTCCCTCGGGAGGCGGCCCCGGGGTAGACCCAGGACACGCTGGAGGGACTATGTCTCTCGGCTGGCCTGGGAACGCCTCGGGATCCCCCCGGAGGAGCTGGAGGAAGTGTCTGGGGTGAAGGAAGTCTGGGAGTCCCTGCTTAGACTGCTGCCCCCGCGACCCGGCCCCGGATAAGTGGAAGAAGATGGATGGATGGATGGATTATTTCTCAAGTCAAGTAACTATTTCTGCGTTTTATTATTGGTGAAAATACACTAAAATAAACTATTGTGTAATGTAATGACAGTTAACTGTCCAAATAAAACCTTCAGAATGTATAAAGTGTCAAAGATTTCCATTCCATGTACTTTTTATACATTTGAAACCCAAATAGTGTATGATGTTTATAGGTTGCTAAAAACAAGTTGTTTTACAAAATGTAGGAGCCAAACCTTGCCCCAAAACAATTAAGCAATCTTGTGTGAATTAAAAAGATTCTGATAAAGTCCTTTTACAAAAATACATATATTTTTAGTGAAGCTAGAATGGAAAAAGAGGAATAAGTTATAACAGCCAGCAGGTTTATGTAAGAGGAAGAAAGCAAAAATGCAGCCTGGCTTTAACTCCTAGGGATGCATTTTACCAGTCATTTCCTTAATAACATAATTTACTTCAAATGAAAGTTCAAACACACCCTGGAGTGGACCACCAATTTGGGAAAAGCAATAATTTAAAAAGTAATTATAACAACATAACTGACGCTCGTGTAGAAATGGGCAATTTTAAGCAAGTTTTTGGAGCTCACCATAACACACTATTGTTGTGTTCATGAATGATGTTCCGTTTCATCCCTTCTGACCACCAAAGGCGGTGCTTAAGCACTGAATGATCCCTTCATGCGTAGTTCGAGTTTCACTACCAACAACGTCACACATGTGACACTTGGATGGCCAATCAGAGGCTATATCCGACTGGCATCCGTTTACTCGTTTCCTTTTTTTTTTTCTTCTCACGCACGAGTTCATATATTTATTGATGCTTTGTTTGACAAAGCACTAATACACTTTGTATTGCTTGTCGCTTGGAGCCAGAGTTTACCTCTGCTGTCAGTCGGCGTCCGTGCCTTCTTCTCATAGTTTTGTCACAGCTTTTGACATCATTGATCATATGGCTGAGAATGTGAGAATAAATCAAGTGTAATATGAACCTAAACTGTGAAAGCCAAAAAGAATAGATTTGTGTTTAAATAAAACAAATACCCAGAATGCAGTGAGCCCCACGTCCCACCAGACGCTGTCCATGCACAGTACTACACCACAGTTTGAGAAACACTGATTGAGGCTCATGGTCACGACTGCCAGGAGCAGGAGTAGTCTATATTTTAGTTTGTTGGTGTAGTGATTGCAATGGCCATCATTTCTGCCTCTTGCGCTTGAATCCGCTCCGATTTCAGCTCCGTTAAGATCTCCTCCTTATCAAGAGTGTCAATTAATCATGCTGTGGCTAATTTTTAATTAAGCACGCTGAGCTTCTCCAGGCCTTTTGAAATCTCTCCAAATGACTGTCTGGGGACGAACCACGCCGAGCCAGAGTCCAGATCATCAGAGCCAGACTTCCATTTATCTTTGAACCCAAGGTCAGGCTCAGCAGACCTCCGCATGTGCACTTTCAAATGTGTCCAGACAGGCTGCGCTGCTAAAACTAATGCAATATGAATTACAGTGGTTAGCAAAAGCACTGGTTAATGGAAGATACAGTGAAATAACTTTGGTGCAGATATCCCAACAGAACAGCTATAATCAGCAATAAATATGCAAAAAGATTTTATGCATATTTTATAATGGTAAGAAATTTTAGCCATTTACTCAAGTTTTGAATTATTGAATAGAGGAAAAATGACCGGGCATGCTGAGGTTTGAACTGTAACAGACTTGTTACAAACGTCATGGAAAAGACACTTATGTGTCCGTTGTATTGTTATTGCTCTTTAGTAGCCGTTTGACATTTCATGTTTAAAACTACAGAAAATACATATTAATCTGCATCAGTTCATGCTCCCTCGTTTGAATTTGGGGTTAGTACGACATCTATTCACCTTATTCCGGACGTTTCCATGGGCACCACCATCTTTTTTCCATTGTTCTACACAGCCTAAAAAGCCGTTTTTATGCCACCCAGGAAATCTGTACATTGTTGACTTGTACAGATTACAGACTACTTTATATAATGTTTTAGCAGCGTACTTTATCCTTGTTTGCCATTAGCGTGAACGAAGTTCTCGTCAAACCGGAAGTGTGTTTACAACAGGATTGTAGATCTGTGGCAAAAAGAGGCAAAAGTGGGCGGGGTTGAATAAGGTGAATTGGCAACGGTGAGAATTAC
This sequence comes from Rhinogobius similis, assembly GCA_019453435.1. Lineage (NCBI taxonomy): Eukaryota > Metazoa > Chordata > Actinopteri > Gobiiformes > Gobiidae > Rhinogobius > Rhinogobius similis. The sequence goes on along the minus strand of CM033633.1, from coordinate 16,977,618 downwards.
CATTGAAAGCCGACATGCTAAATGCAAGCAAGGAGATATAATGAATGTGATTTGACAGCAGAAATGCTCAGAATGAATGTTGCGAGGATTTATGGACTAAAATTTAAATGTGTTTTTTGAAGCTCAGAGGAGAGGGGACCTTGTAAACAGGATTCTCGAAACTAGTGTGACTTAAATTAAATATATTTTTTTTTGTCTCACAAGTACAATATACAAACTGTGCTGAACATTTATAGGTGCTGTACCTGATTTTTACTGTTTTGAAACGCGGAAAACTGGTTTATTTACATCAGCCACATGTATCACTCACTTTCCTAAGTCTCAGCATCCTGAATATTCACAGTGATGAGTTCATAAGCACTTTCATGAGTCTTCGAGCCCAGAGTGAGTTTTGCTGTCACAGGTAAAGCTAACAAACGTTAGCATGCTAACAGTGCACTTCCTGTTCCTCACAGAATAAAACGCAGAGAAAGCTCTGTGGTCTTGTTTTCTCTCAAATTAATGCAGCTCTCTAATCACATAATGAAAAAAGTCTTCATGAAAAAAAATGGAAATGAGGCCCTGTATACCTTTAATCTTACAACTGTAAATATTTCTAAGGAATACAGTTAAAATGTATAAGTAGAATTTACATTTTAGAAGTAATAACACCAGAAAACAAGAAAAAGTAACTTTACATATCACATTTACATTTGAAAACAATATTAAATAAGATATAAAAGTCAAATTTTATGTATATCAAAATATACAAAGCATAAGATGTCTGGTATAAATTAGTCCTATCACAAGTTGTCCCACTCATATTGTGTGCATATTAGACATTTTAGACATAAAGAAAAGAGCAGAGCCGTAAAAGTCTTTTTCTCACTCCTCCATTTCATCCGCAATGTGCAGAATAAGGCAATTACCCAAAACAAGTCCGAACAACCTTTTGTGGTACGCGACAAAATAAGCTCTTTGCACCAGAGACATGAGCAAAATCTGCAAATGGAACTGCATCGCTGAGTGCAAAACGGGGCGGAGATGGAGGAGACTTTTAATCATGAACCTCCTCAAAGTCCAGTGCGCTGACAGACAATCACACTGGAATCCTCCAACTATGAGCGGAGCTTTTTAACAAGGGCCTGGACCAGTGAATGGACAGATGTATTTTAAGACTGAGCTGCCAGAGAATCAAGACATGCTCCACTTTGGTGATTCATAAGATGTAACTCAGAAATTTGGGAAAGACTGGATTGTTGCAAATGTTGATTAAATGTGCACCAACTTGAAACTTTTCAGCAGTAAGGATGTCCATTTCTAAATGCACAGGTAAAAGGGAACTGGTAAAAACATTTAAGGAAAAAAATACTCTCTGAAACCCTTTTACGATGTTGATTTAGTTCATCATAAAATCTCTGTTGTTTTAACATTACTGAAAAATGTCGGAGATGTGACGACACAATCCCGAGCTCTATACGCTGAATAAGTCATTAATTCAAGACTTTATTCATAGATTTCAAATTGATTGAGAAATTAGAACTGTTGCCAAAGTAAATCTATCTTGACCTACAAAGATATACTGTAAAAATAACTCTTAAGGTCAGAATGAAACTGCAGTGTGCTGTTTATCGTCCAAAGTCCAGAAAGTGTGTTGCTAGCATGCTAATTGTTAGTTTTACGTGACAATAAAATCTGCTCAGAATGCAAAAAGGAGCAATACAGCAAATCTTAACAATTTCACACTAAGCAGTATAAGGACTGTCCTATAAATAAAAAATTCAACATAAAAATTCAACATACTTTCAGCCAATTGCAGTGAACGCGAGGGAGTTCAGCAGGGAGTGTTTTTGACGGTTGGAGGGGAGAGGATTTACTAATCAGGATTCATCAAATTAGCGTGAATGAAGCTAAATGCAACTTCAGGTATGTTTTTGATGACGCAACAAGATTAGAACAGGTTTAAAGGCTCATGTTATGTTCCCTTCCCTTCCCCCATTTTTCTTGTTTATTGGTTTAATTTAGGGTTAGTACTAGTTAGTCTTGGTTCAGATGCTGTCAATAGTATTGTCTTGTAGTTTAATTGTGGTTCAGTCCTGGATTGGCAGTTTTGTGGATAAAATGCTGGTAAAGCATTTTTATTTTTGCCACCAAAATCTAATATAGCAGTAGTTTATTTATCACCATTGAAACAGATCTAGGGTTGTGGATATTTTGTGTGACCTCTAATTGTGTAAAAGAGAAGGCGTGTTGTAAATGGTCACATTTGTGCATCTATCCGGCTCAGAGGCCATGACCCTCGGAAAAATTAAGTTGAATAGCCCTGGCTTACAATACAGTATTTGCCTATCAACCAATAATATCTCGCCTTTTTTCTTTCTTTACCACAGCAGAACCATTAGCCTCCTCTTCCTTTCTCATTTAATCTTCATTCAACTATATCATTAGCATAAAACCTGGCCCTTAAAGGAACAGGTTTCTAAGGTAGTCCACTATTTTTGGACCCTTTTCTACCAATACATCTCTAAATCAAAAGTAATACATAAGCTTGCATCGTAACCTCATTTAGCCGCTCTGTGTTTACGATGCGCTGGAGTGTGAATTCACAGCGTGTTAGCAGCTCCTTCACCTGAGACAGGATCCAGCTGGAGCCTCCTCAACTCTCACACTTCACTAAACATGCAGAATGTACCGGAGAGGCTGAAACAGGCGCGGAAGCAGAGCGGCTGAGGGAGACGGCACTCACCTGTTGATGATGGAACCTGACTAAGGAGGTGGTATGTATCTGATGTGTAAAGGAAAGGCAAGTTTATTTGTAGAGCACAATTCGTACACAGGGCAATTCAAAGTGCTTTACATAACAGGAAAAGTTGCATTAAAATCACAAAGCACAAAAAGACACACAGAATCATTTTAAAATAAAGCGCTTTAAAAGAGAAGAGTGCAGATAGATCTTTCATTCGTATGCACATCTAAACAAAACTGTTTTTAGTCTGGTTTAGACACTATACCTTTCATTTTGGCCATGTGTTTTAGGTGGTAAAAGGTTGTTGATGTTATTGATTTGATGTGGCTGTCAAAGTTCAAGTCTGAGTCCATTATTACCTTCAGATTTCAGATTTTCTTAAGGTGTAAAGCCACAGATTAAGAATCATTTCAGATTTAAGGGTCAGGTATATTATAAACCCTGTAATTTGTCCTCTGCATTTGACTCATCTTTCTGTGCCACCGGGGAAACCTCAGTGCATCTCTTGATCTTGAATTTGGCTTGAACAGGAATACCTTAGCTGAAATTTTTTTTTTATTGATTTTTGAATTATAGTCCTGTAGTCATTTAGTCGATTAATTAGTCAATGGTGCATTTATTAGTCAACTTTTTTTTTTATTAAATATATTTATTTTTGACAATCGCAAAAAATTAAAAGATACGGAGTGCATTAGCAGAAGATTTTGAAGTGAATCGTGAATTTAATCTGATTTATATATCTTTAGCACATAAATACACTGTTCACTACTTTTCTGTATGCAATCAAATGTAGTTACCTCGATGTAGAAAAGCAATAATAAACAATGTTCAAAGGAATTCAGCAAATGGATGATTGTTCCAGAGCGTGTATAAATAGTTTGTAGTTAGTTGTAGCTTTTGCCACGCCCCCTTGTAGTTGCCAAATGGTAATATGGCAAGTGTTTAGTCGACTACAGCTCTACTTTGAACGTGCTCTGCAACAAGTGTGAATGAAGTTAGCTCCAGTGAACAATGTTTTAATGCTGGTTTAAAAAAGTCAGTTTAGCATAATATCGATCCTTTAAAGTTGTATAAATTCAACTGGACTGACTTTACACCAAACACACTTCCCAAGCACTTTGTCTAATATGTATGTATGGATTTGTCACACTTGGGGCAGAGCAGTGGAGAAGTGGCAGCCATGGCCTCCTCAGCCACAAATCCCACATGCCCATTTTCTTATTTTTGTGCACATTTATGTTGAGAAAGATGTGTTAGGTGTTTTTGTTGGTTGGTTGTTTTTGCACACTGTAGTTAGTATATGTTATTTAAGTTTTGAAAACTTGAAGATGTGTTTCAAACTACAAGAGTGCGCGTTGACTGGTTTTCTGCTGATGCCTGTGTGATCTGATTGCTACATTCAGACTCGAATCACAACAGCCATAATTGCACACACTCTCAGGCTCTGGCTCTTTAAAGGCTGTGATAAAAGCTATGACCTGCACACAAGAATATAGAAAAGGAATGCAGCTGTGTGAGGTTAACCACTTGACTTTTGTGTGCTTAAACTTGACAGTGATTTTTAAAGGAGACATACAGTATTATGCAAATATGTCTCCCTGTGCAAGGGGCAAGTTATGACCCACTGAAATGGCAAGGCAAATATTCACCTCCATAAGTGTATAAGAACAGCTAACAAACATTAGCATGCAAACGACCCACTTTGTGATTCTTTCGTAGACTAAAAGACACTATAAATAGATGCAGAGAAAGTGCTGTGGTCTCATTTTCACTCTAATAGATGCTTTTACTATATATCTGTACTGGGGCAAAACAGATTTCACTTTATTACATGCAAAAAACTGGGTACAATAACTGTTTTTCACATTTCAAAACTGTAAAAATCAGGTACAGCCCCTTTAAATAAACAATTTTTTTTTATTTAGTTTCATAAGGATTTGTTCAGTCTATTTTCATTTTGTTTCTCTCCTTTTCCCCAGATTACTAATTTTATTTTCCTTTAATTTTCTGTTATAAACATTTTGTGCAATTCTTTTCCCAGCTACTCATACCATCTCTGTTGCAACCAATTATTAAGATTTACCAATAATATGCTGATTTGTTCCAATAACTGAAAATCACGTTTACACATAAAGATTAAGTTAACCAACCCAATAAAAGTGGACATTAACATGAATAGTTTTTGCTTCATGGTAATATATAGTTCCAACACTGTATTTCTTCCATTATGTGGGAATATATTGTTTTCTCATTCAACAGTCTATTTTTCTTTTCTATTTTTCTTTATTCATTTTCTCCTAATACCCATTGGGTGTATGTTTAAAGCAGTCTGACTACAATAAATTATAAAAACAAATGTGTCCATCCAAATGTTAGAGAGTAATGATTACCACTTCCAAACTAAAATCCACCACAGGAGTCCCACTTTGTTTGTCCCGCAGCCCTAACATTTCAAACCAGTCATTTTCAAACGTGTACTTTGTACAGGCGGCCATCAGTGCAGCGACTGAAAACCTGCTGATAAGGGCAACAAAGTCTCCCAAAATGCAATTATCTTTATTTTACTTTTCTTTTTTTTTAACACCAAAACAAAAGCTACAAAAGTCTGCTTGTTGTCAGAAGTGTCTGTGTGTCCTGCCATCAAACTAAAGTGTGTGTACTCGCTGGAAACAGATGGACTGATGACTGAGGAGCAGAGCGGCACCGAGCCAGGACTTCAGCTATGTTTTGTTTTTCAAAATGGGACCAGCTCAAAGTGTCGCTCAAAGCATTGGCCACAACTTGACGAAGTGACAGAGGGTAAAAGCCAAACAATGACTCATCTGTCCACTGAATTATTGCACCGCTAACAGTTAGAAAGTAGTGCGTAAAGACATCACTGATTTGTGACATGCAAATGTTTTGTGTTTGATAGTATCAGCCGTGAATAACAGTACGGTATAGCTTTATAATAACGGTACATGAGTGAATGCATTCGTTCATCATGATTTTTACATAATTTCATCATGACTGCATGCATTACCACAACCAGCACATGCAGGCTGTGTCGGCTCTGCATTGTGTGATCAATTCTCGACTCGGACAATTTGCTTAGAGCCCTAGCTAAAACAAACAAAAAATATATATAATAAAAACACACGTTTAATTTGAATATACAAATCTCATTTTACAATATCAGGATAATGTGTTCATACAATTTGTTATGTTGTTCGCTTTCTCTTTTAAGCTGCTGCTGCAACAACGCAATGCGTTAAAGTATGTCAAAACCAGATTATGCAAATTTTAATGAAGAGACGGCATGTTATCTGCCTCCATGTATTTCATAATCACTACTGTTCAATAACATCTGTATTAACCATAAATAATAATAGTAGCTTCTCAGGAAAGAGAAGGATGTTTGGGTCACCAGCTTGTCCTCGAGGAAAAAATGTAGAGCTCAGAATGGAACTTCAAAAATGTGTCTGTTACCGTGGAAATCCTCCATGTTTGTTGAAAGCTTACAAACATCTATAGATACATAAGCAAAAATAATGTTAAAAAGTAATTGTAAGTAATTGTTGGGTCAATACATCTAGTATGCTTAAGATTATTTTCAAATGAACACTACATTTAGTATTTAGCATCTTAAAAGCCATTCTGTTGGTTTAAGTGAAAATGCTAAAAGATGTGACAACACAATCCTGAGCTCCAAAGGTGTCACTGGGAGAAAAAGCTTGTGACTGTATGTGTTCTAACAGCTCACGGTATTATTGACTTTTGACCATTTACTGTAATACATTCTGTTTGTTGTTATCTCTAATAATATCAGACCCTGTGCATCCAGACTGTTGATAAAAAATAAGATAATTTATTGAAGCTATGAACCATTCAAAGTACTATGTCTCTTCTCTTTCTGTCTCACCAAAATTACTGTAAGTGGTTTTCTACATTTGAGCAAAGATTCATATTTTTCCAGCTGTTTTAGACTTCCACCAGAACCCTTTTCTGCACTGATTATCATGGAAAATTATTCAACCATTTTTTTTTTCTCTATAACATCATGTACATCTTTTTTTCTTCTTCTTCTTTTTTTGTTAAAACATCCTGAATGACGACCATTTTGTGGCTGTGACCCTCACGTGTCGGAGAGCTGTTCTTGTGCTGTTGAAGATTACAGTCAGTGATGCTGCATGTGGCAATTACAAATAATTGGCCACTTTTCCTTGAGGCTTGCTAATCACTTTGAATTGAAGGGGTCTGGGTTTATGGCCTTTGCTATGATTAAGTTCCCCCTGGTGTGAACAATTATAATGGTGTAGAGGAGGGCAGAATTAATCACCAGCAGTCAGCTTCCTCTGAGGTTAAACTCTTCAAGTTATTTTCTGAAGTTTTTTTTAAGCCCGCTGCATAATCAGGCCCCGTTGGATTTCATGGAAACACAAGGGATTTTTCTAACTCGCCCTCATGCAGACCCTATGGGAGACTAATCACATCAACTCCATAATGCCATTCACTTAGAAGAGGCCATGTTAACATCTGACTGCAGTAACCTTCATGTGTTGTTGTTATTGTTATTGTATTCAGCTGCAGTTCAGATTTATTCTCTTTATCAGAACATAGTGTGAAACTCAAAGAAATGTTGATACCAAAATGATTCAAAAGCACTATTACAATGTCATTTAAAACACAAAATATAGTAGTTGTGATGGAACAATGACCATTCTAAAACGGTTTGGTAAATGTAATGTTTTTGTTTTTATCATTACCAATACCTGCTCAAACAATTATCTAGTTTCAACATCAGTTTTGCCTTTTAGTTACTACTATCTGCGTATCAATTTTGTTGTGTGAAAAGATGCCAAAAGTTGCGTACTGTAGCACTCTTGCCTCTCTAAATGTTGGAGTTTGCACGATTCTCGCTGCGTATGGGTTTTCTATCAATCTAAAACACGCATAATGGATAAAATCCCCCAGCAAAGGTCCTGACCACTGAAACCCACTGAAAAACGGGTCAAATGCAAAGGACACATTTCCCTCCGATGATCAATAAAGAATACATTCATAACCTTCTTATTCACCCCTCTCACACTCAATCATTGACATCACGATTATTTATAAAGCACATGGGTAAACAACCGACGACAGCACTCTAAGTTTGACAATTTGCTGAACGTCCTTCCCGCTCTCATTCCAATTTCACACTACACTGTCCTTTCGTTCTGATAGTTGCTGCCGTTGGGCAAACCGACAGCGACGTGGCAGTGTTTCTGTGCCAAAGTATACTGGCCAAGTCTGCAGTTATAAACCTTCAGAGCTTGCAATCCATCAATCTTAAAAAATAAATACATTCTGTACTGTATTAAGGAAACGGCAATTGGCTATATTAACTCTCAACTGATGGAATTACAGCATTAAATAAGCGCCAAAGAAAATGATTATAGTGATAATGTGATTTACTGAGGCAATGCAAATGCTGTTAATAAATAATACATATTTTAGAACAGGGCAGATTGGCTAAATAAGCTGAAATATGTTTAATATCGGGTAATTAAACCTTAAAATGGCCCTGGAGGTAAAAGGAGCAATTGTAACTGAAGCAATATAAGGCTGTTCTATTAAGATTAGATTAGAAAAATAAATAGGACATTCAGCATTTTACAGAGCTCAAGGCCCAAAGCACAGAGTTAGTTACAAAGCTTTAAATGGGGAAAAATACTGTTAACTGTGGAGTGAATACGATTTATCATTTGGTGATATTGAGATGTTTCTTGCATACTCTTGATATAGATAAAAGGAACTATTGTCACAGAAAATGAAAACCACCACTAATATGTTTTATACCGAGGTTAACCACGGCATGTTCAGTATTTTGGTAAACTTTGGTAACGTGCTGCTTTTCAATTCAGTCTCAGAAATACATGGGTAAATTGGCAAAATGTTAAATGATTTGCGTTTCTTTTTTACCATCGTTTGAATCAACACGTCTTCCGAATGAAGGTTTTGTTCGTGGAGAATCCATAGTTTGTTCGAGATGACCTGAAGCCTGCATGATTGGCGGGAGTCGATAGTGCCGACAGAGTGCGTAGAAAAATGGTGCTGTGCAAGTCACTACTTTTGTGTTTTTCGACGCTTTGACAAAACTCTTTCTGGTTTCAAGTCTTTACCTTTTGACTGAAAATTACCGGTCAACCTCTTTTAACCTTGAGCAGCTCTTTGACTCAGACAACCCTGAGTGAGGCCACCTTTTTTGACGTCTCCTTTGACTGTATCGGTGTAATTTAAGACCAGAGGGGGCGCTGTTTGGGCAAATGTGTTTCATAGGTTATATAATATGTGCTCTTGAAAAAAACTGAAAAGCTTTTTGAACCCCTTTATAATAACTACACCTTTATTTGCCTTCACAGAGCATGAACAAAGACTTTTATTGAGCACGATCCAGGCTTAGTAACTACTTAATTAAGATTAGGTTAAGGTTGGAGTATAAGTTTGCTTGTGCACTATGAATTAAGTCTTTGTTCATGCATTATTAATCCAGGAATAAGTGTGGTCATTATAAAGTGTTACAGACTTTTTAACACAGCTATCCACAGGCAAGTATAATCTTACGCCACATTCAAAATCACTGCAAGAGGCACATATTATACCCAATTTAGCTCTTGTAGCTTCTGTGGTCCAAACTGAAGATGTGCCGTCTGATTGCCTTACCTTAGACTTTCTGGGGTTGGTCTGGGCGGGAATAGCGCTTGAAATGAGCCTCCTGAGAGGTGTCTGTGCCTTATTTCAGACACTAACACAGAAGTCGAATACGCTGACTGTACCGTGGCCTTTTAAAGTGCTACATGCTGATAACTTGACTCAGGAGGAAATGAAATCCAGACTCCTCTTTTTCTATCATTGCGACGAGGGCACAGCGTGAGGTTTGGCATCACGGCAACCAGCCCTCTTCACAATAGAGACTAGCCTTTGTTGTTACATACTGGAAGAACATTCAATAAATACTTATAAGTGAGCACTTTTACGACAAACTATTGTGCTGTATAACCAATTCACTCAAGTTCTGTCAAGTTTTGAATACTTTGTAAATGTTTTGCAGTTGGAGATGTTATTGCTTTGCCTATAATATTCCAAACTGTGGCTTTAAAAGTGTGTACGTATCTCCATGGAGACAAACAACACCACCAGAAAAAAGTTACAATCAACGGAGAGTTAAATCCACTAAGTGTTTTAATTTGCTTCTTATTTTGCAATCAAACCACTTATAAATAGTATGAATATTTGTTGAAGAAAACATCTCCATGGAGACGAGCAGGTAGTAGGAGCCCCACCAGAAAGGTTCCATAGCACTCCTTTAGCAATACCTTCCATCTGTAATAGCCTTTTCTGTTGGTACTAGCCTCACAAATTTGTAATAATTTGTCTTCAGATCAACATGAAAAAGTAATCTGTGTTATTAGAGGGTTCTGACACAAGTAAAAACAGTGACAATGATAATAATTGTTTTGTCTAGCAGCGTGTGGCAGGACATCTATCATTACTGTTTTTCATGAAGTCCTGGTTTCATTATCAAATTCAACTGATGTTTCTGGGGTGTTTTGCCAGTGGAAATGCCATTATGTATTCATGTGATAATTTTCTTGATGCACCTTCTCCTTGATTATTTGAACAAGAAAATATTCTCATTCGAACAAACACAGACTCATTTTCACTGAGAAAACAAACAGACTCAGCGTCCACCGAAGACAATTGTTTGCAAACGGAAAATAGTGAATAGAAACAGTCAATGGGAGGTTTTCTGTTTAGTTTATGAAAATACCTGCAACATAGCAACCTCAAGAGAAATGTCCACACAAATTAGTGTAAATACAAAAAAGTGTAACTGTAATGCAAAATGAATCACATTCAAGGAAATGTCCTATTTCTAACTAAAACTAGCCCAAACGGTCTAATAAGTGCTGATAGGAGATGTAGCATTAGCATCTAAATGGATGTTTGGCTCTCTTTCAGCACTCACAAGGCACATTTGTCCACTTTGTTACAGCTGAAGTGTTTTAGTGACCACCCGTCCCATTAGGATTTGTATTTGCAGCAGTGGAAAATGTCTTGTCAATAAGGTCATTTTAACGTTAGTGATGAAACATCTGTTTGTCATTTAAATTCAGTACAATGTTAAATAAAACATTCAGTGTTTATAGAAGACAGAAATGCATTGTAAGTAATGTTCAATAATAGCAATGCATTCTTACTGTTAACCCTGCTGTCTACACTTTGTGAACTCATGACTGAATAGTGTCTGTATGTGGTTGAGTAGGCAACAGTATGACAGTGTTTGAAGGACAAAAACCTCTCCTTTGTCGTCTTATGTTTTACAACTTAAAATATAAAGGTAGCGCTTGAGATTCAGGTTCCTTAGTAAACTATAAAACATTAATATACACTAGTTATTTATTTACTTATAAAATGTTGATAATCCATTAACAAAAAGACATGTCGGTCTGTTTTTCTAAACCCCATGTACATAACACCAATAAACTGCTTATCCATCTTTTTTCCAACATTTAGGTGATAAATGTTTGTAAACCCAAGTACTTCTAAACACATAACAAATGCTTATTAATGTATTATAATTAGTTTACTAAGGAACCTTAATCTACAGTGTTACCAATGTATAAATTGAAAACCACATGACATGATGATCAGTCAGGCATGCCCTCATCAGGATTGGTGGTGAGACTCCATCTACTGACATCAGAGGGAAGTACCATGGGAGGAAAACAAAAGCAGGCCGGCCCCTGTCTGCCGATGAGTTATGTACTATCTACCTATGACATCACAATTTGAAACAGTGTTTTTGTGAGGCTCAGAGAAGGAGCAGGGAAAATGAGTTTGTAAACGGGATTAATGAAACTAGCATCAATGAAGCTAAATACAACTCCAAGTACTTTGTTGATTTTGATGAGTGAATAATGTCATGATATGGTTAAAGCTTTTTTATTTATTTTTTTACATAATATATATCTTTAAACTCAGTGTTTCAGTATTTAGACACTCCACTCCACAGAAATCCATTCCAGCAGAAGAAATAAACAATTCCATGGAGACAAGCAAGTGGCGAACCCTCCACCATAATGCACCTTAATGAATGTTTGACGGTCTCTGTCCAGTAACAGTCTGCCACCTCAGGCCCACAGTTGCTGGCATTGTTTTAAACGACAAATACTTGACACAGCCAGTTTTCAGCTTAAAAATGCATTATAGCCTCATACTTTTCCAACAGCGTTCTCTAAATATAGCTGGAGGTCATTAGTCTGGAGCTGAAGTCGAGTCGGCGGTGGCACTTTTTCTCATAATGTGCAACCCTCCACACCACTAATACCAGACAGTGAGAGGAAGGAGTTCTATAATGGTTTTTCCTTGGCTGTGCAATATAAACATGGGCTCTCTCACTCTGTTAAAAAAGCCATCATTTTAATTAACAAACATGTGACTAGGTCTATCACAATAATTACTGTATAGAGTTACTGTTTATTATACTAACAAACTTCTTAACTGGTTCATTCTGCTATTTATTTTTTGCAGCACATATCTTTTTTTAAAGTATGTAATTTGTTTTATATATGTTTTTTAAAGTTTAATGGAATTCTTTTGGGTTATTGTATTATTGGCTTAGAGCAGTTTCAATATTGATGTTTATTGTGATATTTTTGTAAAAATACATTGCCCTTCAAAATGTGTTAAAGTGCTGGGTTTATGTGAAACCAAAACTAATTTTCTCCGGTTTAGTCTTGGTTTGGTCTTGGTGTAACCTCTCTTTAATCCTGGATTTGTCCTGGTTCAGCCCAGATTAAGAATTTTTGGGTTAGTTTTGTGTGACTGTCCTTTGTTTTGTCACAGTTCCCAGACAGTTTTTTTTTAATCGATTGTATTGGGGGGGATCGTGGGGCACGTGGTGGTAGAGCGGCTAGAGCTTCTGCCTCTCAACAAGGAGCTTGCGGGTTCGATTCCCGAACCAGACCAACATCAGACATGCATGTGTAGGTTAATTGGTAAATCTAAATTGCCTGTAGAGAATGAATGTGAGAGTGAATGGTTGTCTGTTAATGTCCGTGTCTCTGTGTTAGCCCTGCGACAGGAACAAGCGGTAGAAAATGAATGAATGAATTAATGAATGATATGTGGGCCCTCTGCAGTTTTTGTTTTTGTTTGATCAGACGAATTCTTTCGGTTAATTATCCATATTATCCATAATTATCCATCCATGTAGGCCTGATATATATAGCCCCAGTTTAAATCTGGTGGTACCAAATATTTTCTTAGTTGGTACTTGGAGTGAAAAGTTTGACAACCACTAATGTTTTATTCTAACTTTGGTGGTTTTTATCTTACTTTATTCCCCAGCTTTATATTATTTAGTATCACATTTTTCACAGTTTTGCTTTTTGCTGTAAAAGTTGTAGCTCGTGTTATTTGCTGTACAGTGTGATTTTCTCAGTGGTGTTGTGGAGGCTGGAGCTGTCCGTGGTGCTGAAGTTCTGCTCTGCTCCTGTCTCTCGTCTGTCTTTGTTTGGGGCTGAGGCAGAGGAGGAGGAACATGAGTTTATCTCCTAAAGCTGCACATTTCTAATATAAAACAATGTGCCTCACCTCTCCTTCTCGAGTACAGCAAAAACTATGTGGACGTGTTTTGGGCAGACAGCTATATATAGTCTTTTCACAAACTGTATAAGCAATATCTAATGGCATGTGGCAGGTTTGTAATCCTAATTGTTACTTAGTTTGGTGGAAATTTAACACCTGTCAAAAGGTAGATAAAAAGGAAAGTTTTAAACAAAAGTTGAAAAAGACTGAAAATAGTGCTTAGTTAAAATTTAATAAGGTCATACATTTTTGTCATATAGTAACTACTGTAAACAGAGTGACTACATTGTATAGTTATTATTTTTATGTATGTTTTAATGTACATATTTAATATGTATTGTTAAGTAATGGAACTGTTTTATTGTGATATTGTGAAGTAATTATTTTATGGTGGACAGATTAATAATAATAGTACAAAGGTAGACGAGCTGTGACCCTGGTACACAGATTGAGATGAGATTGCAGGTGACCACAACTATTACCTGTCCAACCAGGAACTAAACATTTAAATTTCCAGTAGGTTTTTGAGGTAATTTAAGGTTCAAGCCAAGTTCTAAAAATTGAACTTCTCATTCACACATTCACACAAGCCCTGCCCAGATGTTGCTTGTAGTGAAAAGTTGTCATCAACTTCATATGAACAGTAATATTTAATTCACATCAAAAGAAAAAAACTTCAGAACAAAAAGGCTTCAACTGACATATGATGCGGTATACAATTTTCAAATCATATTCTTTTGTGTCATTAGTGTTTTGACTAAATTGCACAATATGAAATAAACACTGATGACTGATGACAGTATAACTTTCTGAACTTTCTGGAGGTGGAAAGTTACTTGCATAATTTCACGGAAACAGTGAAAAAGTTTCTTCTGAGCATTCTTCATGCAGATACAGGATAACAGGATATTATGTGCCATACTGTGGAGTAGTTTAGCTAAGGAGCAACATTTCCATGGAAACAAGCAGGAGCCTTTTGAATTATCCCATTGGGGTAAAAAAAAAAAAAAAAGGTAATTGATTTGAATTATCTACTTACTCTGAAAGTTCCACCTTGTCAAACTGCCACTGTGCTGCTGAACAAGAAACCTCATCCACCTTGTCTAGAATCTAGAAGTATGAATGAGCTACCCTTATTACTGCCATATGAATCATCTCGGACTCTGAGGACCTCTGGGACAGGCCTCCTGCTGGTGCCTGACTGGGGGGAATGGGGAATCAGCGTTTCAGTTTTATGCAGCTAAAAACTGGAACAGTCTCCGTCAACATGTGAGACAGGCCTCCACTCTGACAATGTTTAAATCCAGGCTAATAACTGTTAATAATAATTGTTTAGATGTGCATACGACTGAAAGCATTTTTTCCCTTTCATTTTTATGCTTCCTTATGCATTTACGTGTTTTGTGATTTTCATGTAATTTTTCCTGATATGTAAAGCACTTTGAATTGCTCTACAAATAAACTTGCCTATTGATATAAAGAACTATAAATATCACAAAGAGCTACAAAATAAATGTGGCCGTCCTTTACTTGCCTAATATTATTTTTGTTGTAACAATACTGGTTTGTGAAAAGTTACAGACTGTTCTCCATCATGTTTTTTCCCATAATCAAAAGCCAACATGGTGCACAAACGAGAGCACAATAGCTGCATGTATCATTGTTGCGTTTGCAGTGAAAACTCTTGAAAGGTGGAGTGGCCATCTGACAGGCTTGGCTCGGGACAGTGTGCAGCCGTCCTCACACAGACACAAAATGGCTGGATCTGTTAATAGTGGCGTCCTCATATTGTAATACCATCTGTTCAGCGGCGTGCTGTCGAGGAGTACGCCATCAATTTGACTGTGCAGATTGAATTTTCGCGCTCACACTTTTCATTCCAGCCGCTTCACAATCTGACTTCAAACATGTCTCCCCAAGACGGGCCGTAACAAGAAGGGACTTATTGTGTTGTACATTTCCACTGGACTTTCAATAGAAAAAGCGGTTTAAGCATCTAGTGGGATAACCAGATGTCCAGGTGAAGTGTGACACGCTTTACATATTCGTTTCTAAATGATTTGTCAGTTAATTCAGATTTTGTGACTAATTTTAACTAACTTTTTTTGGTTTCATTTTCAGTTTTATTTGTCTTATACAAGTTTGCACACAGCCAAAATGCAATGAAATGTTTTTGGATGAGAGAAGGGGAGATCTATGCATCTATGCAACTTTTAACCATTTTATAACTTTTTTTTTTCACTCATTATTTAAAGTATTTAGAGTGATTTGTGCATATTTGGGTAATCTTTTACTCCTGCGGACAAGACACCAGTGCTCCGTCAGACCAGGTTTCACAGATTCTCCCTTTACACACCCAATGCTCTTGATCTACTTCATTCAGTTTTATTTTTGTAAATAATGGCACATGGTGGATTCTGCAGCGTCGTGTTGCCATTTTGGTACAAATGCACAAACAATTCCTCCGCTCGCTATTGTGAACCGCAGCTCTACAAAGGTGACGTGACATAAAGCAGCTGACACAAATGAGCACCGTGGTTTTCAAGGCAGAAGAAAGCGGACTTGTTTTTAATTAAGTTGGTTTAGATAAATATTGTGATTTAAAAGGTCCAAAATACAACATAATTATCCACGTGTCACAGATTAGAACTGTATTTACCTTATTCCTGAAGTTGCCGTGGGCGCCGCCATCTTTTTCAGTTGTAGATTACATGGAGCAGATGTGTGCATACACACCTACGTAAGTTCATTCTCACTTAAAAAGGAAATTGTATATATGTATGGTGTACACTGAAATAGTGTAATGATCAGAACAACATAATACCTTTGAGTTCTTACAGGATTTGCTGCCAGCAGTACCTTGAAAAAGTCAATAAGAGCTCATCAAAAGCTTACTCAAAACCAGATCATTATTATCAATGCAAATAATATGTAATTATTTAAATAGTTATGCATTTATATATATCGCGGGTTAAGCAGGAAATCAGCATCTTGTCCTCCAAGTTGATCATTTGAAGCAGAATAGATTGATAAAGCACAAAACTGCAGCACTTGTAACTATATAAATTGTTTCTTTCCACAAAGTTAATGCCACCATTTAATAGAATGTGTATTTTATTATGTTTGTCTTCACAACAAATACAACAAAATTCACTAAAATGTAAGTAATTGGATTTAAAGATGATTTATTTTACACACTTTTTACTGTTGGACTATTGTGTCGTGCTTTCTGGAGTTTGCATTTACAAAAATTAGACATTTTCTTGTAAATTCCTGTTATTTCTTTACCAAAAAACCCATTTAAACAACACTGCTTGCTTGAGCTTCATTTGTTCAGTCCACCTTCCCGTACCCTTCACATGACCTCATTGTAGTTAGAATTCATGGCTAATGAAACTCTGACGCTATCTACGAAGATGGTGAGAACAGTAATGCAATAACCCTAAGTAGTGTTTGCACTGGCGCTTGTGAACAATTGTGTATAATCCATTATGGGACACTAAATGCTTATTATTGTCTCTGAAAGGACTTTGGGTCAATTTTTCTCGCTTTTTCTGTACTGAATTGAAAACAGCCACATAATAGATTCTGGCCGCACATTCCTGAACATAATTTATCACCACAACGGCAAAAGAAATGAGGTTTTGTGCGCGCGGTGAGATAAACAAAAGCATTGGTATTACATGAATGCCGCACATATCGATAGGTCGTGACCCCATCACTTTTGGAAACAGTGGGCGTTTCTGGAGCTCACAAAGACACAAATATATTCCATTCACATCACAGTAAATTGCTTATAGCCCCATTTTTTATTTTCAATCCACAGTGGCAGCGCTTGAGTGAGCAGAATCAAATGCCAGTTTACTGTAGGAGAAAACGTTGTGGTGGCTTCGACAAACCAAAGTGGAGAGAAGAGGCACAAATCAAAGTAGTAGTGTATGAATTGGAAGTAGACGAATAATGAATATGAATTGGCATAACTTAAGGTTGCCAGTTTGATCTGTGCTACCACATAAATGTTGTTGTGTCCTTGAGCCTCCACATGACTTTTGTTTGTATGATTAGTCCATTTGTGCTTTTTGAAGTCTATACTGCATCACGCGACTAAATCAGATGTAAAAAAAGTGTAATGGATTTAAATTTAACTGTTAGAGGGTAAATTTTCCACTGAAACCAAATTTGTACCACACCAAGAACTAGAAATCAATCTTAAGTGAGTGAATCCAACTAAGCAACAACCAGAAAATGTTGCAGGGAATTTATCTAATTTGTCAGAAGGAGACTCATCAAAACCTCTTCTCCTTTATATCTTAACCGTAAATCCCACCCACCGAAGAAATGGATCAGTTTGAAACATCCTTCCTCTGTCAGACACAATCGATTGCTAATGCCTTGGCATCTTGGAACTTTGCAGGAACATATTTCACTGTGAATTTTACACTTTTAATTCTGACAATAAAGCCATCTTGGCATGCACCACTCCACAATGGCAGTGATGGTGGCAGGGATTTTGCATAAAAAAAGTAATTGCTGGCTGTGATTACCAAAAGTTATCGGAATTTCAAAGATTGTGGATTATTTTTGCGCACCGGAATGGACATATTATCAAGGGCCGAAGAAGAAAGGCCAAACAAAGGACTGACAAAGTTCCAGATCAGTGAAAGAAGTGGATTAGTGAGTCAAGCAATGTAAAGTTATACCAAAGATTTTTGGGTGTTTTAAAAAAAATTTTAAAATGAGCATGAGTGAATAAACCTGTTGTCACATAAAAAAAACTTCACGTTAGCATGTTTTCACAATTTTACATAATTTTAATTAACAATAACAGTAAGTGCTATAGCTATGGGGTTTTATAATAAAGCGTATTTCTCACAAACATCTCCAGAGACA
This sequence comes from Rhinogobius similis, assembly GCA_019453435.1. Taxonomy (NCBI): domain Eukaryota; kingdom Metazoa; phylum Chordata; class Actinopteri; order Gobiiformes; family Gobiidae; genus Rhinogobius; species Rhinogobius similis. The sequence continues at coordinate 16,959,389 of CM033633.1, read as the reverse complement.
CTTTTTGATGATATTAGAAGGTGGAAAGGGACTCTGATGTCCAGATTTAGCAAATTTAGGGCACAATCTACACAATCTAAACTCTTTAAGAGCACACCTGTGGCAGGAAAAAGTCACAAATGTTTAATCTGATTAGTTTTTGAGGTGTTTTGTTATCTACGGCTTCATTCAATGACAAAGATAAACTCCATACACAAAACTTCAGGCTCGTTGCCATTCATTACGGCTGTTTCTTGCCTGCCGTGATGGCGGCCCCAACCAATTTGACCACATGGGAGCTAAATGCTACTACCATGTATTTTAAAACACTTTGAATTCCACAACACAAAGTTCAGACAGTTATCTCAAGCCAGCTTACTTTCTGTAGCTGCAGCAGCATATTGAATTCATCAAAGTGTCCTCAGAAATGGCATCTGGACACAAAAACAATCCAAAAACAATGGAAACCCACGTCAAACTCTAAGACACATTATTTGCTGTGTCGACCTCTGATGAAAAACCCATTTTAAGCTCTCCCTTGACTGTTGTAGAAGCACTAACAATAAAATCAACTGGAGTTTAATTAATCTCTGTGATGTTGTTGTTGCTTGGTGCTGTGCGTTGGCATGGAGGACCAGCTTGGGACTGCGTGAGCCCGGCCTTCATCTGTAAGCATTAATCAGCGCATCTCCCGGAGTCCCCCCCGACACGAGAGGGATATTGCAAACGGGAGCAATGGACTGTGTCATTTTAATGCCCAATTTCAGCTTGAGCTCAGACCTCCTGTGAGCCAAATCAATTGCTTTTCCGTCCTGATGGCCCTTTGTTGATGAGTTATGTCAGACAGGAGCAGCGATGAGCTTTAATCAGGGGAACAGCCGGCTCATGTCCAGGATATGGAGATGTCTCATGTGTACACGGCGGTGGCATATAAAGCGTGTTAAATACTGTACGCTGTGAAGTCTCGTTACATTGTGTTGGGAAAGGTCCCTAGTGGTGGATTACAGGCGATACGCAACTGTTCAGTCTGTGTTTTCAGGTTCTACATCTATGATCCACGATGGGGAGTCAGCGTTTCTGTTCCTGATTAAGACGAGACTCTGCAGGTGAATAGGAAAAATTCTTCGATTTAAAGATATAGAGTTGAAGCCACTCTTGTATTTACTCACATGTGGTGATTGTAAACAAAAATGTATAGTACTTTTTTTCAACATGTCACGTTTTCATGTAGGAATAAGGCATTTTGTGTGTAAAAACAGTCAAAATTGCATATATTTGGGACATTTAAATCTGAAAAATGGACAACCAGGTGTCAATTTCTTAGTTCATTTTGTACACATTAGTTCCAAAAACTATCATAAAACTTCACTTGAAATTAGACATGAACGAAACCTTCAGTACATTCCATTGAAATCTTGTTAAGTGCAAGTTTGTACAGTTTGGTGTGTGTAGGACCTACTTTAAGGCTTATCTTTATGGCTCTGCGGGAGAAAAATGCATTTTCAGAAAACTGCCTTTGAAGTTACAATGTCCCACAGAAATCTATGGATGAAGTGGATTAAATGAACTAACAGCTTTAGGAGCAGACTGGAAGAGTTTGTTGTTTCCACATGAAAGCCTATGAGCTGAGAGAACAAACTGACCAAAAAATCAGGCTGTAGTGTCTCGTCTTAAGTAGCATTTCCAGAAGTATGTAGTAGTAATGAAAAACGTCTTGATTTTCAAAACACTGCCAGATAACTTTTTGAAACTTTCTCTACGATGCATCACTCCTGGACACATGAAGGATTACACCAACTTATCTGGACAATGTTTTGGAATTGAGAATAGCATTTATAGTGAAATCTAGTTGAGCCCTAACAGAGGAGCTGTAACCTGAAGTCTGCTGTGATATTGTTTATTTCTTTGACAGGTTTTGGGGTTTTTCTCCCTTATTGTTACCTGCCATCCTCAGCTGTCAAGATTGGCCTTTTTGCTAGCTTGATTTCTGCTTTTACCAAGTGAGAAGAACACTAAATAGATGGTAAATTGTAGCTTAGTCTACCATAGGATTTTCTTTTTTTTTTTTCTTTTTTTTTACATTTTCCAGATAACTACCTAGATAAAAACCATCAAACACTTCTCGATGAATCATTGTGATCGCAATGCAGCACTTAGGGACCCTTGTTCAGATTTTGAGCTATAATTTCAGGCATACAGATAACATATTGTGCATGACCTGAAGTAATGGAAGGACAGTTACCCAGACATTGAGAGGAAATGCCAGTCCACAAGGCCCCCACCCTACAATCGAACACAGTACCTTCTTGCTGTGATGCAGGCTACGTTTTAATGTATATAGACTGTAATTGAAATTAAAAAAAGAGTATAGCTGCTCATAAAAGTTGCTGTGGACTTCAGAAGTATTTCTGACAGAAGTTGCAGTTTTGTGCACAAACAAGCTGATGACAGGGAGAATATATTTTAATCAAAAAGCGAACTCTGTCCACGCCCAGCTGCTATTGAAGTTATCCGTCTTATTTAGCAGATATGACAGCTTATTCCTCCCACATCAGACAAACTCTCGATCATGGATATTGTCATTTTAAGCATTTTTGTTTTATTCAAAAGACAGCGGAGAATAAACAATAAAAGGGATGAGAAACAGGTCACTTAAGTTTTCAGTAGTTTTCTTTGGCAACTATAGATTTTGTTGACAGCATATTATACTTCAGTTTGTTTTTTTAAAGAATTTTGGACTCGTTTTGCTTTGGCATATTACATTTAATATGTGGAAATCTGGAAAATACTGCACTCTGGGCAGCTGTTATTGTGCACAGAGCACCTGGATTCTGTTTTGTCCCATACTCTGGTGAAGGTGGGGAGCGGATGGAGCACAAAAAGAAACTTTTAGCAAAAAAGAAAAGGTATCATTGTAACATAATCAGAATTAGCATTTGATTTAGCAGAACATTTTCCTCCATGTGAAAAAACAACCCAACCTCAACCCAACATTACCCATGCATTATCAACTTGTCCTTAAACAGACTAAACAAATGCACTGGAATATTTATGGAGATTTTTTTTTTCACTTTTAAAAACATAGTACCACAAATGGATGTCTATCTTTGCCTGTTGAAGTTGTACAAAACACATCTTAGCTCTGATCAAGCAAGTCTGTTTTAATTAGTACGGCTGTTTTAATTAGCGATGGCTTTCTTGTTATCGTTGTATACAGAAGTCAGATGAGGACACCAAAGACAAAGAAGTGGTTAGCAAAAGTATATTTACATTGTGTTTTATTTGACAACTTGGAGGAAGCTGGATGTACGACCATTATTGTGAATATGTGGGAAATTACCCCAGAATGGCAACAAATCAAGAAAAAACTATTTCACTCCAGACATTCAAAGGATTATGAGCCTTTCCCATTGTAGGGAGAAGGGAGTAGAAAAGTGTTGTTTCAGTGAGCAATAAACAGGTTAGAGAAAGTTCAACTGAGGGAAGACAGAGTTTGGACAGCATTTCACACCATAAAGGAAATATATTAAAGACAAATGGAGTAGCATTTTTCAACTCGACTCACATCTGATGCAGTTAAAGCCCCACCGCAACACTTTTTAGGCACAAAATATACTTCAAAAAAAGCATGTAGTTTCATTATGGAGCCCTTAGACCCTTCCAGTGTTTGTAAACATCCCTGTGTGCTAAAGTTGGGTACCTTTCCATGAGTTAGCTCGAATGCATTTTCAATGGAAGAGTTAGTGTTAGCCATCAAACATAAACAGATGAGGCTGTTTCGGAGACTGACAGGTACTTGACCACACGAAAGTAACACCTGAGCCTTAAGAGTTTAGAGTTAGTTAGAAAACATTACTAAATGTAGCTTGTATTGTTTAGTTTATTGAATGCTAACAACCATATAATTAATATTTCTTAAATCTACCATTGTGCTGGAAAAAATTGCACCGAAAATCTACAATCTATCTACAACAATTTGACAAGGGTTTAGAATTTAGCAGGCATTAGTGAACTGTAGACAATGATTTTAGCTGCTTCATTAAAATGAATGGGATAGAGCATTTATATCAGTACGGATTCTAAACATGTCACTCCTGGCACGGTCTGTTGCACTGAAAACTGAAAAACATGCACAGCCACAGACCTCAGTGTACCAGCCTGGAGGAGGGTCTCCTGCTCGTCTCCATGGAAATGTTGTTTTGGCTAGAATTTTTCACAGTATAACACAAAGACTATCAATCTTCATGGAGAATGTTCTGAAGTGGCTTTAGCTTTCTATTTTTTTATTCAATCATACAGGAGACGCCTCGCCAACAGAAAGTTAAGCTATGCTGCTTTAATTTTACTTTAAAAATTGAATTGAGCGATTCTTTTAACCTCAAACACATCTTGACGGGCCTATAAAGCTTAGTGAAAGTGAGTGACATTACGATTTCACAATGTATGGAAACTGAAAAACATTGGAAACAAAGTCTTGTAGAGCCGTTGTTATGTTGAGCATATTTGGATAAAGCAGATAACGCCAAATGGAACAGGCAGTGGTTGAAGAGGTACTCAATTTTATCAACTAAAACTAAAGATACAGGAGCAAGTATGGTATAAAAAAAACTCCACTATGTATTGAAATAAGCGTTAACAATATGATAGAGTAAGAATTAAAATCATTTAATATCAATTTTTGTAACTATTAAAGTGTCAAAAGTAGTAATCAGATTTTTTTTTTGTTTTGTTCAACTGAATCGATTTCCTGATTTCTCTAGCTGTTTGTATTTGTATGTCTTTGTTTGCTCATGGTTGGGACGTCGACTCAAACAAAAATGATAAAAATAACTTCTCAGACGGTCTTGAACTTGAAAGACAGCACTTTTTAAATTCATTTTTGGTCCCGTTGAAGATAATCAGACCGTACAGATACCAGCAGCTCTCAAATACTGTGAAGTAAAAGACAATCACTCTTGACAATTTCAGACTGCTGTTAGTAATAGTAATGTAGTGACTCCTAGATTCGACGGGGTCAGAGTCAGAATAAAAGTTGGCGATTGAAATATTGCTTTAGTATTTTGACACTGATGTATTTATTATTCATGACTATATTCTCTCTCACGCAGGTAAAACGCCATGACATCGGATATACAGGCCTGTAATAGGAGCTGATACTACACATTTGTTTACCTCTGCTGCTCTTGCATTCAGCCTTCTCTGCAGTGGCACTCGATAATGGCTAAACCCCACAGCGCATTTAATGTATCTCACGCTGATGTGAAAGCTTTAATTGGCAGTGCTGCTAACTTCCTGCAGCACCAGTCATCAGTGCAGTGCATTATGCCGCGGGGTCTCCGTATTTCAAGCAGATTTCTCGTTGCGGCCAGACCCAAAATGAAAATCTGTTTAATTAGTCACAACAGTCTGACCAAACGGCCTGAACACGCACGCCGCTGTCAATTAAAATCTGATACGCTCGATACTGTGTCAGGAGAGAGAGCGGCAGGTGAGTTTAAATTAGACCTATATGAGTGCCCCGAGGTGCGAAAGAAAGCACACAAGTCATGTGTTTAAGTTTTAATTTAAGTTTTAGCTAAAGTTTCATCTAATACTGGATTATGGCTATATTCAAAAACCTACGGACCTTTTCAGATTGTTTTAATGTGCACTATAATAACTTGTAATAACCCAAACTAATAACTTTTCTGGTGCGTATCTCCGTGGAGGTGTAATTACCTTTCCAAGAACGTCTCTCAGTATGGCATTAAACATATTCTCAATGGAGACAAGCAGATAGTGCCACAGAAATAATAAAAGCCACTTAGAGGTTGTCAGTCAAACGTGCTACATAGAACATGAGCAAATACATGAATTGTATATTAAAATGAATGAATATATGAATATTATCCAATCCACTTTATTTATATAGCACATTTTACAAACAAGCAGTTTCCAAAGTGCTGTACAGAAACAGACTAGCAAAAAATAAATACATAAATAAATAAAAGTAATAAAATGTATTAAAATAAATTAAAACACAGAAGACCACACAACTCACGCGGTGTTAAAAGCCAGAGAATAAAAGTGGATGTTAAGCTGTTAAAACACCCCACTGTGGGAGCCGTTCGGACGTGGAGGGACAGCGCGTTCCAGAGTTTAGGACTGACCACAGAGAAAGCCCTGTCCCCCTTGGTTTTAAGTCTGGTCTTCGGCACCAGGATCTGAAGCTGGCCCTCGGACCTCAGACTGCATGCAGTGTAGGGGTCCGAGATGCACTGTCAAAGCTTTAAAAACAAACAATAAGATTTTAAAATCAATTCTAAAATTAACAGGAAGCCAGTGCAAAGACGCAACAATTAGTGTAATGTGAACTTGTTTTTTGGTTCCAGAGTTCTGGACTAACTGTAGTCAATAAAGTGTGTTGTGCGAAATGCTCAAATAAAGTGCGTTACAGTAGTCCTGGCACGAACAAATAAAAGCATGCACGACTTGTTCAAAAAGTTTAAAAGATAAAAAAGGTTTCACTTTAGGTAAAAGCTGCAGATGATAAAAACTTGATTTTAAAACACCATTGATCTGCTTGTCAGATTTAAAATCGCTGTCTGTGGTGAGGCCAAGGTTGGTGACTGCGGGACGCACATGATTTTTAAGTGATCCCACATCAATGAGGGCATTGCTGGATCCAAACAGTAGCACCTCAGTCTTCTCTCCATTCAATTTTTAAAAGTTCTGAGCCAACCAAGCCTTGATGTCACACAAACAGTCGAGTAGGGGTGTCAGGGGGCGGTTGTTGTTTTTTGCGATGGTTAAGTTATACTGAAGAACACTTTAACAATCAAATTATGAATACTCTATCAACTACATCCCAAGTTGGCTGCTGTATCAGACAGACTAAAAGCCATAGATTCATTTCTCTTTTGGTCGTTGTTATTTTATAAACATACAACAAAAGCAAGGAAAAGGTGTAATCTTATCACATTCAAGTCCCATTTGACTATTTTACCGTTCAAAATTTCTGCCAATTATCTGCCAATTAAAAAACAGTTTAATTATAATAATGTACTACATGCACTGTTTAATATGGTGAAAATTCTTGAAATTAAAAAAGTATTTCTTAGCATTAAAAAATTCAAACTCAGTCGTAAAATATAAACAGTGGCTGTTCAAACCAAGTCAAAAAATTGTGTAAAAGTTTGTGAAATATGACTTTTGGTCGATCTCTAAAAGCTCGTGTCCTGTCATGGCGCCTGTTCCGTTGAAGTGTGCTCCATTGGCTGAGAACGAGAGTACAGTATCTATATCTATGAGGTAGCACCACCAGGCCATTTTACAAGCCATATCTGTGGAGAGGAGAAACAGTAGAATGCCTTTGTCGAGGCGTTTGTCCCAGTAAAACCATGTAAAATCAAATAATTGCAAGATAGCTTTAGTTAATTGCATATATCACTTTAAATCAGTGCACTTCCTTCCAGCATCATGACCAGTCACAGGGGCACTTCTCATTTAATTATCTGTTACTTTCTACCCTCGCTAACGGGGTGCAAGGTATATAATTCAGAGTCAATTCTACTGAAAGAGAAAGCTGTGTGTGAGTGTTTTTGCATATTAAACTGAGTGTCAAAATGACCTCGAGTGAGGTGCCCTTGTCCTTATTAGTGAGCCACCTGCCACAGCGGCCATCAGGGACTCGTCATCGTGAGCTCTGAAGTGTTAATACTTTGACACTGTATCTATAAACCAGGCGTGAAGAGGTAGGGAAACAGCAAATGAACCTGGGATTGATTGAAGGTTGTGAATTCAAAGTATCTTAAGGGCAACAGACGTTTTCAAGGTACACCTCAACAAAGTATTAACCGAGACTTCACAACGAGCATAGAGTTTATTCACCTTAATTTAGGGTTAGGGTTAGGAATTAGTCTTTGTTCATGCTTTATTAAGTCAGAAATGATAAAGCGCTACAATTTTCCAGTTTAATTAAGCGTTTTTACTGACAAAGGTTTCACCAAATTCCATGATTATCTATATTTTCTGCTGAATAACCTTGCATCATGACATTTCTTTGGTCAGTCTTCCATAACGGCAAATATCCATCATGAACTTGCCCCTCTTGCTTATTCTTATTCAATTTTTTACAACACATTTACCCTTAAAAGTTGAACAAATTACGTACAAACAAAACACAAGGTGCAGTGTCTTACTAAAGATCACAAAACAGTATATAACTACTGTGCCTAAGGTTTCTACTTTCTACTTAACCATTACCTGCTTGCTGAAGGTACACTGAAAGGTATTAAATATGATTTCAACTTGATTAATTGTTGTGATTTATGACAATAGCTCATTTCTGGGCCAAACTCGTCAGCACTTATGCATCAAAAAAGGGCCAATTGTCTCTCTTTGACACCTTGTTCTGCCCTTGAGTTACAAAAATAGAGCCCTCTGTTGTAAACTCATGCAAAATTTAATCTAACACAACAGAAATTCTAATCCCTAAACACACACAATCACAAATGGTCAGAAATAATTGTTCAGATAGTCTCCTACCACAGGGCACAGAACACGGATCATATTTTGGGACATAACCTCCAGTTCAACCTTTTATAACTTTACATGCTGTTTGGAGAGTTCTTATCGAGGTTCAAGGTAGTTTCAGCAAATGGGCTTTTCAAGTAAACAACAGGAAGTATTTCAGAACAACTTCAATAAAAGACCACTGCCTGAACACAATGGAGTCTGGATTGCCAAAAGTATTTATGTACACGCTAATAACATGCAAAATCGACTTTTCAGAGGTTTTAACCTTCCTACAGTGCTATTTGGGCCTCGTATGTGTGCCCAAAGTGGTTTTTTGATTGATTCCCGCATGTTTTCGCTAGAGAACTGTCTTTTTTGTCCCCCTCGGCTGAGCAGGCAGACGGGGGCTCATCCCATGGATGACGCGCTTCACCAGGATGACGCCGTGTTTAAGCCATGCCTCCGGGAAGCGCGCAGCCGCAGAATAAAAACAGCTAATGCTAATGCTACACAGTAATTACACGATGGATACGACAGATCGAAGAGTTAGCTTGTTATTTACCAAACGGCAACGTCCGTCGTCGAGGTACTGGATGATCGTCAAACTCCAGGTCAGATCCAGGTTGTAGGACTCAGCACGACGCACCGTCAGGACGGATAAAAGGTTTATTCCTGTGTTTGTGTATCGCTGTTTACCGGAGCACACGGCGCATGCGCACTATCTCTGCTCTAGGCTTCGGCACGAGTTGGGCGGGGGAGGCGCGCGAGTTGGGCGGGGGAGGCAGCCTGCTCTCTGTTCGGGGGGGTCAGATCTCAGAGTGAGCCGTTTGCTTTTACAAGGAGGGGGGCCAGTCCAAGAAATGGGTGTTTTTTGGAAACTGTTATGTTATGGATATTGCACAACGCAAAATTTTATCAACAAAGCCCATAGACTGTGTAAAGGGCAAAATAGCAGAATATGGGACCTTTAAAGGCTAAGATGTAAGTCTGTAGTTGTTTTTCTTTATTTTTTACAGCATATTTTTCATCTTCTGCTGCAACTAACGATTACTTTGGTAATCAATTAGTCTGGCTATTATTCTTTCGATTAATTGATTAGTTGTTTAGACAAAAGGCCAGCGATTATGGGATTTTTGCAATATTTAACAGAGAAGAAGAAATCTTAGGTTGATGACTTTTGAGATGATTGATTAGTTGCGATTAATTGCTATTATTGTCTTATCTCATTATTTTGACATGTTTTTGTCACTTAAACACAAAAAAAAAAAAAAAACACAATTTGCAGACTAGCCAATGAGGAAAGTACTACAACTCCCAGGACTGGTTAAGGGAGTCCAAACTTTTAATATTTTTTCATTTAAAGGACAAATATTATGCATTATTTGTATTGTTATTGTCCTTTAAACATGCTCTTGAGTATCTTTGCGTTGACTTTTATGGTTTAGAACTAAAAATAAAATGTTTTTAAAAGAACAATATAACTTTATCACAGTTTTGGGAGACGCCAGAGTAACTTATCTTTGGCTCCATCTGGCTGCAGAGGGAATTACACAAATTTGTATATACACAGTGGTTTGTAATGCTAGCAGTGCTGAGCTGTCACACAGTTGGAATGATCGTGAGAAGGCAGAAATGCACAGAGCAAGTCTGGAAATGATTTATGGGCTTAAAAACAGAAAAAAGACTATCGGAGCTATGTTATGCATCGAAAGAACCTCACATATCGAAGGGATTCAGAATAGAATGAAGCTAAACGCAAATCCAGGTATGTTTATGGTGATGGAACAATGTTAGAACAGGGTTAAAAGGTCAAAAAAGTCAATTTTGCATAACATTTGTCCTTTAACATTTAAGTTTATCTATAGGTGAGTTGATTGAGAACCAATGCTCATTTACATTGGACAAGACAACATACAGATAAAACATCTTTCACACATTAGATTGTAATAAGCTTCCAAAAATGAATAGTGATTATCCCCCTGATGCTGAACAGTTTATAGACACTGTGCCTGGGCTGGGTTTGGAGGCTCTGCTCCATTAGGCTGTGGTCTCTGGAGGTGTGGGTTGTCAGAACGTGTGACTGTGAGCTGACAATGTGCCTGAAGGGATCCTCACAGAACTCATTCATATGGTTAAAAGTACAGCACAGACTGGTCAGGTGGAGCCATCAATATTGTCCCAGGCTTACCTGTCCATTTCCTGGTTACAGCTGATCAAACTACAGAAGAAGTATCTTTCCGTCATTCTTTGTTCATTGTTTTTAAAGGTGCGCTATGCAACTGTTAACAAATATACAGCCCTTGCTTTTCTCCACATATTACTGATTTGCCTGGAATGATCTACAGCATGGAATTAAACTTATGTATTTTGCATTTATTAAATGACTTGTTTGTTTTTAACAATCAAAAATACCTTCAAAAACATGCATTCTTAATGAGGACAATCGCCCTTTCACAGATCCGACACCATCACCTGCTTGCACCCTGGAGACAGATTATTACATTTTTGCTATACTTTTTTTTCCCAAAACCACGATTACCGTGTACATTAGCAGCTCTGTAGCATTTACATTTCATCAATGCCATGTGCGTTCCGGCCATATTCTGTTCTAATTTACACTGAATTAATTAATAGATTTTAAAAAAATCACAATTGCAAATGTATAAAGCAGCATATTTTAACAAAATGTGTACTTAATCACAGTGATGTAGCCCACTGGTAAAATTAAGCGGTAGAGGTTAAATGGGTGAATATCAATTTGCAATGTATGTGTGTGTGTTATTAAATGCAAATGTTTAGTGTATGTGTTAAAAAGGGGAAAAAGGGAGCAGATAACATAAGATTACTCTTCTTTTTGCTCCTTTGCATACTATGTTTAAATGACACATATTCTCTACAGTGACTTTTTTGAGCTTTAAACCACCCTTCTAGCAATGTTCCGTCATCAAAAACATACCTGAAGTAGCATTCAGCTGCGAAAATCCTCCCACCTCTGAGCGTCAAACACACGTCCTGCTGACCTTTGGGGATTTTTGGACATATTTTCAGACTTCATACGTCACTTAAGCACTCAAGAGCATGTTTAAAGGCTACGGCTAACAGCAATATGAAAAATGCAGAATATTTTTCCTTTAATACTCACTGATGATGTCCTCTCCTCGTTTCGCACACGCCGATCATCTATTCTCTGTTCTTCATGTATCCACAAGGCCAACATGTTTTCTCCCTCAGTATTTAATTAGTGCACAGTCACATAATGAAGTGAAAGTAAAAAGTGGAGCCGTGCGATGGCAGAGGCTGTATGCACTAGCTTTTGGATTTATAAAGGCTGAATATGTCACGAGAGACACAAGCAAAACTGAAATCCAACTGCAAATAAGGTTTTGGCTTGTCATGCGGTAGAAATGTTGACGCCGACTCTATCTTTGGTCTGCCAAAAGTGTAAAAGTAAAGGTTCCATCTTGATTCAGTAGTGCTTGTGCTCATCTTTTGTCTGAATAATGGTTTAGTTTATTTTCACACCGTTGCAGCGTCCATAAAAAATAGACTTCTAGTGTTTTTCTACCACATACCAGACTGTTCAAATACGTAACGCAACGATGTAAAGTTACTTTTTAACACATTCCAATCTTACAGCAGACGAAGAGGACTCAAACCAAAGACGAGATGGAGTTTTGTGTAATATATGATTCGATAATGACTATTTATTTTTTTAATTGACCATAAATGAGTAACTATGGGATGTTTATTGCATGTTACACTGTCGACTAATACAGTAAATCAGTTTGTGTGTGTTTAGGTGTTGAGCAAACGATCCACAAATGAATGTTTTCGTAACAAACCACCAGAAGGCGATGGAGAAGCGATCACCTGTCCATCTTTTCTACAGCGTTGGGTTTAAACTGGCCTGAGCTCCTGGCAGCTGTCCAGCGCAGACAGTACAGAAAGTGTTTCAGATCTTCAAGCTTCTCTGTGGCCGCGGGACGTCACTCAATAAGTGCTTTCTCTCTGCGCTCTCCTCCTTCTCTCTCTTCTTTCCTCCTCACCTCTCTTCTCTCTCCCTGTCACAGTTTCCCTTCTCCTCCCTCTTTTCTCTATGTCTCTTTTCTCTCCTCTCCTCCCTTTTCCTCTCGTCTCTCTTCTCCCTCAGTCGGAGGAGTTGAAAAGTGTAAGAAACGCTACGGGGGCTGAGGGCAGGACATCTCCTCTGGCAGTTGAGTTGTTAGAACTGAGATTTTGTGCAAGTTTCAAGTGACTTTTACGTGTCAATAACTTGCTGTAAAATAATCTGACGTGACTGTTTCCCCCATCTTATTTTTTTTATCTTTATATTGTTTCCATGCTAATTGTTCTTTTGACATTTCTATAATAAATTGACAGGTTCATTATAATTCACTCTAAAAGTTAAAAAAGAACAATCTTAAAGGACAAATTTGACACTAACTTCACTTTTTTGAGCTTTTAGTCATGTTCTAACCTTGTTCTGTCATCAAAAACATACATGGGATAGCATTTAGCTTCATTCATGTCAGTTTGATGAATCCTAGTTTAAAAATCCTCTACCTCCGACCGTCAAAAACACTCCGTTCTGAATTCCTTCGACGTGTGATGATTTTCGATAACTGACGTCACTTATTCAAGAATATTCTGCTGTTTAAGTCCTTAAATCATCGCCAGAGTCGCTCTGAGCATTTCCCATTTCTGCCGTCTAATCTCGATCACTATAACTGCGTCACATCTCTGGACAGCTGCATTACAAAACATTATGGATATACAAATGTATGTAATTGCTCCTGCTGCCAGTAGATGGAGCCACAGCTAAATTAATCTGTCATCTCCCAAGGCTGTGATAAAGTTATATTGTTCTTAGTAAAAAAACAAAAACAAACATGAGATGTCAAAGTAAAGACACTCAAGTGCAGGTTTAAAGGCCAATAACAATATATGCATACTATTTGTCCTTTAAGAATACTACCCTTCAATTTATGTTTCATATGAATTTTACATAACTGGAAAAAATATATAATATTACACAATCCTCTCAGTATGAGGTTATTGTTCATACAGTATTTGTCCAACTGCCACATTTCACTTAATCTTACCCAAAGTGGTCTATACAAATCAATATAGGAAATCTTCTTTCTGCACCAAGTATTTTCAACTGCATTGATCTGGTCAAAAAGGTTTTGGTCTGTGTGCTGTACATACTTACAGAGGATACTTTCACAACAGCACATACATATTTTCTACTCTATGAACTGGACTGAAAAGTATTTATTCTTTTTGAGATTGCCTGAAATAGCTTAAGAAGATGTAGACAATTTGTAGTTGAGTGTTATACCAATATAATATTGCATTAAAATGTGAAATGAGTGTAAATTGCAATAAAACAAATGTAACGTAATACTTGTTTCTCATTTCCTTCCCCTGCACCAGTGCTCCTGCTCAGACCCGTCCATTGCATTGTTTAAAATCCACTCTGCTTGTGCCTTGTCCAGCGCCGCGGTGATTTATTTCTGCAGAGGGCGTTCGGATCAAAGCAACGGCGGCTTTTTCTGCCAAGAGCCGATAATATTTGTCACGGCGTCTGATTGATTCCTCATTTTAATGCACATTTTCTGCACTGTAATCTCAAGGTAACATTTGTGGAGGAGTGCAGGGGTGGACCGGAGCCAGGGCGGGTCTATTTGTGCTTCATCTTCGAGCAAATCAGCGTTTGTGTCCTTACATTACTACTGCTAATGTTTTCAGCGAGGAGGGACACAAAACACTGCCAACAGAACGCGCTTGATGTGTTTTGGACTATAATGACACCGCAAGATTATTAGAAGAACAATAGAGACAAGGTTTAATGGAGCAATGTGCGATTTAACAAAGTATATCTGTTGTATTGTTGTCACAGGCCGCTAGAACCGTGATCATTGAATTGTTGGAGGGACTCAGGGGTGAGAATTGTCCTGGCGGTTTGAATTACCCAGTTATTGTTGTGCTTTTGGACAAGACACCTCACTTAAGATAAGATAAGATAAGATAAGATAAGATAAGAGATCCTTTATTTGTCCCACAATGGGGAAATTCCAATTAAACCACTTAAACTTAACTGTTAAACTTAACACTTAAACTTAACTTTTTAAGTGTGTGATTGCGTAGATAAATTGTTTAAAAGTTGATGCACATTTGCACATGCAGCTCTCATTTTATGCAGATACAGAAAAAAAAAAGGCTGTATACGTTGTTTAAAGAGGCTAAAGAATGTTTTTAAAATTCCAATATAAAGGTACACTTGGTAGCTTCATTGGTGGAGGGCAAAACACATACCTTACACTGCATAAAATGTTTTGATTTATGTTAATCTTATTTTCAGACGCTTTGACTATCATTAAGATTAGTTAAGACTGTAGAACTAGACTGATTAGATAGATGTTACTTTCAAACCGTTTCTGACTCAGTGCAATACTATTATTGTACAAATTATCTTTTAGCGGGTTAGGATAATTTTACTTACCCCATCAGGACAATTATTTTATTTTATTTATTTATTTTAAGATAAAGGATCGCATAATCAGTGAGAAAAACCGTGAAACCAGTGAAATATTCTGCATCTGTGAAATCAACTAATGTGTGCTTCTAAATGTAAAATATGTTTTAATTTTCTTAAATCTTTCTAAATGTTTTTATGATTTTTGTGCAGTTATAGTTTTTACTTTGCCCACTTTACCCTTGAAAAGACATCTCAATTGAAGGGTTCTTACCTCATAAATAAGTAAGTAAATTATCAGAGGAATAATCACCAGACTAATTGATTGTAAAATAATCGTTAGTTGCTGCCCTAATGCAATGTGCCTCTCCACAGATCCAAGAGTAAAGATTACTACTATGTTGTTTTGTTTTTTTATTTTGTGGAAATAATACACATATTGATGGTCTGCATTTAGCAGGTTCACTGATGCAGAAATAAGTTTGTATATCATTTTGTGGGTCTTTTTTTTTTTTTTTTTAACTACGCGGATGGGAGCAGCTCAGTGTAAAGTATGAACAGATCAGGTCAGAGATTATTTTCATTGCCTTTTTTTCCCTCAAATATCTGCTGTAATGATGAGTTTTGATTGTCTCCTATAACTTTGAGAGCTACTCACAAGTCTATTCAGTTCTTATTTCGTTTTGCTGCACAGGACACATGCCATATCTTATAACATTTTCAACTATAGCTTGATAGAATTCTCTGATTCTCTGAACATTCAAGGCAAAGCAATAACATCTCCATGGACACAAGCACGTGGCAAACCTTCCTCCTGAAAATTTACATAGGGCATAAAAATGTATTTGACAGAGTTAAAGAATTCACACAATTAAACCATCTTTATTGCGAAAGCTTAATATTTAGAGGCACACACAAATAATGGAACATTTTGCAGTATATAAATCTTATTTCCCTCCGTATTGCTGATGTTGCTTACTTCTTTGTCTTAACTTAGTCAGGAAGTAAAGTAATGCTGAACTTGTTAAGACAATTTGTGTCATTAAATGCTGAGCAGATCATCGTATCTCTTTGTCAGTGAGAATGACATCTGTATTGTGCAAACACCTCATAAGCAGGATCCTTAAGTGCTAAATTGCTCTGATGAATTATCTATAATTGTCCCATTATAACCAATGACAGGGTTATGTCTGCTCTCCATTGACTTAATTCTTCACAGCAGCAATCATGTATCCATTAACAGTGAGGGTCTCTTTGTTAAAGCTGCCACATTAAGCTTTATTTAGTCCTTTTGAATTGCCTACTTTTGACATCTTTGCGTTAAGTAACTTTTCTAGTACAGGCAATGGCATTAAACTGGTCTTTTACACTTTTTTCATAGTTTTTTTTAGTTGTTTAGCCTTTATTGCACTGCTCTTAAACTTCCCCACACCAAACTTTGAATCCAGACCTTCATTTGAGAATCCCTCCACACAATTGTCATTTAACAAGGCTACAGTGGCTTTATTCTGTTATGAGCTTAGAGAGGCCACAGCGTGTGTAAAATGGGCTTTCAATTACCCAGGGAAACATTTGTCTCTTACAAATACACCACTGGCCCAAGGTCCTACCAACAATAAATTAAGAATTAGGCTAGCGGCCCTCAAGACACACAGGTTTACACAGAAAAAACATGCTGATTTATGGCCGGTTTAGAAGGTGGACCCTTGAGTTAAACAGTGGAAGGATAGAAGAATAAATCTCCTGTGATCTGACTGGCCCTGTGGACTTGGGTGTAGCGTTTGGCCTCAGAGGTGAAGTCGGCTGCTGGCTCCGAGCCTGGGCTGTATTTAATCCTAGACCTTTGGCTAAAGCTAATGCACGGATAATCCAGGCCTCCAAACACACACAGTGCTATTTCAGAAAGCCAAGGAACAAGGGAGAGGCCGGGCACAAGTGGGCTGTGTGGAAGATGAGAGCGCACCACAATATTGAGGCTAGGTTGAGTTTCTATAATGTTCTAAATGTTAACATTACAAAGAAAAAAAAATTGTCATTTATCATCTACGTAAAGTATCATAAAGGACTATCAGTTGATTAGGGTTGAGATACATTTTATAATCCATCGTGAGGAATGTTGTGCTGTATTCACTTATGAAATTCTTGGTTGACTAAAACCGTGCCCTATTGGCTGTTTGGTTGACTTAAAGGGGGTGTGGCGAAAGCTCAAATCAAAAGAATGAAGTATCTCCATGTATCTGACCAAAACTGCGCTCAAAAGACTACAACTGCAAAGGAGTTCATGCGAAAACAACAGCTTATACAGAAAAGTACTCGTAAACACTGTATTTAGATGTAAGAGATGTATACAGCATGTTAGATGTTATGGGTCACTCCAAATTCTTCTGTTAACTCACTCCATATCTTCTTTTTGCTGTTGTTCAACATAAATATGTTTAATCTAAATAAAATAATTAGTCATGAATGCAGGCTGGATAGGTACAAAGCTGCAGATTGTAATAGAATAAGAAATGATTGAGTTGAGCAGCATGCGTGGTTTAGAAATGTTGTTGCTTTTACTTGGTGCCACAGTATGGCATTAAATTAATCAATCTTGCATTTGTTACATTACAGGCATTTTATTGTCCAAAAAATTTAAAAGATTTGACCTTGGAACTTGGCCTGATGGTGTCACCTGCTTGTCTCCATGGATATTAAGCAATAGCATCTCCATAGGAACGAGCAGGTGGAAAGCCTTCCATCAGAAAAGTTACATAGTACGCATTCAAACCAGAGCAAAAGTGACAGAAGCCATCGAGTCACTTTAAAATCAGGCAGCCTTAAGACAGAAGTACAACTGATGGGGCAGTGAATGAATAATGAACAGTCTATAATGTCTAACCATCAGAGGTGGGTCAAGTAGCCAAAATGTGTACTCAAAAAAGAGAAACGTTACTTTAAAATAATTCCCAAGTAGACATTAAAAAAAGGAGTAAGATTAAAGTATTTGGAAACTATTTCATGACTACTGATTAACAATTTGCACATAAAATGTAATTAAAATCAGATTTATGAGTAAATGAAATCTGACTGACAATTAAATAATGCACTAATTCTAGAATTTCCATGACAAAATGCCAAAATAAATCATATCTGACTGAGCAATGAATGAAACGCAAATGTTCAAATCATTTAATATTTTCAGATGACGCTTTTGTCACTAGAATTAGTCAGAGTGGGAAGAGCAACCAAATTTTTTCCATAATTTATCACATTCTCAAATATATTACTTAAAGTCTATCTGACAGGTTAGATTACACATGTCACTGAAACGTAGTAAACACAATCATATTTAAGATTTACTAAACATTTTGCCTATTTGTCCCCAGTTTTTGTTAAGTTTATAAAGTTACTTCCTTGTTGGACATGGGCAGTGAATATGACATAGGTAGGGATAATTACACAATTGTTACCTTGGAACCATTTTGAAAACAAGGGACAAAATCCACATACAGTAAATGACGCAATAGTTATGATGTGACAAATAATATCTGATAACATCTTTATTTTGTTGAATGACTGTTTAAACTGTCAGAAAAATGTGTAAATTGTCTCGTCGCTTTTTGACGACATCACTGGGATTCGTTTAAGAACTCAGCACTACTTTTATTTTTCAGCATTTCTTCACAAACTGCTACTTGACAAATCTAAAACTATATTTACCACATGTGCTATCTCACCAAACGAAATCATAATTAGAATATCTTATAAACTTCAAGTAGAAGCAAAAATAAGGTCTCAGAAAACTACAATTTCTTCAAAGTTTCTCAAGTTAATGTAACTGCTAACCATCAATCAACCATTGGGTTCAATATGTATTTATTTCCTTTGAGACATTTCTTTTTAACTTTTAACTTTGCTTTCTCAAGACTCCGAACTTTAAATATGGATAAATGTTTTGTTTTAGGACTAAACCTTCTTCGTACTCCATGTTTGTTTGTGTATCTAACCAATTATCTTCTCCTATTGTCTGTGTTTGTCCCACTCAGATCCTCTTTACTCACACGGGTCACTGCACTGCCACCACATCTGCTTATTCATGCCACTATTCCTGCTTTGAAGTTCCTTTCCTAATTGCGATTCTCCTTTGAAGTCGGTGGCCCTGTGTAACCTTGATAAACGCAATTCTCGGCTTTACATTTCAAGTCATTTCATGTTTAGAAGGAGATGCGGTTATCTCCTCAACCTTGGCCCCACCTGGGAGGACTGTCCTTGGGGTATTTCGAAAGCCATCTCTCCCTCCATCCTGGAAGTGTCTGCGTACTTTTTATGCTAATACGGAAATGCAAATGGCCGACAACAGTGACAGTGTTCCCAGGTGTTGCTTGGGAGTTTATGATCCTTATCGGGGGATGTGTGCGCGTGGGAGAGCAGGCTGGATAGGTACAACGCTGCAGATTGTAATAGAATTAGAAGTGATTGAGTTTAGCAGCATGCGTGGTCCTAATCACCTCCCATTTAAAAGAGCCCTGAGTAATTGGCAGCGGTGGGAGATTGGGCAGACGGATGAGAATGGCGTCTCGCTGGACTGAAAATGTCAAAGCTGGACCCAGGTCTCTGGAGCATTACTCCTACACAGACCTGCTGAGAACACTAAAGGACACGCGCAAGGGCATGTGTGGAGTTCTGTTCAGCAAAAAGAGCTGCTTTTCTGTTTCTTCGGTTTGAATATGCAGGATAAAGGCTCATATATGCTCCATTTTAGGACGTACTGTGAACAGATCTGTGCGTAATTAGCTTCACTGCAATTATACTTCCAATGGTAAGGCTGTTCTGCAAAATAACCACCAGAGGGCACTTAAATCTGTTTAAAAATTGACCAAAACAGAAGAAAAGGACAATAAGAAAAACAAACATGGAGGCACTCACGCAGTTTTTAGATCTGTTGGAAAGGAGCCGTGAGGTGAGAGAAGTTTTTGTTGTTTAGTTTTTTTCAAAGTTCTATTGGTACTATTGCAGTGTGTTTACATCTATTCCTTGCAGTGGGTACATACTGCTCCCTTGCATCCACAAGCTCTGCGCAGACGGACAAAACAGTGCAAAGGACCAGCATAATCTTGCTGTGCATAAATGAGCTTATAGTTAGTAAGGATTTGAGTCTGCAGTTCTCTTTTGATTCCAATTGCGCTAATTTTTGAGGCGTTTTCTCCATAGATACTAATGTAAAAGCAGAACTTTGAGACAAAATCAGTTTGCTGCATGATACTTTGAATTTGTACAGCATTTTAGTGATAGTCAGACCCATAAGAAAGAACAGAGTGCATCGCTACATAATGCCTTGACATGAAGCTCGTCATGTCCATTTTTTGCTTTGTAGTCTGAAACTAAATTAAAGCTTTGCTGAATATTCGATATAGTGTTTATGAGAGCTATCGGAAGTAGTCACAGTAGATAAAGAATTAAACACTAATTCCTCTTTTCACGGCTTTCAAACGAGGTACCCAAGCTGCAAAACCCTCACCTCTTGGCAAAAAGGTTCTGGGTTCAATTCTCCAACAGGAGGGGCCCTTTCTTTTTGGACTTGTATATATTATATAGAGAGAGAGCTCCTGGGGGACTGCTCCTCGTCCACCTGGAGGAACTCTTTAAAAGCCACCTCCCTCTTGAGTGGTTCTGGCTCCACAGTCCAAGTGGATGCGTCAGTCCTAGTTCATCTGCAGCCTCTCCGTCCGTGGGAGTAGGATCTCTCCTTCACTGTGGTTCTCCACGAGGTTTCTACTTTTTCCTATGGGGTTTTTTGTAGTTTTTCCTTGCCGCGAAGGAGGGTCAAAGGACAGGTTGTTGTGATTTTAGGCATTATAAAAATAAATTGATTTGATTTGATTTGGTTCCTGTGTTTGGATTTCTCCTGAGTACTGCATGTTCCCCCTACCTCTAAAAACAAACGGATCGGTTTATCTAGACAACGAGACAAAGTGGTATATTTAACACTATTGTTGTGTCTTTGGGCAAAGCCACTTTGCCTCCAGTGTTTGCAATAGTGTGTGTATCTTCTCTTCAACTAGTTTTTTTTTTTCATGTTATCATGTTATCTTTGTAAGTTTTGCATATGGCTTCCCTCATCCCAAGTGAAACAAATCTATGTGAAACAAAACCAAGAGTTTAGGTTGAAATGTCCAACCTTTAAAACTTGTTTAAAATGCAGTGCTCCTTCCAGCTCCAGCGGTTTATTGTAGTAGCACCTCCCACACTTTAAACAACTCTCAGATGGATTCTCAAGCCTCTTTCTTTTAATTCACCTTCACCCTGATGCTGCTGATCTCGCTGGTGATTAAAATTTGCACCGTTTTCTGTTACCGCTGCTTGTACTTAAAATTGAGTAATATCCCTAAAGAGCACTTTTAGCAGAGCGAACCAGGCCGGCGTCATAATCACTAGCTAAAAGCCTCTCTTATTTTCCTTGTGCTTGACTTAGGAGAAGCTAAAGGCTATTGGCGGACATTATATTCATGAGGTACAAAGGAGCGGTAGCGAGAGAGAGAGAGGGGTACTGTCTTAAGTCTAAAGTTCATAAAAAGGCATGGAGCATTAAGGAATAACAAGCAGAGAGACAAAAGATTCAGGTCCCGGCAGCGCGGTGGATAATGTGTTACTGTGCAATTACACTGAGACTAAATGGGGTCTATTTAAATGCATTAGGGTCATCAGGCAGATCGCACAGGGGGAGAAAGTGGTGAGCGAGCTAAATGGCAAAAATAAAGAGACATGATGCAACAAAGCACACGTGGAACGACACCAATCTTTCCGTCCACATTCTGTTGTTGAAATTGGGGAAAGGCCAGTATTGAATAAAAATGCTCAAGCCCATACAGTATTTAATAAATGAACCACTGGTGAAATCTCAACATCAAATGGATCCAGATTTTGTGAGCTTTTAAAAGATGATACGCGAACGCTTATTAGAATACATTTTTTTGTAAAGGATTTTGACGTACTTATTAGCATATTAGGAAAAGTATGGCAAAGTCGGAGTCAGAATTGACCAAAGCAGAAGATAAAAAGCAACAAGAAAAACAAACATGGAGTCACCAACGGCAATTTTTAGATCACGTTTTTTTGGAAATGGAGTCAAGAAAATTAGGTGAGAGAAGTGTTCTTGTCACTTTAAAAAAAAGTATGTGTTCACTACTGTCCCCTGTGGTCAACACATGTACAGCTCCGTAGCAACGTATCCACAAGCTTTGAGGAGACGGACCAAATGATGGACAGACGGAAGCCTCAACGTGTACCAGTATGCACGACAAAGACTTTACATAGAGGATAATTCGAAATGTAACAGCAAACAATTACGTGGGATGCACACTGACTCCAAGCGCCAAGACTTTGAAAATCAATTCGCCCTGCAACACTGACCACGGCTCACTGCGGATCCAGCAGCCACACAAGAAATAATCCGCAAGAACTCTGGAGTCTGGAGTGGTTTCAAGACGAGTGCTCTCACGCGATGTTTGGTCAAATACAGACCTAAGTGCATCAGAGTTGGTATAACAGGCAAGAAACTCTGCAACCCTGCAAGAAACATGTATAAAATATGTGCCGAACCCGCCTCGCATTTGATGTACACCCGGTGTTCTAGGCATTCTACCACACATGGTTTATATATATTATTTTTTATATACTACTAGTAACAGTACTTTTACTTCAGCACATTTTGTCTCGTAACTCCATTATTCCTGACAGACATTTGCACTAAACAGATCTGGGCCACAGGATCATCCACATGTTTTATTGCTGACTTGTTTTGAAGGAGACTGTTTTGAGGCTCTTAAATAGAACATTATTTACACTTCATTTACTCCTCTCATCTCCATTCATCACCTCAGAGACGAGGAGGTCAAACAACTAAAATGTGGCAAGTACTTTCTTTACAGTTTCAGGAAGGTCAGACAAGTACAAGACACTCCAAGACAAAACACAAGAGAGTATTATAGGCTTAATTAATTCTATAGTTCATAGCATAACTCACATTGGTTTGTTAGCTTTTGGTCAGCAGGATGATAAGATAAGATGCAAGATATCTAAATGGAGCAAAAGATACCAAATCCAGCCAGACGGTGTCACTAAAGGGGCAAATGACTGGGATTCTTGATTGTCATACAATACAATAACGAAGACTGACATTGCTGATTTAAGTTCTTGAATACATAATAAGTGTCCATTTGAACTTAAAACTTTATGTAACTAAAACTATTCAATCCAATAAAGTTTTGTACAGTCCAAAATCACAACAGTTGCTTTGCAGAAAGTTAGAAAATCAGCAATAGTGCGATATGGCAGATGTGAGTTTTATTCCTGACAATTTCCTGAATGTCCTTCCCTCTCTCATCCCTATGTCACGCAACGCAGTCTTGTCCAACAAAGCTTTTGGGCTAATTAATAAAAAAAAAACAATGAAGCAGATTAATCAATATTCACGAAAAAACAATGAAATTGCCAACTGTCCCAGAGCATCCCTTGTTCCTTAGACCCTTGATTTTCAACCAGTGTGCCTTGAAGTTTTGCCACGTGTGCCTTAAAAAAATGTCCAATTGAGTTAACAGATTGACAGTTGTGGATGTAATTGACTAGTTTACCTTTTTGGAGTGTCCTGAGCTACTTCTTCACTAAAAAATAACACAAAACCTTCACTATTACCAAATTTAAAGAACCAGACAGTGGCACAAATGTGTTGGCTTGTTATATACCATATTTTTAACTAAATGGTCTGCTAATGTTTTTGTAGTAGGTGGTGTGCCGTGGTCGCTTTTAAACCCAAAAAGTGTGCCACAACACAAAAAAGGTTGAAAAACACTGCCTTAGACCCTTGTTCTCGACAAGAAAAAAAAAATGTAAATCTGACACTGGTCCTTGTGTGTCTCTTGCTCACTTTGCCTATAATATGCGTCAAATGTTCCAGGTTCTACAAATAGAAACAATGGACACAAAAGACATGTGATTTGACTAGTGCCGGTGCCTCCTTGTAATCTTTACCTAGAAAAAGACTATTATGACACCACTCATCCGTAGATGGCACAATTGGAGATATTGATCAGCTACACCATATCCACGTCAACGTATGAGTCATCTAACTGTCGGAAAATCCATGCTATTGTTATCTATGGGAGATGCAGCGGGACGGCTCTGCAAAGAAAGAGCTGCTCAAAGTGGGAGGATGTCGTGCTCTGCGTTCGAACAATAGTGGCTGAGATGGGAGCGATGAAGTAGAAACAAGAGAAATTTAGTAATTGTGTGTTTTATCAGCGGTTTTCTGGCAATGTAGGTGGTGCCACAAACTGTATCCTGTCGTTTTGCTAAATGCAAACGTAGAGACATTTTCAAACGAATGTCAATTGTCAATCCTAGACTAAAAATGCTGAATCAAAAAGCGCCTTCTCTGAGTGGGATTGTTGCTTTTTTTTTTGTGATTTTGTGAAAGTGATTCTCACTTTCAGACATTAACCTTGGCTTTTCTGGATGACTTTTTGGGGTTAGCCTTCTGGTTTACTCCTGGTCAAGTCTTGAACATTTGAAGTCACAGTTTATCTGTCAAAGTCCTGTTTTAGTTCTAGTTTTAGTTGTAAATTGTTGTTTACTTGTGTGTGATGCGTGCTGTTACATCTGAATGAATGTGGTTAAAGTTTCATTCACCATCGAGAACTGCCATATCTTTTCAGTTTTCCACCTCAAAATATTCAATCTAGATATAATTTCTTGTGATGTAGCCTTATGAAAATCTGAATTTCCCTTCTGACATGTATGCTGTACATATTATTGTCAATTTTCTTTGTACTGGATGATAGAAATTTGTGACCGATGTTGCTTATAGCTAGATTTCACCAAGACCTAGTTAATTTTATGGTGTAGTCCTTTTTGTATTCTCTCAATGAAGATTTCCACATGGAGTAATCCTTTAAAAGCTGTTCTTAATGTCAAATATTTAAGTGGCATTAGTTTGAGAAGACCAGCACATTGATCTTTCCCCATTTCCATCAGCAGTTTGCAGGACACACTTGTGGCACCTGGTGATTGTGTTGTGCACATCATTAGCCACAGAGAGGCAGTGTGTTAGCCACATACATGTCCAGGGTTTGAGTGATGACACCTGTGGTCAGAGAAATAAATATCAGGAGGTAAAAATACCAGCTTCACCGACACATCCATCTGTAATTTGTGTCTGTGGCGCTCTCTAGCCTTTCTGGGGCCAAAACAGTGGATTCCAGAACATTTTCTAGGTAACATTTCACAGCTAGTATAGAAAAGGCTCTCTCGCAACAAGCATTAAAGTACAAATTAAAATCACTGCACATGATTGTTTTGGTTTCTTCTTAAGTAAGTTTCAGGGCAGACAGCAGAGAAACTTGTTCATATAGTGCATAATAATTTTGGTTTTGTTTCAAAACATGAGAAGGCAAATTTAAGGTACTCAAGAGCATGTTTAAAGGCAAATAACAATGTTTAAGTAAAATCTGTTTTACCCCAGCACAGATATATTGTAAAAACATCTATTTGAGTGAAAATGAGACCACAGCTCTTTCTCTGCATCTGTTTAGAGAGCATTTTATTCTACGAGAAGCAGGAAGTAGCCATTAGTATGCAAATGTTTGTCAGTTTTACAGTAACAGCAAAACTCAGGGACTTGTGAAAAATGCTGATAAACTCGGAAACTAGTTCTGTTTTTTCTCATTTTAAAACAGTAAAAATCAAATACAGCGCCTTTAAAGTGACAGTTAAAACCAAACCATGCCTGTAATATTTAAAGCCCATTTTACATGCATACCAGCACATGTATAGTCCACCATACTGTTCCCTATGTCCTTGTCCTATTGTGTTGACTTAATCCACGCTTTGCTCTGCTCTGTACAATCACCGGACGCCTCCAGCCGCTCCCACATCTTTCCATATATCGGCTGATCTGGCACAGCCACGGCATGTTTCGCAAAGCCTGCCCTGCGAGAATGATAAATGGAGAAGATACATGTGTGGTCCCACCTGTGCAGCTCCGTACTGGTCTCCTGGGCCAGCTATTCTCTTGTTTGTGTGTTGTATAGTGCAGATATTCAGTCTCCAGGGGTAAGGTGGGGCAGAGTGGGGAGGTAGACAAGGACCTCTGGGACGACATTATCGCCCACCCAGCTCTCCCCCCGGGACACAACTCTCTGTATCTCTGCCTTCAATGTCATTTGTTATGCCGAATCTTATTACATTGGCTTGTACAGTTGTAAATCTTTGTTTACTGTAGCTATCGCTCATCTGAAGCAGAACTATGTGGTTTTACAGTGCTGCCATCAAGTAGAATGTTGGTGAAACGTACCACCAAGAACATGTGCGTCTGTTTAATTGTCCACCTAATATTAAAGGACCTCTGACAGGTTGGACTACTTATTTAACTAAAATGCAGTTAAGATAAATATATTTCAAATTCCGCTTAATTCTTTACAAAATTTTACCCCAGTTTAGCTTTTTTTTCTCATCTTTTTTTATTTTACTTCCTGGTTGTAAATGATGACATCACACTAGGAAATGACCAAAAAACATCCTGTGCAATGGGCCAAAACTCATCTAATGTCACAGATTTTTACATTTTATCAAAAATATATGTGAACACCTTTTATTTTGTTGAATCAGCGTTTAAAGTATCAAAAACTGTATTATGCATAACCTTTGTCTCCCTAGCCTGATGTCATCAATTTGTTTACTTCCTGTAATTTTCAACATATTTTTCAACTTTTCTCCACCAATAGCTTATTGATTGGTGTAAAACTATCATTTATATTTACAACATGTATTACAACACCAATTAAAGTCAAAATTAGAAAATCATAAAAACCAATCTTACGCAGTTTAAATTCAGAGATTGTAATTTCTTTAAGTCTGGAATTATAAACATCAATCAAATTTTTTCCTCTAAAATCAATATTAGTTTATGTTGCTCATAACTGGATTGATTTGTTGATTGATTGATTGATTGTTAATGTCAATATCAACATAATTTATCTCCCCTTGCAAAATGTAATTAGCTTGGACCAAATATAAACTCTGCTTGGCAATTGCTGTTCTGCTTTTGAGCAAAATAATAATAATAACAAGACATTTTTTCTCTCATTATAAGCCACAAACACAACCCAAAGCTAAGGGTATATTTGATGTCTAGTCATGTATTGCCACATAAACAATTATTTTATGGAGGTCTTGCATACTGTTCACCTTATTCCGGAAGTTGCTGTGGGCGCCGCCATCTTTTTTCCATTGTAGTTCAGATGGGACAGACGAGCGCAACAGAAAATAAGTTCTACTCGAACTAAAAAGCCTGACTTGTTTTTGCGCATATGCATTAAACATTTTACACATTTCAGTCTACTTTATATCATGTTTTAGCAACGAGACTTTTCCCTTGTTCGTCATTTGAGTGAATAAGGTGAATAGAAAATATTAATGGTTATTTTCATTTTAAACCCTTAAAGGTCCCATATTCTGCTATTTTCCCCTTTACACAGTCTATTCTAAGGGCTTTGTTGATAAAATTTTGCGTTGTGCAATATCCATAACATAACAGTTTCCAAAAAACACCCATTTCTTGGACTGGCCCCCCTCCTTGCAAAAGCAAACGGCTCACTCTGAGATCTGACCCCCCCGAACAGAGAGCAGGCTGCTCCCCCGCCCAACCCGCGCGCCTCCCCCCGCCCAACTCGTGCCGAAGCCTAGAGCGGAGATAGTGCGCATGCGACGTGTGCTCCGGTAAACAGCTATACACAAACACAGGAATAAACTTTTTATCCGTCCTGACGGTGCGTCGTGCTGAGTCCTACGTCCTGGATCTGACCTGGAGTTTGACGTGCTCCAGTACCTCGACGACGGACGTTGCCGTTTGGTAAATAACAAGCTAACTCTTCGATCTGTCATATCCATCGTGTAATTACTGTGTAGCATTAGCATTAGCTGTTTTTATTCTGCGGCTGCGCGCTTCCCGGAGGCATGGCTTAAACACCGCGTCATCCTTGTGAAGCGCGTCATCTTAGTGAGGAACCCCCGTCTGCTGCTCAGCCGAGGGGGACGGAAAAGACAGTTCTCTAGCGAAAGCATGCGGGAATCAATCAAAAAACCACTTTGGGCACACATATGGGGCCCAAATAGCACTGTAGGAAGGTTAAAACCTCTGAAAAGTCGATTTTGCATGTTATGGGACCTTTAAAATGTGCTTTTTCTTGGTTCTTATGGTAGATTATAGGATATACACAGATAAACACAAAAAAAGTTTATATAAAATGCAAATAAAGCATGTTTAAAGGTAGGTTATCATATTGACGCTTTTACACTGCACAAAGAAAGAACATGTGGGGGAAAGTGTCTTGCTCATGGGCACAAAGAGAGTGTGACCTTGAATAAAATTTGAATTCTTCTTAGATTCTCTGGTTAATAATGTGATTGGTGCTATTTAAAAACTTTGTGTCTTGTAAACTCAACCAAAAGTGCAAAAAAGATCTCTTAAAGTTATAGCTTGCTCACATATTCTTTCAGGAGAATCAAATGCAATGTTTTTCTGTCTTATATTTCTGTTATTCTGGGGCAATTTTGTGTAAGAGCAGACAAGGACAGCGCACTCAAGGCAGCGAGGAGACTGGACGAGTGCACACTGTTCTCTTCCCAAATTAAACTTCACTGAGTTCATTCCATTAGAACAGAGCTATGACGACAAAAGCTATCTGAAGTATTTATCAGAGAATTCACAAGAGGCATTAAGAGAGTTCAAGGAGGTATTTAGAACAAATGTGCTGGTCAATTTGTCCTCTTATACAGTTTACTTTATAACGAATGCCCCCATTACCTCATTTTTCGCATTTCAAACAATTTGGCATTTGTAAACTTTAACATGAATAGATTTTATTTATGCGAGAAAAAATACAACGTATTGAGGTTTTTAGATCCTCTCTTTTGTAACATAATAATTGTATTTGGGCCTATGAAACACGTGGTAAAGTTTCTTTCTGCAGTGGTGGATGAGGTACTCCATTTTGTTACTTAAATAAAAGTACAGCCGGAAAAAATGCTAATATTTTAAAATCTACTCAAGTAAAAGTATTAAAGTAGTCCTTTTAAAATGTTCTCTAAGAGTATGAAGTAAAAGTAATTATTTTTGGTTTGGAGAACTATTAAGGCATCAAATTGTAATCTTTCCAGGAAAACTTTCCTGGTTATTTTTCTCTATAGATGCTATTTTATTTGCTAAAAATGAAATAAAAAAAAAAAAAAAAAAACAGGCAAGATGTCGCTATAAATGTCCTAAAAAATGAACACCATATACTACTATACTATACTATACTATACTATATATATTACTTTTCAGTCCAGCTCAAAAATGTAGTGGAGTAGAAAGTAAAGTAAAGATACATACAAAAGTTGTACTTAAGTAAAGTACAGATACCTAAAAAAAAAAAAGACTTACAGTACAGTACTTTTACTTTTGTACTTTGTTACTTTCTGCCACTGTCTTTCTGTCACCAAAAATAGCTTTTTTCCCCCTAAACTGCATCAAAAAGAACTCAGTATTCTGGAGTGATTCTGAACTTAGACAACTTAGAGATATAGAGATACATATGCAGTGGTTCCCATCCTTGTTTGTCTCGAGTACCCCCTAAGCTTTGTTTCACACTCAGAGTACCCCTTGAGTTTTACAGTAAATGGGTTACTAGTTGAATATAGTCAATTATTGCTATTATATATTATATTATGTACAAGATAATCCAAAAAGATGCAAAATTTACAACTAATGTTAGTATTAATGAATTATTTAGATAAAAGTACATTTCATCTTCATTTGACACTTGAAACCTTTCCAAGTACCCCCTGGTAATTCCTCACTCACCCTTTGGGGTCCCTGTACCCCTGGTTGGAAAACACTGGATTATGTGACTGTGAGTTTGTCCACCCAATAATGCACATAAACAACAGATTTACATGTTATTTCTGTTCATTTTCAGTTTGGAGATGACATAATCCGCTTTTGGCATTGTGGTTCTCCTCGAGGTTTCTTTTTTCCACAGGGTTTTTTGTAGTTTTTCCTTGCTGAAAAGGAGGTTCAAGGACAGGGGGCGCTCTGGGCCAGTTATCCATTTGCTAAATTCCTTTGAATATTGTTTATTTGATCAGCTTTTATAATATTAACCAGTGACTGTTTAATTGTCGCCCACTGAGCAAACAACTGCTGTGATTTTGGGTATAACAAAATTAAATTGAATAATGATAACTTTAAGTAGCACTTTTTTCTGGTGGGGCAGAATTAATTACAGATGTATTAATTGCTCAAAATTTCCATGAAAAACACCTCTCCACAGAGCTCACTTGTACAGGCGCATGCCGCCATGGAGATAGATAAGTTTAATGCCGTACTGTGGAAGCATTCCAAGCAAAGCATTTAAATCTCCACAAGAAAAGTTCCCTTTTGACATGACTAACACTTGAGTCATTGTCTAATGCACAGCTATAGCTCGGCCTTGAGTCAGTCATATATAAATCATAAATATAATAACGCATCAAGGCCCTGCAGGTGATTTTAATTCTCACACATCAGTCTTTGTCGCTCAGTAAAAAGGGGTCAGACTGAAATTCACATCAGAGGCTTGTTCATATTGAAAATGCACTGATGTCGCTTCATAGTCTCACCTCAGCAGCGCCGAGCCACGGTTACAACACATTTTATCTATTTGTTTACCCGGCGATTAGCCTTGTGAGCGCATCATGACGGAGAGGGGTCTGAGCGATGTGGGTTTCATTTATGACAGCCACTACAAGCCCTCAAGCTGAAGAGATATTCAGATGAGCTGATCATTTCCAGGAGAGGGTCAGGGTGGCTCATATCACAGTCTGTTATGGAGACTGGGGATATATGTATAACAGGATAACGCAATACAATACTGCAGTTTATATATAAGGTGTGGGGTGTTGTCTCCCAGATGACTGTGAAGCCAATTATGTTAGTGCTGAAAAGTCTAGCCATTTGATTTTCTCATTGTTTTTACACAGAAATGGTCAGTCTGTTGATTTGTTTTAAAGGTGCATGATAGAACTTTTCTGGTGGGAGGTCCGCCATGTGATTGTGTTTTTGGATATGCTTATTTTTTTCCCTAGAATATTCCATAGTATAGCATAAATATGTCCATCTGACATTGTTTTCAATCACATGTTTCTATATTACAAAATCTGCACTATTAATCTGCTCGTCTCTCCACAGATTTGACCAGTAACTTGGCCCGATGACATCACCTGCTTGTGACTGGATTGCCATAAATAGTTAGTGCACCTGTGAGACTAACATGGATAGAAATGTGATGTGTTGTATCTGTTTTTTTCTTTGAGACGTGCTGTTGTTGTTTTTCGAGCCACTGCGGCCTTGTCCTCAAAAACAGAAATTCAGAAACAAATACATAAATGTTACAGAAAATGTGACGCTGGATATGCAGCCTATTTATAGATACCAGTCAGCAGCGCATCATTTCAGGGGTGCGTGGTCTGCCGTGGGGGAAACTCGGAGGGAAACTCTCCGTTGATTCAATAGGAAACGCAACTTTTTCCCTCTTTTTATACATTTTCTGGTGAATAATGTCTAATTTAAGCACAACCAATTCAAATCAAGCCACAGCCGGGTCTTAATAGATGTTATTGACCCGGCATTTCAGAAAAGTAAATGTATTGTTCTGTAAATGTTAAAATATAGCAGACGGCACAGGCATCGTAGTAGCATTTAGCCCCTATCTGCCATTAGTATTCTTGGATAACCAGACAAAAAATTTATTCTTCTCCATGTCTGTATGTAAAACTCAAACTCTGCATTTGCTCTAGTAGTTGTTGACTTGTGGGTTAAAGAGCAGTTCGTACACATTGCAATGAATGGATTGTTTCTACCACAGAGGTCAGGGCGTGGGCGTTCCCTCAGATGCCGACCATCAAGCCTCTGTGGAGCTATACCAGGCTGACCCTCTAATTAGAAAGTCGGGTGGTTTTTCAGATTTGCAAAAAGAGATAAAGTATGAATTGAAATGTAAAAGTGACACATTACGCATATTGAATTAAGTTAACCATTTTATTATTATTTTCTCTTCTCAGTAACACTCACAAACTTGTTTTTAGAGTGATTCATGGCTCTCTGAGTAATCCTTATTCTCCTGCATTCTAGACCCTTTGCACTGAAAATTCTTGTTTTACCCTATCCCCCATACGCGACCATTGCTCTGTACAAGTTTTCTTTTCCCCCATCAACCCAAAAGCAGGCACAATACACTCATCTAGCTAAGGTCCTGGCTTTATATCTGGAGATGGCTCCCCACTGCTCCTGACAGGTTGCCTCAGCGGTATTAAAGGATGGGTCAAATGCAGGGGACAAATTTTCCTAAATATTCATATGTAAAACGATCTAATCCAATAAGTAATTGTTCAGGCAAACATATTTTGATCTCTAAAATACCCAACAACCATACAGATTTTTCAAAGTTTTTGTTACACTTTTGAAGACATTTCTATTTGAACTTTTCATACACATTTCCATAGCCCACACCTACAGTGACAGGCTTTAAAGAAATATATTTGATAAGTTTTTGTTGAAAATGTCAGACTACCAAAAACATTTCCTCGTCTTTTACATTTCAAACTGGGTCTAGTCCTCCTCTCTTGCTCTGTGGTGCCTCCTCTAAATATTCATGTCTTCCTTTATTGCCACGAGCTCATGTGATCGAGCATTAATGACTGGGAGAAATAAATGTGTTGGCTTTAATAATGCTCTCTACACTAATTCACTGTATGCAAATATGCACTTTGACTAATACAAATCTTTTCTATAATTTATAAGCGCTGACACAATAGTCTGCAAGCACTGTGATGTAGAGCGCCACAGGACAAATCTATGACTTTAATGCACACTGAATTATACAGAACGTGCATGGGTAAAAAAAAATAAAGAAATAAAGAAAAGAGGGGGGAAAAAAAACATGTAAATCTTATCCTCTGAAGACGAACTACTTTGAAAATACAAATGTGTGATGTGCGGCACCTCAATCACAGACATACGTATGTTTAACTTCTAAAAGAGGAGGTTTGTTCCTACGGTGATTGCTCCCTGTTACCTAAGTAAAGACATAAATCACAAAATAACTGCAGTTTTATAAAGCAAATGAACTTCGTATACTTCACCAGACAAAATGCTTTCCTGCACTGGAACAGGAAATGGGCAATGTTCAAGGCCCAGAGTTGCAGTTGAGGATTGTTCTTTCTGCATGTTTAATGTTGATGGTGTTAATCCCGTTAATTTACGTGACATCACAACACTGAAGTATGTCTCTAGTCCTGTTTCCACTAGACCAGTTCACTTTCACGTTTCTGTTAATGGCAGACTGTGTTTCCGTGCACAGGTCCAGGCTCACATTGGTCCACTATGTGAGCAGCTGACGTCACCCCGATATGACTAATGTTTTCTTCATAAATAAAATCCAAATCCTACCCGAATTACACTTTCTCGGCATGCAGCTGATATCTCTGATTCACAAAAAGACGTTTAGAAATTCTACATATGTGGCTGATGCTGCATTATCCACTGAAAACATATTGGGTCTTGATGCGAGTGCCAAATGTCGGTAAACAGGAGAGGGCTGATGGCCTCAACAAATAAAGTTATTGTCACTGGAAATAAAGCGGTTTATCACAAGATCGAGTCAGTGTTTGGTGAGAAATGTTTTTTTTTTGTTTTTATGTCAGCTTTTTGATGTTTCGTTCTCACCTCAGTCTGCGTTCTCTTTTGTTCTATCTTGTCCAATCACCTTACGATAAACTATTCCGCGAGCCTAAAGTGTGGAAGTTATCACGGCCATACCCTAACCCTAATTCATGACCATAACCGCTTAATTAGGTGCTAAGTCAAAATTGTTCTCGGTAAACTATTACTTCATGATGAATTGAGTCTTTGTTCATGCTTTAATGGGCATGAATAAGTGTAGTTGGTATAAAGTGGTACTAAAACCCTGGGCCAGGTTAAAATCCCCAAACTGCCAAATAATGAATTGGGCTGGACCCGGAAGTAAGAGTGATGACATGATAATTTGACAACCTTTTAGTTTAAATTGAGTTGGAGGGCTGGTCATATTTCTATGGGGAAATGTGTGGTTTTGCTTGATATTGCTGCAATCACCGAACCCAGCGATTAGCCTTGTGGGCGCACCATGACCAAGAGGGGTCTGAACGATGGGTTTCATTTATGACAGGCACTACAAGCCCTCAAGCTGATATTCAGATGAGCAAATCATTTCCAGGAGAGGGTCAGAGTGGCTCATATCACAGTCTGTTATGGAGGCTGGAACTATATATAACAGGGTAATGCAATATAATACTGCAGTTTACGTAAGGTGTGAAGTATTGTCTACGAGATTTTTGTAAGGCAAATTAAGTCTAGTCATTTGATTTTCTCTTTTTTTTATATACAGAAATGGTCATTCTGTAGCGATAAAAGTCCATGATGAAACGTTTCTGTTGGAGGTCATTACAAACTTGAAAAAAAACTTGAAAGTGATTCCATTATTCAATCTGTTAACATCAAACCATTTCTCAACAGATCCTGATAAGATTTAACATTTGGGGATCATAACTTTGGATATTTATTTTATAATGGTGAAAAATAAGTACCGTTGCCATAGCAAAATATTATATCTTCAAAATGCTGCATAAAAATGTAAGCAGAAACCCATGAATAGGCTTCTGCACTCTGTCTGTTACCATGGTGACGCAATGCATACTTTAGGAAACACAGCCAAATTGGTTTTTAGATGGTCTGAAAATGTAAAGTATCTTTAGCATACTCGGAGGAAACTCAACCAGACGCTGCGAAAACATGCAAACTGCAAACAGAAAAGCCCCTTGCTGACCGAGAATTGAACCTGGGACCTTCTTGTGAGGTAGGAATGCTAATCACAGCATACCGTATCATACAACCTAAAGTATGCATTCTGTAAATGGCTTTACAAGGGAAACGATACACTCGGAATCTGAATATTTTATTGATTCCCAAGGCAAATTCAATTGATTATTAAATTAACTTTCACATTTCCATAAACCTGTGCACTAAAAGTATAGAGGACAGCAGGGTTGAATGTTAACCCAAGGACAACGACCAAACGTACTGACGAGAAGCATAACCATCTCGTTTATGGGCAAAACTACTGCAGATATCTGATACAACCCTCTAATTTGACCGCTTTTTATCTTATCTTCAGTATTTAAGCATGCAAAGTTGGCTCTTGTTTAATCATGTTCAATTTCAAAGCCCATTTACACATCTTTCGTTCTCTCCTCTCCCTCCTCCTCTTCCTCAGTGTCACTTCAAATCCCAGTCAACACAATAAGACAGCAGCTTATCCTCCATCGCTTTGACCTCTCTTTGATTCGGGTCTTGTCCAGGACGAATGCGGAGGCGGGACAGGGGCGTCAGTGTTCGGGCAGGACGCGGTTTGAATACATGAAGACAACGGGCCCTCTCCATTAGCCCCTCTGTCACTTCCTGTTTCACATCTCAAACTGGCGCCGCGGCTCGCAGACGTGTACGATTATGCACTCTTCAGAGATGGACAAATAGAGACGACAGAAATGATATGGCTGGTTATCACAGCGGCTTGGGTCTTGTCAAAACATTGTCTCGTCGGATCATGGAATGTTTTAGACACTGGTTTCCACTTGGAAGTTGTTTATGGTTTAAGAGAAGAATAAGTGATTGTCAAAATAGTACCAAGCCCATAATAAAATAACAAATGATTCAAAATAAATAGAATAAAAATGCGCCAATTGTGGTCATTCGTTGTGGTGGGAAAGTTTTCAGACCAACACTCAGTCATGCTAAAGATGCTTTTTTTTTTGTAACTTTTCTGCTTTTCTCATGTTGTTATTACCAGGAAACAGCTTGGCATTAAATTAGTCCGTCTTTCATTTATTCAATTACATTTTTAGGCCAAAAAACCCCCAAAACAAAACCAATAACATCTCCATGGAGACAAGCAAATGGAAGTTACAATGTGCACCTAAAATACCAAGGAGCCACGATATTTCTTACATAATCTTATTAGAATATATTCAATTCCACTGGGGCTGTCTTTGTTTATTTTTTCACCACACTTGGTCTGACCCAGGGTGCTGTGCAGTGTTGTTTGTTTATTTTCAGTGACCCGTGCTTTATGCCGGTCAGAACAGTCTAATGGATCAGCTAATTGGTCAAAGTCTCTCATTTAAAGCAAGATGGCACTGTGGCTACACCATGTTTGTCAACTTCTGCTCTACATTTTGTTTAAACTGGCCACAAACAATATGGGCAATGCTTAGGATGTTCAAAACTACAAAACTATCTTGCACTCATTCAATTAAACACATTTATTGCTCAAAAAAAACCTTGAAAAACTATGCATTCTTACAGTGAATGGGGTCGTCTCTTCATTATATCTGCCCTATAACTTAGCCTGGTAACACCTCCCTATCTCCATGAAGATAGATACGTTTAATACCATTCAGTGGAACATTCAAGGCATATCAATGACATCTCCTTGCTACAGACGCTTCATCAAAGTTTGCGTTTAAGCCATTTGTTTTTTTGTGATGTAATTGAAAACTCAGATAACCCAGCTGAGTCTGAAATCACAACTGCCGTGATTTCCCTTTCATTGTTGGAAAAGTGCACTGTTTGACTGTTTGAATCCCTGATATTGGTATTCCAGCTGAAAATCCTCCATCATCTGAAACGACCATTGTTGTCTGGTATTGAGCCCAGCCGCTTCACGATAAACTCTCCTCTCTCCTCCCAATGATTGTGACAGAAAACACCTTGAACAACGTAGTCTGCATTGCTAGAATGTTTCAGAGCATTAATATGAGGCTGCATCCACATCTGTGCCAGAAAAGAGATATACTCAGCAGGTAATTTCAAGTTCAAGTACGTGATTGGTTTCGACCTCCAAATTAAATTACGTTCAATGATATCGCTCTTGGAAAAACACACAGTGGAAAAACACACAGTGGGTTTATGCCGCTGAGAGGAGGATGTTGAGGAGTGGATTACACTTGGAGTATGTTTATTTAGGCTCTGTGAAAGCACTGAATGGCAATGCTTTTTACATCCAGCAGTAAGTGTTTTCGACATCGAGAACTGAACTGAACTGTGCCAGTAACTTCATGCTGTAGAACGGGTTGGGTTCATGCGACAAACTAATCTTTAATAAAGCTGGAAGACTGGTCAGAATTATAAGTTAACATTTTCCTCTTGATGTAAATATCTATTGTATGTAATTACTGGGCCTATCCAAGAAAACAAAAAGGCAAACCCCCTTCATCTTCTCTGCCAACATACATGAACAAATTATTTTACAATAGTAACATTTTTTGGAAGTTTATGTTTGGTTTTAAGTTTGGTAGACTTGTTTTACTCTCTATGTCCATTCTGTTCTTGTTGGAGTAGGGACCAATTAACAGTTTAAATGTTTTGTGCAATAAGCAGAAGGATACGGAGTACTGTACTGTTTTTCAAGAACCTCATCCAAAGATGTTAAAGATCCATTGGAAGTTTAACACACAAAGCATGATTTACAAAGTGCTGCAACAGTAGAACTATACAAATGGTATAAAATAAAGGATACAGTAAAGAAACAAATACAGAAAAGAGGTAGTGAAAGCAGACAGAGATAAAAAAAGAAACTTTAATGGTTCAAAATGTGTAGATTTTCTGTTTTCTTCCCATATTGTATAGAATGTCAGGAATGCAACAAATTCTTGAGTTATTAGATTTGCATGGATAATAAAAATTGTCAGTAGGTTCAAGTTCAATTCCTTGATAGAAACTCACATTTTAATCTTGAATAAAATTAACTGTTCAAACTTTATTAAGATTACTTTTTAAACTTCTATCAGTTTAGCACCAGTAAAGGCTATTTATTTTGTTGTGGTGGCCTTGGAAGGAAAAAAAGGAACATAAAAGTGTATTTAGAACAGAACAAATATGAAAGAAAATATGTTGAATATTCAAAAACCCAATTTCACTTCTCAAAAACTCTTTTGAATATGGCCAATGATTATTTTCTTACTGCCTGAAACAGAGAGAGAGGAGAGTTAAACAGTCCGGCCCAAGTCAGTGCAATGCCTTAAACCACAAAACCAATGCAAGTAATACTTTCAAACTGCAAAACATTAATATTCTGTTCCTGACAAAAAGTTTCACACTGTGTCATTGTTTTAAAATCGTACAAATCATCTTGTGACCCCTCAGCTCGCGTCTCTTAAGAATGCATTGATCTTCTGCACTTAAACTCCAGAATTTTCAAACAAGCTCCAGAACATAAAAAAAACCATGATTTATAAGTGTCACACAGATGCTAGCTTTATCTCTTTTACTCAGAGCTGCAGTGGGTGATGGAGCAGTTTTTATAGTCTATAAGTCACTGCCAAGATGACGGAAAAGACCAAAAATTGTTGCGTAAAGTGTCAGATCCTTTCCTTTCTGTATTTTTTTCTGAAAGCAAATTTTTCAAAAGTGATGCCACACATTTGTTTTTATTTTATTTTAGGAATAAAGAAAATTGTAGCGGTAGACAAGATGTTCAAAATTCACAGGATTCTGTGCTGACACATTGGTCCAATCTTGTAATGACAAAGTATGGTGCCCAGACATTCACAACAAGATATGAAATAGAACCTAAATCTCAATTTTTAAGA
This sequence comes from Rhinogobius similis, assembly GCA_019453435.1. Classification (NCBI taxonomy): domain Eukaryota; kingdom Metazoa; phylum Chordata; class Actinopteri; order Gobiiformes; family Gobiidae; genus Rhinogobius; species Rhinogobius similis. The sequence goes on along the minus strand of CM033633.1, from coordinate 16,920,700 downwards.
CACTGATTCTATCTTCTTACAAGTATGCCCCCTATCTGTGTATACTTACTTTTTAGTCAGTAGGACATCACTGTGTACTTTAAACCAGACAACATGACATAAACTGGTCCATTGTGAGAACCAGACGCCCCTGAGAGAAGGCCTTAGTCAGTTCAGAGCAGTTTCAAATCCAGCTTCTCAGACCAGCTCCTTCAGATTGAAAATGATCTTCAGATGGAAGTTGGAACGTCTTGATTTTAAAAACATTGTCCTTTTTCTACTTACAGTGTTAATAATATGGTACTCAGACCAGTACTCAAACTTAAAACCAGTTAGTTATTTTGTAATAGACTTTCTCATGACCATAAATCGCAACAATTAAAATATTTAACACCCTTTTTGACACTTGGCCTCAAACTTTCACGCAGTATTTTTGACACAGGGAGTGCAGGGAGAGCGGGAGCGTGGGGTAGCTTAGCCTGTCATGAGATGAAAGTAGCACAACAGGTTTTCGATCCCCTCTCACCAGGAGCTAACCGGGCCGCAACCTCTAAAGCTTTTGTCACCGAAGAGATTAATTGGCTGAGTGGCTCTTGTGGGTGTTTGTGATTGGCTGACACAAACACTCGGTTATCTCATTGGTTCAGGCACTGTTCTGGCTGGCACTTTTTTCCTAACCCAGTTATGCAACAACAGCCACTTTGCATTGGGGCTATGTTAAACAATGTTCATTTTTGACATTATATTATCAGGTTAGGATTAGGGTTAGGTTTAGGGACATGCCCCATTGGCATGCTTGTTCTCAGAAATGGTCTTTAACTGTTTAGTTGGAGGCTTTAGCTGTAAATATTTGGTAAACCGATTAACGCAGTGCTTTTTTCCATTGGATGTGTCATTATAGACTACAGTGCATTGAGAGTACAGGCAGGCAGTCCTCATCATAATTAAACCACTCTTAAGTAGTGTGGTGGTTGTAAATGTATTTTCGGGGCATTTGAGGCTGTTGCCCCCTGCTGTCTCCGCACGGAAAATCAGCCTTGGCTCTCTTTTTTTTTCATATTTGGTGACATGGAATGGTTTTGTGTGTGACTGTACTTTCAGGAAAAACAAAAGGGGAAAAAAGAAGAAATACAGAAGCTTTTGGCGTCTTTTTCCTCGCAGTGTATTTTCACGAGAGACTTGCAGGGGGTTGCAGTCGTTGAAATTACTTAGTTCTGCTTTAAACAAAGAGCCATGGTATAAAGATGCTAACGTTATCCACTTACCTTAGCCTGGACAGACAGGCAAAAGCTCAATAGTTTCCCTTCTTAGATAAACGGCAGAAATTACCAAACATGTTTTTTCACCAACACGAAATCCACATAAAATAAACCATGACTGATGTTTTTCATAAATACTGCATTGTTGCTTAGGTTCGCTCACTGATTATAGGATAAATCAATCATTATTGGAGTTTCAGCTAACTTTTTTTCACCCAGTGACATCACAGTTGTATGAGGGCACTCTCTGGTGGTGCAACAGTGTATTTCAAGTATATATAAAGACAAGGCAAATGAAACGCACCAGGTAAATTGTTTTCAATTGGTTAATGATCCTTAATCGATTAACTGGTAAACTACACAAACACCCCTAATTACTACCTCACAGCTAAGTTTCCTGGTTTATCGGAAGTTTGCATGTTCTCTTGGTGTCTGGTGGGTTTAGGGTGCTGTGTTTCCCCTGTTAACCTTTAACATGTACAAGATAATATTCCGGTCAAGTACAAATTGCTACATATGGATTTTAACATACAGCTTATGTTTATGTAATGACACAGTTCATCCAAGCCCCATTACACAGGTCTGACCTCTGCCCTGTCATAAACACACCTCATTTTGTGTAATGTCCCTGCCACAAAGCACCTCTACATTTACACCAGTGCGTCACAAATGAAGATTAATGCACTTACGGGTTCTGCTGGTGCACAGTTATCAGTCTTAGCCACTATGCTGCATGGTAAATCTTAATCGTATTGAGAAACACGTTAATTCAGATTTTATATACATTTGTATGTATTTTTATTTACTTATGGGGTTTTAACTTTGAGTTTTGAGTGATTTTCTGTAGTTTATATGTATTTGCTTAAAGTGTTTTTGTTTTTTTTAATGGTCCACGATTGATCCAAAGGGGTTAATACTCTCAAAAATGTAGATAAATAAATAATATCATGGTTATTTATTTGGTCAGAAGATTACAACTTTAATGATCATTTATCTATTCATATTTTTTGAAAAGTGTTATTTATTTTCTTTTTTAATAGGGCTAATTGCTCCACACATCATGCAAATATGTCGTGCATTCTAGAGTGACCACGTGTCCCTCTTTTGATTTGTCCTGCACAGACAATTAGGCACTTGACCCGCACCCATTTATTAAGAGAATGTCGCACTTTTTGTTAATTTGATGAGATTGTAGTAGTTTTTTTTCTTTTACAGTTTTTTTTTTTTATTTTTTTTTTTATTAATATTATTCTAGCAAAGAAATCAAGACGTTTTGAGTGTCCTGGTTTCAGGCTTGGCTCCTATTTCTATTCTAATATCTTTCTGTGCGTTACGATTGATGAAAACTAGAATCAATGTTATTGCAGATATTATAATAGTATATGAACTTAAATGTCTCACCACATTCAACACCTTCTCCTACAAGTTGAGGTGGTCACCCTGCTTGACTCCTTATCGGCTACATCTATATTTTAAGAGCATTCTCAATTCAACCACAATCCAGATATTGACCTCCTCTTGCGAAAGCCTCACTGCAAGATTGAAAACGCCAATCTTCCCTCGTCGGGGGCGGACAATGGCCATAATGAGGACATTGTTAGAGTGTGCACTAAGTGTTGAGCGTCTGATGGACAGCGCTCTACTCTTCAGTGTAGTGGGAGGTACAGGAGGAGGCGATAAGAGCTGCATAATATGAGGACTGTTATTGATGGTCAGACATCTGGATAGAAACCCATCAAATTCTCCATTATATCTGATGAAACGTGAGGTAATGGGGTTCACCGGGAGGGCTTTTGTGGTTCACCAAAACCTGTTCAAAAAGGCATCGCCGAGACAACCCATTTCCAGCTCTGAATGGACGCCTACCCAGCCTCTATGTGCATTTGTCCTTTGGTTTATTGGAGACATTGCCCCTTTTCCCCCATGTCTGGCACTGGAATAATAGGTGTAGTTTTGGTGTGTTCAGTGCATTATTTTTTTCTTAATGTGTTGACTGAATGGATATTACTCCCTTCCATAATAGTGTTGAAATCCATCAGACTCATTGTAATACTTGATGAGACATTACGCAACTTGTAATGGGGTTCACCAAAAGGCTACTTTTTTTTTGTTTTTTTTACAATAAGATGTTGAATAGGACAACAAATGACAGACAGAGACACAAAGACGGCTATATCGGCTATAAATGTTTCCCACTCCTGTTCGCTATTATGATAACTAGCATAATTTCAGGACACACTACAGTTTGATTACAGTTAAGGTGTGAGTGTGATGGTGCTTTACTCCACACAATATACCGACACCTGGAAAAATGGCAGCTCTGTCCATGTTATGTTTTTTTTTTTTTCCTAGCGCTTTTAATACACAATACCACATATCTTGGCAAATGAATGAATGACTCTTAAAGGGCCCATGACAGGTTGGGCTACTCATTTAACCAAAATGTAGTTCAGATAAACATATTTCAAAATTGGCTAAAATTCTTTACAAATTTTACACTGTTTTTGCAATTTTTAGCTTTTTAATTCTACTTCCTGGTTGTAAACTATGACATCACGCTAGGAAATTACCATAGCAACAACACTGTAAACTGGGCCAAAACTCATCTAATGTCAAATTTTTTTTTGATTTGACAGATAAAAATAAATGCGAGCACCTTTATTTTGTTCAATTAATGTTTAAAGGGTCAAAAAAGTAGTGCATTTTGTGTAAATTCTGCATAACCTTTGTCTCCCCAGTGTGACGTCATCGATTTGTTTACTTCCTGTGTTTTTCAACAGGTTTTTCAACTTTTCTCCACAAACAGCGACCTGATTGATATAAAACTATAATTTCTATTTACAACAAGTATTAATACACTAAACAAAGTCAAAATTGGAAAATCATAGAAACCTGTCATACGCACTTTAAGGTGCACAGTGCTGCAGTTGCATGGGTTTTTAGATCTTTTAAACCCTCCTCAGTTTGTGAGACTTGGTGACAGATGTTCTGAAGTGCACGGCCTTATCTCCCTTTTTATTTACCTTGTATACAGCCGAGTATAGGCACACTTTTAATTCTTGTCATATGCAAAAATTTTCAGACGACACTGCCCTGTTAGGCCTTATCTGTCTATGGTAATGACCTGGCTTACAAGAATGAAATGAGCTCCTTTGTTAGCTGGTGTGATTTCCACCTTTTACTGCTCAGTGTAGGTAAAACACAGGAACTAATGATTGATTTTAGGAAGAAGAAAACAGCAATTTCAGCGGTTGATATCAAAGGGCATGGAATCTTACCTGGGTGTACATCTTGACAGTAAGCTGAACAGTGATGCAGTTGTCAAAAGGCTCAGTCAAGATTGTTCATTTTGAAGAAACTTAGATCCTTTGACGTGAGCAGGAATGTGTTTTACCGGGGTGTTATGGCCAGTTTATGTTGTATTGTGTTGGAGCGAGAGCATCACTATGGAGGACAAAAATCGAATGAACAAGCTGATTAAAAAGGCTGGTTCAGTGATAGCAGTTTGGACTCAGTGGACATTGTTCTGGACAAAAGAATGAGGACCAAACTGTTCTCTCTCTTTCGGACGATCCTCTCCGGAGCCTTTTAAATGAACATAAAAGCTCCTTCAGTGGGAGAGTGGTGATGCCCCTCTGTTCTACTGAAACTCTTTTATACCAGCAGCTGTTTATTTTTATAACAGGCACTTTGTCTGGAACTGTGTTGTACATATTATATTATTATATGTATTTGTACGTTGATATTACAAGGGTCTGTTGCAGAGTTCATGATTTGTCTACTTTTGTTTTCGCTTTTGTCCATGTGTTGTGTACATGGTTTGTATGTATTGCCATGGCATTTTAATTTCCTCCTTGGGAATCAATAAAGCATCTATTTGTTTGGGATTGGCTCCACAAATTTGAAAGTTTCATCTTATGGCTTTTAACTGACAAAAATCACACCTTTGGGGATGAATAATGGCAAAAATTTCTTTGCCTTTATATCTTTCCAAAATTATATCTCTCTAAATTTGTATAGACTGATTAGCCATTCATCCGTATTGCTCTGGCTTTTAATAGAAAATGAGCCCTCTTTGTAATAAATGTTCTTGTTATTATTATTGTTTGTGTCATTTTACTCTTGTTTTTACTTTTCCTCATGTGAAGCATTTTGGGCACCACTCGATGTTGTAAATGTGCTATATAAAGACTAACATGGCTGCTTAGGAGAAAGACAAAAATAAAACAGGCAAAAAATATCAAAGGGACATTGCTGATTTCTGCAGAATCAAAGAGTGAAGCACAAAATTTTGTTTACATGAGAAGAGAGAAGTTTAATTTTGTTCTAAAACATGACTAATTAACCCGTTTGTTTCACATGAGTCACGGAAATAAACTCATCTGATTGCACGAAAAGGTTTGGAATGGACTCAGAGCGCAACAGAGGGCGGGGGGACCAGACTTACTCTTGCTCTTACAATTGAACAAGTGTGTATTCTAGATCAGGGGTTCTTAACCTTTTTTACCTTGAGGCCCGACTTTTTCTGTCTAAAGTAACTCAAGGCCCAATCTCATATTAAATGTATTATATTTTAGTGATCGTGCGGCCCTCAAGGAGGTGCTCGGGGCCCTACTTTGGCCCTATGGTTAAGAATCACTGTTCTAGATCACAGGCACCACGTAAAGCTACCGTGGAAAAAAATATTTCACTTTTGTTTATGTGGATCTACCAAAAATAGGATGTTGGGAGCATGTTTCGAATTGTCGATATTGGATCTGAGGACAAACAGTCTATCAACTGTGAGCAACTGAGACATTTCTATATACTTCTTTATACTATTTAGGTTGTTGTGTTGCTCAAAGACATGGTCACTGCAGAAACCACCAACCTGTTAGCTAGAAACAGGCAAAACAGCAAGTATTTTGACAGATGGGTAGATGAATAGACGGATAGATATGGGTCTGCATTTGTGTATCTTCTGTTTGGATATTTCTTCCCGAAACAGTGCATTTTCCACAGAGTAAATGAGTTATCCACCATCTAAGATTATGACATCATCAAATTATAGAACTTGAACGCAACCTTTTGAACTTCAGGAGCAATAATGGCCAGAGTTTGTGATGTACTTCAACATTTTTATGATTAATATATGCACACCATCAATTTGTGTCATTGAATTAGATTATATGTTATGTCATATTTCATGAGTGCCAACAAACGGGTTGGGTGCAGATGTGGAGCCAATGAATAGTCTGCTCAGTGTGCAGATAGAAGCCTAACAGCTATTAATATATAATAAACATTATGACTTGAGACATTACAGTTTGCAGGGAACATAAAGAACTTGTGATTGTGTCAAATCCATCCAAAATCTTAAAACAAAGGAGATATTGAGATGCTAAATATGAGAATTAGTGTTCAATCATTAGTGTGATAAATGTGATTACCCGTAGTGACCCAGCAGCTTATTCATATCTGCTTCCTGTTTTATGCAACATTTTGAGAACTTTTTCCTATTCGAAACATATCATATTTAGTTTTAAATCGCTAATCGTAATGGTAACTTTTCTCAAATTTCTCATCATTCTGAAATCCATGGATCAGGTTGTTCCATGGCGTCTTTGTACACTTTTTTACATTCTTTTTTGCAAATGTCTCTAAGTATGTTTTGGACATGTTGCTGCAAATGTGAAGTCCAATCTCGAGCTCTATTGACTTAACCAAAATCTCTTCACCGAAGCATTGCCCCAGTTACAGAGAGCAGCAAAGGGTGAAGTGGGGCTATTTCCATCCCATGCTTCGTTCAGACCAGCAGCTTGACTGTCCCTGCAAAAAGGGGCCATGTCGGTCACGCCTGTAGCATATGTCAGCTTCACCTCTGGGTAAAAGGAGCGTGGAATGACAAGGAGGAGCTCCAAAATCACACCTAAAAATATACCATGGAAATCTGTGCCACGCCACGCTCCATCAAGTGCACTCAGGATTGCTAAAAGGTAGATTTAGCAATCCTGAGTGCAAATTTAAAATCCTCCTCCTGACTTATAAAGCTTTAAACAATATGGCCCCATCCTACCTCAAAGATGCAATAGTAGCGTACCATCCAAACAGAGCTCTTCGTTCTCAAAATGCTGGACTATTGTTAGTCCCCAGAGTCTCTAAAAGCACAGTAGGAGGTCGAGCATTTAGCTACCAAGCTCCTATGTTATGGAACCAGCTCCTGTTCATGTAAAAGAGGCCGACACAGGTCTCTACATTTAAGACCAGGCTCAAAACGTTCCTCTTTGAAATAGCTTATGGTCAGGCCAGTTAGGAACAGAAATAAAAACCTACAGTTTTAGCTACGCTGCCCTTGGAGCAATTCTCCTGGGGGAAGTATGGCAGCTTGAACACTATCCTCTGGTTCTTCCTACTTTATCTATCAACAATATTTAATATTACTTCAACTGTAGTCTGTTCATTGCTGTTCACATGTTTCTCTTTCTCTCCACTTCCCCCGGGGAGTGGAGACTGTTTCAGACACTGCGGCGGCTGCTCCAGTGACGACCCCCCCCACCCCCACCTGTCTGGACGATCTATGCGCCACCCGCCTGGACAGCTGGATTAGCCACACCTCGTCTGCCTGGACGAACTCCTTCTACTTTAGATGAACTGTTCCTCATCTCCTGCTGGAGGATCTCTCTACACTGGTGGACTGCTCCTCGTCCGCCTGGAGGAACTCTTTAAAGCCACCTCCCTCTTGAGTGGTTCTGGCTCCACAGTCCAAGTGGATGCGTCAGTCCTAGTTAATCTGCAGCCTGTCCGTCCGTGGGAGTAGGATCTCTCCTTCACTGTGGTTCTCCCCGAGGTTTCTACTTTTTCCCGTGGGGTTTTTTGTAGTTTTTCCTCGCACTTGAAGGAGGGTCAAAGGACAGGGGCATTCTGGGACAGTTATCTGAACTGCTTTTACCTGTGGCCCATCGAGGCAACTGTTGTTGTGATTTTGGGCATTATAAAAATAAATTGATTTGATTTTGATTTGATTTGATTTAGATTTTGAGTTTATTTGAAGGAATTTGGCAAAAAATAAAAATGGATTTTAATATAAATTTGAATACAGACAGTCCAAAATGATGAAAAATAGAGGTGAACTTGAAATTGCCTCTATAGTTGACCTTTGGAAGGATTATGACCGATCAAGCGGATTACAGCCAATAAATTGCACAGCAGGACTTTTACTATTCAATTACAATATAACATTTTGTCAATTCCCCCCATAATTACTTTTGACAGCTTTAACCTCTGATTTAGTGAACATAAAGTAAAAAAAAAAAAAAATACTGCTTGATGCTGGAATATTAATACATGTAACAGTGACTTTTAGACATGAGAATTGATCATCAGAACATTGATGAAGCATACACTGTGGAAGACATTCACTTCAGAAAGAAGAATATACAAATAACAAAATTCCAAAAATGTCAGAAAGACACAATTCTAAGGGGGCGAAATTTCGTATTTCTGTCGGAATATGGCTAATTTAAAGATCCTGGTCCAACATTTTCTTATATGATTTTTCTGGAAATACAGTGTTATCAATAAAACAGATCTCTTGCCCCATATCTAGGAAGTTCATGTTTGGGAACTTTAATCAAATCACCATCAGTTCATACGATTATTACTGTTGTGTACAACTAGTCAAACAATTGTTTTTATTGTACACTGAGACTTTTTAAATACATGATTAACCACATAAAGGTTGATAAAGGCTCCAAGTAAGAGAATAATTATGAATAAAGCGTATTTTAGATGAGCATCAGGAATGCTGTATTCTTTTTTTTTAACAATTTGAATAGATAATACCACTGTTTTTGTTATGAAAGGTCTTTTTATATATATTTTACAGTCTGTATAGTCCGGACAATGATTGCAATCATCAAGATACAAGGATGATTATTTTTTATAGTCACAATTAGTCGATTAATCATTGCAGCTCACTATTATATACTGAACCAACTACCATATTTCTGCGCACGAATGCTCTCTTTAGCTGCCTATAATGACAAAACAAAACTCCAGGGTTGCATTTAAAGGCCTTCTCTTCTTTTCTTTCAGTGCAGTGGGGTGTGGGGCGCCCTCTCGGTGGGACCAGAAGGTTATCTTGAATGAATGGGATCCTGGGAGAGGCCAGTATTGATCCAACCCAGTATTTCACACAAAGCTCCACATTCGCCATAAAAACGCAGGCAGAAATACGGTCATTGCGTCTCATTTGAAGCTCAACACTCGGGAGATTCTGGCCAATAGCTTTCACGCATTTCATATTCCGTCTCCCTTTGGGCCATATCGTAAATGTCATCATATGCAAAGAAGTATTTCTGAAAGCACGCTTGTATAAATGGAGCTGAAATGGCTGAAACGCACTGCTTTATAACTCGCAATGAATGAACTGAGCACCTGCAAGGCCCAGCGTCGGCTCAGCTCCCGGATATAACCTTGGCATTTAATTTAGAGCGCAATTAGTCACGCGTAACTTTAGCGTTGTCATGTAAAGCAAGCAAAGAAAGGTTGATGAGGGATTATTGAACGAGACAATGGCAGTGGTTTAGGCTGCATGGCACGCTCTCACAAATCTGCACTGGAAAGATCATCAAACATCTTGGAGCACATTTTCTGTCTGGAATGGTAATCGAGAGTCTGACACGGGCTTAACAAGTGTCTTTTCAATTTGACACTTCTTTCAATCAGCTCTTACCTCAAAGGTGGCAGAACAGTGTGACAAAAACTAACTCAAATGGTGTAAGAGTTTGTGTGAGTAAGTTGGGATTTGATTGTGTAAATTTTGGTAATTACATATTTTAAGATTATGTGAGGATTCGTGGTGGGAGAATGGTTGTTGTTTGAGTATGAGGTTGTGGATCGAACTCCAGACCAAAAATCTCTAATTGCGGTGCACATTTTCTTTGTTTCTTACCATCAAAACTTGTAATTGTCCAGACTGTACTGCAGGGCCCATAAGGCATGTTTCAACTAGACCTGGTCCCCCAGACTGATTCACTTGGGAGCGTCTCGGGCCAGTTTGGTTAATGACGGAGTGCGTTTGCATGCAGAGTTCCAGCTCGCAGGGGTCCGTTACGTGAGCACCCGACATCACCCAAATATAACTAATGTTTTCTTCATAAAATAAAATAAATAAAATCGAAATTGTACCTGAATTGTACTTCTATGTATGTCTTCATAAGGCCATGTGGCTAAAGAACAAAATTTCAGGTTTACCTTCAACATTTTCTGCATTTAATTCACTTTTCTGCACATCTATGCTACATTTCAACCTCTCTTTATGAAATATGTTGGGTTTGGATCAAGTTAGATGCATTATACACTGGAAATATTATATTGTCAGTCTTGATGCAATTGTCATGCTTTGTAAACAGGAAACTGCGGATGCTAACGCGTGCTAGCTTTGTTTTACTAATTCTGTCGGCAAAACATATAAAGTTATTGTCAATGGAAATAATTGGAACTTTGATGAGGAATGATTGTTTTGTCTTTATATTGGCTTCTGTCTTGTTCTTTCCTGTCCAATCATCTTGCGCTGGGCCACTAGACCTCTCGCGGCCCCTTACGGACCCCTCAAACACGCCGATTCAGTTCACTTTTGTGCCGTCGAAACACCTTGGACTGCCCCGCTCCGCGCTGTACCAGTCTTATGGAAACATGGCTATGGATGTAGAGGTATTGTTTGTCCTTTCTTGGAAAAAAAACATTAATTCATGACCAAAATTGTAAGGTTCCCATGGACAATAAAACCATTTGCAGTCTGCATTCGAATATTAACCCTGCAATGTCCTTTTATCATTTTATCAGCAATGAACATTCAAAAAATTCAAACAGTTTGCAACGGCCCAAATATATATATATATATATATATATATATATATATATATATATATATATATATAAATATAGTCTTCACTTTCCTAGCGTGTTCATAGCATCCTAAATATTTACCACAATGAGCTGATTTTCACAATTTTAGAGATCTGAACCATCACGGTAATGTTAACAACAACTAGCATGCTAACAGCGCACTTCCTGGTTCGCAGAGGATAAAATGCCCAAGTCTAATCCAGATCTTTCGAGTGGCTTTTATAATATATCTGCACTGGGGCAAAAAATGAATGCGAAAAAACAAAACAAAACAAAAGATACTTCCCCTTTAACCCTATCTTATCCCTTCATCCTTCTGAATCCTGCTGTTGTAAGTCTTGCAGTGTGTACTTCCTTGCATTTCAGGCAGTCTGGGCTCAACATTGGCCAATCTACATTACATATTACAGAGAAATGACCCGATAGTGAGGTGCATGGAACTGTGCACTGTGTGTTCACTGTGGCTGATGGATGAGAGGCCCAGGAGGATATCACAGGAAAGATGTGTCGCTCCTGACCTTGAGTGTCCCGGTAATTTATTCTCAGCTCTCCGAGAATATAACGCACTGAATGATATTAACATTGGAGAGGTCACAGGGTCATTTATAAAGCATGTACTTACTCAAGATAATTCAGTATAAATGAGGTTGAGAGCATGTTCGAATGACAACGCAACTAAAACTGCTTCTACCCATGTTTATACTTTTACTATTACTTTTGCCAGTGCTACCATTGCTACTAGTCACCATCACAAACTCTGACATTATTAGTCCTCATGCTGATTCCTATTAAGGCTAGACACAGCAGGTGAAAAGAGAAAAATCTAAAATTTAAAGATATCAATTTGAAACCTCTCCAGTAGTTTACTCGTGTATTAGTTTAGTTAGTTATTAGTTTTTTCACAATGTAAAATTTACGTGTAGAAATAAGGCGTTTTAGGTGTAAAAACGGCCAAAATGTCACTTATCTGGGACATTTAAATCTGAAAGATGGACAGAACCAGGTTTAAATTTCTTGGTTCATTTTGTACACATATTAGTTACAAAAAATTTGGGATTTCTTATTTAGTTTTTGAGCATGTTTTCACGGGTGTTTAGGTACTTCATCTACAAATCAGAAACACGTTTTAATGCCATTGTCAGTAACTCACAAACTAGGAATTTGCTTCGGTGACATAAAAATCTGAATATTAATAGTAAAATACAAACTGTTAAAATAAAGGCATGCAAAAAGCTTAAAAGACTTCACTGAAAATGAATACAAAAAAAATAGGAACAGATAACAGGGCAAACTAGCAATGCAGTTAGATACGATGTTATGAAGTGTCCATGAGCCCAATGACAGAGGAGAAAAACTGTACTTGTGCTGAGAATTTCTGGTCTGAGTGGACCGTATAGCCTCTTGCCTGAGGGGAGTGGCTCAAATAGTCCATGTCCTGGGACCTGCTAGTCCCCGAGTCCCGGAGATGTACAAGAAACATGAGGCTTTTTGTCCCATTCAGAGAACATATTTATTATAATCTATGTATATTTTTACTTACACACATATATATATCAAACTTGAATCAATGAATTTAGCGAATAACATAGTCTAGTACTAAAATAGCTCAAGTGCTAAGATGACAAAGATTATTTTTAAACATTTACTTGACCTTTTATATGTATCAATTTTGACCTGTATGTTGATATCATTAACCTGAACATGAACAGACAAGTAAAGCAGACAATAGGTTGCGTTCATATTCTGTAGGCGCTTTTCATTTTCAAATGATGGGTAAAGGCCTATTCAACTCTGTGGGAGATTTACTGTTTTTGAAAGAAATATCCAAAATGGAAATCCACAAACGTCCTAAGGCTATTGCGAACAAATCATTTCTGTTTTGTTAATTTGTACTGACAGAGAAGACATTGAACTTCATGCCAGTTTTTGTTTCATGTGGATAGGCCCAGTAATTACAGACAGATGAACCATAAACCAGGTCAACAAATCAGCTATCTGACAGCTAATCGGTGAATTCTACCCTGGAATTCTGATCTGCCCGGCTCAGTTTTATTACTACTTTTTCTACAAGAATGGCCTCCACTAACTCTAATACTATAAAACCTTATTTCAAATGCTGATTCTCATTATCACAAATCTCAGTTGTCATGTTCTTCCAAAGCCTTAATATGTTCCGTACTCCCCATTGTACATAATGTTTTTTGCTGGATTGCCCACTTTTTTTCCGTGCAAAGAACATATTTCTTGTGTGTACGTATGTATTACTTAACCAAACTTGCGTCAATCAGTTAAACCAATAACCAATAAGCTCCAGAACAAAAATGGCAAAGATTCTTTTCAAAAAGTGTACTACTTCTACAAATATCCTTTTTCGATCGTTAAGCATATATGAGCAGTGAGACATAAAGCAGACAATTTATTTAATGGCATGCTGCGAAATACCCCTCCAGACCATTTAAATGCTGTGTCCGAGGTGACATGAGGTGAAAAACAGCTCCACAGGACAAGCTCGCTGAAGTTTTAATATGCACATTGGCAGTGTTTCTGACCACATCTTTTCCTCTTTGACTTTGCTCACGCCATTTAATCAGCCCCGAATCAAATATCACAGAGGAATATTTGCATTCAGGAGATAATTTGACAAAGGGCAGCCTGTCATTCATCACACAGATCTAACTCAATATTCGAGATATTTGACAAGATGGAAAATGTGTTGTTGCAGCTGTGTAAAGAGAAATCAAACCTTCGTACTCGAATAAACAAAGAGATAGTCCAGTAATGAATGAAACAGATGCATTTTGTGATTCAGATCAGATCGGTTTTTGATGAATAAACAGCATTATAAGCTGATAGAAAGCTCAAAAAGCAAAGTTTGCATAATAGACCTTTAAAACTCTGCTTGTAACAAATAAATTGGTTTAAAAAATGAACAAGAACAACCAAGAACAACCTAATCCTACTTTGCCCTGAATCTCAAGATTAATGTCAAACTAATTACAATCTTGGCATTTGCAATTAAAAGCCTTCTATGTTGGAGCTTCAGAAATCAGCAAGCGATGATCTCACTTTAGTATCTTGGGGTTATAAAGTCTTCACACTGATTTAAGGTGACCATGAGTGCACTGTTGAAAATCTAATACTGAATAATTTATGTATAGTCTCATGCTTTACTTAAATGTCTATGTATATTTTTTCTCGTTCGTTTTAATCACAAAGGACAAGTTGAAGCCTATAAAGTGAATTTCATTATGAGTCGACCGCTGCAGAGGAGAAAATAGTCCCTTTGTTTAGATGCCAAGTCAGTTTCATGCTATTTAGCTGCTCAGAGTGTGACCCACGGCATTTTGCACACATCTTTGACTTGGATATTTATTCCAAAATCATCCTTAAATAACCCGAACTTCATTAAATGTTGTATTGCTTGGCCTTTGCAACTGAACAATCACAAAAGTCCAAATGGTTCACTGCAGGCTACAACATTGTTATGCAAGATGACCTATAGTTTAGTCTGCTTTAGTCAAATTCAATGAAATCAGGTTTAAATATATTAAAATAGTCTGACTTGGTTTAGTTCTGATTTAGACTTGGGGAAAATTAGCGATATACTGTAATTTAGATATTTAAATTCAAGTGTGTTTGTTTAAGCCCTGGTTTAGTCCTGGCTTGGATTCTGCAGACCTCATAAGACCTAGAAAAAAGTATTTTCATTCTTTCTTTAGCTTTAGTTTTTTTTAGTTTATTTCAATGTAACTTTTCTGATTAAAGGTCCACCACTTAAGGCTGGGATTTCTGAGTCTTAAACGATTTATAAACCACCACAGACATGGGGAGAATCGTATGAGGTTTTAAATCTTATGATCCTTCGAGCAGAAAGACAGTAGAGACTACAAGCTGAAGTTGCAAGCTAACAAAACGAGTGCACATAAAGAAAAGTGAAGTGTTCGAAACAATCAGTGCATTGCAGTTTAGATTCAAGTCAAAATCGTGCTATTATTATTTTGTAATACTTGGATTCAAAATACATTCTGCAGAGAAAGCTGCCGATAGGAAGTAGCGTTGTGTTTGTTGTCGCCATCTGCAGCTGCTCCACCGATCCACGCAACACTTGAGGGCCTTCTCCTGCCTTTTTTCACTTTTAAAACTTGTAAACAATACTTCAGTCTGGATTAATAGCGGTATATTGTGGACTGGGTGTCATTTGCGAAGTAAAATTGGACTGGAGCTGCATCTAATGATTATTTTGGTAATCAGTATACAGTAGTGCTTATTATTTTGATTAGTTTAGAATGCAAAAGTCACGCAATGAAAAGATTTTTACTCAATTTGAACCAGATGAAGCTGAAGCCGTTGATGATTCTGGTGAACATAAGACTGTTTTTCATTGTGTCATTTTCATGCAATTACGGCTCAAATTGAATAATAAAAAAAAAGTTTATCTCAGTAATTGATCAGTTGCAATTAACTGATTAACTTAAATGTGACATTTATTGCTTTGCCTGGAATGTTCCACAGTATGAAAACATATCACCCTTACGTTTAGTTTTTATTACAGGTATTGCCAAAGAATACCTTGAAAATGTTGTTTTGGTGAGTGTCTGACTTACT
Source organism: Rhinogobius similis (assembly GCA_019453435.1). Classification (NCBI taxonomy): domain Eukaryota; kingdom Metazoa; phylum Chordata; class Actinopteri; order Gobiiformes; family Gobiidae; genus Rhinogobius; species Rhinogobius similis. The sequence goes on along the minus strand of CM033633.1, from coordinate 16,904,969 downwards.
CTTGGTTTGGTTTGGACTCCTGATTTACTGCTAGATTAAGTACAGGGTATTTATTTAGTGCTATTTCTGAATTTTTGATTTAGTTACTCGTTATTTCCACGTTGTTAAGAACTTGAACCACTAATCGACATTTATAGTCACCCTTTAATTTGCCTTGAAAAATCAGATGAATCAAAGTCATGCTCGTTTGCAGATCAGCCACTCCGTTCGGCGAGTCCTCTGAAGGATCATTTGGTGCAACTCATTCCTCCACCATCGTTCCATGACTGCTCATCACAGATAAGTGCCAGCCAATGGAAGAGCATTCTCCAAAGAAGCCATAAGCGTCCCTAATCCTATTTGAAGCAGCTCATCTGGGGCAAAACTAGGCTGATATCCACACGCGCCATAACTGCAGGTCTGGGCACTTCGGCGTGTCCCCGGAGCAGGCAGTTTTGGACCAGGGAGGAAGATTTGGAAGACCACTAGCTGAATGGCAATCCGGAGGTCTCATAGGCGATTTGAGAGGGAGTGTTGACCGCGGGCATCAACACTGCACTTGTAAATACATTATGTGTGGCCAGCTCTGGGGGCGGGGAGGGGATAAAGGGGGAGATGGGAGAGGAGAAGGGAGGAAAACTCACCTCCAGGAGAAAGCGAGAGAGAAAGGACGAGCTGCCAGGGACAATTAGGTCAAGACGCACCAGTGGCAGCAGCAGAGCAGAGTGTGGATCTGAGACACTGGAAATACTTTGATTTGGGCTCAACTTTATAATAGAAGACCTCGTAACTCGTGATGTACAAGCGATTTGAATCATACTTTATTTTAGTCTGACCTAACACTTCCATTTGAAAAATAAAAGTCACGCATGATACTGTATATAACTTAGCTTCAGTGCAAATGAACCAAGCAAAAAACATTGAAGTAGGGCTGCAACTACTGATTATTTTTGATTAGTTTAGTGATTATTCTTTAGATTAATCGATTTGTTGTTTAGAACACGCCTGTGAATATTAAATTTTTACTCAATTTTAACAATTTTACATCTACATCTAGTGGGACCCACAGTCACCAACAAAGAAGAATCTTCGAAATTGTTGGCTAACTAAAAACTAAATAAGTCCAGGTGTATTTGTTTATCTTGTTTGAAATACCCAGATAAAGCTGAAGTTAAGCCGTTTGAGGTCGTCCTGGAGCAGAATATTTACGAAGGAAGGTGTGTTTTAATTAAAAACACAAAATGTACACATTCTCCGTGTCATTTTTGTGTTTCTGCTCTATTCCTGCTCTATCTATGTAATATTCTGTTCTCAGCTCATGGCATGTTTTGAAGTCTGTGTATAGACTAACCTCAATAACTGAGGTAATAATTAGTTGCGACTGATCGATAAACTTGTTGCAGCCCTTCAATGAAGACCTTGATCTATTTAAAGATATACTGTGTGGTTCTGCCAGCTGCTTGTCTCCATGGAAATTATTATTATTATTATTGCTTTGCCTTAATGTTCCACAGCATGTCATTAAAAATATTGACCTAAATATATAGATACATGCCCGCCAAGTCATAGAATTATACATTGAATAAAAATGTATTTCCATAATGTGTAAATATAATATATATTCAACACTAAGCTTGGCAATTTTTTGTTAAACCATCAATTTAAAAATCCCTAAGTGTGCATATTGCTCCATTTTTAACAAGCAAGTTTCCTTCTCAAATAGCATCAGGAGTCCTTTAAATCTAACCTAATTTCTTTTTAACTTCTATTCCTGTCCGCGAAGGCATAAGACACAATCAAAACATGCAGCACAACATTATGAATTTGACATTCCTCAGACCTGGTTAGCGAGCACATAGAACTGTGGTCCATGTTGAAACTTGGAAAACAGAATTCAATCAATTGTTTGAAAAGGTTAACAAGGCAGAATTCTCCAAAATAATGTCTTATATTGCAATTCCCTGCATCTGTTGTTTGCTGTGAAGATTGAAGGCTTCACTGAGGATGAAAAGAGTTTGAGATTTTCAAGTACAAGACACATGAATATCGTATGAAACTAGAATGAACAGACACAGACTGGATAAATGTTAGTAATTTAGGAGATGCTTGTGTTTGTCTTTTTGTGTTACCATCGACAACACTAAAGTTGCCATTTTCAGGCTGTCTTTGATTGGCATTAGCATTTGTCTAACACAAAATTTCGCTTATATGTGGAACTTTATGGCTTTCATTTGTTGTGGTCCCTCGCTGTAAATCTCCACATCTTTAAGTATTGATTTTAATGATTGACTTTGCTTGCTGTTAAACGCTTCCCTTTATGTCCCCATTCAAGAGCATCACCGCTGATAGCAAGGCCTTTAACTTCACACTGGAGATAAGGTTTTTGTGATGGACTCTGACGATAACTGTGTTTCAGTCTGTGTATGCCGCGCCACGCTTCTGCACCAAACCCTCAGCTGTAGGACGGACAAAGATGATGGAAAAAATAAGAAAAACGACAAAAAAGAATATGGTACCATTTCTACAATTCTGAACTATTTGGATTGGTGCAACTAAGTGCTGCATTAGTCTGTTCTTTTAAACTACTTTAGAGGACATACTGTATTATGCATTATTTCTATTGTTATTGGCCTTTAAAATAGCTCTTGAGTACCTTTGATCCGGCATGCCATGTTTTAAGGTGAGACACTGCAGGCGAATAGGAAAAAATATTACATTTAAAAGCTATCAATTTGAAACTTCTCCTGTGGTTTACTCACATAAATGTAAGAAAAAAATATATTACAAGTTTTTCATCATGTCATGTTTTTATGTAGAAATAAAGCACTCCTCCTCTCTCCAGCTCTCTGTCCCCTCTTTCCGTCTTGTCTCAATGGGGGGGCAGAGCATAGAACTATAATAAAACCTGGAAGATGAATCCAAGATGGCCGTCCTGTTTATCCCTATGGAGTGTGCTCATTGGCGCATGACCCCAAAAAAGTTTCTTACTTCCGCATTTACTTCCTGATACGGAGGCTGACATCTTTGTTTTACTTCCTGATTTGAAGGCTGCCATCTTTGTTTTACTTCCTGAAACGGAGGCTGCCATCTTTGCTTTAGGGCGCCACGTGACGACAATCCCCCCACTTCATATAAAAATGGTAATTTCGGTGATTTTAGAAACGGTAGAAAAGAACATTTCCTTCTATTTAATTTAAATACCGATAATAATTCAGTCCTGTCTGCAATTATAATGTGCAATTTTAGAAAAAGGCTGGTTCCAAGAGGCTGCACTACCTCACACGGCCACAAATCAATCTGGGACCACAGACAGAGGGGGCGTACCTTATCCAGTTCATTTAATACATCCATGGGGCAGAGCCTTCAGCCGCTCTGCTCCTCAGCTCTGGAACTCTCTCCCTCCTGACCTCCGCAACATAGACACCCTTCCACTTTTCAAATCCAGACTCAAAACTCACCTGTTCAGACAATCCTACACCACAGAACTCAGAAACTTATTATTATTATTATTATAAAAATTGCCAAAATTACAGATATTTGGCACATTTAAATCTTAAAAATGGACAGAACCAGATTTAAATTTCTTATTAGTTACAAAAAAAATTCAACACGGCAATTTTGGATTTTCTAAAAATACAAATTTGAGTTTCAGAATCTGAGGCTCAGAGAGGAGAAAACATACTAAACAGGTTAATAAAACAAGCATGGATGAAGTTAAATAGCTACTCCAGGTACTTTATTTATTTATTTTTTTGTTTGTTTTTTTGACGAGGGAACAATGGTATAAGACAGTTAAAAGCTAAATTTACCTGTACTTTTAAACGTAGTTTCTTAAAGCAGAAGTAAGTAACAGTTTTACCTTATGAAATGTCTCTAAGTCCCTGTGGCGGTTGCATATGTATTCAAACAAAAGAAAAAGAAAAACACATTTTGAATAATATGTCGATTAAATATAGTAAACAATAACAAATTAAAGCCGTGAAGCGGCGATGATGGCCCTCGCCCCGCGCGCGACCGCCTTCCCAAGCGGCCTCGGCCGGTCCCAAACCGCCACGGGGCACCGTCCTCCTCTTCTGAGCGTCACTCGGGCCTCCGTAACCCCCCCTCCCCCCAAGCGCCGTCCCTATAGAAGTGCATAGGCGGGCACTGCTCTCCAAAAGTGGCAAAAGCATCCAAAACACGGCTTCGATGTAATTAACTTATTCGATCAAAATGCTCTAAATAATGCATCTGCCAAGTTTCACTGACTTTGCTCGAAATAATTTAGGGATCTCCACAGACTTATGAAATGTGTCATAGGAAATGAATGGGGGATATGTGTGCTCCCAAAGTCAAAACAATACAAAATAGGACATCAATGTAATTGATGTCCTTGCAGCTTTTGCCGCTTCAAAGCAGTTTACAAGATTTCGTGGAAATTAGGAAATGTTGGTACTTTTACATGACCAGCAGGGGGCGCTATAGTGAAACCTGCTTATGTGCTCCTGAGTCTGTTCCGTTTAATATTTTATTCAGCATCGGTGACTACAGTTTGGGCTCTGTAGGGCAATACCTGTGGCTAGGAGAGATATTGAAATTAACAGGAAATTAAGGCGTTTTTTCACAGGAAGTCATGACTAAACCACACGAGATAGGCCAAAAAAAATGGCAGATCATTAAATTCCAATCTGTCTTGATTAGACACGTGTACGTTTGACCAATGTCGGCCAAAAACCCTAGGACAAGTTCTCAATGGAAAATAAAAACTTAAAGTGGCATTTAAAATTAAAATCAATATGGCCGCCATGTTGTTGGTCTGACGACTGAGCACCAATTATGTTTTAGGGTGCTTTTTATGTGTACTATCACTGTGCCAAATTTTATGGGCCTCCTCCAAAGTAAATGTGTCTCCTTCTCCATAGGCCTCACCCAAAAGGTGGTGCTTTAGAGGCAGTTTATTAGTTTCATGAAAAATACAGTTATGACCCATTAATGTCCCTTAAAAGGAGTCACTGTATTAAGTTTGGTGGCTGTCCTGCAGGTTTTAGTTATTTATTGTGGCAGCCTTGTGCGAATGGAGTTAGGCTCCCATAGACAATGAATTGGAGCTCTGGGGGTCTCTAGAGGCAAAATTATGAAGAATAGGGCATGGGTCCCTTTGACTTTTTTGCATCTTATGAAGCAAAGAATCAGATCCCCACATTTGGTGTAAATCTGACAAGCTTGCAGCTTTTAACTGAACTGTAGGGGGCGCTATAGGGATTCGTGGTCCTGTGCTCCCTAGTCTATTGTGTGTAGTATTTAATTCTCCATCATTGGTGGCAATTTGGACTCTGTAGGCACAGTCCATGTGCCTTTGAGGAGCACGCAGAGAAACAGGAAATAGAGGCGATATTTCACAGGAAGTCATGACTAAACCGCGCAAGATAGGCCAAAAAAATTGGCAGATTATTAAATTTCAATCTGTCTTGATTAGGCACGTGTATGTTAGACCGATGTCGGGACAAAACCCTAGGACAAGTTCTCAATGGAAAATAAAAACTTAAAGTGGCGTGTGAAATAAAAATCAATATGGCCGCCATGTCGTTGGTCTGACGACTGAGCACCAATTATGTTTTAGGGTGCTTTTTATGTGTACTATCACTGTGCCAAATTTTATGGGCCTCCTCCAAAGTAAATGTGTCTCCTTCTCCATAGGCCTTACCCAAAAGGTGGCGCTGTAGAGGCTGTTTATTAGTTTCAGGAAAAATACAGTTATGACCCATTAATGTCCCTTAAAAGGAGTCTCTGTATTGAGTTTGGTGGCTGTCCTGCAGGTTTTAGTTGTTTTTTATTGCAGCCTTGTGTGAATAGAATCAGACTCCCATAAAGAATGAATAGGAGCTCTGGGGGGCTCTAGAGTTAAAATTATGAAGAATAGGGCATGGGTCCCTTTGACTTTTTTGCATCTTATGAAGCATAGAATCATCTCACCAAATTTGGTGTCAATCGGACAAGCTTGCAGCTTTTAACTGAACTGTAGGGGGCGCTATAGTGATTTGTGGCCCTGTGCTCCCTAGTCTATTGTGTGTAGTATTTAATTCTCCATCATTGGTGGCAATTTGGACTCTGTAGGCACAGTCCATGTGCCTTTGAGGAGCATGCAGAGAAACAGGAAATAGAGGCGATATTTCACAGGAAGTCATGACTAAACCGCGCAAGATAGGCCAAAAAAATTGGCAGATTATTAAATTTCAATCTGTCTTGATTAGGCACGTGTACGTTAGACCGATGTCGGGACAAAACCCTAGGACAAGTTCTCAATGGAAAATAAAAACTTAAAGTGGCGTGTTAAATAAAAATCAATATGGCCGCCATGTCGTTGGTCTGACGACTGAGCACCAATTATGTTTTAGGGTGCTTTTTATGTGTACTATCACTGTCCCAAATTTTATGGGCCTCCTCCAAAGTAAATGTGTCTCCTTCTCCATAGGCCTCACCCAAAAGGTGGCGCTGTAGAGGCTGTTTATTAGTTTCATGAAAAATATAGTTCTGACCCCTTAATGTTCCTTAAAAGGAGTCTCTGTATTGAGTTTGGTGGCTGTCCTGCAGGTTTTAGTTGTTTTTTATTGCAGCCTTGTGTGAAGACGTCTGAGTCCCATAGACAATGAATGGGAGCTCTGGAGGCCTCTAGAGGCAAAAGTGTAAAAAATAGGCTATGGGTCTCATTGGCTTTTCTGATTAGGAGGCCGTCTAGGAATTGTCTGCAAATTTTCACTAATAAAAGTCAAAGTAATGTTTTTTTTCCCCATTGTAATTTAGTGCGTTTCTACAGGTGGCGCCGTAGGGTTGATTGTTATTGTGCGCATATAAATGGATTCAGCAGCTTTACGTTTACAAGTGTTTCAAATTTCATGTCGATCGGAGTATGCATGTGCGTGCAGGAGCTATTGAAATGATTTGGTGAGCACTCTTTGCGCCCCTGGTGGCCAACGATGATAAATGCACCATATCACTAATTCAGTTTTTTTCATGGCGCCCTGCACTGGACATGTTCCCCAAGTTTCGTCCAAATCGGACAAAGTCGATGTTTGACTTAATAGGTAGGGGGCGCTAGCGAGCACTTTTAATTTATTTTTATTAATGCATTATATTCAGATCATAATTACACACTCGTGACTGAAATTACAGCTCTCTCAGTCCAAGCGTGTAGCCGTGACATGCGATCGGAAAAACAGGAAACGAAGGCGTTCGTCGATGGCGAGCCGCAGCGAAACCGTTCGAGATATCCGAATAAAAGTGGCCGATTATTAAATTTCAATGCGTGCCGATCGCAGAATTGTGTGCAAGACCCACGTCGGGCAAAAGCCCTAGTCCATGTTCTCCGTCAAAAAAAAAAAGTCAAAGTGGCGTGGCGACTTCGGTCCAATATGGCCGCCGTGCGCTTGGTCCGAGGGCCGCGCTCCAATGTCATGTTTTGCTCGGTTCACTGTTCTCTATCACTGCTCCGAGTTTCGTGCGCGTCGGGCAAAATTTGCTCGTCCCATCCCCATAGGGATCCGATTCGGGCCGGTGCTGTTCGTTCGGGCCGGGTCGGACGCTCTCGAGACGCGCGAAATACGAAATTTTTTTCCGGGCCGATCGCGACTATACCCCCATTGAAGACTTTTCGTGCATGTTCACTGGGTCAAAAAGGGCCGCGAAGAGTATGAAAACGGTCGAAATAATAAGCAATAAACCAGCGAAGAACAATGTCCCTCGCCAGTTTACTGGCTCGGGCCAACAAGTCAAATTTACCCAATAAAACTTATACTGAGTGGTAGTTAGTGTGACTAACTTAGACTGAATAGAGAAATAGTTACTGAACTTGAACTCAAATAGCCCAATTTTCATGCTGCTAAAGGGATCAAATTTCAGTTACTGCGAAGTGTTCACAATGCAAGAACAGCATTTGCATGTTTCAAAGGGTGACAGTGCCATTTGCATATATTTAATGAGTCTTTCAGAAGGGGAAAAATAACTTTGCACACCTGCGGAAACAAGCTGACATTGTTCAAAGACTTTTTTTCCTTCTTATTACTCACAATATTGGCCTTGGCTCAGAGACAAAGAAACGTTAGCGAGCTAATCAGCAGCCATGACACCTCCGTCACAGAAAGGCAGGTTTTTTTGGAAGGAAAAGCGGAACCAGAGATGGGATTTCTTACAGGGATAAGTGGATGGCATAGATGTTAGAGAGACACAAGTATGAGGGCGATACAGAAGGAGGAGACTGCGGTGACCAGGAAGTGGAGTTAATAGGGTTTGGTGTCCATTTGAAAAGCTACATGGACCATATGACTCATTTTAGAGCAGGGGTTCTTAACCTTTTTTACCTTGAGGCCCGACTTTTTCTGTCTAAAGTAACTCGAGGCCCAATCTCATATTAAATGTATTATATTTTAGTGATTGTGCGGCCCTCAAGGAGGTGCTCGCGGCCCTACTTTGGGCCCCGGCCCAATGGTTAAGAATCACTGTTTTAGAGGATCAAATATATTTTAAAACAATGTTACTTTGCCACTAGAGTTACATATTTCATGAATTAATTAAATGTCCATTCAATTCAATGTATTTTGTACAGCCCAAAATCATAACAGCATTGCTTCGGGCTTGACAGAATTGTCGATTTAACCAGCAAGAACATTCACTGCAATTAAGCAAATGGTCCCAGAGTCCCAGAGTATCCCCTGAAAGGACATCTTATCAGGACATAACGAGGGTTGCAACTAACACTTTCAATTAATTGAGTAGTCCTTTTGAATGCAAAAGGTCAGAGAATATGAGATTTTTACAAAACTTTACCCAGATAAAGCTAAAGTTGAAAATGTACAGATGTTTTTATCAAAATGCAAAATTTACACATTGTTTTATTCCTGCTGTCTTTAACAAAAACCTCTTCTCTCAGCTCGTGTCATGTTTTGGACTCTGTGAAAAGACCAATTAACGATTATTGAATTACTAATCTTAGTCAACAACTATTTCTATAATCTTTTAGTTGAAATTAATAAATTAACTTGTTTTAGCCCACAACATAAGAAGTGTTTCTGTAATATAAAATGCAAGATTTTTGGTTTATGATTAAAGGTCCTCCATGTAACTTCTCTGGTGGAGGTCTGTCTCTTGCTTGTCTCCATAGAGATGTTACTGCCTGCAATGTTCATAGATAACAACTGAATCCCAATGGACACATGCAGAACCACCAGAACAAGGTACATGTCAGTTATGTTATGTTTTTTTTCTTCTCCATCAAAACAAAATGAAAGAAATCAAGAAACCTCAAGTTGGATAAGTTTGTGCTGTACTGTAGAATGTTCCAGACTGAGCAGTAATGGGTAAAGAAATTTGACTGCCACATTTGACCTTTTACTGCAGCTGGATCACTCTGTCAGGAGCAGAAGGGCACGGCGCTGCACCCGGTGCTCCATCTGCAGGTGCTGCAGGTTCACAGAGCACCTCGCCGAAGGATATGACTGTGTTAGGATGACGGCAGCAGTGTGGACCCTTCTAACTGATGTGTTTAGAATAGTATCGCACACAGCCTCATAGATTTACGTTCCATGCCATTCATTTTCATTAATAAATGGAAGAAAAACATTACTTTTGACATCTGTAGACATCTGTATTTGCCAACGGGTCAATATCTAGTCTCTATCTAGTCTCTGTCTATTTAAAGTTTACGGATTAACTGTTGTGGCCCACTACATTTTTGGTGCAATTTGTCTGGCAGAATGTTAGATTTAAGAAATGTTTATTACGAAGTTAAACAAATAACAAACTAAACAAACTGAACATGGCTACACGCTGTGATGTTTTCTATCAAGCCTCTGGTGTTAAGTTCGTGTGGTAGAGTGCTTGTCAGTTGCCAAATCAACCCTGTTTCTTCATTGTTTGCAATGTTTGGAAGCTAATGCTAACTCTCTCATTGAAAAGGCATCAGAGATAACGTATGGAGGGCTTCCAGCATTTAGAATGAAGGTGTTCTGTTTACAAACACTGGAAGAGTTTATCCATGTGTTCCTGTACTTTACTTTTACTTCACTTTTGACTTGAAATTTGTTTGAAATTGAAATTGAATTGCAATGGCAAATGTCCTTATTTTTCATCATTTTCAAACTCAAAAATGTTACTATACTACCTCATTGTAATGTGTCTTTGGTGCTGAAAAGTTAATTGCAGTTAACTGTTGCAGAGACTTATAACAATCATATATTTTTCATGTGAAAAGAATTGCTACATTAAACCAATGTCATTTTGTATTATTTTTCACCCGTCTGCTATCAAATGTTGAGCGTAATTACCAGAGTAAGCTGATTTCCTGGTCCAACCCTCCTCTTTGCAGTGTGTCCCGGGAGCTGTGGTCGGATTGTTAAACTCAGAAAAGGTACATGTTCTGCTTAGGCACACAGGAGACCATCTAAATGAATGGGATTGAGAGTATGGAAATGAAATAAATGTGCTGCTCTTATTGGGGACAGCTCTATGCATGTCAATGAGGACGGAGCGCTCTCTGAAGTGTGGATTTAAACCCTCGCGTCAGTCAGTCTGTAATGTGGATCTATGGCACATACGACACTCTCCCTTTGTCTTCATATCTGCACATGGGCAAGATGAAAGACCGTGCCAGCACTTTAGAGTCGCCATGTGGGAAAACCGGCTATCAAAGGAAAAATACTGCATGTATACACTTCTATGGCATGTGTGAAAGTATTTTGACAAAGACAAAGACAAAGAAGCATTTTCATTTAAATAGTAAATAGTTTTTGAACGCTTATACATTTTATTATTCATTCTACACCTGATGTCCTGGGGTAGACTGACAAAAGCGAGGCTGCCATTTTGCACCATGACCTTTGACCGAATCACTCACGCACACAGCATATTCATACTAAATTTTGTGTGTTTTGCCTAAGGATACAACCGTATGCAGTAGAACCATTGCTGCCCTTGCATGAAAAATCCAGAATCTTTCACGATCAATATCAGTCTGGTCAATCAGGGACACGCGCGGCCTGTTTGTATCAAAACAAACAGTAAGCTTGCTAGGGCTGCACAAGTATTCGAAATCGAATCTTAATCACAGTTTGAATGGACATAATTAGCAAACTGAAGTGCCATAATTTCCTCCACAAACAACAATATATCCTGTTTCATTCTGCATAAAAACTTCCAACCCTGTAATAAAAAATAAAAAAAATGTCTGCCAACGAGCAACAAAAATGCAACTAAAAGCATCAAAAACACACTAAAAGTGACAAAGCAATGTGACTAATACTGATACAATAGCAACTAAAAGTGACAAAAATGCAAGTATAAGAACCAAAAACAGGACAAAAAGTGACTGTCAATTCTCCTGGTTGTGTTTAAACGTTGAACAGAATCCTATTATTAAAAGAGAAATCGCACATGTAATCGCAAAGGCAAAACCGTTCGCAATTAGATATTTTTCCCTAATCATGCAACTACCAAACCTGGGGTCTCATTTTTAAAGCGTTACATGGAAATTTGACCAAAATATATACTGCTAAAACAGAAACATCCTCAAACATGTAGTTTTTCTGGTATAAATGAGATGAGATAAATGAGCTTTCTTCCTCCTCCCTGAAAACCCTTAAAGGCAGGGTTCAGACTTCTTCGACCGCCCATTGAGTACTGAACAAGCTCAACTCTGCTTAACTTCAAGATTGTTCATTCTCAAGGCAGTATGTGTCACGTTCTGTAGTGTATTTGCGCGTTTGACACAACAGTATGACTGCCAATCATGGCTAATATTGTTTCTGCAGGTCTCAACAATTTCAAAATGATTTAAAGAATTTCTTTTTAAAAATATGATTGCAGTGCTTTCCCACGCACAAAGAACCAGAGATATTGTATTCAGAGGTTTCAGCTTCCTGTTTGGTGATTTTTGAGGCCCGTTGTTTTGAAGTGTTACAGCATTGTGCTAGATTTTCTGTTGTTCAAAGCAAACATTTTTGTGAAGCGACTACTACTGTGATCTTAGGCTGTACAACACTGGATTTAGGCTAAATAAACCCCAAACACATGCTACCTAACCCAATTAACAATAATGAAGGGAAAAAAGTACACAATAGCACAAAACTAGCTCTATAGGCACTGAGTCTATTCACATTTTCTGTTTGTTTACTCAAGTGGAGACAGAACACATTGTTCACTCTTTATCCCAGTCATTTATTAAACACCGATGAAACAATGGTGACACATAAGCTCCCCTTTGTCGGGCCGAGGCTAAGTTAATTAATTAGCTGTCGTCGCCGCGGTGACGGGAGGTTGTTGATTGTATCGTGCTAAGCCGCCATCCTGTGTAAATTGACTGTGATTGAGATCTAACACGGCTCTGACCCGACCTGATGTGTGGGACATTGATGAGGGGATTTAGCCAGAGGAGAAAGGAGGACATGTTATCTTGAGCCCCGTCGTAACACCCCATTAGCCCTGACAGGAGCCGGACTCACAAGTGAGGACTTTTGGATCTGTTTTGTAACAACCTTGAAATTTTAGTGGGAGTTTTTTCAACTTAGGTTAAGTAAGGTACTCCCAGAGAAGAAGTGACTTGCAAGTGTTACGCCAGGTGAACACTGCACACTGCAACTGACTAGTGTTCTTCTGGGAAACTACGTGAATCTTTGCAGCACTGGTCAAATACAGACAACAGGAAGTCTGCAACTAACCCACTATAAATACATGCTGAACACACCTCGTGTTACGTGTCCACCCGGTGCCACCCTCACAAACACTCTCATTCATACAGTACGAAGCAGAAGTGAGTTTGACAATGGCCAAATTGTGCTCTCTAGAAAACTGCTTCAGAGAATGCAGAGGTTAGTATAGAATGTAGTATAGAATTCACTGTGCACTGCTGTTTGATGCATATGTAGGTCAGAGTGTCCATGTGACCTTAAATCACATGTTTAGATGTTTAGACTAAACTTCACTAAGGCATGGTATCTACTGCAGGATTTTTTTTTCATCTCATAAGATTTATGGTCACTCTATAGACATGAGGAATATAAAGTCATGGGACACATAAGAACACAGTCACACTGTGCGATGGTTCACACAATCATTCGTGCTATGTTTGAGTGAATATCAGTGTCTATACATGTGCAACTCTGTATTTGTATCGGTTAGCTGGGGCTAGTGCAACATAACACATAATGATAACTCATCATTCATCATCATTTAACAACATATTTTGTTAAATGTATTTTTTTTTTTTTTTGTCAACTGCAAGAAAATGGTGTTCCTTGGGCTTAAGCTGTCCTTGTATTTGACAAATATAGAGGGATTTCAATTTACTTCCTGTAATTTTAAAATTTTCAATATCCATTCACAAACTTAAAAAAAAAAAAAAAAATGGTGTGAACTGATAAATATTTACCACAGGGACTATTCCACCAGACAAAGTTATAATTAGAAAATCTGAGAACCCATTATGCACTGTAAGCAGGGTCTAATCCCTCAATGCAGGTTCTCTGTCCTCAAAATGAGTGTTATTGTTGCAACTCTTGTAAAAATGGAGGTATTAATGTGAGTTATAAGTCAGATACAAGACGGTGTAGTTTTGCCTGAGCATGCACTTCAGAAATGCTCTACTTTTGCAATGTTCTAACTTTCTGAGCCACACATAAAGCTCTTAACTTCAGCGTGGTTACTTTAGTATTGCCAGATCATGAAATACATCAGACGGCGCCGCGACAGCTGTGAGCGTTTTTACTTAGTCATGCAGAGGGAGCAGCGCCAGCTCCAAAATATTCATGAGCGGTGACCTGCCGGCTCGTTTGAAGTTAAAACACAGGTACAAAATGCATGAGGGTGATCCAATCAAGCGCCACATCAGTCACCACATCAAATGCATTATGGGTACTTCCCTGTAAGACCACCTACTGTACAACAAGAGAGGATGGCTGGATCGGACTACTAATTTCACTTTCACATGTGTCTGTTAACATGAAACAACAATAAACATGTTCTTTGTTTCCTGTTGTTCTTTCTGGAAAAACCTATTTGAAGTAGATGGAGTGTGTAGAGGACAGTTGGGAGTCAACTTTGAGCAAGGATTTGTACACTTGTGTAGACTGATTAAAGTCTATATGACAACTTAGACATCACCTTTTACTAAAACGTTGTGAACATGATTATATTTAAGATTTTGCCTTATTGTAGCCAGTTTGACAGTTACTTCTTGGTTGGTCATGAGCAGCAAATATGACATAGTTACCTGGCAACCATTTTGAAAACAAGGGCCAAAATTCATATAAAATAACACAATAGTTATGATTTTACAAATAATACTGCCTGATAACACTTTTATTTTGTTGAATGACTGTTTAAAAACTCAGAAAAATCTGTCAGTTGAGTGTAAACTGTTTCTTAATTTTCAAATGTATGTAGCTTTTTTGATGACATCACAGAGGGATTCCATTTTAGAAGTCGGCTCTTCTTCCTGTAATTTTAAACTTTTGTTTTTCAAGATTTTTTCACAAACTGCAACTTCACAACTGTAAAACTATGATAAATATTTACCACTGCTGCCCTCCCACTAAACTAGGTCAGAATTAGAAAAACATGAGAACCTGTCAAGTAGTGAAGTACCACTTTTGCCTCTTTTCACCACAGATCCACACTCTAGTAAACACACTTCCGGTTTTACGAGAACCCCATTATTTTGGAACAATAAACTTATAAACATTTTAGTTTGATCAACAAAAATGACCAACAATATTAACAATGTTTATGAGGTTGCACAGCCTCCTGATTATAATTTCAAATCAAGAGCATTTTAAAGTATATGTAAACATTTCATCAGCTAAAGGAAGTTGTTTTTTTTTTAGCTGCACTTTAAATAACAACTCTGAAATCCAATATCCTATTCAACCCCATATACAATACAAAAAAGAGTACGAAACATCCTGCATTTCACCATCTGTCTTTGCCTCTCTGCAGGAGCAGAAATGAAATCTCCGAGGCCGTTCTGTTTTATCCGAGATGTTATGAGGTGATGGTGATGTCGCTTTCACTATCGTTTCATTCAGACTCCTCGACTTTCATCTGCAGGAGGTAAGATTAAAAATGTTCAATCCTCAGACTAGACCAACTCTCCAAGGACAAGTCCAGGTGCAAGAAGGAGCTCATTCTGTTATATGAAAGAATGCCACAAACCTCTGATAAGTCATTATGAACTGTCTCTGCTCTTAATCAGTGTAGTCTACCTCGTGTTTTTTAGTTCTCCAGTAGCCTTTAATCTACACTGTGACTGCCCCATAACTCAAGTTTTAGGCAAATAATTGGGTTTACTTGGGGTATACTGTCAATTATTGCTGCCAAAACATTGCCAAAACATTTCCCTGGTCTGCTTCATATCCATCTTTGACTCTCCCAAAAAGAAGAACAACAACAACACAAAAATTGGAAGCTGAAAATGGCAGAATGAAAAACAAAACCCAAAAAGTTTTGAGATTTAGCTACCACAAATTGTTCAAAATATGACTTTAGAGAAAATTGCTTCCAGGCCAAAACAAACAAAATAGAAGTTTAGAATAGAGTTTAGTCTGGTTGGTTTGCAAATGGACAACAAGCCTATAGTGCAGTATAAAGAATGAATATTAATTTCTCAGCACGCATTACAACACTTAAAATATCAAAAGGCTATCCAAAATAGTCCAGTTTTCTCCACTTAATCAACATTTCCTCCACCAGCCAAGGTAAGACACATTTAATAAGTGGTTAAAGATACTGAAGATAATTAAAACTAAGTAATAAAGAGCTAATTGCATATTGCCTTGAGAAGTTTGCCAAACATTTTAATATAACTTCTAATAACAGCCAGATCACAGCACAGGTTGAGACAATACAGTTTACTGGACCTTGAATAATCCACTTTCAACCCAGAGAACTCCTGTCACGTTCTGATTTCAGTGCTGGGCGAGGGCAGAGCGTTCATGGGAGCGTGGGATCCTAAAATCCATCGAGTGAGTTTATTAGACATTCAGTTCTCATTCACAGAATCTGCAGCTTCATTTCACAGGAACAGTGGAGTGCACATGGTGTGGTTTATTCAACTTTCATTCACAGTAATGTCTGCTTATAGAGTGTTTTTTCATTTCTTCCCCACCCATGTACTTTTCCACACATGTCCTCATGTTTCCCTGT
Organism: Rhinogobius similis; assembly: GCA_019453435.1. NCBI lineage: Eukaryota > Metazoa > Chordata > Actinopteri > Gobiiformes > Gobiidae > Rhinogobius > Rhinogobius similis. The sequence goes on along the minus strand of CM033633.1, from coordinate 16,888,826 downwards.
CTAAGGCCTGGTTTACACAGCAACGGTGGACAGGTAAAGTCATCATTTACACCGTATTCGATCTAAAACGTAAACTATGAAGTGCGAATAGAAACCATTGTAGGTGTAATAGGCTGCAGTACACGCATATAACCACTAAACAGCGTTGTGTTCCTTTCTGACGCACCGTGCTACACAGCAGAAGTAGTCTTACATCTTGCGTACATCTCGGAGAAAAGTTTCACAGGTCATCTTTGAAAAACAGGTTTCGATCTCAACGGGTTCTTACCTGGTTAAATAAAGGTTAATAAATAAAAGGTCTGACGTATGAGACCTATAAACATATGAGATCAATAAAAGTGCAGTATTTTGTCATGATTTTTTGCCTGCAAACAGCCAGATCGGGTTGTACCTCTGTGAGAAAAATGGTTAGTCCAGTGTTTCTGAGCTGAGAATGGCCTCCCCTCCCCAAAGAATGATGATGATGATTTATAGAGAGCGATTCCGCCTAATAGGCACTCAAAACGCTTAACAAATAAGAAACTATCTCTTCCAGCCTTTTCAGTGGAGCGCAGACTGAACGTGCATTAAATGTAACACGTAGGTCAATGTCATGTAAAGGAGAGGCCAATCCAAATATCAAAATTTTGCAAATTTGTGAAAATATGTGGCCGCTTTTTCACTGCAGCAACAAAAAGATGCTCTAACGATGCAATGCTTTTCTAACAGCAGGCAGTCTCCTATAAATGGACTGAACAGACTAGATTATTACAGCTTTTGGCCAAAGAAGGAGGCACTTACTGAATGTTTAAATCTAACTGCAGTACATTTTCGTCACATAGAACAGGTACATGCTGGCAGTTGTTTGATTTAAATTTGTTTTCAATGTGAGTGAAAAGAGAATGTAGACAAGTGAACGGAGCATGTGGCCATTCAAAGCACTCTAGTGGTGACTGGAGACGCAGATCCTACAAACAAATACATCCCAAAAAAAGGCCTTCTTTGCGTTCCTCTAAGGTCTGATGGCATTGTTCGAACTAAACACATGCAGGTCGACCGTCGCCTCCCTTTCTTAACCAGTGAAAGCCTTTAGATAGCTTTCCTTTTACTTCGAGTAGTGGTGTAAGTGTCTTACCCGAGGTCTCAACCACCAACATCAAGTGACGTTAAGACCATCTGGGCATTTTGGTTTGCCATTTTTTAGTCAAGGTCCCAACAGAAAAACAGTGCATGGTGATTTGGCGGTGTTAGTTTATGGTTTTTTAGCCTTCCTTTTGCTTTTTTCCTTTTTAGAAATGTGAATGTTTTCCAAGGACACCTCCTGGAGCTTTGTCTAATGCTCAAACTGTAGCCCATGGTGAGCGAATGTTTTAAGCGTTTGCACGACTGTAACCTCCACCATAGCATTGGTAAGATAAAGCGATACCAAGGACTTTTTCTGCTCTAAAGCTGGGATACCAAATTTTCACTCCTCAAAACTGGGAAGAGGTACATTTAAATATTTGTGTCTAACTATTTCCTAGCTCTCAAAAACCCTTTGTCTCATTGTTCATATCCACAAGCATTCATTTTCAGGCTCGGGCTGAGCTTTAGAACAGCTTTTCAGTCAGCAAAGTGAATCTTGTGCTGACGCCCAAAGCACAGCCAATCGGAGCGCTGCGTTCTGCTCGTATTTCCAGGTTAATGAGTCAGAAAACAGACAGAGCAAAACGGTCTCATTTTGTCACAAGGTGTTGCTAATATCCTCTTTGGGGGAAAACAACAAATTTCACTCATTTACTGACAGAAAGTTGGGCATCCTGTCCTTGTTTCACCTTGTATAGTAATGTTATTGTTGTTAAGCTCTTGCAGTTTTAGTTGTCCAGTTGTAGAGCACCTTTATGTTCACTTCAATACATAAGAATCCATTGCAAACTCCAGGGCATCATGAGTGTATGTAGTTTTTCTGGTTGTGTAGATAAATTGTACAAAAGCTTCCCACATTTACAGAGAGATAACCACGAGGGCTGTGTTTTAATTTAATTTGAGAAGCCCAACAAGCTTCCTCTGTTTTGTCACCTGTGGATTCTTCTTAAAAAGTACTTAATCCCCTCATGCTCTGATACTTGGGCACTAAATATTTATCAGAAGTTTAATTAAAGCAGCACTGCGTGGTTCGGTCAAGTAGTAAACTTTATATAGCCCCTGCGAGACGCTTCTTCTGCCTCTCTCATATTTGTTTACATGGGCAGCGGGGGCCCATAAAGACGAGCTGGAGAGCCATGTCAATAATGTTGCTCTCTTTTATTGATAGATGTTATTGCTTGTGTAGCATGTAGCGTAGCCTCGGCAGCTACAGCCAGAGCCTTGGGGTAAAATAGCTGAATCTTTTATTAGATTTTGAGGCTGCCATGACTTTGCAGGTTCAAGATTTAATGGTTTCCACTTACAGTAGCATGTGTTTGCCAATTATAACCAACAAACCACACATAAGTGACATTCAGAATGATTTATTTTACTCTAAATTCAATACGTGCTATCATCAAGTACAATAACCTGACTCCTCTCACCATGGTATTCAAAAGTGTTTTACTGCTAAATAAAATTCAACCTATTTTGTTTACAATTCAACCAGGAAGACGTCAATCCTATCTGCAGCTTTCTTCCTTTGCCTGTATTACTTCTCAGACTTTTCATAAATTACACTGTCTGTGTCTAAACCTTCTTGGGAAGTGCCGAGGTTTATCCATTCAATAAACTATTCATTACATCTCAAGCGTGTTTTAGTATATATTGGATTGAAAGTGTCAACAAACCAGAGAAACGAAACCCCAGAAAAAGGCTTGTTTTGTTTCTTAGTGTTACTCGGTGGTTATTTTTTCCTGTTAAACTCTGCTCCAATGATTCAGGAACAATATTGGCAGATTCAAAGAGAAGTTTTGCAGAGAATCCTATAATACAGCTTGCCTCTGAGTAGAGGTGAGCAATACTGACAAAATAAATATCTTGATACTTTTATGGAGTGTCTTGTTTTGAATTCATTATTACTCATTCTCTTTAGTTTTGTAAGTAATGATGAACCATAGCAGCTGACGTCAAACATAACTAATGTTTTCTTAATATATAAAATCTAACTCGTTCATGCCCTGGGTTTGTTTTGCTAAGTTTGTTGGCTCAACAAATAAAGTTACCATCACTAGAAATACGATGGTTAATCACAAGATCAAATCAGAGTTTGGTGATTAGTTTATGTTTTTATCTGCTTTTTGCAGGTTTGTTCTCACCTGAGTCTGTGTTCTCTCTTGTTCTCTCTTGTCCAGTCATCTCACTCAAAACCTACACCGAGGCAGCCCCCTTTGGGAGTAAGTACCTCTTGAAATACGGTTCACTTATGGCAGTGGAGACCGCCACTAAAAGGAAATTCGTTGAAACGCGCTTAATGTTGTAAGTGACTGAAATTAGTTTATAATTGTATATCAGTCTTTATTTTGGTTAAAAAGTGATAAATGTATTAAAAGGTGATGGAAAAATAGTCATTGCTAATGAGAGCTGCATATAGATGATGATTAATATCATGCAACCATTCATGTATAGTGAATGTTCTTTATATTTCTGTATTTTGGGTTACATTTTTCGCTCCATGGCAACAGTAAAGACACAACATTGACTCCTGTCTTTGTCTTGAATGGAGTTTAGCACGGTGCCACGTAATGGAAACCACTAAAAAGAGTATTTAAATAACAATTTTATAGCAATGCATCAGGAATGTGCTTAACTGTGTTTGTAAATGTCTTTGTTGAGGATCAAGTATTGCACATGTAAATGGACCATAAAATTGACCAAATCAATAGTGCAGAAATATCACTTTATACCGTATTTGGGAAGTTTAACCATATATTACCTATATATTTAGTTTCATTTTAAGGTCAGTTTTGATAGCTTTACTTATATAGACTAATTTTATTCTAATTTTGCATACCTCAAAAATATCAATTGAGATATTATCCATTTTACGATATAAATCTCTTTACCTTTACCTGTGAATGTGCAAAAGGCCTACACATGATAGAAGGTGCGAGATAACCTTAAATAATTAAGGAAACTTTGGTAAGTGGAATCGATGATCAGGTTATGGGGATTATATTTCTATAAATACATAAAAGATAAATACATGCATTATTCTGAAAGTCCTTTCTTTATCTGTCATCTCTCTGAGTCAGTCCACTGTACATCTTCGACTTTTTTCATCCTTTGATTTGTGTATAATTTAAAAACAAATGCATAAAACATGTAGTCCATTTATAATGACCACCGTTGAGCATGTATTTTGGATTCAGTGCTCTGGTTCAAGTAAGGTGCAGAGCTATGCTAAATAACTGAGAGAGAAGGATAGCATCAGGACATCAAAGTCATGCAAAATGCCTAATTTAAGCCGACACTGCAAAAGATGTGTGAGCTAAGGTGTTTCGCACAAAGATTGAATTAATCTTGTTCAGTGGAAAAAGTCCCCATCATTATAAAACAGCCAGAGAAATGTAGCCCTTTTGTGGGATCCAGGAAGTAAATTATAGCTGTCACATAGAATGCAGCAGAAAGCCTATAAAGTGGGAATTGATGTGAAAGTTGAAACAAATTGAAGGTACAGTGAGAAACGCGGATAATAGTCCTTGAGAGTGTGCCGCTGTGTGACGTGTCCGAAAGAAGTAAATAAAAAACAGATTATTTTGTCAACCTTTTACAACAGGGTACATGTCACAATGATCCCGAGTAAACATGGGTCAGACCAAGGACAGCATAGGTGAACGGCAGCCACTTTTAATGGTGCGTTTAAAAGGAGAAGATACTTTGAGGGAATTGTGAAAGTTAAAGGTCTAAAAGTAAGTACAGTAAGTTGGACATTGAATCAAAGGTCAGTGTAGAAAGCTTCTGAAATTTTAGTGTAACTCTTCCCTTCAGAGACATATTTAAGCCCGTCCCCTTGCCAGAGCTGTGTCAGAACTGAAGAAGCTACTTGGATGAGTGACAAAACAATCTATGAATTAGCTATTAATGTTATTCAATCTTTAAAATGTGTTCCAGAATTCGACTGTCTTGTACTATTGGCGACACCTGGATGAAGAACAGATTACACAGTGGAGAGGAGGGGCAGAGCGTTGGTGCTGCTGCAGAAATGGTACCCCAATATATTTAGACTTTTATGGAAGGTCAGTAGCCTAGTAAATGGTCACAATAAGAGCACTTTTCTTCCTTCAAGGCACAAGCTTTATATCCAGGAAACCCTCACATTCACACACACATTCACACACCAGTGTACGCACAGACACTGAGTTGGGTGAGTGTCCTGCCCAAGAACACAATGACAGTATTCACCTGACGGAGCTTATTATTTACTTTTTCACACTTGGCACATATTTTTCTGTCATGTTAATTCCAATTAAGAAAAAGGATGCAAACTGGGACTCTGCAGGGACAGATTATGTGTAACAATGGCCAAAAATACACATATCTGGGGACATTTAAATCTCAAAAATGGACAGAACAAGGTGAAAATTTTTCTGTTAATTTTGTACACATATTAGTTACAAAAAAATGTACAGAGGGGATTTTGAATATCTTATTTAGTTTTTAAGTAAACTGACTGAAAATTGTCCTAAAAATTCAAATTTCGCCTCATTTTTTTAAACGTAAAACTTAAAACTTCAATAAATTAGTTTTAGAATTAGATATAAAAAAGTCCTTTGGTACATTTTGTCAAAATCTTGTTAACTCCAAGACTGTAAAGTTTGATGTGTATGGGATCTACTTTAAGTGGTGATCCTTATGTCCCTAGAGGAGAAAAAGGAATAAAACGGCCTTTGAAGTTCCAATGTCCCAGAGAAATCTATGGATGAAGTGGATTAAATGGAAGAATAAAGAGGAGATTGGACAAGTTTGTTGTTTCCACATGAAAGCCGATATGTTGAGAGAACAAACTGACCAAAAAAAAACCAAAACATTTTTCCTGTAGTGTCCTGCCTTAAAGAAAAAAAATTGAAAACATGCATCCCTACTAAACTCGGACAGGAACAGAACCAAAGCACATCAACTTCAAGGTTTTAACCAGGACCAAACCAGGACAAATGTGTGCTGTAAACCACCATGTCACACTTTGCTGCTCACTACAGAACTAGAAAGAGTGTTTTTCTGAGGCATTCACACATTCTTTACACATTTAACCTTTTGCTGGATATTAGATGAGTAAGGTGAGGATTTTTCCATTCCTCGTGTGCAGATGTGTCGTTCCTTGAGCACACATAAGGCAGCCGACAGTGCGCTTTGTCCTATTGACTTTGCATAGAGCTGTGATAAAGTCGTTAAGCACAGACGAATGGAGGTGTTAGCCCATTAAAGCGGACGCATGTGTAGTGCCAGCAGATGTTCCTTGTTAGTTTCACTCAGGCTGAATGATCCGCAGAAATACAACGACGCAGCGCTGGGGCCTAACTGAGACGAGCTTTAATAAAATTAGACCAGGTGTTTGGTTATGTGCACGTATCGGAAGCTGAGACTGAGTAAATTTGATAGTAACATCTGCAGCAGAAGTGGGAAGGCGTCCAAAAGATGTGTGAGACAAAAGTGATTGGGTTAATGTTTCATGAGCAGGTCAACTCTGTGTGTGTTTGTTTTGTCCATTTATAGTCTAATAAATAAGAAGTGCAGTAAATATCCTTTGTTTATTTAGTTTGGTTGTGTTTTTTGTCAGATCTAGAACCTATTTATTTTGTTGTGAATTTGAACTCGGATGCTATTTGATCTCTGAATTCTTACTAGTAGTATTTAAGAACTATTTACTACTGTATGCCAACACACACAACACACTCTGAACTCTTCACCAGATTTTATACAGCATGGAATTGAATGTCAAAAAACAAATGTCATTGGCAAAATCCACCATGTTTGTTACAAGCGTTCATAGAGATACGTTAACCAAAATAATAAAAAAGCTTCCAAAACAGCAGTGGCAGAAAGTAACGAAGTACAAAAGTAATAGTGCTGCATTGAAGTAAAAATTGTAGTTTCCTGTACTTTACTTAAGTCGTTTTTACAGTGGATACTTTTTACTTTTACTTCACTACATTTGAGACCAAGTATCTGTACTTTTTACTCAACAACATTTTGACTGAAAAGTAGAAAGTATTTTTCTTTTGTTTGAGGGGTTACTCTTAGCACACTGATGTTGACATTCTGCCTGAAGGTTTTAAGTTCAAGCTCAATAAGCAAACAAAAATATACAAAGAAAATTAAAGACATTAATTTGAATAGACCTTTGTTGAGCAAAATTAAGCACAATTCTTAAAAAAAAAGTATTTCAATACGTATAACTTGTCTCGTAATCTGCATGAAATACTTTTTACTCTTATAGTACATTTTCAAACAGGTACTTCAACACGTCTACTTAAATCGATTAACAATTGAGTCTTGTATTTCAAACCCACCACCACTTTGAGACAGAAACTGGTAGGACAGAACTTCAGAGCCATGAACAGAGTAATGTGGCCATACAATGGGAATGTAAGGAGAAGTACATCTGAGAGACTAAACAATCATTCCATAACAGCGTCATGAGAGCTGCTCAGGACCCCAGTCTGCTGTGCAACTCAATCTCAAAGCCACTGAACACACCTTTGAGGACAGTGAAGTTCAGATCCTGGCAAAGGCGAAGAGGTGGTTTGAGAGTGCTAGACGTTGGATTTGTCTTGCCTGGAGTCCAGATTACACACTTCAATGCCTTCTTCTCCTCTGTCACTCCTTGATTTGTTTATTTCTATGACGCATGCGAAACAAAGGAGCTCGGTGGCCAGCTCTCCTTTAGAACAAAACAAACTTCTCTCATTGCTGAGCAACAGAGTTTAGTGCTTCGCTCACTGATTCTGCAGAAATACGGCATGTTTTTCAGTCTCTTGCAATATTTTTTCCTTTCTTTTTTCGGCAGCCACATTTGTTTAGATAAGAGTGAGCGATGCGTGTCCCTGATTGGCTAATCCACTCGTCAATCATGCCCATCTGAACTTGCTGAGATGAAAACGGTGACCAGCCTGGTATAATTTTGTATAAAAAGCACAGAGAGATATCATTCTGGACTTTTCAGGCAAATATTTGTTCCATCTCTGAACAGAAACTTGTCACCCATTTACACCTCTATCCTCACCAAAACAATAGTTAGGTGCGAGATGACTCATTGGGATCATGAATGAAGTGTTTTGTAAAATATGACCCAGATGACAGTTCACATCTTTGGGGAGTTCAATGGACTTTAAACTAATAACTCCTTAGCGTAAATAACAGAGCATCTTAGTTTGAGTGTAGCTAATGTAAGGCTCACAGTAATAATACGTTATTTAAATGTGCTGAAAAGGGTTAAACCAGCTAAAATAGATTAAGGCATTTCATATGTTATTTTGAGTGATTAAAAAAAAAAACAGACACCCCCACAATTTTTTTAAATATCACAGTGTCTGGAGTAAGTACAAATGCCTTTACTGTGTAATGCAATACTTTGGAGTGTCACAAGGGGGCGCACCGGCAGCAGGAGTTAGGACACCAAGGGGCAGAACTGCAGAATAAACCCTGCAGTCGAGTGATGCACGAGGCTCACCTGTCTGTCTCTTGTGTTCCCTCTCAGGGGTTTACCTTTCCACCCCTCTCTGACACGGGAGGGGCAATACTAACTCCTCCCTTCAGAGACATATTTAAAGGATGCATTTTTTGTATTGTTATTGGCCTTTAAACGTTCTCTTGAGTGTCTTTACTTTGACATCTCATGTTGAACTAAAAATAAAATGTTTTTACAAAGAACAACATAACTTTATCCCTGCCTTGGGAGACGCCATATTAATTTCTGGCTGCAGAGGCAATTACACATGTTTATTGATATGCTGTTGATATGCTAATCTATGTGTTTAGACGACAGAAATGCTTAGAATGAGTCTGGCAATGATTTAAGGACTGAAATCAACAAAAGAATCTCAGATAAGTGATGTCTAAAATTGGAAAAAACGTCATTGATCGAGGCAGTTCAGCAGGAAGTGTTTTTGACTGAGAAGATTTTCTAATCAGCATTCCTCAGATTTGCGTGAATGAACCTAAATGGAACTCCAAGTATGTTTTTGATCACAGTACATTGTTGGAATATGGTTAAAAGATCAAAATAGTCGCTGTAATGTAATCTGAGTCATTTAACCTGATCCTTGACGGAAGAAGCTACTTGGATGAGGCAAAAAGTATTCACTCTAAAATCCTTTATCCATTTGGCAGAATTCAACTTATTCTGTATGCTTTTGATTGAACCATCATGGAGGGCCCGCCACCTGCTTATCTCCAAGTTCACTGTGATATTGTGAAACATTCCAGTCAAGTTTTTATCGTTACAAAATATCCATAAGGCTTTGTCATCATTGCAGTGTTCCAAAATACAGGACCCTGAAAGCAACTCCAAAGTCGGAGGACAACTGGAGCAAAACAAATTTTACTATACGAAACATGAAGTAATCTCTCCTCCAATTTTCTGCTGCAGAGGAAACTTGCTGCATGCTGACGCGCACATTGCCCATAGAATAAGTAAACACAGTTATAGAAAATGAAGGCTGCTTTTTCAGGGCTCTTGTCTCTAATGGCTGTGGCGGAAACTGTGTGTTGAGGTAATTTTCTCTTTTGTTGGCTTGCCACGCTGAGATACTGCAATGCAAAGAGAATTACCTGCGTGTTTGTATATGCACTCTGATAATGGCGTCTCATTTTAGGCCAGGATAAAGGTTGTTTGTGCTGTCGGTGCATGCTAAAATTTCACCAAACTCACTACACAATTCTCTAAACTAGCAACTTATTAGTTCAGAGTTTGACAAAATAAATTTGATAATATGTGTGATATATATTATGATTAGAGAAAGGATCGTTCTTTGCATAGTTTTGCAAGTTATAGCATTCAAAAAACAACGCAGTACCTATTTAATTTTTGCTGGTTTATATGGTGAGGTATAGATGTTTGTTTTGCAAGGGCCTGTATCTGATTTTTTTTAACATGTGATAAGGTAAAATCTGTTCATAAACTCCCGGTCCCAGTGAATATTTAGGGTGCTGCTACTTCATTAGGTTACCAATACATGTGGACCGATGCAAAATGGCCAAGTTCCGTTCTGTTTTAAGACTGTAAAATCAGGTACTGTGCCTTTGAAGTGGGTTATAAGTTTTTTTTATTATAGATTTTCTGGCCTGAAAGCTTTATTTGACAGGATGTATTTTTATTTGACAGAAATGGGGAGAGCAGAAGGTAGAAACATTTGGCAAATGGTCGAAGCAGGAAACCAATGACACTCAGGTAGTAATAACATGTGCAACCGCTTAAACCACTCCACCATTGCCAAGCATTGATTATATGTTTTGTCCTCAATGGGAGATGAGCAGAAGTCATATAATGGAAAAGAACATAGTTGCATATATCAATGCTTGGTTCGATAACAAAAAAAGTATAAATAAATGCTTTAGATATTCTGATGTAAATTGATGAAAGTCTTTATAATTTGTACAACACATTGTTAACATGGTGTTTATCTGCACATATATCTAATTTTAAGATCAATCAAATGTACAGCGCCATGGTATACATATACCAAGTACAAATATAATATTTGGCTTTCTGAGAACCACCAGATCTAAACCCGGACTTTATCAAACCTAAATTAGGGCTAAGCATGTTCAAAAATGAGAATAACCCGTAAGTTTAAGGTAAGGTAATTCTAAATAATAACATTTTAGAAGAGAAAAGTGCAGACAAACAGAACTGTTTTGAGCCTGGAGTTAAACATCAGATCAGTTCAAGCTGAGGTGGGGTGAAGAAATACACAGTGAAACTCTTTATAGAAGAGGAATCCTAATCCATGTTGATTCAAAATTAATTTGTATCGGTATTGGCAGTACACTCCATGTATTACTTGGTTTCAGATTAAAACGAATCACTATTGCCAGTGGTACTCACAGTAGTACTAATTCACACTAACATTAGTGTTGCACTTTTTAGTGACATTTCCTTGAGTACCTTTACTTCTAGAGTACTCCAGGAAGAGTACACTTTGACTCAATCTTGGGTAAATTGACAAAGTAGCATGGGAAAGGGAATCTGTCGTAAAAAATACTTTTCTGCTTGACTAATTGCAATAATTGCACATATTTCAGAAGTTTCACATTATGCAAACACTTCAGTCACTCTTAATCTTCAAAGTCCCTCCATCTTGTGTCACTTAATCGAGTGCTTTAAGGGATTTTTTTGATCTTCTGCGATACACGCGCCTCATTCCTTTAATGAGAAGTTCAGGAGGAGAGAATCAGCTCCTGTGAGTACATTTTTCTCTATATCCAACTTACCACCAAAAATCAAAGCCACCAATTTCATCAATACCACTACAGTAGGTACTTTTGCTTCTTTGTAACAGATGTGAATGGAGCATTTCCTGTAGAATGACTTGTACTTGAGGGAGCAGCTGTGGAGTGCAGAGAGTTTGTGCTCAAAAACGGTTTATGTGAAACAACTCGATGACTCATTCACTCTGAGGAATAATGGAACTTCAGCGTCTTGAACATTAAATGAATGCAAGGTCAAAGAAACAAGGCCCAATCGCACCTTAAAGTGCCCTCAAACGCAAATCCAACTTGTGAACTGGGAGCTGGTCCAGGGACTCCCACTTCATGAGATCAACTGTAAACATTTGTTGCAGGTTAAATCCCAAATAATCTGTTATTTAGCATGTTTGAGATGTCCTTTAATGTTTACATTTGTTTAGCCTACAGTTTAGCCATATAGTTTACATACAAGTTAAAGGGCCTGTACCTGATTTTGAACTGTGAGACAGGAACATGTTTTAGTTTGAACCGATATTTGGACCCACATAGTCCTTCTTTTCACTAAATATTGCATCATGACTCAGAAATGACTGTTTGGAATAGTCTAATGCAGTTGTTTCCATATAGTTCTTCTAACTCTATTTACAATAAGCTTTTGGATGAAAAGAGGTGACCCTGGCAAACACTTCTGCACTTGTTTTTTCCTCACTAAGTGTGTTTATAATATGCACAGATTAGACATTACAAACCCAATGTCTTTACGTTAATGTTGCTTCAAACAATGTGTCATGTAAAGAGAATTTATCTTATCTAGAGTTCATAAAAATCAAGTACTACAGCCCCTTTAATTCAGTTGGAACGCTCTGAAGTGAGAACTTGTGATGTTCATGTTGGAATGCTGCATGCATGCTCTAACATTATGACCACCTAGAGAAGTTCTTATATTTGACCACTTCATCTTTTTCGCTTGAAATGTTGTTGAATTAATTTGTTTTGCAATTTGGTTTTGATTTTGTAATTCAAAATCCATTTTAAAATTTCACATCAGGAAAAAGTCATGTAAAAAAAAAAAATTAAAAATGCAAATACATTTTCTAACTACATGTTAAATACACTGAATCTCAAATGGAACAAAATGTGCAAATAGAACTGCAAAATGGAAAAATAGTAAATTGTAAATCATAAACTTCAAAATTGCACTTGTGTTGCTGTTGTTGACTTTTGATGTTTATATCTTTTCTGCGAGTGAGAGACGTTACATGAAGAACCTAAACAAACTGATAAATTCAGTTTCCTTTTTATGGTGAGCTGCTTCACTGCTCACTTGTGTGCTCTATTCACTATTAACATGTACAATAGGTTTGGCTGGGTTTCACAACTGGTAAATGGTAAATGGTCACATTTATATAGCGCTTTTCTACCTTTTTTTTTTAAGGCACTCAAAGCGCTTTACATCAAGGAACCAGTCACCCATCCACTCACACATTCATACACCAGTGTACGCAGACACTGGGGGCGAGGTGGGTTAAGTGTCCTGCCCAAGGACACAACGGCATTATTCATCTGAAGGAGCTGAAATCGCACCACCAACCTGCGGGTCAGGGGATCTGACCACTCAACTACTCCATGTCTGGAGTGGGATTCGAACCGCCGACCTTCGGATCAGAAGGCGCCCACTCTACCTACTGTGCTACTGCCGCCCCAACTGCCTATCCTTAAGACAGTTTTGACATTTGATAACATCTGCTTTATGATAACAACATGTTTTTTAAAAAAATGTTCCTCCTCTTTCATAAAGGTGCTGTCTGTAGAAAGTTAGTGCAGCATCCTCAGACTGTGTGTGTTTTCCACCGGATTATAGATGTAGAACTTAAAGGTACACTCACTTTTCTGGCGGAGAACCACCTGCTTTTCTCAATACCTGAAACGTCCTACAGTATGGCTTTATCTCCATGGAGACAAGCAAAGATTGAGTCTGTGGAGAGGCGACAACACTCACAGTAAGAATGCATGCTTTACAAGGTCATTTTCAGCAATAATAACACCTTTTTATTATTTAATTCAAGCTGGATTTAATGTCAGACAGGGAAACATTCCAGACATCACCCACCAGAAAAGTTACATATGCGCACTTTTAATGGAAATCTTAAAAATCCAATGTATAAAAACAATATTTTTCGCTGGTTTCATCTGTGTTTCATCTGATTTGTTTGTTGCTGGTTCGACTTAAAGGATAGCACTATTTCTAAAGAGCAAATGAAAGTCACAAAAATGTCAAATAAACACTACCTCATTAAATTTACAGTAAAGTAATTAATTACGGTAGGTGTTTGTAAACTGTATCCTGTGTGTTCTTCGGACTGAAGTCCTGAGTCATTACACCAGCGTGTGCTCAATAAGGACCTGGATCAATAGAGAATTCCTCCAGAGGTCTGATCCTGGTTTATCTAAAGCCATAATCAATCAAAACAGCATGTGGCCTGTGGATCCAGCTGTAACAATCAACTACTACAGTCAAACACTCTGAAGAAAACTGCTCCGCAAACACACAAATAAGACTCAAATTGAGCTCTAAAGTTCAATTCATTCATAAAACTGTTGTACAACAGGTCGGATTCATGTGATATCAAGTTAACATAGAAAACACTCGCGCACAGTGTGTCTACACCTCAAGACGTTAAAGAACAACATGGTTTTAAAACTGGATATTTTCTTAATCCTCCAGGAAGGTTATTGCACTCTTCAGTGGTTGCACTGCAAAACAATGTATTAAATAATGCAATTAAAAAAAAAAAAAAGGGGTGCACGATGGCAGAGCGACTAGACCTTGGTGGGAGGTACCATACTAGACCCACCAATAAGGAGATTGTGGGTTCGAATCCCAGACCAGACCACCATCACGCGATCTCTCTGGGTGGAGTCTCCCCGTGTTACCGTGGGTTCTCTTCGGGTTCTCCAGCTTCCTCCCACCGTCCAAAGACATGCATGTGTTCAGGTTAATTGGTAACTCTAAATTGGCCGTAGATAATGAATGTGAGAGTGAATGGTGAATGTCCATGTCTCTGTCTCTGTGTCAGCCCTGCGACCAGTTGGCCACTGTCCAGGGTGTATCCCACCTAAGGCCCAAATTCACTGGGATAGGCTCCAGTCGCCCGCGCCCCCTAAAGGGAACTAGCGGTAGAAAAACGAATAATAAATAACAGGGTTGCCCACTGTCCCGATTTAAGTGGTGTCCAGCATGTCAGAGCTTCTATTGATGATAGAATGACTGGGCAAATCAACTAAATAAAGGGCCACTGACAAGATCAAAGCCACAGGGGACTGATCCGAATCTCAAAATACTTTCTAAAGTATGCACACTCCGCTGAATACCAAAACAAATTACGCAACTGTTTTGAGCAGGCACTCATAGGACACCTGTCTGCCGGTGCAGGGGTCCTGCTTCATCCACAGTGAACAGCACGGTAGTGTGGAAGAAGAACAACAACAACAAACCTGTTATAGTGAAAAGCTTCATTCTAGTGTACAGTCCTTAGTTATGTCTATAAAGCGAACAGTCTGACTGTAGGCCTGGATAAGGTGTTAATATAGCAACGTCTTGATATCATATTAAGGTCAATGCACACCGAGAGACACTTTACTATGAGCGCTCATCCACCGTGCAGGTGCGCACCTGAACACTGAAAACACATGCTTTTTACACAGCTCTGTGACAGACTGAAGCACTACAGCAAACTTTGAGTAGACGGATGAAAGCGGCAGGTGAGTCAGAGAAATGATGCCTCCTCCTCTCTCACAAAAAAACCTTTTATAAAGAAATACAATTAATATTATGCAGAATTGAGTTGCAGCTCTCCACAATAGTTTCTGTTTCTCATGGACCCCCATGGAAAAAAAATAATTGCCCTCTCCTGGTTTATATTGTTAAATTGTAGAGCATTTGTACATGTTTTAATGTTTGCTTCATAAGGCAGATGATATGAAAGAAACTTTTATAATTGTGTACTATCTGGAATGGTTTAACTTGTGTGCGCACCAGGGACTGCTAATGGAAAGTAGCTCTTGGCTAAATCTGGTGCAAAGCATCTTCTGTTTTATAAGATTCACGTGTTTACATGGTCCCTGACAAATGAATAATAAGCTAAACTAAAGTAAACCATAATTACGCTTGGCATTGACTTTTAGTTTGAAAACTATTTGAATTGCATGATGCAATCCCCAGTGTTCTTTCTTGTGATTGCCTAAACGTGTGCTGATGTTCTGACTAATCTGTGCTGCTGTCTTGGCTACCTTAAAAAAGATTAGTAATCTCAATGGGACTTTCCCGGTTAAATAAAGGTTAAATAAAGGTTAAATAAATAAAAAATGCTCATAGTTTATTTCTCTTCATTCAATTGCTTTCTCTTGAAAATGTTATGCCGCTATAATAAATCTCTAATCATATCCCTTTACACAGACCCAAAGGACAGACAAACTTCTGCCCGAGAATCTTCCATTAGGCCTCGTTAATAACAATGGTTTATCAATTCGCACACAAAACTTTAAGGTGCCTTTGACGGTGATTCTGGTCGTAACACAGACAATAATTTTATAGCACCTTGAGGGCGTGCTCCAAATAAAAGAACGAATATGGTGCTCTCGATTTGGGCCGACCTCTTCACACCGTTCAGATAAACAGTGGGTGGCTTTTAGGTTAATACGGCTGTGATTTAATGCCTTATGACGTCCCCTCCCTGTGGCCATTCTTCTGTGAAACTCCCTTGTCATAGTTGGGTGAAGCCAAATGTGCTGGGATTATGCAGAAGATAAATTGTTGTAAGTAAAATAGATTGTAAATAAAGTGTATAAATATGCAGTGGACACAGGGCCAGGGGAGCTATGGGCCAGCAATGTATGAGAATGTAATGTTCATTTGGGGCCATGCAATGAGGACATTCATGGGTTTCAGCTTCCTGTTTTTAGGTGCAATTAATGAGCATTTTTAACCATTAAGAAAGAATATTTTGTTTTGAATTGTTAATTGCTTTGGCAGCAATCTGATTTTGTGTGTTTATTTTCATCACTTGGACTTCACAATCACCATACTGAATTGAAAAAAAGGGGTTACCGGTACTTTACTGCCCACTTCTTGTTGCGGTCCTTTCTATTTAGTTACAAAATACCGTAGACTGTATTTTTACTCCTTCAGAAGTGTCTGTGCTTCCATTGATAGACTACAGTACTTTTTTGTTGAATTGTTAAATGGATTCTTTACATCCGTCTGCAGATCTGAGCCCAGAATTTGGCTGGGACTAGCTGAAGGGTAAACCTGTGTGACTGCACTACAAAAAGTGGATTTTAAGAAAGTAAAAAAGTCTTATAACAAGAAATAAATTCTTATTTTTTCTCTAAAAAGAAAAAAAATCTCGTCTAGGAAAAAATCTTAAGACAAAAAAATCTTATTTTAAGAAATAAAACCTAGCCTTTTCTTATTAAGATATATTTGCTAAAATCTGTTATATTTTTGCTTGTAACAATATACAAAGGTTATTTTGAATCTTATTTAACTGTAGACTAAGAGTATTTTTCTTAATTTAAGAAAAAGTAAGAATACAAACATGTCTTGATATCATTATCAAGAAAAAAGCTGTAATTCATGGGAATAAATTAGATAATTTTACTTAAATCAAGCAAAATTTCCTTGAAATGTGATATCCAATAAGAAATTATTGCTTACATTTTACAATTTGAAGGATATTTTTCCAACATCTAGTCTTAAAATGAGAAAAATATTCTTAAATTGAGCAACTTACAAACCACCCTTTACTGATTTATTCTTTTTTTGAGTATAATTTCCTTGAATCTGTTCATTCAGAACATTTGGCTTAAATCAAGCCAAGTTTTTTGACTTATTTTTTTCTTGATCATCAGAAAAAAAATCTTAAAACAAGTTTTCTAAGCAAGACATTTTTGCTTACCCCATTGGCAGATTTTTTTGCTTAAAACAGGCAATTTTAGTCCAATTTAAAGTTTTTTTTTTCTTGTTTCTAGTAAGGCACTTTTTGCAGTGTGTTGTAAAGAGAAGTGGATGGAGAGGCTGAAGGTTCTACTGCTGCAAATGCTGAAGCACACTGGAGTATTGTATTGTTTGGAAATCCTTACATAACCTTGGTATAATAATTGGTATTTACAGTGGTGAGTAATACTCAGTGTTGAAGGTTACTTATCCGTACCAGCAGGTACATTCTGTTTGGCGGTGAGTCAGACCATTAATTCATTCACATACATCTGTATCTGAATAAAAAGTCAACAGTGCATACAGTGCAGGTCAAAATAAACACCATTTAAAATAGTAAGATGTTTTTACAATGGAACAGTATACTTCAGTAAAAGTTTTCGTAACTCCTCCCATTGTGAGTCAAGAAACAAAAGCTTTATGTTGACAATATTTCTACATTTGTGATTGTTTCACTGCTCCTTATGCTTTTGTACTTCTCATTGTAGCAGTCTTTTCTTTATACAGTATAATATAAATTGTCAGGTCAACACAAATCCTCTATTTCTGCTGCTGTGGAAAAGAATTTCCCTTTTAGGATGAATAAAAGTAATTCTAATTCTTACTTTTACGCTCACTACTTTACTTCTACCTGAGTAATATAATTTTGATGTACCAGAACTTTTACTTGAATAAAATCTCCTGCTACTTATCTCCTGCAGATACACAGTAGTTAGCGTATATTCCCATTAGCCCAGGACACATATTCTGTGTAAAACCTTCCTTTTCCATCAATCTTCTTTACCTCCTTACAGACCTCCACATTTGGGTCCAATTTAAGATGAATGGCTTGTTCTAGAGCACAAGCCGTAACACTCCAAACATGCTTTTCAGTGAACAATCATCTCCCGGAGACCCTGCATGCAATATGAAATATACATTACATCTCAAAGCAGAACAGTCCCTGGAGTCTGTCTCAATACAGGCAGCCGGCGCTCTCGGCACTTTGAGTTTCTCTGGCAAAACGTTGTGATTGGCACCGGATGGATTGGAGCAGCCCGCGGCACTGCAGCGTTGCCGGATATCAATCACTGTTGATGAATAGGGCTCTATAGTGAAAACAAATGTCCCCTCTTTGAGCACTGATTTAGATGAAGCGGCCAAAGGACATCAACAAGCGATTGGTCTGCTCTGCTGACTCTGCTCTCATCAAAGTGCATCTGCTCGGCCTCACAGCGCAGCAAAGTAAATACTCAGACGGACACAAATTTTAGAGGTAACTTGTGTAACGTTTTATGGTTTAAAATTTATGTTTTAGCTATTGAGGGAAAATGGGCAAGATTTAGAAAATTCTTAGACAATGAATTAAGATTTGATGTTTGAGGTCATTATGCAGTAACATTACCCTTTTTAGAATTAAAAAACATCCTGTCACAACTAGAGCTGGGTGATATGCCAAAGAAACCAAACAAGCCCGACTGTATCTGGGTCTGTATATATTTTGAGGAAAATTGTAAAAAATCAAATAGTAAACAAGAACAAATATACTACTAACTGTCTCAAGATGTAGTGAGTTCTAACTTTCAGTGAATTCACCATGAAAAAAATATAAAAAAATGGCTCAAAAGTGACCCGACCTAAACCCTTTAAGAAGTTGGCCATATTAATTTGAACCCAGAAATGACATAATTGCACTGAGTGGACTGTTGATATTTCCTTCAAAAGTTTTTTACCCTGGTTTTCTCAAGTTCCACATGGAAAAAAATCTAGTATCCTGTGCTTTTGGGCATCTTCATTTTTTTCTATATCTAATGGTTAGACTTATTAGTATATTTTTTAATGATTTGACTTTGACTTTTTTCTTCTGCTGCTCTGTTTTTGTACTTAACATTGCAACAGTGCAATTTCCCCATTGCCCTTCAGCTATGACCTCACTGATGGGAACTTTGCACCATTGACTCCTCAGTCAAGTATGTGCACTGGGCAGGGGCCTGATCTGGACCCAGGAGAGGTGCCCTGTACAGGTTTGTGGGGGTTGACTGGAGCAGGAGCCCAACACCTTTACCCGAGCACAGTGGGTCAGACTGGAACTGGTTCATCCCAATGACAAGATGCCCACAGAAAAACAGCACAGTCTATTCTCTCCACTGCAGTGAAGGATGTGAGGAGAATTACATTTGGGAAACTACCAACCACTCCACAAAATGTATCCACACAGAGGGCAGGTTTACAAACGGCTGGCCACCTCCATCTTAAAGCCTCAAACCACTAATTTAAAGACAGTGTGGTGCACATATTAAGCAGGGAGAAGAGATGTTTGAAAGAGGGATAAAGGAAGAAATAAAACTCAGACAGTACCTTCAGTCTGAAAAGGACTTCCAGATTGCAGTGGAAATGCTTTGTTTCTGGGACATTGTCCAGAGGAAACCTTTTCTACCATGGACAGCTCCTGGGAGAATGAGAGATTAAAATGTAATACTTGTATTCACATAAGTTCAAAAACATAAACCAACTGATACTTACATCTATTTAAACAAAGTATGCACCAACAGGTCTGCAGTGTGCGGGTTCATAAGTTATATGTAACAACTTCGTGAAGACACATTAACAAATGAAGCCGAAAGGTGAAGACTCGAGCACAGGCTGTAAAACCCCAGCCACACGGCTGAGTTCAAATCACAAAATGAATTTGGTCCACTTTACATGGACAGAGGGGTTCTAAAGTTATGCCCCAGAACATGCTTGTGACCTCTTCAGCTCCACAGTTAATGCTGCTCCAGACGGAAATGGTTCTAAACTGTAGAATGGTTTGGTAACGTTTTAAAATAAAGCATGAACAAAGACTTCATTCATAGTCAACAAATAGTTACTAAGCCTGAATCATTCTTAATAAACTATTTAACAAATATTATACTAACCCTAACCTTAATTATGTATTTACTAATTCTAAATCATGTTTAATAAACAATATATTCATTATTAATTAAGTCTTTGTTAATGTTTTATTAAGGCAAAAATTATGTAGTTATTATAAAGTGGTTCCAATGGTTCAAGTTGTTTTTGTCATTGCAACATGTAAGAAATATATAATAAAATTCAATGAAGTTTAAACTTTTGGAAAAAAGGAAAACATTTCATCTAAAGGCTGGTTTTAATGCCATGAAGACTTATCAATTGCAGAGCCCTAGTCACAACATTGGAGTTGTTAATGAGGTGTCATGCTCAGTGACACAACAACCGGATGTACTTTGGTGAGGTTATTGCTGACTCTCTGGAGGATGGCTCTTGTGTTGAGGCTAAAGGCTAAAGCACACCTGTTGTATGACATGAAAGTGCAGTTCAGGAGAACCAAGAGCAAAAAAACACAACCCATGACTGTCAAACTCACAAGCGACTTTCCAAAAAAAGAAGCTCAAAGTCAAGTTCAGTATTTCAAAAGTCACACATTTCACCAAAACAATGAAAGCATCAGTCATCATACTCTTTTTCTACTTAAGCATTCAGTTTATTGCTAACTTCTTGTCCCTTTCATTCTGCTCTTCCGTCTGTGGTGGCAGAAAAAGCTCTTGGGGTGAAATCTAAATAGGTAATTATCTGACTTGTACAAAAAGAGAGAGGGGAGTGGGGCTCGGGGGGTGGATGGTGCCTGTGAGTGGCCTATAAAAGCCGTCCAGACCAAACCTGCCCGGGAATATTAATCGCTGTTCCACCTTCTGTCTGAAGCGCTATTGGATCCCCTCCTCCTCTCATCGTCTTCCCAAAATGAGGCCATCTTTTCTCCCTTCATCTCACCTTAGATTGTTTACCTAACAGTCTAGCATCTTAGAGAGGTGTCATTATTAATTGAGTCCCTCCACTGATAATGATTGCAGATTTTTTCCTCCTCTTTGCTTTTAACACTAGTCATTTAGTCCTCTATTGTGTATGGGAGAAGAAAAGAGAGAGCGGGAGAGTGCCCTATACTTCTCCTTCTCGCTTTTACTGAAAAGATGTTTTCTGGTGGCTTACTGCCCCCACTTGGTCACTATGGGGCAGGCATAGATAATGATTTGAGAAATTGGTACTTGTTTTCTGTAATTTTAACTAAATTCAACAAGATTAATACATATTTCTTGGCCAAAATTTCACCAATATAAACAAGTTTGAGTGTGAAAGTGCAGTGTTACTCAAGTACATTTACTTGGAAGAATTCATCTGTCAGAAGTTTTAAGAGACTATCATTTTTACTCCCACAGTATAAACAAAGACTTCATTCATAGTGAACAAATAGTTTATTAAGAATAATTCAGGCTTATAAACTACTTAACTAATACTCTAACTCTAATTCCTAACATCAACCTCAATTAAGTAGTTACTAAACCTGAATCGTGCTTAATAAACGATATGCTCATTATGAATTAAGTCATTGTTGATGCTCAGGCAAATTAAAGTGTAGTTATTATAAAGCTGCACTGAACATTTTTGAGTTAAAGTTGGTTTCTCTATCAAGGTTTTTTCGATAATATTTCATGTTTTGAACATTTTATTTTCTCCCACTGCCTCAGATACTATTTAGCTTCCCTAATTTTTGTGGTCTATCCTTTGAAAATACACAATTGTATGCATATTGTTCATGTTGTCTTTCCAATTACATTAACTTCAAAGTATAAATCTGAAGTTTTGTCCAGAAAGTTCCTCATAATGACTGTGTAGTGATTTCGTCAAATATCTGTAACTCTTTCCTCAGTCATTTCTTGGACACCTTCTTTTTTCTTCTACTTTAGTATTAATATTTTGAAATAACTACAAAAAATGTGGCTACTCGGCTCAACTCTGCTCTCTGACCAAACGTTATTAAAAACTCATTTAAATATAATTAGTAGTATAATTAATAGTATTATTAAACTCCTGGCTCAGGTTAAGGCCAAAGAACTCTATCATTTGACTGTTGTTGCACAGCTGTAATTATGTTTCTATAGAACTGTTTTAAGGTCATTTACAGCATTGTGGAATAATCTGGTGGAAAAGGCTGTTTGAAATAAAAAAGTTATTTAATCAAGATTGAACCAATATCTATCTATGTGCTGAGTTTTTAATAGTTATATTCTTAGGAGCTGAACATTTAGGTTTCAATAATTATTAGACATAGATTGAAACTCAAAACAAAGTGTTCTCAGAATCCACACCTGACAAAGGCCATTATGGAGCTGACTTGACATGACCCACACTACAGCACGTTAACATTTCGATGGCATTAAGAGCTTGAGTCTGTAAGAAGAAAATATGTCCAATGTTTCCTCAGACTACAGCATGTCCTCTTCTAAACCTCTGATGCATGATTATGGACGCTATGCACATCTAATATCCACATTTGTTATTAAATCATGTGCATTAGTTATGGCTGATACCACAGAGTTTTTGATTCAATCCTGTAACAGGTAATGGGCTCTGTGCATGGAATTTTGTTTGTTGGCAATTTATTTTTAAAATGGCTTACTCACTGTACTACTGAGTACTTCCTGTCCATCTCTATCTCTTTTGGTTTTTTGCAGAGTCACAAATAAATCCTTAAGTACAGACTTTACACATGAGATAAACACTTCCCCCGTGACACTTCTGCGTTTGTGGATCAATGCTAACGCTAATGTTATTTTTTTAATTTATTTTTTTAAATGTATTTAAGGAAAGGGGGGAACAATGCATATTGATGAACATTTATTTTATTTTATTACATTTTAACACTAATGGAAATAGGCCTGATTATAGCTCAAGGCTAATTTATATCTGCAATTTTGAAGCATTATAAAGATTAAAATAAACGTAATCTATAAATAAAAAAATAAAAAAAACAACAACAACAACACCCAGGTCTTTACTTAACATTTTAATTGGCTGTTTCCTGTTTCCGAATAAATAAATATATGTCAAAATAGAGTACATTCTTCATAATCCTTCATTTAATTAAGAAATTAAGAGGTGCCTGACTCAGAATCCTCAGTTTAAGCAAAACGCAAAAAAAAAATAGTTTCAGAAGAATGCTTTCCAAAATTCCAAAATCTTCAAAACAAGTAATCACAAAAGTATAATGTTTAGCAAACCTCTACTGATCCACTAGTGTACACACTTTTGATTGTATTTCCCACACTTTCCCGGTATAAGGCTCTTGACTTCTCCACAGATTCCTCATGTGTTGCTTTTATTGATCACACATCACATGTAATTCCTCTCTCAGTCGGTGTCTATCAAATGTGCCTGGGGTCTGGCGCCTCAGCCGGCGTCTCTGTGTGGTCCTGGAGGCTCTCTGTTACAAATGACCAGGCTGTCTAATGTTCTCTGCTGAGTGTGGTGTTGTACGCAGGACTAATGCAGGGGATATGATGAGAGATGGATCCTCTGTCAGACTCCACTCGTGCATGCCAGAGTCCATCTGAAGAGAGGAGCCATGTTGTGGTCCACGACTCTAATTAGCCACAGGCATTTTCTGAGCTCAGACAACGTCTGAAAGAAAGGAGAAGCTGTGCGAATTAACTTGGGTCCGTTTACATGTTGGTCAGAAAAATGTTACATTTACGTTGAATTGTAGATGTAGATTTTAGATGAAAATGAGGAAATGTGAAGAGAGACTATTTTAGGGGTGGGAAGCTGGCGAGTTCTGCATTTGTCATGGCGCTGTGCTCCTGACGCTCTGTAGTGCACCACAAGAGTAATCTTACTTCCTGTTTATAGATTTGAGTTTGGAGTGTGCCAGCAATGCCCCTGAGAAGCACAAAATCTAAAACTAAGTATTTTGCTGCCTGTTTCTCAAGTAATATAATAATCATAATAATAATAATCATGAGTTGGACTGGTGGCCAGGAACTGCAGCAAAAAATCCTCTGCAGCTCTGAAAGCAATTTTCCTTTTGAAGGCAATGTAGAAATAAACTGCTCGGCTGAAAGGGACCTACAGCTTTTAAAAAGTTTGGATTATGTGGCAATTATTTTGGCTTTTTTTTTTCCGATGATAAACTTTTTCTCAGTTCAAAATCCTTCAATGGTCTTTAAAAAAAAAACAGATTTTAATCTTTAGCTTTGGCTGCTCTTGTGCTGATGATTCAGAGCCGTCACTTAAGATTGTTCTTGTGTAAAAGCCAATATCAAAATATTACAGACTTGTGAAAACTTATTGCCTTGTAAACAGCTATTCAAAGTTTTCACAATATAACGCACCCTCACCAGTCAGGCTTCACATACCTGAATATAACATAGTATACAAAGAATATGACAAAACATAGAATCAACTGTCAAATTTACTAATTTGGTAACATTTACAACATATTTCATTATTATAAAATAGTGAATAACTAGAAATGAAAGTTTGAAGAATTTTATTTAGAATTTGCCACTTTTCTCACTCTTGACTCAGTGTCTCAAAGGATCATTACGCATAACGTAATGTGAATTCACACATTTTTATTTAGTGGTAAGCATTCCTTCCTCTTAACAAGGAGCTTTAGGTTCAATCCTCCAGTTGTTGTCATTTAAGTTACTCATTATCATGATAGTTCTGTTTTAATTTCTCTTTTGATTGTCGCTGTAATGACCTCTACATCACCTTGAAACCAAACCAGCGCTCAGAGTTGAAAATAGACCCACACCAGTACGGCTCGTATGCAAATGGAAGTAAAAGCAG
Organism: Rhinogobius similis; assembly: GCA_019453435.1. NCBI lineage: Eukaryota > Metazoa > Chordata > Actinopteri > Gobiiformes > Gobiidae > Rhinogobius > Rhinogobius similis. Next base: position 16,863,871 of record CM033633.1, on the reverse strand, counting down.
CGCGTGTTTGCTTTGTACAGGCGTGCGGAGGAGGCAAAGGCGCACGAGGGAAGTGGGTCCCGCATGATTAAGAGGCAGTCCTTTCCCCAGGCGTGTCCCTCTCTGGAGACACATCATGCAGCTGATCGTTGGGAGGCAGAGGCGCGTTCAGGGGACAGATGACAGAGCGGGACGTCCCAGTGCTCTCCCTTTGTCTGGATCAGGAGGCCACGGCGCCGCATGCAGCTTTATTTATCTTACAAATGACTCTATCTGGAGGCCGTGCTGTTTGACTTCACGGTAGAATGATGTAGAGCTCTGAACGCCTCATCTAATACGCCTTCTCCGTGTCGCTGTGTCTGCGCCGGAGCTAACCCTCGCTTAAAATTCAGCTCAGATCGGTTTCCAAGTAGGAGGGTTTTTACGGTGGCCTGGAAGGCTCAAGAAAGACAAATAAATACAAATGTAGTCACAAAGCTAGAGGTGAAGATTTGATGTTTTGTCATTTGTCATTTTCAAAGTAAATACAGTGAATCAGCTTTTATAAGTCGGCCATTTTTAGTCGTATCATTTTGCTGCAATTAAAGGTGGACAGGGACGCCAAAGTAAGTATGTTTTGTCAGGTGTGAAATTGTGGGAAAAGTCACTACGGCACTGCGTCACGTTTGTCAAGACGGTGGGAGCAGACGTTGACGTTTCAAATGATTAAAGCTGATAAAAGCATAGATGAAAGAAGAAAATGCGTTGGGGTTGTTTTGAGATAGAAGTAACAGTAAAATAGGCTTAAAATCTCACAAAAGTCAATTTTATTGACCTTTTTATATGGGACCTTTAGAGGCCAAATATAATGCAAAGTTGACTTTTTTGATCTTTTAACCACATTGTTCCGACATCACAAACATACCTGGAGTAGCATTCAGCTTCATTCACGCTTGTTTGATGAATCCTGGTGTGAAAATCTTTTCGCCATCCGACTGTCAACTTTGTTCTGAATTTCTTTGATTTTCGTTTTTTGATAACTGATGTCACTTACCTAAGAATCTCGTGCTGTTGTCAGTCATTTAATCATTGCCAGAGTTGCTTTGAGCATTTGTGCCGTCTAAACACGATCACTACAACTGCGTCACAGCTCAGTCCTGCTAAAATTAGACAGCAGTGTGTATATGCAAATGTGTGTAATTGCCCCTGCAGCCAGTAGATGGAGCCACAGCTAAGTTATTATGGCATCTCTCAAGGCAGTGATAAAGTTATATAGCTCTTTGTAAAAAACGTTTTATTTGTAGTTCTAAAACATGAGATGTCAAAGTAAAGATACTCAAGAGCATGTTTACAATACAAATAATGCATACTATTTATCCTCTAAAGATACTGGAAAAATACTATCTGTCTATCTTGTACGCAGTTGCTGTTGTACACTCTGCATTTTTGGCCCTCCTCAGCTCCCATATTTCACAGCTGGCGTGCAGTGAACAGGGCTAATCACTTTTGATCTGTGCGGCTCTTCACTCAAACTCTATTATAAGATACCTGAATATAATCAAGCAGCTTCAGCGTGTTTGTGCGGCTTTTCCTCAACGCACAAAAACACCATCCTTCATTTCCTAATTAACCCAGCACAAGAGAGGAAATCCAAATAAGGTAATTAGCACTTCCCCCTCAGTGTGGAGCGGCACAGGTTTGCTAAATATTCTTGTTGTGTGTTTGATTCCTTTCCTTTCATGAGAAGCGCCTATGGAGACTGACCTACATCTATGGAGTAAATATGTTTCTGAACAAAAGTTTAAAAAGTCAAACAGTCATCCTTAGACTTCAGTAAATGATCAAGGGAACAGTGAAAAATACACTTTGTAAGAATGACTGAAGCTTAGCAATTACTTAATTAAGAGGTCAGAGTATTTGAGTGTGTTCTTCATTCATGCTTTTTAAGGCTAGCTGTAGTTATATAAAGTGTTATCAAAAACATGGATATGGATTTTCCGTCAGGATAAAAAATAAATAGGTACATACAATACATGATTTAAAAGTACACATAAAAATGGCAATGGTACTGATGCCAATAAAAGCATTGATTGTTATATTTTTACTCCAGCACAACTGACAGCACAAAGCTGTTACTTAAGCTGATTTTACTGCCATACTATGACATACGGACATTAAATTAGACAGTTGAGGGTTCAGTGCCCACAAGAAGAATCAAACAGTGCCTTTGTATCCTTAAGAAGGTTGAACTCTCTTAACTGAACAAAACTTTTAATATGTTTTGCCACTCATCCATGCAGCTTCTTCAGTTATTACTTCAGTTTCATTGATTTTTATGTAAAATATCATGTATAATTTAGGCTTCAATCTGCTCTTAAAAATAGAAAACACAGCTCTTATAGTGAGTGAAATGTAAAATTTTCCCTTCTCTAATATAAATAAATGCATATAATGGTGAAACAAAAAGAAGCTGTTTTAATCCTAAGTATTTTTACACTATAATATAATGAAAGGTATTCATAACACAGTACTCTGATTAGACCAATTAACATAATATGCTGCAAAATAGATTTGAATGACGCTATACAGTATCTAGTATTTTGAAATATTTTTTCTTCCCAACACTGTTTAGAAGTGTTTTAATATGCTTGAACGTCTTGGAAAGTAGAATATTTATAAGTCAGTGATTCTACATATTATTCTCGCTCTTATCCCATGAAATCGAAACACTCCTTTCTTGCATCGTCTGCTTGATTCTTCTCCTTTCATGGCGTCTATAGGGACCGACCTATGGAGAAGAAATGTCAAGTATAAAACTGACAGAGGCAGAAAGAGAGGAGCGACAAAAGCCGCCCAAAAGCTCTGCTCACTCAAATCCACTCATGCAGCAAATGGAAAGGAAAAATCCAATGGCGCCTTTCCCAGGAGAGGTCGGCTCCTCTCAACTCCCCTCGGCTCCCCTCGGCCCCTCGGCCCCTCTCGGCCCCCCTCGGCTCCCCTCGGCTCCCCTCGGCCCCTCTCGGCCCCCCTCGGCCCGTCTCCACCCCTCTCGGCCCCTCTAGGCTCCCCTCGGCCCCTCTCGGCCCCTCTAGGCTCCCCTCGGCCCCTCTCGGCTTCCCTCGGCAACTCTCGGCTCCTCTCGGCTCCCCTCGGCTCCCCTCGGCCCGTCTCCACCCCTCTCGGCCCCTCTAGGCTCCCCTCGGCCCCTCTCGGCTCCCCTTGGCAACTCTCGGCTCCTCTCGGCTCCCCTCGGCTCCCCTCGGCCCCTCTCGGCCCCTCTCGGCCCCTCTAGGCTCCCCTCGGCCCCTCTCGGCTCCCCTCGGCTCCCCTCGGCTCCCCTCGGCCCCTCTCGGCCCCCCTCGGCCCGTCTCCGCCCCTCTCGGCCCCTCTAGGCTCCCCTCGGCCCCTCTCGGCCCCTCTAGGCTCCCCTCGGCCCCTCTCGGCTCCCCTCGGCAATTCTCGGCTCCTCTCGGCTCCCCTCGGCTCCTCTCGGCCCCCCTCGGCCCCCCTCGGCTCCTCTCCGCCCCTCTCCGCCCCTCTTGGCTCCCCTCGGCCCCTCTCGGCCCCTCTCGGCCCCTCTCGCTCCCCTCGGCTCCCCTCAGCTCCCCTCGGCTCCCCTCGGCCCCTCTCGGCCCCCCTCGGCCCGTCTCCGCCCCTCTCGGCCCCTCTAGGCTCCCCTCGGCCCCTCTCGGCCCCTCTAGGCTCCCCTCGGCCCCTCTCGGCTCCCCTCGGCAATTCTCGGCTCCTCTCGGCTCCCCTCGGCCCCTCTCAGCCCCCCTCGGCTCCCCTCGGCCCCTCTCGGATCCCCTCGGGGACCTTTATTAACTGTCTTTGACTGTTCTGAGAAAGTGTTACAGTCACAAAATACAAAAATACAAATCTAAAACTTCAGACAATTTTGTGCATTGAGTTGAATTTCGAAAGAAGAAAAATACAATTTAGGAAGTCATTAAAAGTGATAAAAAATAAAAAAGATTATTGTTGACCTTGATTTGTACTCTCGACAACATTTTTCTCTCCTCTGTTCCTGTGCGCCGCCCCTAAACATTCATCACAAATCCATGGCCGTATATTCATTTGCATGGCATATTTTCTGTCTCATTGAACACATCAGTAATTATATGGCAAATCTAACCAGCGCAATGAATCCATCAGGAGTCTGACATGTTCCTCCATAAAGATGCAATAAAACCAAATCCCCAGCCCAGCCCTCCAGACTTCAGACTTCTTTGTTAGCTCCAAGTGCCAATAAATAATTTTAGTGTATGTTTACGCCGCCATCTTCGCCATCTGCACTACATCTGAATCTAGTCATTGTCTGAGGGAAAACTGCACTAAACATTAAATCATTAAGAAAACACACACACAAAGTAAAGTGGCTCTCGCTTGTCAGTCAAATTAATGGAGAGCGACTTAAAAAAAACACACGCAGTACCGCAGGAGTGGGTTTAAAGTTTGAACAAAAATAATGTAAACATAAAAAAAAAAAAAAAAGAAAAAACTGCCACATGAGAAAAGGGCTTTGTCCTTTTTTTTCAAGCCTTTTTAGAATTGAGATCTGTTGTTAAAGTGAGGGGTTGGACTACTTATTTAAACAAAATGCTGTTTAGATATATATATTTAAAATGTTACAAGGAGCTGTTCAGATTTAATCCCAGTATAACAATATTTTAGGTTTGTAATCTTCACAGATCACAGTTGGAAATGACCTAAACTCAGGCCTAAACTCATTATTTTTGCTGTTTATGTTGACACTTTTATTTAGCTGAAATAATGTGGGTCGAAAGGGTAAAAAAAAAGTTGTTTATTTTGTGTTAATTAGGCATAACTTTTGAATGGAGTCTCCCTAGTGTGATCAATCAATTTGTTTTTACTTCCTGTAATTTTCAACAGATTTTTAAATTTTTCTCCACGAACAACTGCTTGATTTAGTGTAAAAATCAAATTTATATTTACAAGAGGTAAGTAAAAATTAGAAAATCATAAAAACCTGTCATATACACTTAAAATTGATATACTTATCTTACACTTCAAAGATTGTGCTTTTATAATGTTTTGAACGATGTTTTGAATGTTTTCGTGTCGGGAAATCAGAGACAAGAATATATAGAATTAGCACTACCAACTCATTCGCTGCTTGTTACTATGTATGTCTGCATTGTCTCTGTCACATAAATTAGAAAAAAATATTCAAATTTGATTAATTGCGCAACATATTAACAACAATATTCTATAGAGACGGGTAAGGGAAGTCAAAAACTGATCGTAAGAATTCGTGTTAGCTTTGTATTTTTCTATTGCCTGTTATCGAGCTGCACAATTTAGGACACGTATCTTTAGTTTAGTTTTTATTTTTTTATCTGACCAGTGCAGTTTTTCTCCAGCATATTTTAATAATGGGATTTTGTCGCTTTTAGTCAACTTTTAGTTAGTTAGTTGTGTTTGTCATATTTAAAAGTGTCACTTTTAGTCACACCTTTGTCATTCAGTCGTGTTTTTGTCGCTTTTAGTCATGTTTTGGTGCACTGAGTTGAATTTGTTGTTTGTCGGCATGGGTTTTTGCCACTTTTTAATGCATTTTTATCGCTTTTGTTTTGTTGCTTGTTTCAGAATATGTTTGTACAATCCAAACTACAGTGTTAGCAGTTTTTATTAAAATCAAAACAAGACATTTTGTTGAAATTATTGCAGTATTGCGATTTTGTATCGATTTGGTTTAATTGTGCAGCTCTTGCCTTTAAGTCATCTGCTCAGAGACCTCAGAGGCTAAACAACAGGAGAAAAAGTGTGTTTGAACAGACAGCTGCATTAAAGAGACAAACAGTGAATCACAATACCGCAATTTCACAAAAATATCTGATTGTCACAGAGACAAGCTCGATTCGATTTTTATCACCATATTGCCCAGCCCTAGGTATTCGTGCTTTCACTTTCCTTTCCTTTCCTTTCACTTTGTTGTGGTTCATGTATTGTTGTTGTACACTGTCCCTGCACAAATAAAAGAATACTATACTAATGAAGACGCAGGTAGAAGAGTTACTGAGAGAGATTTACTTATCATACAGGAGGTTAAAGCAGGATGGACACAGTCTTGTATTTATAAGCTGTGGTCTTCTGCTAAATATTAATAGGACAAAAGGGATATACAGTACCCTAGACATGTATAAATGTCAAAATATATTCCAGTTACAATAGCACACAAAAAGACTTACTTGAAAGAATGTTTTAGTTACTCTTCCCACTGTGAGTAAAGTGACAAAACTCAAAGCGATAAAAGTGACAAAGCTTTATGTTGAAACGATTTGAACATTTGTGTTTTTTGCACTTCTCTTTCAGAATGATTTCGTGTTATCGTTTGTTTGTGGTAGATATCAACTTGTGTGCATTAATTACAGTTTTGGGAATTTTTTTTTTGCTCTATTTGAGTTTCATTTTTTTAAGTAACAGTACTGAAAGCTAGTTTCTGTGTCTGGTGATCCGGAGATCTGGTTGCCGAGGCCCCTGCCTTCTCCTGCCACCCAGATCTCTCTGTACCAGCCCCTTATGGATCCTCCCGCAGGTGATGGGTCCATGGGAGGACAGCCCCACGTCACTCATTTGGGCTGTGCCGGGCCCCGTGGGGAAAGGCCCGGGCACCACCCCAGGCCTGGCTCCAGGGTGAGGCCCCTGTGACGCCAGTCCGGACGACGTAACTGGCCTTGTTGTCTCACAGTTCATAAGGGGCTTTTGCTGCAACTTGTTGATTTCTTCTTTGTTTCGGCTTAAACTGGAGGGTCTACCATTACACTGTCAAATATATTACTCAAGTAGGAGTAAAAGTGTGAGTATGTAAGTATTGCGGCGTAGGAATCCAAACCACATCCAAACGCCGCGGCAGGCTAAGACGCAGGGGTTAAACACTGAAGACGCGTCACGCAGAACAATTGCACATGAGGGGACATTTATTGCTCCAAGATGCAAAACAGGGAAATTGGCACTTACTTCATGATGACATATATAGGCCAAGCAAACCTCACACATGCAAATCTTTCTGGTCAAGATGGAACCGACAATAGTTACGAGAGACAGGACGGGACGAGACGGTCAACAGAAAGTTTCTCCCCACGCTCACCCTGCCGCCATCATCAGCCACACACAGAGCACAGGTGGCCTTGGCGCCCAAATAGACTTTACCACACCCACAGTGCCACCCCCAAACACCGCAGCGTCGTGCTCGTACCCAGGCGCGTGCACATCCACACACACACACACACACACACACGGGAAGAAACCACAAAACCCTTATATGGCTCCTACATTCCGGCCCCTAATTATTGCCCACAATAATTAACCACCACCAACAACTTGTAGGAGACAGAAGAAACAATATAACGGTAACAAAAAGAAAAGTTAGAGTCTTTAGCATCTGAAAAATGTCCATTTTGCATAGTTCATAATAATCCAGGCGATCAAAAAATTCAAAGAGTTGACCACGTACAGAATATCCCGACCAATCAGAAAAAGTTAATCCATCTTCACTGCTCTTCTGCTTCCTGCAGTAGGCAGACTTTCGTGATTGGTCTATCCAAAACACTTGTTTTAGTTTTAATCCTCACCGTGCGTACTAGTCCATTTTTGTCCGGAACAGTATCCAAAACTCTTGCTGTAATCCATGAACTGCGCGGTGCCATATCGTCCATGAGCATCACAATATCTCCAGGAATAAAGTTGCGTCCAACATGATTCCACTTCTGACGCTCTTGCAGACTTGGAAGATATTCTTTCAACCAGCGCTTCCAAAACAGATCCGACATATACTGCACCTGCTTCCAACGGCGACGAGCATATACATCGGTCCTTTCGAACAGACCAGGCGGCAACGACGGCTGTGACTTGAGCAGCAGTAGATGGTTGGGAGTTAACGCCTCCAAATCATTGAGATCTGTTGATGCTTTTGTTATAGGGCGGCTGTTAACAATCGCCTCAGCTTCACAGAACACAGTCGTCAAACCTTCTTCATCCAGAATCTGTGTCTTCAGGATAGAGTTCAGGACCTTACGAACAGAACGGACTAATCTCTCCCAGGCACCACCATGGTGCGATGCAGCTGGGGTATTGAAAACCCACTTCACGCCCCTTTGCAGCAGCATGCCATTTATGAGGTTGTGGTTCAGCTTTTCCAGGCTCTCCCTTAATTCTCGTTCAGCGCCCACAAAGTTGGTACCATTGTCTGAACGGATTTCCAGGACTTGACCACGTCTGGCAATAAACCTTCGCAGACCGTTGATGAAGGAATCTGTGTCTAGCGAACACAAAACTTCAAGATGTATGGCTCGTATTGCCAGGCACGTGAATATTAGGCCATATCTCTTAACCACAGCACGCACTAATCAGCGTTTAACCTCAAACGGCCCAAAACAATCTAAGCCAACACGACTGAATGGGGGCTCGTCAGGTGTTATTCTGCTGAGAGGTAGATCCGCCATTTTTTGATGTCCAGGAGCAGCGGACAAACGACGGCAGATGACACACTTAGCCAAGATCTTTCTAATGGCAGCACAAGCACCGGGTATCCAAAACTTCTGACGAAGATGAGAAAGCATATGGTTACGTCCACTATGACCAGTCATTTGATGGAGATGACGAAGAATAAGACCAGAGATGTGAAGGTCTTTAGCCAGGATAACTGGGTGTTTTGCCTCGACTGGCATAGCAGCTTTACTAAGCCTCCCTCCAACCCTTATCAAACCATCATCCAAGACTGGGTTCAGCTTGTAGAGATGACTTGTCCTCTTTACACATTCTCCTTTCTCCAAAGAAGCAAACTCTTCTGAGTACCTTGTCCTTTGACAAAAACAAACAATGGCTTTCTCGGCTGCAATCATGTCTTCCACCGACAGCAAATCCTTCGACACTTGGGCTTTGACATTTTTCATCTGGCCTTGTATATCCTTTTCCAGCCGCTCGGGACTTGTTCCGGATTTTGTAAGGGTCTCTCTCAACTGCTGTCTATGCTGCACCAAGGACAACAGCAAGGTTTTGAACTTGAGAAGCCAACCAACAGCCCGTTTTAAACTAAACCAGGAGGAAAAGTGAGCGAAGAGCTGCTCTACTGGACTTGCCCGCTCAACCTGCACAGTGTTCACCTCCACTGCCTTTACCTCCGGATCTCCCACGAGAGGCTCTGCCACAGTCTCTGGGTTTGTCGGCCACTTGCTCTCATGTTGCAAAAGAAAATCAGGACCACAAAGCCAAGCACTAGTCTTCAGGAAAGACTCAACCTTGGTGCCTCTGGAGGCTAAATCTGCCGGGTTGTTTAACGTGCTCACATACCTCCACTGGGATACACTAGACAGCTGGAGAATTTCAGACACTCTATTTGCAACGAATATTTTAAACCTAGAGGTCTCATTTTTGATGTATTTCAAAACAGAAGTGCTGTCAGTCCAAAAGATCGATTCTCCAAGTTCCATTTGCAGCTCCTTCTTCCACAGCTTGTCCATCCTGCTGGCCACCAAAGCAGCCGTCAGCTCCATACGTGGGATGGTGACAGGTTTCAATGGAGCTACACGTGCCTTACCCATTATAAATGTGCAGTGAACCCTGCCATTGATGTCACGGAGTAACAGGTAGGTCACAGTTCCAAACCCTTCCTCACTTGCATCTGCAAAGTGATGGAGCTGTGCAGAAGAAAGATCACCGAAGTCCACAGGTTTCAGGCACCTACTGACCTTCCATTGTTCAAGGAGATGGAGGTCTTCCAGCCAAGCCATCCAGTCTCTAATCACAGAAGAAGGCAAGGGATCGTCCCACCCCAGTCGTCTCCTGCAGAGATCTTGGACGAGTTTCTTGGCGGTCAAAATGATGGGTGCAAGGAAACCAAGAGGATCATAGACTGAACTGATGACTGACAAGATTCCTCTTTTTGTGAGTGGACGGTCTTTGGCGTGATCTTAAACTTAAAAGAGTCAGACTGCACACACCACTGCACACCTAGAGCTCGCTCCATAGGTAAGGCACCACTGTCCAGATCGAGATCTTTCACTTCTTTAGCTCTTTCCTCAGGAGGAATAACTGCCAGAACTGTACGTCGATTGCTGATCCATTTTGTGAGCTTAAAGCCACCCTTGGCACACAGATCACTCAGTTCTTGACACAAAGACATTGCTTCCTCTTCAGAGGCAACCGACACCAAGCAATCGTCGACATAAAAATGGTGCAACAAAGTACTGACTGCCACAGAACTAAAATCATCGCGATTGTCCTCGGCACACTTCCGAAGGGCAAACGAGGCACAACTGGGAGAAGAGGTAGCGCCGAACAAATGCGCAACCATTCTGTGCTCAACCAGCTCCTGATTACAATCTCCTTCAGGCCACCACAAGAACCTCAGCAGGTCATGATCTTCAGCTGGCACCCGGACTTGAAGAAACATGGCCTCAACATCTGCCATGAGCACCACAGGTTCTTTACGAAACCTGGTGAGAACACCAACCAACGAGCTCGTAAGGTCTGGACCTTGAAGGAGCTGGGAGTTCAAAGAAGTTCCCTGAAAGGTGGCTCCACAGTCAAAGACTACCCGCAGTTTTTTCTTTCGAGGGTGATACACACCATGGTGTGGTATGTACCAAACCCTCCCATCATGCCTAGCCAACTCCTCAGGTGGAACTTGCTCTGCGTAACCACTGGCGATCATGTCAGACATGAATGTGACATAATCTGAGCGAAAGGCTATGTCTTTGCTCAGACGTTTTTTGAGACTCAATGCACGCTGTTCTGCAACTGTCTTATTGTTCGGCATTTTGAAGCATCTTTGTCTTACTGGCAAACCAATGCTGTAGTGACCATCCACCAGCTTGACTGACTCTGTAACAGATTCCATGAATTGTTTGTCCTCTTTGGATAGTCCAAGTTGTTCATCCTTCGGTGTTTCAGGGAAATCAACCTTCAACAAGTTCATCCAGCCTTGCCACGGAGATCCGATTTACTGAGACGTCAGGTTGCCAATCCTGCTTATTGACCTGACAATCTCCTCTGAGGGGGCCATTCACAGTCCAGCCAAGGATGGTCTTAATGGCATATGGACCTCCATCCACTGCACGCACCACTTCCCACGGCTCCAATGCCTGGGGAACATTGGTCCCAATCAGAAGATCTACATCTGCTTCGATGTCCTGAATGTTTATGTGTCTTAGGTGCGGCCATCGTCTAAGATCTTTTGCTTGCGGAATGTTTCCCCTGTGAACAGGCATGCTCCTTTGTGTGTAGATCTCTGGCAAGTCACAGAAGTTTTCAGAGTCTAGTCCAGCTACTTCCAAGTCGGCCAACATGTAGCTGTCCACCACCTTCTCTTGCCCCATTGTTCGGAGGAGTATTCCCAACTTCCTGCCAGTTAAATTAAGTTGATTCATGAGCCTCTCAGTACAAAATGAAGCAGTGCTCCCAGGATCCAAAAACGCGTACGTCACCACAGTCTCATGTCCTCTCTTGGACTTTACCTGGACAGGCAGGATAGACAACGAACAGTCCTGCTTGCCGGCCCCAGTTAAACCACTAGACTGAACAGATACCACAGCACCTTCTCTAGCCCCTTCAGAGCCATTACTTGCCTGTATAGAACTTCCTTGCCTTGTTTTGGAGTGGACATGCAACAACGTGGGGTGCTTTAGATTGCAAAGTCTACACGTCAGACGCTTCTTGCAATCTCTGCTTCTGTGCCCAGTGCACAAACAACCAAAGCACAACCGGTTTTCCTTCAAAAAAGACATCTTCTCATCTTGTGTCTTCTTATCCAACAGAAGGCAAACATCCAAAGCATGACCAGCTCCACAAAACAAGCATACTTTTACAGGTAAGTTCTTCACACTTTTATTAACAGGCTCTAATCTTTTTTCAACAGGTGCTACTGTAGTGGCAAAACTACTGCTCTTGGGTTTTGGCCCAATCCGAGGCTTGGCAGGCTTATACTCCCTTTTTCCGAATCCCGGTGAATCTTGTATGTCTCCGAACAGAGGATCACTTGCAATCTTGACTTGCTTCTCGACAAAGTTTACAATGTCATGAAAGGTGGCACGGCGATTAAACTTTTCCTGCAAATCACAGGCCACACTTCTCCAACGATCCCGAAGTTTGTAGGGCAGTTTTTTAACAATCATTTGCATATTGGTGGGGACATTTAAATCACCCACACAGTCTCCCATTGAATTGCAACATTCACGCAGCAACAAACTGTAGGCCTGAAGAGCCTTGATATCTTCGCCCTTAACCATTGGCCATGACAACACCTTTTCCATGTAGGCGGAGGCTACTTTGAAAGGGTCACCAAAGTGCTCTTGAAGCAGACACTTAGCTTGGATATAACCGCGGTCAAAAGGCAGGTGTTGACAGCCGGACCAAATCCCTAGGCTGACCTCTAGTGTACTGCTCGAGATAATACAAACAGTCCTTTTGGCTTTGGGTTCTCGCTTCAATGTTGTGTTCAAAGGCTCTTATGAAGGTCTGATACTGCAGTGGATCTCCGTCAAATGTATGCAGGTCTCGTTTGGGCAGAAGAAAAAGTGACTGTTGTTCAACCAGTAGAGATGTAATTTCATTTTGCTTTTCCAGAACTGTAAATAACCTCTGATCGGAAGTGTTCTCTATTGTAGGAGCAGATGGGCTAAACTGAAGGTGTGGAACAGCTTGGCGTTCTGATCTATTGGTCAGTGCTGGCAGACCGGCCCCAGTGGCAGCAGTGTGAGGCTCCACATTGTGACTGACCTTAGTGGTTAATGAAGGCACAAATGTAGCAGCGTCTGCATTTAACTGCAATGGCTTACCTCTTTTCAGATAGGAGTTCATGCCATTTGATTTGGCAGAAACATGAGATCCTTCTGAGGCCTTCAATACACCTACTTTGGCCATAGAGGCAGCTAGCTCCATGTCCAAATCTAGCTCCTCTTTCTTTCTCCTCAACAGTTCTTGCTGCTCCTCCATTTTCCTGCGCAGCTGCTCCTGTTGCTCCTCCAACGCATGCTTCTCCTTCAGAAGCCTCTGACGGGCCATGAGAGCTGCAGTCTCTGCCTCAGCTTTTAATCTGGCGGAAGACGTGGTGGACAGAGTGGATTTACTTACCACTGTGCTACGTCTCTTTGATGTATATGACAGATTAGAAACACTGTCACTTGGCCCGATTTCCTCAGATGCATTTTTCTCACAGTTCAATGCACCTGTAGCACTGCCACTGAAAACAGGAGAAAAAGATGGAACAGAAAGTGAACCAACAGCGCTCTCTTTAGGAATCTGTGGTACTCCAGCAACGTTTGGCAACTCCAGCAACCATTTATTTGTCTCCTTAACAAAGGTTGTTTTAAGCTCCTCCACACTGTCAAACCACTCATTTTGGTTTTTCTGTTCTTCAGCAGGAAGCATAGAAATCACCACATCATGCAGCTGACAGGCCTCTGTGTACATACGGGACACGTTTTCAAGAAATGACCTAACAGTTTCAACATTATCAACATTTTTCTTCAACTCTGTTATTTCTCTTATTGTACTTTTGATCTTTTTTACTTTCGATTTCCTTTCTTCTTGAAGCCTTTCGATTTTATGTTCAAAAGCTTTAGCTGTGAGTTTTGACTGTCTCTTTTTTGTTTCACTTCCACCATTTGACCTGGAATCATTCGTTTCCATATTTCATTCACAAAAATCCAAAAATCACAAAATCTGCAAGTTACACACAACACAGCGCCTTTTTTCTTTCTCTCTCTCTTTTTTTTTAATAATAAGGTACCCTTTAATGCAAGTAGTCGTCTTATATTCTTATTCCCCCTAACTATCCACGGAAGCTAAGCTAAACTCGACCCTAGTCTTCTGTGCGTACTAGCGGTGGGTTTTTATGTACCTCGAATATACCGATAGACTAGAACCAGACGGACTGTCTCAGAACCAGATCTACGGCGGCACTCCCAAGCGCAATGCTTCACCCGCTTGACGCACGAGCGAAACCCTACGAGGTCCAAAAACAACAAAACGGTACTTCACCTTGTGTGAAAGCACCACTGAGCCTAGCAGGGGAATAGTGTTTGACAAACGATCAAAAATATTGACGAAAACATGCGGTACCTTGTCACTGAAGCAGCTGTGTCGATCACGTGGTTAGCGTAGTAGCAGCAGATTTATGAATGAATGCGCACCACGAGAACTCCATGCGCGTTCACGTCTATCGTTTACAACTTTGGAAGCGATCCAAAACATCCAAAAGGTTGCACGAAAATACGATTGAATGCACGCTTCAACAACTTTTCTGTTGACAAAATATTGCGGCGTAGGAATCTAAACTACATCCAAACGCCGCGGCAGGCTAAGACGCAGGGGTTAAACACTGAAGACGCGTCACGCAGAACAATTGCACATGAGGGGACATTTATTGCTCCAAGATGCAAAACAGGGAAATTGGCACTTACTTCATGATGACATATATAGGCCAAGCAAACCTCACACATGCAAATCTTTCTGGTCAAGATGGAACCGACAATAGTTACGAGAGACAGGACGGGACGAGACGGTCAACAGAAAGTTTCTCCCCACGCTCACCCTGCCGCCATCATCAGCCACACACAGAGCACAGGTGAGCGCGCGCCCAAATAGACTTTACCACACCCACAGTGCCACCCCCAAACACCGCAGCGTCGTGCTCGTACCCAGGCGCGTGCACATCCACACACACACACACACACACGGGAAGAAACCACAAAACCCTTATATGGCTCCTACAGTAAGTATGAGACAACTACTCAAAGTGCAATGATACTTCACGACTAGAACTTTACCTGTGTCTTCTCCAGATGCATGAATTTATAACAGAAAACTTTTTTTAACTCCACAGTGCAATCTCAGTAGAGTGATGTCATCTTAGCACACTATTTTATCTAATAATACTGCCATGATGATTTATATTGGTTTGGAGGGAGTGATGGAAATGACAAGGGCCTCTGGGAAATGTTGTTCTTTCTGTCTGAAGATCTTACTTTGATAACGGAGGAGACACATCTGCTCAAATACAAAAGCAGAGAGTAGAGGTATAGCTTTAAAATATTCAGTGTGTTTCAATTGGCCCCAGGCTACAATCACTTAGGAATATACAATGGATCTGAGACGGTATTAAGTCTGCTGCAACAACGTTCACATGAGGAGGGAAAATCAGGTTTGATATTGAAGAATTACATAAGACATAAGCAGCAGCAGTGGTAGAGCACTTAAAAATGTACTCAAATTATTGTTGTTTCAAAGAATAATTAGTGGTTCAATAAATAATAATAAGTAATATAGGTAATACAAGTAATAGTAAAACATATTTTGGAAATAACTGAAACAAATTAAGAGTATAAGATATTCCGGGTCCCCCAGTTTCCCACATCAACCCAAACAAGCACAACAGGTCAAATCCTCCAGCTTCAGTCCTGACCAAACCAGCACAAAGACCTGGAGATGGCCCCCGGGAGCTGTCATTGAAAGATGGGTCACAGACACAGAATAAATCTCCTTGTTGAGACAATTAAGTATACCTTAACTTTATCAAATTAATAATAAAATAAAACAATTAATAATAACAATTGTGACCATTTTGGAAGCAAATGTTAAGCCATTTCAAGCAAATCAATAGTCCAAATAAGGTGCCTTTTTATCCGACAACTGTATTGTATCGTTCACATTTAAATTCCTAAAGCTGGTTATTCACCTTATTCCGCCCCGCCCACTTTTGCCTCTTTTATGTCTATGAGCCGCACTCTTGTTGTAAAGGGACATCCGGTTTGACGCGCAAATGGCGATAGAAAGCCTCTCGCTAAAACATTATATAAAGTAAATTGTTTTGAATAAAATGTTTAATGTATATGTGCAAAAACAAGTCAGCAAGATAGATCCAAGTGGAAAAGGGCAAATATATTTTCTTTTCGCAGATGAATGTTTAATAATAAGGTAAATTGATTTGACTTTGCAACTGAATACTTATTCAATATTTATTGAATAAAAATGTATCTAATTTTTTTCCCGTAAAGAAAAATGACATTTTAGACTTAAATTCCATTATATAGATGTATATGTCTAATGTCATTGAATTAGTTAAGGTTAAAAAGCCATGTCATTTATTTATTCATTTTTAAATGTTATGCACTAATGAAACCACATTCATGAAAACAACTGATGCCTTGTACACATACAGTATATGATGGCGTCAAAACATTCTATAAGCCATTCTTTTTAACAGATGAGGGCAGCTAAAATGAAAGTTAAATGCAGATTTTAGTTTAAATATATCAAGTTCTAGAGTTTAGTCGCCAGTTTAAATGGTCAGGTTACATGTTTGTCAGTTTTATATTTCAAACATTTCTCATAATCAGGAGAAAAACTTGGCTCTGGAGACTGATCTGATTTCTATGGAAGAATTTGCAGTTTAACTCTCAGATTGAATATTTGTTGGGTTTATGGTTCACATCTCTGTATTTCCTGGGTCTGTCCACGTGAAACAAAATGACATAACATTCAAAGTCCTCTTTATCAACAAAGGCACAAAAGTGACATTGCTTTTGATCCTTTGACATCAATAAGGAGTCTGAATTAATAGGATAATTTGTAGAAAAATGAGTATTTACTCCTTCCCGCTCCCTTTCTGCCAATTTGGGCAGTTACTCTTGCTTGCCTCTAGCATAAAAGGTCTACACAGTGGTTTCAGAAATTGGTGTTAATTATTTAACACCACAGATATGATCGGTGTCAGGTGAAAGGACTTGAACTTGAAGTTTTGAGAAGTTTGTGGATCATAAGTTTGGATCATGGCCGCCCGTAGCATAAACAATCTTTTTATTATTTTTAAATGCAGGGGAAACTCAATAAGATAGAATGTTGTTTACATAAGTACCCTGATAAAATACATATATACAAAAGGAACAAACAAAACAATCAATAGAATCAATAACATTAACAATTACAAAAAACACACTAACAGTATGGAATAAAATCATGCAAAGCAAGAGCACTCGTGCTGGGCATAATTTCTGACCACTGCTTTGAATACATTTTGGGGATAAAATAATTTTAATTTAAAAACACATTGTGCTTTTTCCACAGTCTGGGGGCAAAGTTTCTGAAGGCCTTTTTCCCCCGGTTCTGTGTTGATTCTGTGTGACTCTAAACTACAAATGTTCTGTGATCTCAATCGGTGAATACTTGATTTGAAGTTCAGAATACATGTTAAATAATCAGGCAATATACCAATGAGTGCCTTAATAAACAAAATGCAGTATGGTTCTCTTCTAGCAGCTAATGATTGCCATCCGACTTTAGAATTGACAATGGTGAGTTCTGCATCCTTCTCCTGAAATGAACCTGAATGCAGAGTTCAGAGGTTCTAAGACTGTTGCTGTGGAATGTAAAGTAATATATGTAATGGAATGTAAATAATATCACCATAAACACCAAAAATGTAAATATTGACAAATGTGGCCTGCTCCACTAGAGATCCTGAATCACTTTTTACTCCACAGTCCACTCCTGATTTCTTGTCTTTATTCTATCACTGTATATTCCACTGTTATGTCCACTAATTCAAACCATGTGTCGTTTCATGTGTCACAAACAAAGTCTTCCCCCATAGACAGACATAGAAATTTTAACATTCTGTCAATTATGACGTCTTGATTGATTGATTGATCGATTGATGTTTCACACTCAAACCTAAAGTCGCCGACACAGACGTTATTGTACTTGTGTAACGTCTTGTCTGTTGCAGGTCAGTGGGTTGATTGGTTGGGGCCTTCAGTGCGCAATGTTTCCTAATCACAGAACTCTGATTCACGACCTCAGAACTGTCCTTGAACGCCGCATGATGTTTCCGTCACCATGGTGTGAACTGTGATGATTTGCTATTGTGCACAAAGCAACACGCAGAGACCAAGACCTTTCAGGAGGTAATTTGTCAAATGAATAACTCAAAGGTTTAAATCCTCTTGAGTTCTGCCTGGTCCTCGTCGGTGGAAGAGACAGTTTGTAATTACAGTTTGTCAAATTGTCGGCGGGCCGCTGGGGTCAAATGTCCCATCCCGAGCTCCTCTGCCGGCTCTTTAATGATGACAGAGCAACGTGCGCACCCAAGACGCTTCTCAAGACAAACTAAGAAGCAAAGTTCTGTGGCATTTACTTTCAGTTTGCCAAAGGGAATACTGAATATAGGGACAAAATGGTGTGTGAGCCAAACGCACCGCAGGGAATTAGCCATGTATTTTTCACAAATTTAAATAAACCAGGCTGGTAGATATTAATCATGTGTATATGTGTTATTTCTAGAAACACGCAGAAAATATACCCTCAATTTAAAAGCACTTTATACTTACAAATTGTGTACTTTTTGATTTTGTACTTCTTGTAGAATAGTGTTTTAGTATTTTGTTGGGGTTTTTTTGTGAATAGCTAATTGTACAAGTGGAATGCTCGGAAATTTAGCTGAGGAGATTACCAGAATGTTTAACTTTTGAACTAGTTATTTATGCTATGTGTTGGATCATATTGCATCATCATGCATTGTTTGAATTGTTATTTGCCTTTAAACATGCTCTTGAGTACCTTTACTTTTACATCTCTAAAGCAACTATAAATAAAATGTTGTTACAAAAAACGATATAACTATGTCACATCCTTTGGAGACGCCAGAGTAACTTAGCTTTGGCTCCATCTACTGGCTACAGAGGGAATTAAACACATTTAAAATGAATACTGCTTGTTAATGCTAGCCGAGTTCTGCTTTGCTGATGCTGTCACTCAGTTGTAACGATCGTGATTTGACGGCAGAAATGCTCAGAACAAGTCAGACGATGATTAATGGACTTACGCCTAGTGTACACTGACTCCGGTCCGGTCGCGGTCCAGGACCTGCGCGGGTCACTTGCAGATTGCCTGTCACACCAGCTCCGGTTAACTGCGGTCCATTTTTTGATGAAAGCCACGTAGATTCATGTGGTTTCACGTCAAACACTCGTCAAATGACATGAAAGTCGCACCAGACCGCTGCGGCGTCCGGCAAAAATATACTTCTTGTGGATTCTTTCTGCAGACCCGCGCTGCTGCTGGACCCGCGGCCGCAGTGTTCTGGGTCGATGTGACAGGGCGCATTGATTTTAAGCACCTTCTAGGTCTTGCGGGACCCACACGGGTCTTGCGCGGGTCCCAGACTGGAGTCTGTGTGCATCAGGCGTGAGAAACCATGCAAAAGATTATCTGAGTACACATTGAAAAACTTTACAAATCGAGGAAATTCAGAATGTGCGAAAGTGTTTTTGACGGTTTGTGGGGAGAGGATTTTTTAACCAGGATTCATCAAACTAGCGTGCATGAAGCAAAATGCAACTCCAGGTATGTTTTTTGTAATTGGGAACAAAGTTAGAACAGAGTTAAAAGCTAAAAAAAAAAAAAAAAAGAATCAGTTTTGCATAATTTTTTTCAGAATTGCATTAAACAAATATTTAAAATGACACAATTTCTTTGCTTTATTATTAACCACATACACACACACACACACACGCACACACACGCACACGCACACGCACACGCACACACACACACACACACACAAAAGGGTTTATTTTACAAAAAAATATCAAAAGGTATTAAGTCGTGTTAGGGCAAATTTTAAATATCACTTTAGAAAAACATTTTTTAATATATCTTTTTTATATTTACAATATATATATTGTATCATAAAATACATTTTAATAATTTGTGACCGATGTACACCATTTGATCACTTAAAATCCAACAGATTTTTTCTTTCAGTGTATGTGGAGATAAATACATGTTTAAAGCCATGCTGTGGAACATTCCAGGCATAGCAATAGTAAGTAGCGGACCAAGCTTGCACCACAGCTTGTGATTTGCAGAATGTCAGTGAACATGAATGTACTTTTGTATCAAAGCATGCACACAGCTTTGTACTTGTAGGACATATGTTTGCACACATTTCATTAGTGTTGTTTTAATCTGTTTGCAAAATATGTTGGATGTTATATGTTTTCGTAAACCGAGACTGGCTTGGGCATTTCATTAAATTTCTTCCATACATCTGTGACATTAATATTCATAATAAACTAACAATATGATTAATATGATAATATGATTTAATGCAAATTTAGTGAAAGACCAATCAGCAAAACTGGGACCACCAATGTGCTGTGCTTTGGGGGCCTGTATATATGAAAGCTAATGCATAAATTATCTGTACTTTGCATTGCATTAATGTTGTTGAATTCAAAAGAGATTCCATATGCAAAGTATTTTAACACATTCCTGGCTTACATCCTGTTTGTTGTGAGCCACATAAATAAATAGGAGCAGTGTTAATAGATGTTGACAGAAATAGAGTTTTGCTAAGCAGCACATTTCCCATCATTCCTTTGGGCGCTTCATGCAGAAAGGAGACTAGCAAACACCTATGGTATGATTACATTAAGATTAATCTGTGTATCTCTCTAGTAATAAATGCTGTATATGCAAGTTTGTATTCATTTTTACAGTTTGCAAACATTAAAATATATGCTTTTTGTGCTTTGTTTTTAGTACTAATGAATAATTTGCAGATACAGTATGTGGAGAATTAAACCTGAGCATGTTAATTTGACTCCTACAGTAGATTAATTTTGTTTAATAATTAATTTTGTGTTTGTCTTGGACTAAACCCGAACTATGTATGACTGTAAAGTGGGAGTAAACCAGGTCTGCTGAGAAATATGATTATAACACTTTTATAGCGGTTTTCACTCATTCTTGCACTTTTCATAACGCTCAGAGACGCACGATATTCTGCATAATATATCAGCCTTTTCAAACATTTTTTTCTTTGCTAAACCCCTAAATGCTTGTAAAACAGGCTGTGGTTAAAGGCAACTCAAAATCTGATTGTTATTAGATTTTTGGAAATTATAAAAATGTAACCATTGTAAACAGCATCTTTCTTCTCCTGATCTCTGATTGTTCCATCACATGTGTTTGTTTGCCTGTGTGTAGGGTCAGGCAGAGGAAACCTGAAGCGGGGCCCAAACATTTAAAAAGTGCAACCCCCGAAAAGCTGCTGGACCAGACGGTGTCTCCCCTGCCACCCTGAGACACTGTGCAGAGGAGCTGACTCCTGTCTTCACAGACATTTTTAACACCTCCCTGGAGTCATGCCATGTCCCAGCCTGCTTCAAGTCGTCCATCATCGTCCCTGTCCCCAAGAAGCCCCGGATCACTGGACTTAATGACTTTAGGCCTGTGGCGCTGACGCCTGTCGTCATGAAGTCATTTGAGCGCCTGGTCCTGCCCCATCTCAAGTCCTTCACCTCCTCCGCCCTGGACCCACTGCAGTTCACCTACAGAGCCAACAGATCTGTAGACAACGCCATCAACCTGGCCCTCCACTTCATCCTGCAGCATCTGGACTCCCCGGGAACCTACGCCAGGGTCCTGTTTGTGGACTTCAGCTCTGCATTCAACACCATCTTCCAGGACAAGCTCTCTCAGCTCAACGTGCCTGACTCCATCTGCAGGTGGATCACCGACTTCCTGACGGACCGGAGGCAGTGCGTGCGGCTGGGGAAGAATATCTCAGAGACTCAGACTATCAGCACAGGAACTCCACAGGGCTGTGTACTTTCTCCTCTGCTCTTTTCCTTGTGCCACCAACTGCTGCACCTCCAGCCACGACTCTGTAAAACTGGAGATGATCGTGGACTTCAGGAAAGTCTCAGTCCCCCTGCCCCCCCTCGCCCTGACAGACTCTCCCATCACCACTCTTTCCGCTTCCTCGGCACCACCATCACTCAAGACCTCAAGCGGGAGCCAACCATCAGCTCCATCATCAAGAACGCCCAGCAGAGGATGTACAGTACTTCCTGCAGGTGATCGGCTGCAGCCTTCCTGTCCGTCCAGGACCTGTACATCTCCAGGACTCTGGGACAAGCAGGTCGATCACAGCTGACTCTTCTCACCCTGGACATGGACTATTTTAGCCCCTCCCCTCAGGCAGGAGACTACGGTCCATCCGGACCAGAATTTCCCGCCACAAGAACAGTTTCTTTCCCTCTGCTGTTGGACTCATAAACACTTTATGACACCTGCTACTTTAACAATATATTATATAAGAACTATCTATTTGCACTGGCAATTTGCACAACTGTCTACCCAGCTGTACATTTCTGTATATAGTCTTAGTCTATTTTATTTTATTTTATTCTTAATCTTATGCAAGCCTCTTTTATATATTTTGCTAATATTTTATTCATTGTTTAATGATGCACTTTACGCCAAAGCAAGTTTATATGTTGAATGTGAATTTTTATTACGGACAATGGCAATTCTGATTCTAAAGACTTCTTGCTCTCACTAGTCTCACTAGGGAGTCAGAACTGAGTTGAACCAAGAGGAAAAGTTTTTTTTTTTTGTAATTATGTATTTGTATAGATTAAAATAAAATTAACATAATAAAAATGATTGTGTAATTAAATTAATGTTTGTTGTTGTTGTTTACGGTTGTTATGAAATGAACATAATCTTCATGAAATGTAACCACGCTTAAGATATAAATTTGTAATGAATGGCTGTGGATTAAAGACACTGTAGCTGCATGATTTTTACTGCAATTAGTTAATTTCAATGTCTTTACAGCAGTCACATGTATCGCTCACTTTCCTAATGCTGCCCAGTGGCTTGAATATTCACCGTCTGCACTTGAGAAACACAGATTTGACTTTATTACATGTGCTATTGTATATAAGTATGTAAATTATGTAGTTATATTTTTGGACCAAACAATATAAAACAAAATGTAGATACTGCAGCTAACAATATCAACCCTGTATCAATGACATCACTTTTTTTTTTTTACACCCCTAATCTATGCACAAGCTCCAAGCACGTATCTATAAGCCCTCAGCTGCTCGTCTCTCACCTAACGGTACAATGGACACCTTCTGTTCTTTAATATCTTCACTTTGACCCACGGCTTGTCATTGACACCGACCTGATACATTATTCCATCCACCTCTCGCCTTCATATGCTGTCACACATTCTCTATGTTACTGTACTAGCCTATACTATTAATGTCCAATACAATGCTCATACAGCTGCGTGTTTTAAACTTACATTACTGCAGAGGTCTGGCTCCAGCTAATGAGTTTCTATAATTGAGGAACAATGACGACGAGGGAAAGGGAAGAAAAAAAACTACACGAGGTTGGTTTGTATTCATAAAAAAACAACAACATTAATTTCACTTAAAATGTAGGAGGCTAAATGTTGAGAGAGTTGACAAAAATGTAATTTATATCCATACGTGTAAATGGCATTACCCAGCAGTTTTTAAATGTCTTCACAATTATTTAAAATGTTGACATGATTTTCTTTTTTTTTGGTAGTATTTGGTCTTAGACAAATTTCAGAATATTTATTATAAATGGCTTTGTTATGGTGTCTTGTAGAAGTTCTGAACAGTATAAACTTTGACCTTTATCCACTGCAAAAATCTGCTGTGTCTACAGAGAGTGTGCCAGGGAGCACTGGTGTGGTGAATACTTGAGGTACTGCCAGGTGTGCATTGACAAAATCTCCAATATGAGTTAACAAATTACGCATGGATTTACCATTTATGTGTGTCTTGAGCTAACTTTTAATCCAAAAATAAGAAAGCAAAACAGTCCCCAATGCCCCCAATTTAGTTGCAAACTATATTTGCTACATGATATATCACTTTTTTCTCCTTAAATGGTGTGATTTGGTATAGTTTTCAGTAGATAGTGTGCCACAGAATCCTTTCAACCAAAAAAGTGTGCCATCTCAAAAATAGGTTGAAAAACACTGATATGCAGCACTAAAAGAAAAACTTTACTTACTTACTCCCAGCAAAGTTGTAGTTCTTTCTATTTTACACTCATTCAAACCCCTCCTTTAAATGCTTTGAACGAAATACTGTTATTATTAGATGAAACGACCAAACTGTGCCTTACTTCATTCTCTAATTGTCCCTGACACCCCTGTTGGCTCTACCGCACTTTGGTCACACTAAAGTGAGTTACGGCCAGTTCATGGGCTCTGTAGAAGACACTAAGCTCAATAAACTCTGACATGTAAAAACTGAAATCAAATTATGTGCTGTTTTCTATTCTTGTGTGAAGATGATTTGGCTATTGCCTTTCAAGAGAAATCACAACAGAACTGGGCAAAATTAGCACATTCAAGGAAAAGTTGTTTCTCAAAATAGGCTAATAACACACACAAACATACTCTAAAATACACAAGTATGAGTACAGATGAACATGAGGCCGAGTACAAATGAACCAGTTAAGGACGCCATCAAAAAAATTAATCACAACGTTTTTCTTAACAATCCCTAATTTCTATTGGATTTGTAGTTTTTATTATTAAAAATTACTTTCAATATGAATTTCCTGAACATAAAGAATATAGACTTTTAATCACTGCCATTTAATACAAATAAATGTTGTCAATTTGAATCCTCCAAAGTCTAAACTCTGCTCTAAACCAAAATATCCCTGACAATCTGAATCTCCATCTTGATTAAAAACTTCCTTGATTGCATCTCCCTATGATGTGGTTCAAGAAATGAATGTACACTGCAATTTAAAGTGACTTTCAGTGGCCAAAAGCACAGTTTATGTATCTTGTAAGGCATTTTAAAAGTAAATTTTCATTTTAATCCAATCCCAATTTCTATTCACAACTTTGAGGCTCCACATGTAAAGCTGGGTTTTCCACACACATGTTCATGTGAGCAGACAGGTGGCTTTGTGTTTTCAGACAATCAGCCTTCCATTATCCCTCTGTACAGGGCCATCGGCGGTGGCCATAACAAACTCAGGATTATCCAGAGACGCAATTAAACCCTACACTGGGGATGGGACTCCACACGGCACATGAACCTCCTCATGATGGACAAACTGGATTCAGAGGTAAACATTGTACTTGATTCGGATGTAAAAGGACTGTAAAGTGATTGTTTTACATGAGCATCCACATGTATACTTGTATACTGAATATAGATGTATATTTGGATGTATCTGTGTCATCTCTAAAGTGCATATGTAAGTATAAATGTATGAATATGAGTATATGTCTATGTGTAGATGTAAATGTAAATGTATTATTTGAACAGGCATGCAGGATATGTGTGTTGCATTCAAGTGATGCATGTGATCTATATTTATATAAAAAGGATTTGTTTATTATGTTGTCACAAGGGGAGCATGAATATTGTGAATCTACATGAATCTACATCAAAACTATAGTATATTTCAGGAGACAACCAGGTGATGCTACTGAGCAAAGTTAATGTTCAGATCTGTGAATATGTGAATTTGCTTACAGAAAGAATGCACGCTTTTCAGGGTATTTTTGAATAAACCTCTGTAGTTGAATAAATGCCACATACAGTGAAACATTTAAGGCAAAGAAATAACAACTTGCTACGTATCTGCCACTAGAAAAGTTACATAATGCACCTTAAACTGAAGGAAATTCAACTTTTGAAAACAAAAAATAAAATATAAACAACCTATAAATGACATCAAAGCGGAAAAAAGGACACCATTAGTTTTAAAATCTGTTCAAATAAACTCAATTGCACTAAATTACACAAGTAGTGGTGAACAGTCTGAGGTAAATGTAAAAGCAAAGTGATTTGTTTTACTCATAAAAGAAAATATGAAGTTACTCATGTTTTTATTTTTAGAACCTTCTTTAACAAGTCCATTCCTGGCACCTGAGGGGCGTCTGGCCCTATGTTTTCGTGGCAGGAGGTCCCAGAGGACGCAGCAGCCTCAAACCTAGGACCTTTTTACTGTGATGTGAGAGCACTAACAGCACTACCACCCTGCCATCCAAATGTATTTGTATTTAGGGACAATACATATTAAAAACAAGAAGATGAAGAAAACATACCTGTAAACATGCAGGATTATAGCCATACCTTTAGTCCCCACTTATGGACTAAGGCCAGTCACATGACCCACACAGTTCATAAAAACAAGACACACAGATAAGATACAAACAACGATCATCTACTGCCATCTCATAAACTCATACGACAGGTCATCACTCGACACAGGCGTCCTAATCTACCATTTCAAGACCACAGACACAGGTCATTCATACTCCTTCGTGCTGCACAAACACTGCATACAATGATAACTACATTACAAATCTATTTACAAGTGTATAGACAGAATTATTGTAGTGCAAAGATGCAGGCGCACATGATCTGTCCTGAAATCATCTTATGCTTATGCGTTATGTGGACAGTTTATGTTGTCTACTAGCCATGTCTTGAGTTATTAGAGAAGGAGCTTACTGTGGGCGGCTCATGTATTGTTGCTCTGATGGTGTTCCAGGTTTGAGGGGCTCAGCCTGTCCAAAAGTGCTTTTTCTACATACATGATACAGTCACCTCTGGAACTTCTCTCGTGGATCTGTTTTAACTTTCACGAATTCCTGAAGTGGGGCAGGGACCAGAAGTGAACAGCTTTACATTGCTATTTGAATCTCTAATGCTATAATGGGATAGACAGTGAACGTCTGTTGATGTTGCACGCTGCACTCATTGGGTCAAATTATTCCGCAAGCAAATGAATTAAACAGATCTCTTGTGAATAATGCATCAGGGAGAAATGACGACGATTATACGGAGGTGGCAGTCACATCTTCTGGGCCGGATATATTTACAAGGCGTATTTGGAGATTGAATATGCAAACAACATGAAAGTGAAACCAATAAAGATCGCTTAGACTGAAAATGAGGTCAGCACACTCCCACATCAGACGAATATTCTCCAATGATCAGGTTTAATATCGTAGAGAGAGAGTGAGACTAGAGGCTGTTAACGTGCAGCTGCTTCCAGTCGTCCTGTGTATGTCACAACATGGTACAAATTGATATTTCTTATTTACAGTATTTGATGCAAATTTATGCAAATTGAAAGCTATGTTTAGATAGATCTATGTATGTAGCTTTGACGTTTTCTCTTAATACAAATAACTAGTCTAAGGTAGAAGAGAATTACTGTTGATGAAAGAGGACAGGCTCAAATTGTTTTGGAAGATGACACCCACACTGTGCTGTTTACTCGTGTATCTTATGAACTAATTAGACATGAATACAAAGGTGACAAAGTAACAGCATTCTGAGGAAGTACGGGTTTGAGAATACCAGAATTTGACACCTTTACTCGATTTTGATACTAAGGAAAAAATGTGATACTTGATACTGATTTAGATATCACAGTGATAACAAATGGGGTTCTTTTTGAACAATAGAATGTCATTTTCAACACAACATAATACAGTTGTAGTTTAGTTAATATTATCATGTGGTCTTTTAGATCAAGACAAAACAATGTGTCAAATGAGACGAAATGTCCATGTTTTTCCTGAGTATTTATCAGAATAGATACTAGTTCAAATGAGTATCCGGTTTTGATACTTGTTGTAGCCTATTCACCTTATTCCGCCCTGCCCACTTTTGCCTCTTAATGCTGCGTGTTTGCTTTTCAGTTGTTTCGGCACTTCTGGTGGAGCGGGAGTTCTGTTCACTTAAAGGGAGAACGATGGAAAAGTTTTGGCGTTAAAATACAATATAAGGTAGACTGATTTGTGTAAAATGTTTAGTTAATGTTTAATGTTTAGTGTTTCTTGAGAATCCATCTGGGCGGTTTGCCACTGTTAGAGCTGCACCGGCCGCTGTGTGCTGGACCAATCAGAGCGCTGCATTGTGCTTTGGGCGGAAGTCAAATAGACGAACCTAAACAAACATGGCGCCGCCGACTGACGTACTTTGGCCTATTTCAACACATTTACAGACTATTTTACTTGTGCATTTGAGGACAAGGAAGAAGTCTATGCTTTTCTCTCAACTGGATTAATTGATTTCTCAGCTTCTTCTGTTTTTGCGCCGCTGCGACCAATCAGTTCAAGGGTTAGGGTTAGGATAACGCATCAACGGGGGCCTGTTCACATTGATAATGTGTAGAACTAAGTCAAAGTGATACACATATCAATCTGAAAACAGCGCTGTAGTCTTGAACATATTTTCTGTTCAGCAGCCCTGTGTAAAATAATACAATCAGAAAGAGGGGCACAATTAATGGCGGCACCGGCGCCCATGGAAACTTATGGAATAATGACAAGTCAAGATAAAAGACCACAGCTCAGTTGAACATTTTGCACCTCTCACTGTAAACATCCTTCCATTCAGACAATGTCCCAAGAATGATATCATTGCTATGCTATTATTTTTGTTTTCTATCATAGAACGAAACACGGAGAGAGGAGCAAAACAAAAACAAAAACAAAAAAACACACAAGTAAGGGAAATTAAGGCCATTTGGTCCAAGGTTTGTCAATCAGGTAAATTTTCATATTAAGGTGGGAAGTTTTTTTGTTTTTTTGTTTTTTTCAAATGTCATATATAATGTCAGTCCTGTCCTTGATCATTGGTTCAGTTAGTGTCATCCAGAAGTATTTTCCAAAGATATCCATTAATTGTGTTCACAGCAGGAGTTTTGAGGCCCAAATGCATTGTACTTAAGTCAAGAGCCAAGGATGCTAAAGCCAAAAATACTGTAATCTGCAGGGCTTTATTCATCTCAATCCAATATTTCTGACCAGGACAAACCCGAAACACATGATAACATCGGGCCACTTGACACAGTTTTTACGCAGTTTAGTATTTTCCCTGTGAATAGTGAGCAATCCAAACATGAGATTTTTTGGTCCTCCATTGAGATGCATTTAAGTTCCCATTCTTCATCTGTTATAACAAGAACAATATGGTTAAAATAATTACAGTACATTAAAAATACAGTCAAAACCTGAATGATGAAGTACAGGGACCCCAACATTACTACTTCAAAAATACATCGTACAAGACACATACTGAATGATAAACAGTTTTCATTTTGAAGGAATTATTTGGAGCAGATTTGACATTACAATAATCACTCGGTTCATTATAATATAAGGACAACTCGGGTCAAACTAAAACGTTTTTTGTTTTTTTTCTTCTTTCTTCTGCAACTGTTAAATCAAGGATATATTTTCTTCTAAGAGTTCGCGTCGCCGTTCCTTTCTCTTTTGTTGAAACCGTCTTTGATTGCTCCATCGCACTGTCCTGTAGTTTCCAGGCGTTACGTGTTTGTCCAATTATAGCTGTCTGTTCTTCTTCGCCTCTCCTCCTCGCTGCGCCCATTTCTTTTCTACACTTTTCTGACAGTACGAGCGCTCATCCCCAACAGTAATGACCTCCGCAGAGACAGGCCGGAGTGCTGCAGCTTAAATCCCTGGTTGTTTTTCCATTGCGGGACATTTCTACATTAATGAATGCCCGTGACATAAGTGTGAAGTGCAGATTTGCCCCTTGATATTGCTCTGTGCAGGTCCCAGAAGATGTCACAGACCAGATAAGGGGGTCATTAGCGTGTGTTAAGAAGAAGTGGTGCCAAATACTCTACTCTTTCCAAAGCAGCACGAAGTATAATTACAAGACTTATCGTTAGGTTTCAAATGACATTAGGAAAAAATGTCCAATTGTGAAGATATAGATTTGAGGTGTAATTGGAGGAATAAAAGAAAGGACCTTCTCAGTGCTAAAAATAATAATACATGTAATGATGAATGATCTTGCTTCTTGAAAACCAACCAATTTGTGTCCTGGAGATATTAATAACAGCCATTTAATGAATGTCACTGCAAATGTTTAAATTTGAATTATTGCATTATATTGTTTAGACACATTGTTGTAATATTAAGTAATTTTAGAGCAATTTAATATCAATAATAATATTTAAGCAATTGAATATCAATATACTTTAAATGATATCTACAAGTAATTGAATTCAATATGGACAGCTTGTGGCTCTGTACTAGCAAGAACAAACAATTGGCAAACTTTTTTTTTAATTATGATTTTTTAAATTGGACAGTCCTATACAAAAATAAAGAAATGCCTTTGAGATGGGCCTTATTGTTATCTATTTATTTGTACATTTCAACACGTGCTTATTTCAACTATGAAAAGAAAAATCAAATTTCAAACATTTTTAGAAGGCACTGATTTTGTGAAATGATGACAGTGGAAAGAACTGAGAGGCTTAAGCTCACGAGTTAATGGTGACTTTAAGGAACAGAAAAATAGCTCACATTTCATGATTTCATAATGTAACAATTAGTTCCGCATAAAATAGATTATTTGCACTTTTTATATGTTACAAAAAAAAATCACTGTGGGAGAAAATAGCACTTCTCCCCAGAGCCAGTCAAACTCTGCCCGCTCAGCTCTTGTTACCTTTGCCTGCGTCATCAGAGGTACATGACTCCCTACAACAAAAGCAGAGCCAGACTGGACTGGACTGAAGTGCACACTTGACTTGAGGGTTCATTTCTCTGGGTCCAGGTCCTGTAGACATGAACCCTCAGGACATCGCTGAGCTGCAGCGTTGGACTGGCACGGGGCAGAAATGCTGTTTTCTCCCACAATCACTTCTTAGAACTTATTAGAGTTAGAGTTATTAATGTTATTATTAATGTGTTATTAATGAATGTTATACTACCTTTGGCACCAGAAGATATTTTGTTTAGAGAGTGGAGACTAGAACGGGACAGGGGCGCAGGACTGGGAGGGTAAAGGGTACTGGTTTCCCGGGGGCCCAGGGCGAGGAAGGGCCGTCAAAAGCATGTGATGTTTTTGTTCTCTCAGTTGGATTTTTCTACACTTTAGTCTATTTTTGTTGTAATAAAAGGCATAAAAGGCAATGCGGTTGAGTAAAGCCCTTGAGAGACTAAATATAATTATGTCTGAGATCTGAGGGCCCAATCATCCATTTGAAAAAGAGGAAAGTCATTGGTCACATATTAGCCAAGTTGATTCCTTACAAAACTAGTGATTTTAATTTACGGTAAATGTTGTTGTTTTTTTTACAATAAAAATAAATTTACCGTAAATTTAAATGTTTGTTTGGAAATGTTTGTGTGATCTGGTGGTTATTGCAAATGCTGTGCCATAATGTAGCTATGCGGGATATCTTTAAATTTGCGAGTTATTGTTAGGTGTAAATAGAAACGATAGGGTGTATATTCTAGCAAAGTGAATGAAAACATAATTTATTTTGCTGGGAAAAATAAATCATATACAAAATTATGTAGGGGCCCACAGAGAAGGTTTGTACCTATTGGACCCAGACGTTGGTGCTACGCCCCTGGAACAGGACCAAATATGGCCAGATCTGAGAAGAGGCCACTCTCTGTCCTCCACCTGCAGCCCATTACCACAAGCACGTCAATAAGAAACAAGCATTAATCAACAGATGGAGGCCGTCCATATTAATCAAGTCAATTATGCTGTAAATGTGGCCAAACTGTGAGGGTTGGTCCAGTCGGACACTCAAAGACACTTCAGGGCTATTTCTGTTTGGTGATTTTCCTAAATTAGATGATTCTGTATCCGAGTGAGGAGGAGAGTATGGAGGAGTATGGAGCCAGATAATGAATACTGAATAATAAATGTGTCTAATGAGGATTTCACGGGAAAATGGAATGATTGGGTGGGACTCTGTTTTATGCAAAATGCTTTTTTAGCCTTTTAAACGGGAAAACTGTAAGTAATTCTACCATATTTTAGCGCTAAAGTAAACTTCTATCTTCCTTTTATAAGTTCATATATTATGGTTTGCTAATCCCAGTTTTTATTAAGTGTTTCTCTGTAAATAATATAATATAAAAACATATTTTCAAAGACGCGTTATTGAGTAAATAATGAAGGAAGCTAATTATACTGATATTTTTGTGTCATGTTTGGAAATTCAAGTGTAAAGTGTTCTTTCATAAAAGTTCAACTCAAAGTCATAACACAAATGCAGTAGAATGAAGGTTAATCGTTGTGGGCCGGACGTGAATCAACAACAATTCTTTTATCAACAAGAATATAAAAACCTCAACGTCATTCCACCTCTGGATTATTTGTTGTGTAACCATTTAAAACTGTCTTGTTCAAGAATCCACAGAGCGGTGTGAAAAGTCCTCTTCACAAGTAACATGGAAACATTTAAATCAATTTTGTTTTGTCGAATTCTTAGAAACGTGAAGGTTTTGTTTTGTTGGTAAAAAAAAGAAGTTTACACAGACTAATTTGACTCCTTGTTGTGTACTTACAAACTACTTCCAAACAAAAGGGTCAAGAATATGCAAACAGACACAATCAATTTACATTTTTTATCATTTTAATGGTGTATTTTTCTCGTGTTATCATGACTTTAGAAAGAAATCAGAGCTGAGTCATTATTTGGTACGTCTTAATCCATTCCTGTAAGTGCACCACCACAGCAGCAGAACCATCAGCCTCCTCAGCATCTTCACAACCACCAGTGTCTAAACATCGGGATTTCCTTAAAACAAATCCATTGTTCTGTCCATTTGTATCGCCTGTCGCCTGTCGAGTCCCAGTCCCAGATACAAAGCAATACAGATTGGGCTGATTATAATTTTAAAATGTTTTGCTTGTAGGTTTTTAAACATATTTTGTGTGTGCTTTCTGTGACTTATGTGTGAGTCCAAGAACACTAAATAGTTGTCAAATGAAGATTCTGAGCATAAAAAGTGATTGGGTAGTTGACTTTAAAAGGTGTAATTTGTTTGCCGTGTAAGCTGGAAATGAATCAACAATTCCTTTCCTCGAGAAGACAAGAAGAAAACCCTCAATGTTTTTCTACTTCTGTATTATTTGTTGTTTGACTGTTTCTAAACTTTAATTATTTTAAGAGACAGATTCCACTTGTGCTGATGCACATGCAGTTCATTCTGAGGAACGGTCTGAAAAGAGCTATTTACAAGTACAAGAAAACATTTAAATGGATTTTCTTGTTTTGGCTACTTAGAAATACAAAATGTGGGATGAATGTTTTGTTCAGATGGAAAGGAAAAAAAGTTTCAGCTATTCACAGCTTTTATGCATTTTCTGGGAAAAAAAAAGTTTGTTAAATTGGTTTCTGTTTCCTCAACAAAATGTTAAAAGACATTACATTTCTGGGCTACTACAGAGATTAAATTTTTTTTATTTTTCTCATTATTATTATTTCTCATTGTAAACCACTGTGTTGATATAAATTGACTTAAAGGACACATATTTTGCTACAGTGACTTTTTTGAGCTTTTAACCGTGTTCTAACAATGTTCCATCATCAAAAATACACCTGGAGTAGCATTCAGTTACATTCACACTGTTTTGAGGAATGTTCACTTGATAATCCTCCCCCTCCGAGCCTCAAAGACACTTTCTGCTAAACTGCAGGATTTTCTGACGTATTTTCAGATTTCATACGTCACTTCAAGAGAATCTTCTGTAGTTAGTCCTTAAATCACGACTAAACTCGTTCTGAGCATTTCTGCCGTCTAAACACAATCACTGCTGCGACAAATCTGCACATTGATGTCTTTTCAGCGCTAACTTCATTAGATTGTATATACAGCACTGGCGCCATCTGCTGGCTGAAAGCACTCAGTAGGTGTCATTTCATGGTGACAGATAACACAGGCCATAGAACAGGGGTGTCCAAACTTTTTCCATCGAGGGCCACATATTGAAATATAGACCAAGCAGAGGGCCACAAATTAATCGCGAAGCGTTAAAAAAAGCTGCATTTATCTGATGTTTTAAGCACCACCACATCTACATTCAGTCTCATGGCCTTAATATCAGGTCTGTGTTGCACCAAAATGTTAGTTATTTAGGTTGGAATTGTAGAAAATCTGAAATGTGCTGTAAATAGTACTTCTCAGAACAATGTGGGCCAGTTCACCAGGAAGCCTAAGGGCCAAGAAAAATTGGTCTGAGGGCCGCATTTGGCCCCCGGGCCTGAGTTTGGACATGCCTGCCATAGAATAAATAAGAAACTTTTTTTTTTTAACATGAGATGGCAAATTTGAGGCACCCAAGAGCATGTTTAAAGGCTAACAGCGATATGAAAAATGCAGAATATTTTTCTTTAATAGAACTGGGACCTTAGACTTGCAGAACTGATGTCTTCACATTTCATCACAACAAGCAACATTATTTGTGTTTTTATTAAAATTACAGCTTTTTAAAAATAGTTGCAAGTAAGTACAGAGACAGGTCAGGGATAGGGAGTAGGTGAAAACATGAGCCCTGAGAAGTCGATCTAAAGTTTACTTACACAGACTTACACAGATTAGGCAATATATAGAAATTTTGATATTGACGAGAATGTTGATTTGAAGGTATGCAAACCTGAAATGTACGACGGAGTATAAGGGCCAACTGAAAAAAAAAAATGCGGACATTACGAGAATAAACTCGTAACATTTCGACATTAAACTCGTAATTGTATGACTTTTTCTGGCTTCGACTTTATTCTCATACATTTACGAGATTAAAAGTCGTAATATTACGAGAATAAAGTCGTAATATTACGACTTTTAATCTCTTAATATTACGAGATTAAAAGTCGTAATATTACGAGAATAAAGTCGTAATATTACGAGATTAAAAGTCGTAATATTACGACTTTTAATCTCGTAATATTACGAAAAGAAGCTATTTCTTCCAAATCTGTTTGGTTCTTCCGACGAAACAAACCCAAACGTCTGCATTGTTGCTTCAAAGTCCTTAAACTAATGATAATGTGGTGATGCTGTGCTAAAAGACACAGTATTTCTTCGTGTGTAAACCCTAGTTCAAAGTATAACCGCACAAAATGCTCCATATCTCCATAACACAGGTACTGGCTTCATACACATTTTCGACTGTATTCTCGTAATATTACGACTTTTAATCTCGTAATATTACAATTTTTAATCTCGTAATATTACGACTTTATTCTCGTAATATTACAATTTTTAATCTCGTAATATTACGACTTTATTCTCGTAATATTACGACTTTTTTTCTCGTAATATTACGACTTTATTCTCGTAAATGTATGAGAATAAAGTCGAATCCAGAAAAAGTCATACAATTACGAGTTTAATGTCGAAATTTTACGAGTTTATTCTCGTAATGTCCGCATTTTTATTTTTTTCCCCCAAATGGCTCTTATACTCCGTCGTAGAAATGTCAAGTGCATTGTGTAGTAAAAATGCTCCAAAAAGAGCTGATAAAAAATAAAAATGAAAAAATTGACATTGTAAACTTCCAAAGAAGGTTAATTTACAGACATTTCATATTTGTCCGATAATGAAACCTCAACTATGACCTTATGAAGAGGCGTTTAACACATTCTCTGTCGGATTGACATATCATCTAAATATTGGAATACTCCAAAAATGATGAAAAATCAATTCTAGAAACTCGATATGATGGCCTTCAGAAGTAGAATGATCTTGTGGTAAAATTTAAGGAAATACTATAATTCTGCATTGAAAATAAGATTGTATAATGCCACACAAAATGAATGACGTTTTTATTTGTTTTTTATCTATAATACGCAATGCTATGTGTAACGTGTAATAGCTGTCTAAAAGCTTGAGACACAGATTTCACAAAGTATTTTTAGATATCTTTATTTACTCTGTCACGTATAGACATTATGTTCTGCTGTGACGCTGAAGGGAAAAGACCTGTTTCTATCTCAGGGACCAAGCCAGTCATTGGGCTCTATAAAAATCATGACACTGACATCCGCCTGAAACAACCAGACTGCATCCATTATCTTACTGTGCCCATGGGGACTATATTATAAAACTGGAAAACTACAGCTATACACACACGATTATGAAGTTTCTAGAGCCATTTTTGATAGACAATAACTACTGTAAACAGCACATACGAAATGTAGTTAAGGAGAACCTCTTCACAATGTGTTTTGCCATCAAATCTCAACTTTGAAAACAAATTATCTACAAACTGCTCCAGGTATGAGTACGTTCAAGGTGTTTTTAAAGTGAAGTGATCTTGGAAAAGTGAGAAATGTAACAAGTTAATAAAGGAGGTCTGTGTAGGCCTAATTAATCTGACTTGTCAAAACTAGCTCAACATTTCAAGGAAAATTTTGTCCTTTCCGCTTTATTAGACTGGACAGTGCTGAGTGAAATGGGAACGAGACTGGGGAGGGACATGCAGCAAAGTGTCAGAGCTGCATGACCATGTGTGAATCCACATAACCAACAAGCATCACACTTTAATGCTTTAAATATAGGTCATTTTAACTCCTGTGTTTATACTGAGTTTGAACTTTAAAGCAACATGTCCCTCCAACATCAAAACAATTCTGCATTAATGGATTGGTCCTGGTTTAGTCCTTGTTTCATCTTAGCTTGGTTTGATTCTGGTTTGATTCTGGTTTGATTCTGCTTTGGTCCTTGTTTGATTCTGGTTTGATTCTGCTTTGGTCCTGGTTTGAGTCTGGTTTGATTCTAGTTTGGTCCTTGTTTCGTCGTGGTTTGGTCCTGGTTTGATTCTGGTTTGGTTCTGGCTTGATTCTGCTTTGGTCCTAGTTTGATTCTAGTTTGGTTCTTGTTTCGTCGTGGTTTGGTTCTGGTTTGGTTCTAGTTTGGTTCTTGTTTCTTCATGGTTTGGACCTGGTTTGGTCTTGTTTTGGTCCTGCTTTGGTCCTGGTTTGGTCTTGTTTTGGACTGGTTCGGTCCTGATATAGACTGGGTTCAGCCCTGTTCATTTAGTCCAGGATCAGTAGCAGTTTAGTCTAAAATTTGATGTGCTAAGGTTCTGAGCACATAATGTAAACACATCCTTATACAGTCCAAGAAAAGGAACTCATTATTGTCTCAGAAAGGTTACGGGCGTCAAGTCTACACCAGTCTTTCTGAATTTATGAATAACAGCCTCTACCCTGCATTTAAAATGATGTAAATATGAGATCTGTGTATACACAACAAACTCAAGATTTAACTCACAGCTTGAAACCGCTCACGTCACAATAAAAACAGATCTAATCCCTTTGCAGAGAGAGAAACAAGGACAGCCTGCAGACACAATGAAACACAACATTAAACTTCTCTAATTAAATGAGCTCATCTATTCTCAAACGCTGAAGTGCCACAAGAATTAGACACACACTTGTCTATGTGAACCCAAAATGTGAGGACGCAGCAGGTATAAAAAAACGCATATGTTTCACAAGTTCATAGTGTTAAGCTTAGCGGTAGTGTTATTAGTTGTAACTTTACCATATTTAGTATGTATATTAGTATCTTGAACCATAAATAAAATAAAAATATATAGATAATAGCAATAATTGACAATATGCGGCTATTAAATCCATTTATTTGCCTGAAACTCAAGTTAAGGGGTACTCTGACTGTTAAACAAACCTACTTAAGACAAAAAATCCTGGGAATCACTGGTCTATAATCTGTTCTTTGTTTCAGAGGAATTATAAAAAACGAATCAGGGCCATGATTCTTTGTTTTTTTCACTGAAGCAAACATGAGAAATCAATTATTTTTTAAGCAGAACTAAGTAACATTTTTACTGTCTGTGTGGTGGTTGCATGTGTATTTTCGGTGGCGTTTGAAGCTCCCGTCGTCGCCCCCTGCTGTTTCTAGGCAGTAAACAAGCCTTGAAACATTCGCCAACATCGACCCGAAGGCAACTTTCCTGAGAACCCCTGGCTATTTGTAAATATTTGGCAGCGTGAAATATTTTTGTA
Source organism: Rhinogobius similis (assembly GCA_019453435.1). Lineage (NCBI taxonomy): Eukaryota > Metazoa > Chordata > Actinopteri > Gobiiformes > Gobiidae > Rhinogobius > Rhinogobius similis. The sequence continues at coordinate 16,826,251 of CM033633.1, read as the reverse complement.
TGTGACTGCATTTTCTTAGTTCAATAAAAAAGAAAAAAACTAGCAGTGTAACTAGCAGAGAGCTGCAGGGGGAGCTCTGTCGTCAAAGTTACCTAGTTTTACGCTTTTTAATCTTTCGAAATATTGCAGTTATGATTGTACCAAAGGTTTGTCTGGGCATTTCAGAGCATTTTACATCACGAATAGTCATAATTCTCAAGTAAACGTATGTGCTCTAACACAGCTTGTTATCTATTACGTTCAAACTGGTAAAATAAAAGTGTTTTCGGGCTTATATATTTACGTTCTACATAAAACAAACCATCTTACAATGTTGTGTGTGTGTTTTTTCACAGAACTGTTTAATCTGGCCTAAATTACATTTGACCTTGACCTTTTGACCCGTCTCACAGCACGCTTTAGTTATAAGTTGTAAACATGCTTTTAAAGCGCACAGGCTGTTTCTTTGTGGAAACAGCATTTACAGCTCCTCAAGGTTTTTGTGAAATGAGAAGAGCCAGAATGAGTTTGACCTGTAGATCTGAACTCTTTTGTTCAGTGAGAGTGAACGCTGTGGCAACCCAGACATTCATGACAACAACACATTAAAGTTAAAGCTTTTGTTCATTTGTTTTTCATGTTTAGTGATTATATTAAATAGTCTAGACTGAGGCAGAGTTCACATGGCATTTAGACTCCATTTAGATTAAAACATGTACAGTGATCCCTCGCTATATCGCGTTTCATCTTTCACGGCTTCGCTGCTTCACTGATTTTTTTTACAGTGTGGATATTTTTACAGTGCATCCACTGAACTTCAGCGCACGCACAAGAACGGGACCCTTTGACGAGTCGTTCATTGCAGTTCTCAAATATAATCGAAGGTGGCATATCTGTTTATAAAAATCTTCTTGCTCAGAAAAAGAAAGAGCGCCAACAACTAAAGAAAGAGTCGTGCGCTTTCAGTAGAAACAGAGGCTACAGGGGGGCGGAGTCAGGACCAAGAGGCACAGACTGTGAAATACGCGAGTGACAATGTTTCCAACCTTGTATTACTATATTAAAATTATTGTTTTAAACAAATTTTGGGCTTTAAAACAGGTTTTGATTTTTGGTTTCATTCCATAGTTCAGTATTGCTTTGTAAAATAATAAAAAATAAAGCTGTGACTACTTCACGGATTTCACTTTTCGCGTGTTATTTTTGGAACGAAACTCCCGCGATAAACGAGGGATCACTGTATCCGCAAAATAGTATGTTGTGAAAATGAATTAAGTGATTTGATAGTTTTTGATATTTATGTAATAATAAAAGAAACAAAAGTGACAAAAGTGTGGCAACTGTCAAGATTCCTGTGTTCTCCCCCTCCAATCTGTGTTGTCTGGAGCTGGGCGGAGAATAGACATGCTGCACCACCTTCAACGGCTCCTCCCACTACTCACCTGCAACCCATCTCCAATCAAGCATACACCTCTGCAGTATAAAGACTCTGCTCATTCATCCACACCCTGCCAGATCGTTCAGTCTACATTCGTGTGCTCCTCGGTCCAGTCTGCTCCACTCCGCCACTCCAGTACTCACCTGTGCTCCTCGGTCCAGTATCCAGCTGTCCTGTTTCCTCAATAAATCCTGTACTTTTGAACTATTCAAGTCTGCATTATTTTTTGATCCACCAGTCGTTACAACAGAACGATCTGGCCAACATGGATCAAGCAGACGATGAAACTAACCAGACTTTACATCGAGCATGCTCACATCAAGGCATCATGATTGGCCAGCATGAACAAAGTATCCGGTCTCTGTTTGACAGCAACCAAGCCCTGGCTCAACAAGTCTCTCAGTTAACCAGCCAGGTTTCGGCCCTGCTCACTCTCCAGTCTCCGACCTCTACTGCACCCATCTTTGCGACGGCATCAACCTCTTCTGCTCGCCCCTTGGAGTCCCGATGCACAGACCCGGAACCATTCACAGGTCAGCCGAGCCATTGCCGTGGTTTTCTTTTCCAGTGTTCCTCTGTGTTCCAACAACGTCCTGCATCTTTTACATCTGATTCTGCTAAGATTCGTTACATGTGTGGATTATTGAGGGGCAGAGCACTTCAGTGGGCCGAAGCTAAGTTTTCTCACACTCCTGTTGATCAAGTCAGTTTTGAGGACTTTGTGGAGGAACTAAGACTTGTTTTTGACCATCCTGACTATCAAGCTGATGCCTCTCTGCGCTTGTTGAGTCTCTCTCAAGGTTCAAGATCTGTTGCAGACTACACAATTGAATTCTGGACCCTAGCTGCGGATGTTGATTGGACCGACAATGCACTGAAAGCTGTTTTTGTCAAAGGCCTAAGTGATAAATTAAAGGATGAACTAATTTCTCGTGATGACCCGGCTGACCTCAAGTCTCTGGTTTCCCTAGCTAATCGGATTGATAACCGTCTTCAAAGTCGGCAAAGAGACAGACGCTCTCTTTCCTCAGCTACCCGGCGCCCAGGTCCAGCACTACAACCCAACTTCCCTCCACTCCCGGCTATATCCCCATCCACACCACCCTCCACAGAGGAGCCTATGCAATTGGGCCGAGCACGGCTCACTCCTGAGGAGCGGCTACGACGCCGCCAGGCCGGTGAGTGCCTGTATTGTGGGGAGAAAGGTCACTTCCGCGCAGCCTGTCCAGTTCGCCCTAAAGACCGTGCTCACCAGTAGGTCTGGGAGTACTGGTGGGCCAAGACAATATCCCAGAGAAGACTAGACTTCAGATCCCCGCTAAACTTTGCTGTAAATGTGTGACTTTGCCTATTCAAGCTCTTATTGACTCGGGCGCAGAGGAGAACTTTTATGACCCGAAGGTGGCTGAGCGGGCTGACATGGTTCTGGAACCACTGAAAAACCATTGACCGCATTAGCTCTGAATGGAAAACCTCTGGCCAGGGTAACACATGTCACTGAACCAATTTCTCTAGTTTTGTCTGGTAATCATCAGGAGAAAGTACAGTTTTTGTCATCTCTGCCCCCATCACACCACTGATCTTAGGCCATCCGTGGCTAGTCAAACACAACCCAATCATAGACTGGTCCGGTGGACAGATTTCTGAGTGGAGCACCTTTTGCCATGCAAATTGTCTTCATTCAGCTCTGTCGCCATCAGAGGGAGCTCCGTCCCAACGCCAACTTCCCCAGGACAAGCCTGACCTCTCTTCCGTGCCCAGTGTGTATCATGATCTGGGAGAGGTCTTCAGTAAGAGTAGAGCTCTATCTCTCCCTCCCCACAGACCATATGATTGTGCAATTGACCTCCTGCCTGGTGCACCTCTGCCTTCCAGCCGCCTCTACAATCTCTCAAGACCTGAACAGGAGGCCATGGAGCACTACATTCGAGACTCTCTAGCTGCTGGTATTATCCGACCCTCTTCCTCACCTGTGGGAGCAGGGTTCTTTTAGATTGACAAAAAGGACAAAACATTAAGACCGTGTATTGACTACAGGGGCCTAAACAATATCACTGTCAAAAATAAGTATCCATTACCGCTCATTGACTCAGCTTTCACACCTCTTCATGGCGCCACCATATTCACTAAACTTGACCTTAGGAATGCGTACCACTTAGTACGCATTAGGGAGGAGACGAGTGGAAGACAGCTTTTAACACACCACTGGGGCACTTTGAGTATTTAGTCATGCCATTTGGCTTAACCAATGCTCCGGCTGTCTTCCAAGCACTAATCAATGATGTATTGCGTGATTTTCTGAATCGTTTCGTTTTTGTGTACTTGGATGACATTCTTATTTTCTCGAAGACTCCACAGGAACACGCGCAGCATGTGCGGCAGGTCCTCCAAAGACTACTCGAGAACAAGCTTTATGTGAAAGCTGAAAAATGTGATTTTCACACCAGTAAGGTCAGTTTTTGGGTTTTGTTGTTGAAAGTGGGCAGGTGAAGGCTGACACGGAGAAGGTGAAAGCAGTTGCAGATTGGCCTATACCAAGTAGCAGAAAGCAACTACAGAGATTTCTTGGTTTTGCAAACTTTTATCGGAGGTTTATTAAGAACTTTAGCCGTGTGGTGGCACCCTTGACTAAACTTACCTCTCCTTCCAAGCAGTTTTGTTGGACTCCTGAAGCCCAGTCCGCTTTCACCACACTGAAAGATCTCTTCACATCTGCCCCAGTCCTGCGTCAACCTGATCCCTCACGCCAGTTTGTTGCGGAAGTGGGCGCTTCTGAGACAGGAGTTGGAGCAGTGCTCTCTCAGAGGTTTGACCCACACAATCGTTTATACCCTTGTGCTTTTTTCTCTCGACGATTAACTTCTGCAGAAAAGAATTATGATGTGGGGAATCGAGAACTTCTTGCTGTGAAACTCGCACTGGAAGAATGGCGCCACTGGTTGGAAGGGGCTGAGCTTCCATTTTTGGTTTGGACAGACCATAAAAACCTGGCTTATATACAATCTGCCAGGCGCCTAAACTCACGGCAAGCCCGGTGGGCACTCTTCTTTAGTAGATTTAATTTTTCTCTCACGTATCGTCCAGGTTCTCGCAATGTCAAGCCCGATGCACTCTCCCGCCAGTTCTCCCAGGAAGAGAGGCCCATTGCTCCAGACCCTATCCTTCCATCCACCCGTGTGATCGCTGCAATAAGTTGGGACATTGAAAATCACATCAGGAAGCACAGCGCACTCAGCCTGATCCAGGTAATGGTCCTCCTGGTGCTTTATTTGTTCCAGATGGTGCCCGCTCACAAGTGCTGGAATGGATTCATTGTTCGCGATTCTCATGTCATCCTGGAGTCAACCGGACGCTTTCTCTCCTGAGGCGTTATTTTTGGTGGCCAACTATGGACAGAGATACACGAGCCTTTGTTCTGGCCTGCCAAGTATGTACCAGGGCAAAGCTTCCCACTCTCCACCCTCCGGTCTGCTCCAACCTCTGCCTGTTCCGCAAACGCCCATGGTCACACATAGCAGTGGACTTTGTTACCGGCCTGCCTCCGTCCCAAGGTAATACAGTCATACTCACCGTCGTAGACCGGTTTTCTAAAGCTGCTCATTTCATTGCTCTGCCCAAACTGCCCACAGCTAAAGAAACTGCAGACTGCATAACTAACAATGTTTTCAGGCTCCATGGTATACCACTGGACATTGTTTCTGACCGAGGAACTCAGTTTACCTCCCAAGTTTGGCGCTCTTTTTGTGAAGGTCTGGGTGCGACAGTCAGCCTTACATCTGGCTTTCACCCCAGACTAATGGGCAAACTGAACGTGCCAATCAGGACTTGGAGACGGCACTGCGCTGTGTCACTGCATCTAACCCATCTACCTGGAGCACCTTCTTACCTGGATTGAATATGCCCATAACTCTTTGGTGAGCTCGGCAACTGGTCTGTCCCCTTTTCAAGCTTCTCTAGGTTATCAGCCTCCACTGTTTCCATCTGAAGAGGTGGATTTGGCAGTGCCCTCAGTCCAGCACCATCTCCAGCGTTGCCAAGCGTGTTTGGAAGAAGACCAGGGCTGCTCTTCTTCGCTCTACAGCCAAAACCAAGCCAGCAGCTGACAAGCGCCGCTCCCCGTCTCCTCAGTACCAACCGGGTCAGTCAGTTTGGTTATCTTCGAAAAATATTCCTCTTAAAACTGATTCCCGGAAGCTCTCTCCTCGTTTTTTGGGCCCCTTCAAGATTGCCAAAGTTTTCAGTCCTTCTGCTGTGCGCCTTCAGTTGCCTTCTGCTCTTCGTATTCACCCCACTTTCCACGTGTCCCAGTTAAAGCCAGTTGTTACCAGTGATTTGTGCCCTCCGGCCGTTCCCCCTCCTCCCGCCCGGGTTGTGGATGATCACCCGGCTTTCACGGTTCGTCGGCTTCTTGATGCTCGCCGACGGGGTAGGGGTTTGCAGTACCTGGTTGACTGGGAGGGGTATGGTCCGGAGGAACGCTCCTGGGTTCCCCGGTCTCTTATTTTGGACCCTGCTCTGGTCAGGGACTTTCATGCTGCCCATCCTGACAAGCCTGGTGGTCCGCCAGGAGGCGTCCCTTAGTGGGGGGGTACTGTCAAGATTCCTGTGTTCTCCCCCTCCAATCTGTGTTGTCTGGAGCTGGGCGGAGAATAGACATGCTGCACCACCTTCAACGGCTCCTCCCACTACTCACCTGCAACCCATCTCCAATCAAGCATACACCTCTGCAGTATAAAGACTCTGCTCATTCATCCACACCCTGCCAGATCGTTCAGTCTACATTCGTGTGCTCCTCGGTCCAGTCTGCTCCACTCCGCCACTCCAGTACTCACCTGTGCTCCTCGGTCCAGTATCCAGCTGTCCTGTTTCCTCAATAAATCCTGTACTTTTGAACTATTCAAGTCTGCATTATTTTTTGATCCACCAGTCGTTACAACAGGCAACTAAGACAGAGTGATCCAATTTTTGGAGGACCGTGGCCTCTGGTGCACGACACGCAACAATGTTTAACAATTTGGGGTTGCACAACATATCCCCAACACTAGATCTGTTTCAATAATGGTAAAATAACTACGGCTATAACATAAAACATAAAATACAGAATGCTTTACCAACACTGCTCTGTAAAATTGCCAAAGGATTAAACTAGATACCAACTGGGTCTGAACCTGGACTAACCCAGAATCAAACCAGGTAAACCAGGACCAAACCAGGACTAACAATTTAAAGGACAAATATTATGCATTATTTGTATTGTTAATGTTCTTTAAACCTGCTCATGAGTGTCTTCAGTTTGACATCTCATGTTTTAGAACTCAAAATAAAATGTTTTTACAAAGAAAAATATAACTTGATCACTGCGTTGGAAGATGCCATTTTGACTTAGCTGTGGCTCCATCTACTGGCTGTAGAGGCAATTACACACATGTAAATATATACCCACAATGCACTGCAGTAAGCAGTGGATCTGGCTAACTTGCAGTTAGCCGGAAGAAACTTGTAGTTAACCAGAAGAAATGTTAGTTAGACGGAAGAAATGTTCAGAGCGAGTCTGGCAATGATTTAACGACTTAAAACAGCAAAGTATTCTGGGATAAGTGACGTCAGCATCATCTACGTCACACATTGAAGAAGTTCATAACACTGTTGGAAAGAGAGGAATTTCAAACAAGTATTCATCAAACAAACATCAATCAAGCTAATTGCTGCTCCAGGTATGACACAACACTGTTAGAACAAAGTTTTAACAAAGTCAATTTTGTAAGATAGATTTGTCCTTTAACTGATGTGATACACTATTTATTTACTGCTTCAAGAAAGTAACTAAATTACATTACTTTGGGATTATGTTACTTTACTTTTTTTACTGTAATGTTTATAATTTAATCAAATATGAGCTTTTAGGGATTTAGAAACAAATGCTATATCTTTAACCTTAATAGTTGTATGACACTTTTAATTTAAATTGGCTCATTTCAGCGCCTCACTTTCCCAGTGTAAAATAATGATACAGGGAATATGTTCCTTGTTAAAACACAATAATCATTTCTCAGTTTGATTTAAACAAATGAAATGTTAACTGTCAGCACGCCTTAAATCTCTGAAGGTAAAGTTTTATTTTATGCTCTGTAATGGTGCCAACACTGCACTATAAATTATACACAGTGTAAGTTTGTGGCATGTCGCCGAGCGGAAAGAGGCATTTTCATAATTACATCACAATGAATTCAAGACAAAATTAGAAATACGGTAAATAGTGTTGACATTTGTGGGTTATTTGTTTTTGCGGAGTGGTATTTTGTCACACTCAGCTATTTAACCCAAAGCAAGTCTCACTTTCTTGTGGCCCTCGTCCCTTCTCGCTCCGTCTCTCGCCTCAGAATCCTCCTGAGAGCTCCTGTCTGGGGAAGCCTTTTTTACACAAACATGAAGAGTATCAACTTTGAGAAGTCTCTAAGGGACTTCGGCTGAATCAATATTTCTTCTCTGACATTTGGAAAGTGTCATGACCTTCAAGTGACAAATAAAATCAGCAGTTGTTGAGTTCATGGTTTGGATAGTATCTCGACAGGTGCTGGAAAGGTGATAAACACAAAAAAAAGGTACCACTTTACAATAAGTACATCTAGTCATAAGTCACAATGAACAAATAGTTTATGAGGGATGATTTAGGTCTAGAAACTACATAATTATTAGGATGATTAGGAGTCAGGGTTATTAATTAATTAGTTGCCTGAATCAACAAAGGATAAAGAAAAGAAACATTATGAAACAGAAGACAGATCAAACATGATAAAAGGTACAACATGTAACCTGCTTGTCTCTATCGAGCGGTTATTGCTTAAAGCTGGCTGAACACGAGAGGATTCTAAAATCTTCAGCGATTTTAAGACATGTCACAAAAATTGCAGGCAATCCTCAGACATAGGGACATTTTGCAACGATTATTTGTCACTCGCAAGAAAGACAGTAACGGCACATTAGTTTCAACACAGATTTCAACTCAATACGTCGGAGGGAGAGAAAGATTGAACGGGGTGCAATGAAAACAAATACACAAGGACACGAGGCGAGCGTCACATTCGCTCCTGTTTTGAGAGAAAATAAAACAAAACGATGAAGAGCGTGTGGATTAAATCTGCTGTAAAGGCCACAGGAGAGTGCAATATTCACTGGAGGTAAGGAGCTGCTTACATTCACTCATTGTAACCTTGATGAAATTAAAACGTTTGGTGTTGCTTTTGTCTGATTTTTTGAGAGCCGTCACTGGGCAATGGTTCCTGCTGCTGTACGGCTGCTCTGATTGGCTCTTGTAAAGTTCCTCACGTGACACGTTGGAACCTAATTGGACAAATAGTCATAACAGAGTCGCACTGACGCACAGAAATGATACCACAAAGAATAATAAAGCTGCTCAGGCCACGCCTTCCTGAACTCATGGAGAGGCAAATTGGGCCAAAACTCCTCGAGTGTGCAGAGGGCTTTACCTGGGATAGATTTAACAAACTCAAACTCAAACGAACGGCACATTAAAGCTGGGACTAAACCCAGAACTAATAATGAAACAAGGCCAGAGCTAAACTAGGACTAAAACAGAACCAAAGCAAGTCCACATCAGAATGAAACTGGGCTCAAATCAGGACCAAACTAGTGTGAACGCACCCTAAGACTTAGACAAACTGTTTGATATATTGATATTGAAGATAAATTACTTGGACATAATGACTCACACATTGCAATATATTGACCAGATTAAAAAAAAGAATAAGACTTACAAAAATATCTGAATATAAAGTAGCAGAAATAGCAACAGTTTCCAATAAGGTAAACAAGAACAATAGAATGAAAGTAAATTACAGTATGTTTGAAAAGATCAAGATTATCAACAAGATGAGGGATAATAAGATACAATGGTGTTATGACATTAAATTATCTCTGACATAAGGGTAAGTTGTTGTATGCATAGTTTTCCAAGTATTTTTGAGTAATCATTATTGTGTGCACTTTATACTTTATATTGTATTTTTTTTTTTTTTTTTTATGACCATGTTTATTTATCCTATTTTATTGCATGCGCCTATTTCTTTCATTCCTGTCCTAAACTGTGTGTTGCAACAGTGGAATTTCCCCATTGTGGGACAAATAAAGGATCTCTTATCTTATCTTATCTTATCTTATCTTAATAAAAACACTTGAAAGTGAATAAAAGCAAAATATGTCTGTTCCCCTTGCCAGGAAAATTACACAGTGCACCTGAACAGAGCTGCTAGACATTGTGCACTTACACTTAATATTTAAATCAAATAAAAAATGAGACATTGTTCTCTTTTCAGCAAGAACAGATAAGTGTACATTTAAAGGCACCGTGTACTTGTGATAATGTGGGTGAGAAGTCAGTTTGAGACTCTCCAAACTTCTCTGTAATCAGCTCAAATGCCACAGCGAGTCGGTGTGGAGCTTTTAGTGACCCCACCGTGACCCCCGGAACGAGACAAACTGGAGATAAACTCAACAGGAGAGGAAGAGCAAAGGTGTTCTGTAACTCTGATAAACACTCTTCTACACTTCTAACACCGTCGGTCAAGATTAAAATTGAATTATGTGGTGAGGTTGAGTGTACAGAAACTAAAATTAAACTTAAAAAAAGGCCTAAACTGGCTAAACTGTTAAACACTGGTGATGCAGTGTTAAAAACGCATATGCAACATCCATAAACACACACATTAAACTTATTATTACACATTACTTGTTGGTCTTCATGTTGAATTGTGATATTATGATGACTTTGGTCACACTATTTGACTTCAGCTTCATTACATAAACAAGTTTAAGGGTTTTCCCTCATAATTTAAAGGTGAAGTACCTGATATTATTCTTGTAAATTAGTATATGTATTTCTATCGTAAAAGCAGCTGTTTGTGACAATAGATAATTATGAAGTATTTTTTCGATTGCAAACTTGGAAGAAAGAGCAAAAGTATCAGTACGATTGGCTGCGGTTTGACTGTTTTGTTTTGCAGTCAGAAAAAGCTGTTCAAAAGCTGTGCACGTGACTGAAAATGCATTCATGTAGGTAATAATGATGTGTCAAAATGTTTGTGAAAGTTTGAAAACTGGGTGCACCAGTTTTAACCAGCAAACGTGTTTTGTTTTCCTTCACAAAATTAAGGAGAAAAACTGCCAATTCAATTTCAGGAAAACATACAGAGAAAACTATTTATTATTACTTTTACTTTTTGAAAACTGCACAGTGATAGAAGTGTTATTACATGTTGTTCCTATATAAGTCAGTTTGATCAGCATTTTACATTTGGTTCATTTTAAACTGATCTAAAACGGCTTCATAATAGAAATGAATAGAAATAGAAATAGAAAGCTGCTATATGATCTTTCAAAACTCTACATGTATCACTTGGAGTCTTAGTTTTTAAAATAATCACAACTAACAGGGATGTAGACGGGGATAAGGGTTAGGGGAAAACGGGAAATTCTCAGTTTCTCTGTATTGTTTTGCAAGCCTCAGTTGCAGAACAATACAGGATAAACTCAAACATTCAGGAATCAATCAAAATAAAACTCAGTAAACTAATGATGAGGAAACACCGAAATAACAGGATTTAAGGCTCAGTAAAGTTGATTTTGCTCAATATGTCCCCTTTAACCTGAAATGGTTCATGTGTACATTTTTCACTGTTAAAAAGTACTTCACACCAGGGGAGCTCAATAGTGACTACCCACCGCTTTGTTTCTGAAAGTCAATTTCCCATTCCTTTTTCATAAAGAGATGCCGATGAGAATTAATATTGAATGTTTGAAACTTTGCTTGGGGCCAATCAGCTCTGTGGTAAGTAATGAGCTCAAGACCTGTAAATTTATTCAGAATATGTTTCTGAAACGTTATAAACCACTTATTTAAACATTGTGCCGAATATCAAGTCCTATGTGAGGTTTTTTTTTTTTTTTTTGGACTGTTATGGGCATTATTGAACACAGAGCTGATTAGCCTCCATCATGCCTTTAAAACACCCTACGGCAAAAATGAATGCAAAATTTACTTCAAACCTCGAAGTGGGAAGGACTTTTGAGCTCCATTGAGACACACAGGTCGGAGGTTAGTGTGCTACTCATAAATCTATGTCTGTATTTGTATTTTTGTATTTCATCAGTCACAAGCTCTGTATTTAACTTCATTTTCAACCCTGTCTTTGTCAATTGAGTCACTTGTATTGACCCAGAACCTTTTAATTCCTTTTCCAATCTCTCTGAAATCATCGTGACGGCTCTTTGCAGCGCTGAACTGGAGAAATGTGCTGGTGATGCGTGCGTCAGGTGAGAGGATGTGGTGTGTGCTGGTGGTTTGGGGGTTAGTTTTGATGTGTTGTGTCTCCAGAGAGAGGCTCTTCTCTGGCTGGCCGCTCTGCTCTGATGTCTCCATCTTTGTCAGGTAATGAAGCCCACAGTGTGCGGAGTCCACAGGCAGGACCCTTGTGTGGAGGACGAGACCAACGCTGGGTTACAATCTACAACAATCATCAGAAATAGACAGTGGATGTATTCTTTTTATCTGTGAGGTTTTTTTTTTTTGGTGGTTAGTTGAAATGGCATGCTAACTGATGGTGCATGCGGTAAATAAAAGGCATAAAAGTGGAGCTGTTATGAGAAAATGTCATCTAATCGAACTCAATAAGGATTAAGAAAAGGCTGAATGCTGTACTTTAACAGTTAAGTGACACTCAAATACAATAGTTTGAAACAATTAATCAATGAACTAGGAGCTAGGAAGTTAATTGTGTAGTTACTAAGCCTGAATCCTTCTTAAAAATTATGTGTTCATTATGAATTTGGTCTTTGTTCGTAGTTTGTTAGGGATATTCAGGTTGCGGTTGTTATACAGTTTTTCTTTTGTTTTTCTTTATTTTTAGAGCTGCTTGAACATGTCATTAGAATTATTTTTAGAAAATGCTTATTAAATTAGTTGCAGAACAGATATAAAGTGAGTTTTGGGTGACCAGGCTAAAATGAACTGGTTTTAAGGTATTGCATAATTGTTCCTTTAAAAAACAAAAAACATCAACATAAAGCTTAGCAAATATAAAGCCCGCCCACCTTCTGTCTTTTATGCACAGATACATAAATACTGGAAGATGTAGTTTTTGTGTACATTTTTCTAAATGTGTGATTTGTGTGAACGAGAAGTGCCTCCATTAAACCGACACTGGACGACAAGAAAAAAAAAAGAAAAACAACTTTGCAAATATGTAAGACTGCAACAAATGCAAAAGATCAGTGAATATTAGATTTTGACTGAAGATGCTGAGATAACTGCATTCACAACAAAAACACAATTCATTTTTCTTAGCAACAATATTTTGAGTCTCAGAAAACAATTATCTCAATAAACAATTAGTTACAATTAATTGGTGAACTTGTTTTAACCCTAATTTACTTTATTCAATACATATTCAAATTTATTGCTCAGTAGCATTTGCCAGAACCTATGATAAGTATTAGGATATTGTTTTAGTCTTTTTGATTTATTTTGTGAATCTTATAGAAGTTATGTTAATGGTTTTGTTTTGTTTTTTTACATTTTATCACGATTTTGCACTTCTTTGTTTCGTAAGATAATTTCCTGGTTGTGAATAATTAAAATATATGTGAACATCTTAACTTTGTTGAATTAATGTTTCAAGGGTGAAAACGTGTGACGTGATTTGTAATTTTAAACTGATTTTTCAACTTTTCTCCACAAACTACTACTTGATTGATGTAAAACTTGATTTTTTAATGTCCTACAGATCCTTTAAAAGTGTGTAAACAAACACGTTCTATATTACGGAATGGAGGCAAAAGTGAAGTGCAACATTTCACTGGAAAAACTGGGAGTAACTTCAGAATATCACAAAACCTGAAAAAAAAAACAGATGGTTTTGTCAAAGTAAAACCTCTCAGACACATGTGACTGACATCAGAGCTGCTTTAAACATTTATTGTTGTATTTTACATTATGCTTTAGGAAATTATGATAAACTCTACATTTTTGGTGAAGAAGCAATCCAGATTTATGGGTTTTACTGGAAAAATACTCAGAGAAATGTTAATCCCACGATGGTTTTTCACCTGTCATATACGTACTTTAAACTGACTGCACAATCTCAAAAGTACAATCCCTCCAAACACGTGAAGACAGCACCAGTTTGAGCCTGAGGAGCTTGTGTGCGGTGAGACCCAGAGCAGCCCGCTCACACATCTCTGCACGGGACAAGCCCAGGGGGACACACAAGCCTCTCCTGTCTGTCGGGAAGGGGCTGTTCGTCTCTCTTGGGGTAATTTGTGGCACACCGAAAGTAAGACATCAATTCTTCCTGACGCCTGGTGTAGAGAAAATAGAGCATTTAAAGGGGCCGTGTTTGTCATGTTTTTCACTACGGCAAATTTATTACTCCTTTAGGTCAGAGGTATTGAGACACACGGGCCGGAGGTTAGTGCGGTGCTGCTGTAATTCACCGCTGAAAGATACAATGGATTGGCTCTGTGTGGATTTGTGAGGAGAGTAATGGCATCAGGCTGCAGCTGAGAAACTGTTATCTGTTGGAAAATATTTTGAGGTTTCTACCATTTAAGAGCAATATAGTTATCAAGTCTACTTTGAAGTGTGTATTTTCTGGTTCAGAATACACCTTTTTCTGCAAGAGTAACAATTTCATAAAGGAAACATAACAAAACTGAACATTATTTCTATACATTTTTAAGATTTATTGGATGAAAACCACAAGGAAACACCCTTTGAGAATCAAAGTAAGAGAAAGGACATGTAGGGCAAAAAAGACATTTGTAAAGTTTTGTAATTAGCATGAATACAATAACAAATATGATTGTAGTCGACTAAAGAATGACAGGGAGGTGAAGTTTTGCCGGCAAAAACTTTCAAAACTATGAAGTATCTTTATGACTTGGACAAACATCAGACCTAAACTGCACTGACGAGATCAAAGCAGTTTATGCAATTATATATATTTATACAGAAAACTATTTGAGAACATTTTATCTATCAATGAAAATGCAGATTAAACTCACAACTCTTAAATCTTAATCTAACTCACTCCAAGCTCTCTCCTTTATCCTGTAGTCTATTATTTATCAATTAAATAATGATTTAATGATGATAATGATTTGGACTTTTATATATCAACAGAGTGCCTTGGACTTTTTTCACTGCTTTTTTTGTCAAAGAGTATTACAAGCAAAGTTGTTTTCCCTGTTTCTATTGAGCCTTAACCTTGAGAAGTTTAAGAGTTTTTACTTGCTACATACTTTACTTTTTTCTTTTTACCTCTGAAGCACTCACTTTTTCTGCTTTACATTAAAAGACTCCTTTGACTAAACTATTAGGTACTAACAAACTATTAGTTGTTTGCCCACTGTAAATATATTTTTCATTTCCTGGTCATTTTTTTTGTCCCTATTTAATTCACACAGAGCAGGAACTAAGGACTGTGGCAACATTATGGGGACGTTTTTAGTTCCTACTCTGGGGCTGGTACTTTACAGTCAGACCAGGAACCATTTTGTTGTACATTTATAACAATAATTTTGATGGAAAACATTTTTAATTTCTAATCTAACATATCGATTCACAGAATTTTTCCAGTAAAACCCATTTATCATTAGAGAGTGTTTGAAGCAGCTCTGATGTCACTCACATGTGTCCCAGTGGTTTTCAGTTTCCAAAATCATCTCAATTTTCATTTAAAATCAGGCGTTAGCTAATAACACATGCAGTAACATAAGCACGTTTTAATAGTAGAATCCCGTTGATCATAAAGTTTGTAGAGAACCATAAAACCTGTTCAACAATACAACATTTCAGCAATAAAAAGTAGCATGAAACTATAGTATGACGTTTGAACTGTCAATTCACATAACTGAAAGTGGAGATAAGTGTCCAAAAGGCTGCACGCTGCTCATGTTCTGGTGTTACGACTGAAGTTATGGTCTTGAACATATAGATACAGCATCATCTTGTGAAAAAAACGGCGACAAAGTTGAGAGTGAACTTCGCCTCGAGCCCTCTGCCAGTTTGCGCCTTTCTTTTCCAAACTTGAAGAAATGCTCCATCTGTCTGAGCTAATCTCATCACCAACATTGCCGCTAATCCTTTCTCCTTACACTTCGTGAAACTTCCTCACCGGTTATCCCTCCCCAAATCTCACGCGGGAACGGCCTCAAACTCTGACGGATCCAGACGCTCCGCGACGTCTTCCCGGGACCTTATTCCTGCGTGCGCTCTCTTTAAACGCGAGGCGATTTGTCTTTCTCGTACGCGGATGAATATGTAGAGACACGTGCGCAAAGCCGAGCCAAAACTAGCTTAATACTATCGCACACAAGCGCATATGGGAGGACCTGGAGACAGTCACGTACACACCAAAACATTTTTAATAACTGCGAGGCGAGAGGAGAGGAGGCGCACAAAGGGACTAGGCTCGCGCAAAGGGAAAATGCCAAGTGTCTTATTAGTGCTTTAGTGGAGTAGAGCTGGGAATCGATGGGAGATTCGGCGGTCACAACAAGGCAATCCCACAGACACACATCATGGCTCAGAGTCTGGACTATCCATCATCGCAAAGAGAAAACTAAAGATGTTCTTCGTCTTATCCTCCTTCTGTTCAGCTTTGGGAGAACGGTTAGACGCTGCCAAGTAAAGGCATAAGCAGCAACATAAGGAGAGCGTTGCCTGTCTGCGAAAAGGTCCTCGGAGATGATTTTTGCTTCTGATTTTTGCAGTCCACCTCCGTTTACGAAGAAGCGCGTTTTGAAGTGCGTTTGATGGCTTAAAATGCGCGGTTTAGTGGAAGTGATCAAGGGAATCGTGTTGAAATGTAACCCGAAATGATGTACATGGAATAAGTTGATGTTTTGGAGAGATTCTTAAAGGCTGATAATGTCTGTGATGCTTGTCCATTAACTTCGGATCAGGCTCAAAGTCTGAAAGTTGAGTTGTTTTTGAAGAATGGAGTGTGTGTGTGAAAGTCTTGTTTGGGTAGATTTGGAATTATTTAAATTGTACGAATCAAACTCTCTTTTCTGTCCTTTCTTTCCCTCATCTCTACACATTACACTTATTTACACACTAATTTAGACATTGAATAATTGTTTTAAGGCCAAAGACTCCAAAACAAAGAGAAGAGATTTATGATTCAGATCAAGGAATTACTATAATAAGACACAGAAAACAATAATTGATTAGCAAAATAATTGTTAGTTGCAGTCCTACAGTATTGTTGTGTTTGGTTTTCTGCCTGTTTAAGTATCTCTCCACAGTCTGGATTCTAACTTGCAAAATGTGAATTTATTAGGACATAAACAGTGGCTGCGGTTAAATGCACATTCAAATCTGATTAATATTTTTGGAGTTTGAAGGTTATTAATATGATGTACAGTATATGTGTACAGGCCCAGAAATCTGACAGTATTCAGATTTTGGTGAGCATGTAAACATAGCCAATGTTTTAGCACTTGGCATTTAATTAGCAAATGGAGGAAGAGCTCCAGGTGGCCGTCTTAAATAGAGTGTGTCAAGCACCCAAGGGTGACTGGTTGTTAAATGGATAAATTCATGTAATGTAAGTAAGCGTTAAACACATCCACCATTTTATATTTACACAAATGCATATTATTAAATGTAAAAATCAATGTATCAGACACAATACAGTCTATATGACAGGTTCTCATGCGCCTTGAGTGCCTGTTAGGTGGAAAAGCGCTCTATAAATAAAAATCATCATCATCATTCTCATGTTTTTCTAATTCTGACTTGGTTTGGTGGATAGCCCCTGTGGGAAATATTCATCTTACTCTTACATTCAGGACGTTGCAGTTTGTGTGCTTAATTCTAAAACAGAATCCCTCTGTGACGTCATCAAACCGCGACGCGTCACTGAAAATACAGACACAATTTACAGCAGTCGACACATTTTTCCGACACTTTAAACGATCATTCAACAAATTAAAGTTGTTATCAGGATTATTTATTGTCAATTCCCAACTATTGTATAATTTATATAGATTTTGGCCCTTGTTTCGTTGTCTCGTTGCTAGGTAACAGTTGTGGAATTATCTATGTCACATCTGCTGCTCATGTTCAACCAGGAAATAACATTATAAACGTTACAAAAACTGTTAAACTGGGGAAAAATAGGCCAAATGTTTAGTTAACACACTTCCTTATGTTTTAGTAAAATATGTAGTCAAACCTGTCACTTTAAACAAGAAGAACTATACATTTTCCTTGCTGTTTCTTTATTCCCCAAAATAAATGAGCAAATTATTGGTCTATAAGCCAAGCTAATTTCCCTTCCCTGCTTCACCAAACAATGCAATTATTCCAATTATCCTTCTAATCCACTGAAATATCCTCCATCATTGTTCACGGGATTGTCTTGGGCTCTGTCTGTGCCACTCGCCGCCTGTTTAATCAGATGTTTACAATTACATGGCCCCGTGCTCTGCCCCCCGCCGGCACGCCAAGTTTACCATTGAAATACAGTCATGTGGCCAAGCTGCCAAACACATTTTCAATCTTCGCAGTCATGGTTTTAATCATTAGACAACCTGCTGTGAGGAGCCGGGATGCACAAGGTTACATCACAGTTTTACTGATTGTGAAGCGGACGAGCAAAAAGCCAGAGGGAGAAAAGTTTTGTAGGTTTTTTTTCTTTACTTTTTACAGATTCTTTCGTACTTGTGAGATTACCTGCATGGACTCTAATTGAGCTGTAAGAGGACCGCAGGGAACGAGTTTGAGTGTGAGACTGTAAAGCACAGAGGCTGAAATAGTCCAAAACAAGACTGGACTTTCACTTTTAGCTTTGGAGCAAAATGTCAAAGTAATTGGACAATTTTAAAATGTAGAAAGTGGAGTTGCACGATTTGGAAAAATATCTCTCAGTGATTTTTCTGACCAGTACTGCCATTGTGATTAGATTTGAGATTTATGTTTTAATGAGGGAATTCTGTTCAAAGTTCATATTTTAAAAACAGCTGAGAATTGAAAAAAAAAAAGACTAAAATATGAAGTGACAAATTAATAAAAGAATCACATGTTTCAGAACATTTTTGTCACTTTTAGTTTTTTTCAATCACTTTAAGAAAATATTTTAAGCCACGTTCGTATCACTTTTAATTTACGTTTTTGATGCTTTTTAGTTACATTTTTTACACTTTTAGTCACCTTTTTGTCTCTTTTAGTCACAGTTTATAACTTGTAGTCACTTATGGTCATGTTTTAGTCACTTTAAGTATCATTTTGACACTTTTACTCATGTTTTTATCACTTTTAGTCACTTTCAGTATAATTTTTACACTTTTAGCTTGATTTGTGGCACATTTAAATCACTTTTTTGTCACGTTATTCATGTTTTAATCACTTTTAGTCTCGCTTTTATCCATTTTAATTATGTTTTTGTCGCTTCTTTCTGTTTTCACAGGTCTAGTGGTTAGTGGTTTTTATGCAGAATAAAACAGGATATTTTGTGATTGTGAAGGAGTGCACTTGCATCCATTCAAATTGTGATTTCCATTCGATTTTTTCGAAAAAGATTCAAGAACAAATTACAACAAAACTAACCCAGCAAACCAGTCCCCTAGACGCACCGCAAATCATTTCTCTGATATGTTTTTTGATGATCCAGTCATAATTTATAGTCTCTCAAATGCAGAAGAATATCCTTTTATCTTTCAAAACCATTACTCAAGCTCTTTCACAAATTAGTACAGTTTGGTCTTCAAAGTCCCGGCTGTGTCCTCCGTTTTTTCTGTTCTTTGTTAACTCGTTAGCTGCCATGTTTGCTTTGAAAAGTCTGCAGCAAAACCACCAGACGACAGAAATACCATCAGAGAAAAGTGTAGTCAGAGTAAATAAAAGAAGCTGCAGGTTGTGAAAGCAGACCATTAATCAAGTCAACAAGCCATTACAGTAAATAAATTACTGATTACTATTTCTTTGCAATCACTATATTTTCCATCATATACATGTCATTACTTAAGGACTTGTTTTGATCGATGCTAAAACAAACCCACAGAAAATGATGTTACACACAGCAAAACATTTTCAAGTCTTGACATTATTGGCGTGTGTTGTGACATGCTGGTTTCAACTAAAATTGCATGTGATGGAAAATTATCTTTTCGTAGTGCAATTTTGCTTCCTGGATATGGAATGTAACTGCTTTAATAAATAAGTATGAAACATATCAGAGTCCGTATTATTGCTTTTAGCCGTGAATATAGATTTGACGTTCAGGATTTGTGTTGCATTTGCATGAAAGGCTTGAATACAATGTAACAGTGATTACCACAGCCAGGCATGCGTAAATTGGTGGACTGCGTTGAGAAGTTGGCAGCTTTGATTACACATATTTTAGTCACATCAGGAAAGTGGTATTTGTTTAATAGTTTATGAAATATGAGGGCATGTTATTGTAAAAGATATGGGGCATTTTGGTTGTGGCAAATTCCAACGTTTACACAAAGATGTTAAAATTATATATCAGGAAAAAGCAAATGCACACGTTTTTGCTCAGTGAGAAAGTCCAATTTACAAATTTGTTGATCTATTTACCAATTCCCAGAGTGCATTTAAAGCCGAATAACATATTTTTTGTAGTCTGGTGTAACAGGAAAGACATGACATTTGCGGTGGTGCAATAAACCAGTGTCGGATGTGCTTCCTGTGATTAGCTGTGGACGCAGCAGCAGAAGTATTCAGTGATTGGAACAAAACATCATTTCAGTGAACTTTAAACAGAAATGTCACAGTCCGTTGAGTTTGGGGCCAAATATAAAGTCAAAGCTGGCTCAGACAAGAAGAGGAGAGCTGCTACTGTAAGTCAAGAACTTTGGAAATATGGATTAGTTTTCTTACTGTGGTCAAAAGTTTCAAGATGACCTTTAGTTAGTAGCATGAGCAACTTATTTTTCAAGTGTATTTAAGGTTAGAAAGTAAAATGTCCTTGTCCTGAAATTTGACCCATTCTGTCCCTGGAGTTGCCTGTCAGGATATGGACCTAGCTCCAGATCTTCATCTGGACTTTTTCAGAACATTCTTAAAGGTCCCATAACATGCAAAATCGACTTTTCAGAGGTTTTAACCTTCCTACAGTGCTATTTGGGCCTCGTATGTGTGCCCAAAGTGGTTTTTTGATTGATTCCCGCATGTTTTCGCTAGAGAACTGTCTTTTTTGTCCCCCTCGGCTGAGCAGGCAGACGGGGGCTCATCCCATGGATGACGCGGTGTTTAAGCCATGCCTCCGGGACGCGCGCAGCCGCAGAATAAAACAGCTAATGCTAATGCTACACAGTAATTACACGATGGATACGACAGATCGAAGAGTTAGCTTGTTATTTACCAAACGGCAACGTGCGTCGTCGAGGTACTGGAGCACGTCAAACTCCAGGTCAGATCCAGGACGTAGGACTCAGCACGACGCACCGTCAGGACGGATAAAATGTTTATTCCCGTGTTTGTGTATCGCTGTTTACCGGAGCACACGGCGCATGCGCACTATCTCCGCTCTAGGCTTCGGCACGAGTTGGGCGGGGGAGGCGGGCGAGTTGGGCGGGGGAGCAGCCTGCTCTCTGTTCGGGGGGGTCAGATCTCAGAGTGAGCCGTTTGCTTTTGCAAGGAGGGGGGCCAGTCCAAGAAATGGGTGTTTTTTGGAAACTGTTATGTTATGGATATTGCACAACGCAAAATTTTATCAACAAAGCCCTTAGAATAGACTGTGTAAAGGGGAAAATAGCAGAATATGGGACCTTTAAGCCCGGTGTCCACAGCACGATTAGCAGCGGTTAACTGAGGCTAGTGCAACATGCCATCAGTGTTTGCATTTGTAAAAGCATTAGTAATAAATAGAAATGGGAAGATAAGGTTGAATTCATGGCTGTGGTCTTCTGCTGCTACTTGAGCACCTATGTTTACTGTTGGTCACATGTTTGACAGATATTGATTATAGACACAACAAAAGGAGGGCTCACTCTGTGACTGAGATTCTGTAAGATAATTTTTATTAAGGGATTGTCAAAATGACACATTTCTGGTAATAACAATACATGTATAAGAATATGCTTACGTGTGAAATGCTGACTACCAGAATAGACAACTAGATGCTTAGTGCAAGCGATGTTGTTTTCAACCTTATATACTGTTTCCTATTTCTGTTATCAGTTGTTGTTTTCTGCCCTGCGAGGTCATGGGAGCAACAGAGGTATGTTGACCTATGCTTGTTTAAACTGAATAAAAGCGCAGGGGAAGTGAGTGGCAAGTTGGAAGAGGTTGCTGCTGGGACGAGCAGACGGAGGCGCCACTGCAGAGAGTTGAACAGAGCGTCACTTCTGCTGGTGGGACGAGCCGATGAAAAGCGCCACTCCCTCTCCCCGTGCATCGTGCACGTAAAAAGCCTAAGGGCCAGTATCTGATTACCTGTTTAATTCTCAGTCAGTAGAAGGTTGTTCTCTCAGACTGTCTAGGTTCAATTGTCTTTGTGATAATTTCCTAACAGATTCCAAAATATCAACACGCTTGATGTCAATCACAGCTCGTCTTTGGATGTGTGACGGTTCTAAGCATAACCTTTCATCACAGATGGCCAAAATCGTGCAATAGAACATTTTGGCCATCGCGCATAAGATTTGAAAACACTTACTCTAAATCTATGTATATCATGAATCTGTTATAAAAGTTGCACAACTGCATAATCTCCAGAGGAAGTGTCTAGGGAAAGGAAAGTCTGGGTCAGAGACAAAGTTCGAGGGAAGACAAAAAAAATCAACTTGAACAATGAAATCTAATGCCACTCTCTCTACAGTCGAGGAGTGGTTTTAACAGAGCTCCCAACCTCTGTCCTACCTGCCAATGTCATAAAAAACAAGATGCAGAGATGATAAAGATGATATTTGGGATGGAACACCTGAAAATGTCAGAAGGCGCCAATCTAAAAAGTAACAGGATCTACTGGACCCGGACTGAACTGCCCAGAGAGCACCACTATGTATTTTGTACGTTTTTGCTATAATATCTTGAGTGAGACTGAGACAGAATGAGACTACATTTTAGCTCTATACAGTGTAAAAAGTTTAAAAATTACAAGCCAACAAGTTATAAAAACGTACAAAAATGTTGAATTATTAATAACTGAAGGAGGGGCCTTAAAGAATCTCAAGTTATCTGCTTTGAAATGATACAGTATGTTGTCAAAATTATATATCAACAAAGTATATTAACCCCTCAATGTTGTCGGATGTTTTTTTTTTAAACGTTTCTTTCTCTCTTTCCGGTACTGAATGACTTGTTCATTGTAGCCGCCTGTATTCCAGATGGGTTATTGTAGACTTGAAAGGAAATAAAGCTACTCAGGAAATCTCCATTTACGATGTTTGCTGTGTTCGGCAGCTTCCTCACCTTGCATCGACTCATTTGAATAAGATATGCAGCAGCTATGAAAGTGTGTCACAGGAAACAGAACAAAGGACTCAGCAGGACTCTAATGTGTTCGTGACATATGGTGATACACATTTTAGAGGCGGAAATGAAACGACTTTATTACGACAACAACAGGTGCAGTGACTTTGTGAAGGCCGGTGTGGCTCGGAGCGGGACTGTGGACATGAATGGTAAAAGGAGAATTTTTGAGTTTGTATTTAAAATGCATTTGATCCAAGTAAGATAGATTTGATAAACAAAGCAGCAAAAAACACTTGCTCGTAGGAGTATCTAACCAATCCCTCATTGCTTCTGTGGACATTTGTAGAGCTGAGGGGGTTCTCCAGACCTTGTGGTTTATAGTATCTTGATCAGAAGCATATTTCTTTATAACTTTCTCCAAAATTAACCAATATCCAATATCATTTCCATCAAAAAGCCTTGCACCAGACCGCGGGGGAAAGCTTATTGAATAGGAAACTCAACTTTTTCCCTCTTCAAATTTTCCTGACAAATGTTTATTTCAGGTACAACTAATTAAAGTCATTGCAGAGTCTTAATAGACGTTTTTGACCTGACATTACCTCAGAAAAGTAAATGGATTGTTTATTAGATGTTAAAATACAGCGAGTGGCCCTAGCATCATGGGAGCATTTAGCCCGAAGCTTAGTTAGCATTCATGGATAACTAAACAAGTTTAGGCCGTTCAATTACTTTATTCTTCTTTGTGTCTGTACTTGGCACAATATAACACATAAACTTGGCATTTGTGCTTGTAGTACAGTAGGAGCAGTGGGTGAAAGAGCAGCTCTGACACATTAAAATGAATGGATTGTTTCCTGTTAGTGGACATTCCCTCGTATGCGTACTGTATCGGTTTAACTTACAAAGCATTTCGTTTTTTTAAAAGTAATAAAGACTAAAAGTAATTGTTGGACTTACTATAATCTTGTCTAAAACAAAAATGCGTCAAAAACCTGAAATATATAAAATCTAGTCAAAATGCATGTGCTTCACCAGTCAAAAGTAGCTGAAGAATTCATTTATTGAATGGTTTTCTTGACAAGGGGCCCAACCTGGACACATGTAATTGAGACACAAAGTAAACTTCATGTCCAAGAAATGTAGTGGATGAATGGAGTTGAGTTAAGTCAGTTAAACAAGCCAATTTTCAGCTAAATCCTTTTCAGTAATGGCTCACAGTCCTTTGCAGTTTGCACAGTGATTACTGAAACAAAACAAAAACACACTAATTTAAAGATTTCTGTTTCTCGTTGAGGGGTAAATTGCCTTCTTGTTTAAATGACTGGTCAATACACATTGCTGTCCAACCATCCTCTTAACTATTAGCCTGGCAATTTACTGGTAATTGTGCATGTGAACCCTGTATTGTTCCTGTCCCTGTATTCTATTGCATTCCCCTGTGGCCTATGGGATGTATAAAGAACATGCATAAATATGGATGTTACAATCACAAGAATGTGCACTCGGGTCACTATGTCATAACAATCTATTTTATATGCATTTAAAGATGAGTCATTATACATACAATAGAGACACAACAGCAGGATCTTACCTTTTCTTTGATCAAGCTCCTTGGAGACTTACCTGGGAAGTTCTTGCATACCCCTTTCAAATCTTCCTTGTGTGTTGTTGAGTAATTGCCACCTAATTTTCCAGTTTCGCAGCACCCCGTATGCAAATCCTCTGCTTACCTCGGGCCTGGTCGAATACCTGAGGGAGATTAGCGGTGAGATGCACAAAAGGGCGTCCAACTAGCAACCAAAATGAGAGAGAGAAATCCAGCTGATTAGCATCGCAATCGACAGCGCTAAAGGTAAGCTAATCCCTCGGTGGTTGGTAAGCCCAGCACCTGCAGAAGAAATACAATAGATGTTCTTATAGGGCAAAAATCAAACAATGCACAAAGGCTGTGTTGTATTATGCTGTGAATAAATGAACTATTTGACAAAACACGATGGGTAAAACGGGAGAAATCGCTTCATAAGTGTAAAGTTCACGTATGCCCAGTGCGATGAGATGCAGTGTTTATCAAAGTAAAGATTAATGAGAGCGGATCAGTTGTAAAGGTGGTACAAATGTGTTTACATGCAAAAATAAGAAGTCCTCTGAATACTTGGAGAGACTTATCCATGCATTTGTCTCCACTAGGTTGGACTACTATAACGGCCTGTTCACTGGCCTCTCCAAACGAGCTTTAAAACAGCTGCAGTACATCCAGAACGCTGCTGCTCGAGTCCTGACTAGAACCAGGAAGTACGATCACATTAGTCTGTGCTCAGGTCTCTGCACTGGCTTCAGGCTCAGAAAATAGACTTTAAAGCAGCTCTGCTTGTGTTCAAGTCTCTCCACGGCCAAGCACCAAAGTACATCTCTGACATGTTAGAGCCACATGAACCATCTCACACTCTGAGGACCTCAGGGACCGGCCTCCTGCTGGTGCCTAGAGTCAGGACTAAACATGGGGAATCAGAATTTCAGTTTTTTGCAGCTAAAATCTGGAACAGTCTCCCCGAAGATGTGAGACAGGCCTCCACTCTGACAATGTTTAAATCCAGGATAAAAACTGTTTTGTTTAGATGTCCATACGACTGAAAGATCTATCTGCATTCTTCTCTTCTAAAGCGCTTTATTTTAAAATGATTCTGTGTGTCTTTTTGTGTTTTGTGATTTTAATGCAACTTTTCCTGTTATGTAAAGCACTTTGAATTGCCCTGTGTATGAATTGTGCTCTACAAATAAACTTGCCTTGCCTTGCCTTACACATGCCCCTGTATGTCAAGCTAATGATAAGTACATAGAGTAGTAGTAGTAGTAGGTAGTAGATAGATAGATGACAATGACACAGGAGTGGACCAGGACAAAACGAGGACTAGAACAGGAACAAACCAATCGGCCAAATAACAAATGTGAACACAATCAAATACATTCTCCATCAGAGCTATAATATTTGTTGTACAACTTATAATTACAATAAAACACCTTATCTTTAGTTTTAACAAATGAGTAAATTGTGGCTTGCCTGCTTGTCCATAAAGTATTTTGTAAGTGCTCGCAGTTCATTCGTTAAAGAGGACCATTGGTGCCTTAGTTTCATGTTGGCACGTATTATCAGTCATAATGCAGCTCCAAACGGCAGAAATCTTCAAAGCACAATCTTAAATGAAACACTGATTGCTTGTTTAGACAATGTGCTCACTTACATATCAAGTTAATTAAAGATGGAGAGGACAAAGATGTTCACGCGGCCATCTTTCCAATTTATAGCCTCACAACCGGCCTACAGCTTCTGCTACTTTCAATGGCGCTTTTACTTCTGCCAATGATGCACTGGTACATCATGTGTCTCTCGGAGCAGAATACACACAATAGAGATATAACATGACTTTGATTATATGCCATTTTTTTTCAAGATGAGTAGAACATTTTGAAAGTATTTTTTGAACATCTACATCATGTGCATTTTCATCTCAAATTAAGGCTTTGAGAGGGAGAATCTGATTAATTTGCAGCCCCTAGTTTCAAGTCTATTCTCACACTTGGTGAATCAATACCATGGAGCATTGCATCCAGAGCCTCACGCTGAGATCTTACCTTTTTACCTGCTCTACACAATTTATATTCAGCAACGAGGGGGTCTGAACAAAGGATGTGTTCAGTGCAAAACAGCATGCTGGGTGCGTCAGTCTTAGGCAGAAGTATTAGAGAATTGTGATGGTTGACACACTGTGGACATTATAATCAATACTTGTGTGTGTCGGGGGCTGTGGAATATGTTTATGTCTTTGTGTAACGTAAGCACACATGACATGAGCCTGTGCGTTTACTCATACATTGCACTCCTATGAAGCAAAACAGTGGCAATAACAACACACTCTGTATCAAACTGATTGTTGATTGTTTGTTTTGATGTTACAAGAAGACAAATTGTTAAGGGTTTGACAAAGGACCAAACTGAGAAATACAAAGAGTTTTTTGTCTGTAACTGGAAATATTATCTATAGAAAACTATTGAATTTAGATAATTATTTGGTTTTGAGTCGGTTTTGACCAGATTATAGACCTAGACAATTAAATTTATTTAGATATATTTTGTCCCATAAATTACCAAATGAATGTGCTCGACTGGCAGATAATTTTGATATAAATAATACCATTTCCCATTGAAAACAAGGTAACACTTTATAATAATTACACTTATTCATGCCTTAATAAAGCATGAACAAAGAATCAACAAATAGTTTATTAAGAATGATTCAGGTTTAGTAACATTCTAATCCTAATTTCTAACCCTAATCCTAACCTGAATCATGTTTAATAAACTATATATTCATTATTAATTAAGTTTTTGTCAATGCTTTATTAAGGCAAAACAAGATGTAGTTATTAGAAATGTGGTACTGAAAATATTAAATGTCTAGACATACTAAACTAAGACTAAACTACTTAAGTTTTTATTCTATATTCATTAAAGTCATTAAAACTGTTAAGTGCGTGTCAAAGGTTGGACTACTCTTTTGACCAAAACACAGTCAGTTATGTTTCAGATTTTGATAACATTTTTAATTGATACCAATTTAGAACATTTTTAGGTTTATAATTTTACTTCTTTGTTGAAAATTAGTACATCACACTAGGAACCTCCATAATTGTTACCTAGCAACCATGTTGTACATTGAATAAAAAGTTTATGTGACAGGTACTCATGTTTTTCTAATTAGGACTTAGTTTGGTGGCAGGGCACTAAATATCAATGGCCGAAAATCAAACCTCCAAACCTGCAAATTTTTCAATTTTTGTTTTTATTTTTTAAATGTTGAGATAGGAGACAGGTAAGGGTCGACATAGTTTATATATTTGCTGTTAACTTCTGACCTTATTTGTCGAAAAAAGGTCAATTGAAAACAAAACACTTATCTGCACAGAGGGATATGTCACAGCGCAAAACCTATCTGCATATGCTGTAGAAGAAGCTCACATTTTAGACTTCTTAAGAATGTGGATAATTACATTTCTCTGCAGTGAACTATATACTCCCTCCTGCTACTCAGTGACTGCAGCACTCCAATTCCACCTACTAGGCATCAGTGGACTTTTTGCCTTCATTACTTCCTCTACTTTATATGCAACTGTAGGAATCACAGCAATTTTAGATTTTCTTTTTTCCACCCAAGTTTGTGAAATATAACCAGGTTTACAGATGGCCACAGAAACTCCCTTCACAGAGAACTTCCTACTTATAATACAGCACTTTACTGTTATTAATGGTTAAAACTTAATTCTATGTAAAATACTGATTTAGTACTGTTATATATGACTTTAGGTTGGAGTAAGGTGCATAACATATCCAAAGGCTGTGATATAATGAATGTAACCCCAGTTTGAGAAGTGAGTCAAACAAAGTTAACTATATTAATAAATTGCCTTAAACAACATTTAGGACTCTAGAACATCTTTTTTACTCCAAAAGCTAAAAATATATTTGAAATAAGACCAATTTACACATTTAAAACCATTGTATTGTAAGAAGCAAAAAGCTCAATAGAATCCCTCTATGTCATCAAAAAGCGACTGAAAATACAAAAACAATTTACAGACAACTGACACATTTTTTGACAGTTTAAACAGTCATTCAACAAAATAAAGGCGTTATCAGGTATTAATTGTCAAATCATTATATAAAATATTATATTACCTCTACCTATGTCATAGGTAGAAGTATAATTACAGACTTTACAAAAACTGGGAACCAAAAGGCAACAATTTAGTTTAGAAATCTGGTGGGTAACACATCGAGGCAGCATGTCGAAGAACTCAGACTGGTGATGATCTCTTGGACAGTTTTGTCAGTTACAGGTGCAAAGTGAGTCAGCTCTAAATGTATAGGTGGTTTTAGGGTTATTAATTGCGCTGTGGAATTTACGGCATTTTTAATGCCCTGAACCTTGTCATTAAAGAATACTGCAAACTCATTGCACTTGCTGTGGAAATTAGTTCTAACGGCAGCTGAAATGGAGGGTTTGTTAATCTGTTTACTGTTGCAAACAGGACACCTACATTGTTACTGCAATTTTCAGTTATTTCAGAAAAAAAAATCCTCCCCTTGTTTTACATACATATTATCTCATCAGATGAAATCAAAGTTAGAAAATCTCAAAACCTTGTCATACGCACAAGCTTTACTAGAGTTATAAGTGCAGGAAATACAAGAAATTTGAAATGATTGCAACTGTATAATGTAGCACATCCAGCACATTGCAGTTCAGTGTAATGTCCTGTCAAAAGTACACAAGCTTCCCTGGTCTGGCTTGTTTGTACGTGGTTGATCTCCTGCTGAGAGGGAGAACATTTCTTACATTGCATAACTCTGACTACATTCACTCCACACAGATGCATTTTATTTCAATGGCACTTGAGCTTTTGACAACCTACAATCTGGTGATGCAACTATTGCCCATACTCATGTAGATAACTCAACAGCACCTGCCGGCTTCCTGCTGCTCTCATTAAAATAGCCTCAAATGAATCATTCCTTTCAAGCCATTCACCTCTGACATGAGTTATGTTCTAGGGTGGCTGTGAGTGGACAAACTGCCAAGAAAAACATGAGGTGGGTAATTATGGCCCTCACACAGTTTAATCTGTCTTGGCCCGGGAGCTGCTGTGACATTGTGAAAGAGGTGGAAGTTAAAAAGTAAACAGTGAATTTGACTTTGTGTTTTGGCGAACATAACAGCGGGTAACCTCATGTACAGTGCTGTAGTTAACATAGAAAATAATGCATGATGGGAAGTCTTAAAGTTTAAAGATCACAAAAAAAATCAATCCAGATCCAGATTAACAAAAGGTGTGTCAATGTAAAATTAAAGCAATAGACCATTCCAAATCCTCATAAGACTCTCAAGTGACGTTATAGATAATATGTCAAAGTATTATTAAAAATTTACTTCTATCGAATAACATTAGAGGTTGGTGTCTTTATACAATCTCTGCTTTATACTGTAGATCCCACCCACAGCAGCATGCAGCAGCACGTAGTCCCATCAAGGGCTTTATTGTGTGTGTATGTGTGTGTGTGTGTGTATTCTGAGTGTACACCGGTGTGGCATGAACAAAGTTAAATCAGAAAAAGAGGAAAGAGGGTCACTGAGGTGTCTGGAAACTCACAGACTACCAGAGAGAGGTGCATGCCAGTTGTGTGCTCGAGCATTTAAAGTAACAGAACGCCACCGGGCCACATCAAATGTTAAACGGCCACACCACAGGGCAGTGACAGAGCAAAAGCAGCGAGGGAGAGGTACGTGGATCAGCGACTAAGGGACAAACGATTCAACTACAGCACAGACAAATACAGGTGGAACACAAAAGCATGTAAACACACGGAACCCTGATTCTGCCAACAACAGGGAGGGCTCTTAAGATCGAGCTCTCTGATACAGTGTAATGAAGGGACCATTCTAGGTCTGGGTCAGGTTTGGACAGTGGGCTGCGTGTTGTGCAAACTGTGCTCCAATAGTGGTCCGATCATTGTTTCATAAATCCATTCACAGATTCAGTGGGTTCTCTCTACGTTCAGTCATCTTTTCCTGTGTCTCCAGTTTTTGTGCAGAGCATGTGAGATTGTCTCACCCCGGGTGTACACTGACTCCAATCCGGGTTCAGTTCGGGACCCACACACTTGGAAAGTGCTTAAAATCAATGTGTGTGTTACACGGACCTTGGAGCACTGCGGCCGTGGGTCTGCAGAAAGAATTTGCAAGAAGTCTACTTTTTCCAGACACCGGTGAGTTTTTTCAGGTCATTAGACGGCTGTTCTCGCGCAAAAAACATGTGAAACATGTGCATGGCCTTCAAAATACAGACCGCAGTGAACTGGAGGTGGTGTAAGGCGTGAGCTTGCACAAAGATAAGCAAACTAAGAAGTACTAGAGGCTGCCCCGCAGAGGGTGTGTGCACGTTTTAGAAATGTGACCCCTAGAGACAGGAACTCGCTGACCACAAGATGGCTTGTTACATCAGATTTTTTTTTTGCAGGTAAATCCACTTTCATCTGAAAAGTTACACAATGCACCTTTTTTAATTTTACTGTGCCACTCAGTAGGAACTATGGATGAATTTAAGAAGTAAGAAGTCATGAAATGTTTGTGAACTTTCTCTTTGGCTAGTGAAGATTTGGCATTTAAATATAGAATTTTGAGTATTGATATTTTGAACATTTTCTAAAGATTGAAAATAAAATCCCATGTCACCAGATAAGCAGTTTATATTCCAGCTCATTGGTTGCTTTGACTTCTTGGTGATGTTTTCTGCATACACTATAGCTTTAGTGAATGTAAATGGGATACTGTCTTATTCAGTGCAGAGCACAGAAGTATTTGTTATTCTCCTCCCGCCGATTTAATCAAGGTAACCACAGAGGAACGGGCTTTGGTAATTACACTTTGATTCCTACATAAGAGGGAGTACGCACCTGTATAGGGACTGAGTCTATGTAAATGTAAGGCTCTATGTACAAGCTGTATGGAGGAAGCAGAATGACAACTAAATTAACTTAAAAAACTTATGCATTGTTGAAACTGATATAAAAAATACTGGGACAATGTTCATTGTAAATAAAACAGAATGCAGTTTATAAAATGAAATGACAAAAAATACATGATAAAAGACATGATTATTGATAAATAAATCAGGTCTTGACAAATATGTGCAACGTCTAGTAGAAGCTTCAACCGCAAACCGTAACTCAATTTAATCAAAGGCTATGCAGTGTTTACAGAATTATTGCCAGTTATTATGTTCTTACTGCGTTGTTGCTCCTGCTCCAACATCTTGAAGATTTGAGAAGCATATTTAGAACTTTAAAAATCATGATACACTATGGCCTTAGTTTGGTCTCTGGAAATTCTTGTTCTGAAGAATTAGTTTATTGTTTTTGTTTAAAGTTGCTGTACCTAATTTTTACTGTTTTGAAACGTAATAAAAAACCTAGTTCATATTCCTAAATTTTTGCTTGTAATAAAGAATAAAGATTTTTTGTATTGTAATCGATCAATCATTAATTATCTGAAAAGTCACTGTTGACTAAAGGCCAGCATTGGCCAAAATAATTTATTGGTAGAAAGTCAGGATTGATTCATCTTATTTTAAAATTAATTTAGTGATATCTGAAAATCAAAGTGGGATCCTAGTCGAGTGAAGATCGTCCTGCAAAGGATTTTTTTGAAATTAAATTTTTATGAGTAAAATAGATGAGTGGAAAGCAAAATAATTTAATGGAGGGATGAGTGACAGCATCTGAGAAACAGAATAAATTATGCTGAAATAAAAGAATTCTGTGCAAAAAGACAGTGCAAACAAAACAAATACCTGAAATAAAAAGGCATTTTGAATGTATAGAAATATGAAAAAAAAAAAAAAACAGCTGCAGAAAGGAGGGAAAAAGAAAAAATGTAGACAAGGTCCATTTCAATACACAAAACTTGATTTACCTGCACTCTTCTCTTTTTAATATTTTAATAATGATTTTGTATGTCTTAATCCATTTTGGGATTTTAATAAAATTTTTGTATGTCTTAATCTATTTGGGGATTTTAAGGTGATTATATTCTGTGTAAATCACTTTGAATTGCCTTGTGTATGAATTGTGCTCTACAAATAAACTTGTCTTGCCTTGTAAAAGCTTGCTAATCAGGTGAAAATGAGACCACAGCTCTTTCTCTGCATCTATATAGTGTTATATTCTTCGAGAAGCAGGTAGTACCCTGTTAGCATGTTAACTAATGTTTGTTAGCTTTACTGTGGTGGCAAAACTCGATCTCGGTTCGGAGACAAAAAGCAAAAAGTGCTTTTAAACTCGTATCGTGGTGAATATTTTGGATGCTCGGACTGCATTAGGGAAGTGAGCGATACATGCGTAGAGAGTTTAAAATGAACCAGTTCTGTTTGTCATATTTCAAAATAGTAAAAATCAAGCTCCATTTTTGTTCTGTCCTTACTAGACGTGTCTGATATCCAGCTAGGCAGTTAACAGATGATTTGTTTCCGTTTGATGACCTTTAATCATCATTTGTCAACAATTTTTTGTAAAGCTATAGCACAGACAAAAATACAAATTAAGTAAGCTTTGTCTTACGACTCAGCTCTTTCTTCACCACAACGGTCCGATACAGTGTCGCATCACTGCAGACGCTGCACCGATCCGCCTGTCAATCTCACGCCCCATCCTTCCCTCACTCGTGACCCTGTCAAGACCCTGAGATACTTGAACTCCTCCACTTGAGGCAAGGGCTCTCACCTGGAGAGGGCAAGCCACCTTTTTCTGGTCGAGAACCATGGCCTCGGGTTTGGAGGTGCTGATCTTCATCCCAGCCGCTTCACACTCGGCAGCAAACCGTCCCAGTGCTGCAGGTCCTGGTTTGAAGAAGCCATCAGGACGACATCATCTGCAAACAGCACAGATGAGATCCTGTGGTCCCCAAACCGGACATCCTCCACGCCTTGACTGCACCTAGAAATTCTGTCCATAAAAATTATGAACAGAACCGGTGACAAAGGGCAGCCCTGGCGGAGTCCAACATGTACTGGGAACAGGTCTGACTTACTGCCGGCAATGTGAACACAGCTCCCGCTCCGATCGTACAGGGACCGGACAGCCCTTAGCAAAGGGCCCCGGACCCCATACTCCCGGAGCACTCCCCACAAGGCGCCCCGGGGCACACGGTCGAATGTCTTCTCCAGATCCACAAAGCACATGTGGACTGTTTGGGAAAACTCCCATGAACCCTCGAGCACCCGATGGAGAGTATAGAGCTGGTCCAGTGTTCCACGACCGGGACGAAAACCACACTGTTCCTCCTGATTCCGAGGTTTGACTATTGGTCCGATTCTCCTCTCCAGTACATTACCAGGGAGGCTGAGGAGTGTGATCCCCCTGTGGTTGGAACACACCCTCCGGTCCCCCTTCTTATACAGAGGGACCACCACCCCGGTCTGCCAGTCCAGAGGTACCGTCCCCGACCGCCACGCGATGTTGCAGAGACGTGTCAACCAAGACAGTCCCACAACATCCAGAGACTTAAGATACTCAGGGCGGATCTCATCCACCCCCGGAGCCTTGCCACCAAGGAGCTTGCCAACAACCTCGGTGACTTCGGCCAGGGTGATAGACGAGTCTGCCTCCGAGTCCCCAGTGTCTGCTTCCTCCTCGGAAGACGTGACAGTGGGATTGAAGAGATCCTCAAAGTATTCCTTCCACCGCCCGACCACATCCCCAGTCGGAGAGCTCTCCACCCGCACCGTAAATGGTGTTGGTGAAGCACTGCTTCCCCCCACCTGAGGCAACGGACGGTTTGCCAGAATTTCTTTGAGGCCGACTGATAGTCCTCGTCCATGGCCTCTCCAAACTCCTCCCAATCCCGGGTTTTTGCCTTTGTGACAGCACGGGCTGCGGTACGCTTGGCCTGCCGGTACCCGTCAGCTGCTTCAGGAGTCCCACAAGCCAACAAGGCCCGATAGGACTCCTTCTTCAGCCTGACCGCATCCCTTACTTCCGGCGTCCATCACAGTAATGTACTATTTTAAATGGTGTTTTTGACCAAAACTCAAACCTTGCTTGTTCTGTTTGGCTTATTATATATATATATATATATATATATTATTATATTATATGATTCTACTGCTTATTAAAGCTGCACTATGCAGCTTTTCTAGTGAGAGGTCAACCCCCTGCTCGTCTCCATGGAAAAATGTTATTGCCTTACTTGAAATGTTCCACAGTATGACATTAAACTTCTCTATCTTGCATTTATTCAATTACAGGTGTTTTACAGCTCCAAAATGCCTTGAAAGACATCTTCTGTACAAAGTCTGCATTGAGTCACAAAATGATCACCACAATTGCTCAGTCGCACAATAAAAAATAAAGAAAAACATGCAATTAGACGTAGCATTGTGTTATAAATGACTCTTTATAGGTCAAAGGTTTCTTTATTTTGGTGGTTATTTTATACAATATCCTCTAATGCAAGATGTAATTAGACCGCATTATAACATTGTGGGTATGCATGCAGAAGCACATGCATATTCAAGTGTTCATTACAAGAGGCACAACTTATAGATGGTAATGAGCGTGTTCATTCACTGTAATATGGCCATTGAAATTGCACTCCAATAAACAATTAGCCAGTTCACATGTGCGTAAAAGGTGCACGAGCATGTCATTAAGTGTCATTATCAAAGTCTGACGTCCTCTGTACAAGAGAGATTATAGGTCCTGCAGTCCACTCAGGTACCTGTGCCACGACTAAATATGGATTAGTTTAGTGCTTAGTCATTAAATGTGAGATCGAGTGCTCTTGTTCTGGTTCTGGTTGATTAATCGTCAAACTCCAAATGGTTATCAAGCAGATGAAAGGCTTCCTGTCAAATTCAGGATTGATTTTAAGATTTTGAAGTTTGTTTTAAAGGGGACATATCATGCAAAATCTACTTTTTTGGCCCTTAGGTACCTTTTATTGTGTACTGTGGGTGTCTGGTAGTGGCTAAAAGTTGAAATTAATCACTTAAGTAGCTGCAGAGATATATTTATATAAATTTTGCAACATATTTCTCAGTTCGTTCGAATATCCGCATTATCTGTTACGTATTTTTTATCTATCACGTCACAGCGGAACTACTAAACAAGGTCAAGAGCTTCCGGCAGAGACCGCCATCTTTATTTTCCTCGTAGCGATTTTGTAGTCCAAGCGCAAAGATGTCAAAGGTGCGAGTGGACAAGTTAAAATGCTCTGTTCTTGGTTGTATTACCAGCACAACTCATTACACCGACCGCCTGCATCCGAACAACTGAGATCGGCTGGTTACGTTTTATTTTTCGTGGTAATGTACCACCGACAGTGGGGAAAGTTCAGTTTGTGTGCTAAGCACTTCAAAGAGGAGTGCTTCAGTAACCTCCGCCAGTACAACGAGGGATTTGCTCAAAGATTGCATTTGATCGAAGGGTCAGTTCCTTCGGTCTATGGAGATGACGATATAGTGGAGCGGTAAGTCAAGAAACGCTGAAACACTGTTTATTAGACCTATTCATTCTTTACCTGTGTTCTGTCCATTTGTGAGGGATTAGCATTACACCTGTAGCTGCCCATCTTTTACTCGGCTGTTTTCCAGCTGCTTAGGGCACATGTCTTTATATATACATATAATACATTTATTTTTTAGGTTTTCATAAGGGAGAACTCACATCAGACTGCTCGTAGCTGACGTTAGCATGTCGCTAGCGTAGCATGTCGCTAGCATTTAGCGCGCAGCAAGCGTAGCCCGCAGCACCATAACTACACTGACTGGCTTGACAGTAGCCTTTTTCCCCGGACTGTTGTTGTAGTAAGATGGTAAAGTGAGGGTCCATTAGACAACCTGTTAACATCTTTCACACACAGTTAAGCTAACGGAGCGCATAGCGAATTACATAGTAGTAAACAAACCATTGCGATGCAGCCATTTGAAGTCTTTGCTGCGGAGGATCGTCTTCTTCGATTTCTTCTTGGTCTGTGTCAGACTCTGGCTCGTACATGGAAGGCTGGATGTTGATTTCTTCGCTTGTTTCCATTTTTTCGATTGTCATTACGTTTATTTCTAACTTTGGAGAAGTTTTGGATCCGACAGACGGACTGTGTTTGGGACTACAACAATGGCTGAACGGGGCGGAGTCTGCGTGCAATGCGCATGCGCGGGGGTGGGGTGCGAACTAACTCATTTGCATTTAAAGAGACAGTGCCAAAACAAGGCGCTCAAAAAGCGCTCCTTACAAAAGGGGTAAAAGAGAGGCATGTAGAAAGAAAATTAGGAGGAATTCAGACTGTAGATTGCAGGTATAGTTTATTTAGACCCCAGGTAAATGTTTTAAATGTTCAAAAGGTGAAAATAAAAGCATGATATGTCCACTTTAAAATGCCTAAATGGACTGGCCCCTGAATACCTGTCTGAACTTTTAACAGCTTATGTCCCAGCCAGATCAGTGAGGTCAGAAAATCAGATGTTGTTAAATGTGCCCAGATCCCGATTAAAAACTTGAGGGGATAGGGCCTTTTCTGTGGCTGCCCCAAAACTGTGGGACAGTCTACTTCTGCAGATCAGAGCTGCTCCATCACTGGAGTCTTTTAAATCTGTTCTTAAGACACATTTCTTTGCTTTGCTTTTACACAAGTTAACTGTTACCTAATTGTGTTTGCAATGATGTTGTACTTTACTTTGTGTTTTTACCATGATGTGCACGTGAAGCACTTTGGGCAGCTGGGGTTGTAAACGTGTTATAGAAATAAAGTTCACATTGACATTGACATTGACATGATGCCATAGTTTTAAAGGTGTCCAAAGTCTGGTTTAAAATGACATTTGTTGCTAGTCGGTTCCGTTTGGGGACAGTGCGTGGAAAAAATTTTTTTTTAAATCTGCTTAAATTAGTCCTGATTTATCACCCGAGTTGTGTTCATCCTGATGTTAGACACATAAAGGTGCAGTGTGGAGCTTGGAGGAATCGTAGAAAAGGTGTCAAATGTCGTCATCTGGACACTGTTATGAAAATCTGTTTTTGTGTCGGAAAAAATACTCCAGCTGCTTGTCCGCATTTGGAGATTTTATCATTTTTTTTCCACAAATGGTGATATAATTTATTAATCTCCAGACAAACAGGTGCCACCATCAAGCCAAGTTAACGGTCAGATCTGTGGAGAGGCGACCCAGGTCATGCATGTTTTTGAAGGCATTGCTCAACAGTAAAAAAGTACCTGTAATTAAATAAATATTATATATAAACATTAATGCCATAACACGGAAGAGTGATTGATTGGCTTTATTTTGAGTATA
The DNA here is from genome assembly GCA_019453435.1 of Rhinogobius similis. Taxonomy (NCBI): domain Eukaryota; kingdom Metazoa; phylum Chordata; class Actinopteri; order Gobiiformes; family Gobiidae; genus Rhinogobius; species Rhinogobius similis. Next base: position 16,788,473 of record CM033633.1, on the reverse strand, counting down.
AGACACATTTGGTTTACAATGTATTACACAACATCCTTGTACACCACACATGTCAAAGTCAAGGCCCGGGGGCCACATCAGGCCCTCGAGAGAGTTTTATCTGGCCCCCGTGATGATATTAATGCAAGCCAGCAGCCCACAGATATAATGTACGCACCAATACTACATTTCCCACAATGCAACGGGGACGCGCCGAGCAAGAGGCGACTTCATTTTATTAGCAGTCTTTAGCATAACAGCAAAAGTTATCTTACAGATACCCATCAACAATGGCAAAACGGAAGGTGGACTATGAGAACCGGGGGTTTCAAATAAGGTGGGAGTTAGAGTACATGTTCACGGAGGGAGCTGGAAAACCTTTGTGTCTTCTGTGTGGAGAAAGTGTGGCGGTAATGAAAGAGTATAATATAACTTCATTCATTTAATGTTCATGTTATGAGTTTTTTTATATAAAGGACATTTGTATTTTGTGCCTGTTGAAATTAAAAATTACTGACAGAGTCATAAGAAAATATTGCTTTATTTATCCAATCATATTGTAATATATTTGTTATGTTTTCAGTAGGTTAAATTTTGGTTTCAATGAACATTGGACAGTCCGGCCCTCGGCTTGTAGCCAAATGTTTTATTTGGCCCTCCGTCCATTTGACTTTGACACCCCTGTTGTACACCTACAGACAAATGGGTGCATACAAGAAGTGTCCATATTCCTCAAGTAAATGCAAGTAAACCATGTCAGCTCGAAATGGAGCAGGAAGAACTTATTAAGTCTCACCCCAATGAACCTCACTTTACACTGTGTAGTTGCAGTGATTTTGCAGTGAAGTTACATTTGACAAAGTTTATTTTCCATAAAAAAAGAAGAGAAAAAAGGCTCTTTTATGGAGTAAAGAGCCGGAAAGATTAATTTGCTCTTCTTTAACTCTCCATAGTTTGTCATACTTTCCCATAAGGTTGAGAACAAACAAATAATAATATCTAGACAAAAGTGGTCACTGTCTGTACCCTCCACTTGAAGTGCACCTCTATAGGTTTAAGAGTTTTGAACGTGTTGAGTAATTAATTTAATCTCTAATCTATTAGCTGGTATTATACATTTTAGCCGTCTGGACCTGATTTATTACCATTTGAATAGTATGAAGTAAAAAGGCAAATGTTTACTGATGGTTACGCCTAGCATTTCTCATAAAACCAAACTGTCTATGACGCTTTACTAAAGACGCGCGCCTCTTGTCTGTGCGTAAAAGCCAGAGGAGGTGTCTTGGAGAGGAACGGGCGGCACAAACACTTCTCACCGCCTCTGGACACCATTTACGCTTAAACCCGGTGACAGCGGCCTCGTAACATCCTCGGTGCCAGAGAAACTCCACGGCCGGTCGCTTCCTGACGTCTCCCTCTTTTGCTCGCTTTGACAACGATCCTTGATGCGCACGCTGTAAAACTTTAAGTGAGAACATGTCGAGAGGGAACGTCAATGTGGCACAATGTGAAAGGATTACGCGCGTCACGGCTGTACAGTGTGACAACCACTGTAAATAATAGCCATTCTTCTCGCACAGTGGCTTTGTTGGAAGACGATAAGCATTCAATAATAGGCAGTCAATAGCGGTGGCGTGCGGTCAGGGGGAATGAACGGGACGTGGACGGCACAGCGTGGCGTTGAAGGAACAGCAACAGTGCCATCCAATGTCCGTGTTACGCACTGCAGCCAGCCCTCTTTGGAGACGCGGGGCGCAGACGGGAGGAAGATGTGGCACAGTCGCTAAAACAGGAGTTATTCCGTCTCCATTGCATTTATCTTATAGGTCACACGCAATTCCACCGAGCCTGTTTCTCTACTTGGTGTAATGAAAGAGCCGTGATGGTGCTTTATCACTCGCACATCCTCATCGCCAACATTAGCTCAGGTATAATGAGGGTTACACAGAGGACGAGGGGGCTCTATACCACGCTCTCTCTCTTTCTCTCTCTACGAAATGATAAAGGACCCAAGGGTGCTCCGCTGACACTGCATCGGTCATTAGGCGCTGGCTCGCTATGCCCTTTCATATATTTCTAAATAAGTGCCTTCCTACAGGCTTTACGGACCACCTAATCTGCCTACTTAGAGCGAGGTGCGCGCAGGGAGGAGGAGAGCGCACCCAGAGGTGAGTGTCAGCCAGGTAAACGGGCTTATCACGCGCCTGTGACATGTTTAGCTGCTCCGGAGGAAATGCGCCACAGGCTTTGGGAGTTGTGGTGCCGGATATATAAACCACGGATTAGAGTGTTTATGTGAGGGAATGTGGAACAGTTGGGGCTAAATCTCCGTCATATTTTCCCAACGTTTTAATTCAAGGAGGAGACGTAAGCGGTTCAGTCAGATTGGAGAAGTCACTGTCAGTGTTGCAGTCAGGTTATGTGTGCTCTTCTGCTGCTTTGGTTTCTATTTAGGCGATAACATTATAGCATTGGATTTCAGAGACACAGATTGGAGTGTAATAAATACTGAATTGGCTTTATGACACGGTCTTCTCCAACCCAAACTGACTTTTTGTATTAAACTATGTTTTATAGCCTACCATTCAATACCAAAAAACAACTTCATTGGGCGTGCACTCAATAGGATTTGACTTGAGCATTATCAAATCAGAAACGTGGGAAAGAATGGCTATATTAACACGTTTTGAGTCTAAAAATGTCAAGACACACAGCTCACCTGCATCAGTTTTGCTCTTGAAAGGCAACAGTAAATAGATTCACGTCAGCGTCGTCTGGAAGTATGGACTATTACAATTCTAAAGGCTGCGTGCACACATGGATCAGTTATAGTCCTTGTTTAATGCTGGTCTAGTCCTAGTTTAGTTCTGTGTTTAGTCCTAGTTTGGTCCCACTTTTGATGTGATTGTGCAAGTGTGAACCCTCCCAAAGGCAGTGGTGCTTTGGACTTTGCAAACCCTTTCTTCAATACGACAGAATTGATTTTCAACCACTGTGCTGGAGAACACTGGTGTGCCGTGAGATATTACCAATTGAGGGTAGGAAAAAAAAAGAGAGTAATAAAAATCTGGAGAGTTCTGAGCAAACATCCGCACCAAAAAAAAAGAAGAAAAATTAACACTGCGGCATCTTTTCAACCAAAAAATGACTCAAAAAGGTCCAAGAACAATTGTACAGGATTGAAAAGATGGAAATATCATGCCATCTTAAAGTGCGTATGATAGATTTTTATTTTATTATTTATTTTTCTAATTTTGACTTTAATTGGTGGGTTAATTCCTGTTGTAAATATAAATGATGATGAGTTTTACACCAATCAAGTGGAAGAATCTTGAAAATTACAGGAAGTACAAACAGATTGATGATGTCATACGTTCAGACTCATTCCATCCAAATGTTATGCATAACTTAGACAAAAACAACCCTTTTGACCCTTTAAACATTAATTCAACTAAATCATTTGTCAAAAAATCTATCTATATATATATATCCTAGAGTGATGTCATCATTTACAACCAGGAAGTACAATTATAAACTTTACAAAATTGCTACACTGGGATTAAATTTCTTTTTTTTTTTTTTGTGAACAAAATCTTAAATATGACGATCTTAACTGCATTTTTGTTAAATGTGTAGTCCAACCTGTCAGAGGCACTTCGCACCTGTTTAAAACACATTTCAAACTGAGGCTGTTTCTGAACTCTTTGGAGCACAAACACATAGCTGGACTCTTTGTGAAGCAAAGACTCTGTAGTTTTGGCCTCTGATGTCTGATTCACTCTAATTACACTTGGAAACAAGCTCTGCTCAGAGGAATATCAGATTTTAAATTTTTGCTTTAATTGTCTTTGCTAAGTTCCAGAATAGCTGATTTGACTGAAAATAAAAGGGTTACGGCAGTCTTTTATGTATCACATTCCCAGCAGCTTGATTGCTTCCTTTTATCATGGTGGACAATAAGGAATAAATTAAGACAAAGCCAGAGGGCCCTTCACCTCACCCCCCAATTTCATCTAAAAAATGGATGCTTTTCCTTTATCTTGACCCTTCTGAGTTAAAGCAGAACTATGGTAACCTCAGGAACAGACCTCCCCCTGCAGGTCTCTTGTGAAAATACACTGCCACCAAAAAGACGCTTTTTTTTCTTCTTCTTTTTTAGCAGGGAGAGACGACAGGGGCTTCAAACGCCCCGAAAATACATTTACAACCACCACAGGGACTTACAAAGAGGTTCAATAAGGTAAAATTGTTACTTAGTTCTACTTTAAGCACTTATGCATGTTCATTGAATTGTGTAGTGTAGCTAATTTTAGTGTGAGAGTACAGGCTGTATATGGACGTGCCGGGCTGTAATGGGCCATACTGTTATCAATGCATTCACATCCATCTCATAAAGCTGCATTCACTTGTCAACTTCTTCACTCCACACTCGCTCACGTTGCGAAGCCAAACCAATGGATTAAGAAACGTCTTGCTCTTGATGCCCGCGGGTTGCATCCTCTGGGGGAAAACTCTACTTGTGCATTACCAGAGGGGCTTATGGGTAACAAAAGAAAACACAAAATACGTCAAAAAAAAAAAAAACGTGAGCCATGCCGTTCCCTGCAGATTGCCCTGCCAAATTGAAATATCACGGTGAATCATCAATGCCTACAGGGAAACTACAAGAGCCTCAGAATACCTGCAAGCAGAATGGGGTCGTTCTGAAATCTCTTTTGAGTAAGAGGAGACATGCGCAAGTCCCTGCAGGAATACAGGAATACACAAGCAAGGCCCTGTTTATTAAATGCTCCCCTCCACTACGCAGCAGCAGCAGTACATTTGTGTTGTTTGATTACACAGGAGTTGCATTAAATGTGGGTTGTTTTGCATAACGCTAGGGGAAGCTGCTCGTGCTTCTATAGAAATGCGAAGTTTCGAGCGCTCAGACTTACTGGCCTGGTTTATAAAGCAATAGAAAACTACTTCTTTATCGCTGCGTTTTTTGTTCATGTGTTATTGCAATGCTAAATAAGATCTGAAAGAAGAAGGAAAGTAGAAGAAAACAAGACGTGAACTTCGGTTTAGTGTGACTATACCGAAAAGCAGAAGCAGAAAGTTAGCACAGCCAACTTTTAAACAGGACATTTAGTTTTCAACATGTACTACAACAGAAATTATATATTTCTGGCATAGCGAGACTTGATTGGCCACTTTATCAATGCAAATTTAAGTGTTGGGATGTGCAATTAAATGATCAATATCATGGTCGGATAATTGTCCATGTAGGAACCAGGGTTTAAAACAATAGTGGTCAAAACTTAAAGGAGACATCATATGCAAAATCAACTTTAATAAGCTTCTAACCTCGTCACAACCGTGTTTCCTCAGCATTAGTTTACTCAAAGTTGTAATATGATTGATTGATTCATGCATGTTTGAGTAATCATGTAATGTCCTGCATTTAGAGTGCATATTATGATTTTCTAATTTGTTATATTTGGTGTTATATTTATTTTAACAGTGAACTTATATGAGTTTTTGCCCATTGTACAGGATGTAATTGTTCAATACCAAGCACCTGAAAAACCAGAACAAAGCTCAATATGTCTCCTTTAATGAAAAGTAACAGTTCAATCAAGCATAACCCAGAAATGATTGTGGCAAGCGAGCTTCATCTCGACTCTTACCAGCTTTAAATTTTACCGTTCTGTTAAATCTGATCTGTTAAAACACTCCAGTCACTTCCTTCAGATACTCAAAATGACACTCCATAACATTTCACAGCTGATGTTACAATCACCGGGCCGTGCACCAAAAGGCTGGAGAATAGTAATAAAAGTACTGGTAGTTTGTCATTGTCAAAAAGTGACTCCGTTGTGCAATGTTTTGTGGAGTGCAGCAGAAAACAATCAATGCAAACAGAGTATAAGGGGAATGTGACTGAAGTGGGCCACACAATGCCCTAAAGGGAGCAGCAAGTGACACATTTACAACACACAGCATCCAAGACAGTGCAATGTAAGACTTATACTCCTAACGCTCTCATTTTAAGAGTTAGGCCAGTAAGAATCACAATAGTTTTCAAACAACTGCATAGCTAACAAAATGTACCAGACACTAAATGTTTGTGTGAAGTTAACAGGACAAGGTAGTTTCAAAATTGTGTTTTAAATGGAGCAGATTTGGTAATCGCTAATGTTGCAGTTTGTTTTGAAACATAATGTAGTCTTAGTATCATCAAATAGCCTCTCCATGTGGTCTTATATATAAATATTAAACCTCCACAGACATGTTCTGAAATGCAGGTATTTGTAGGTACTTGTATTAGTTTGTAGTAGACCTGTTGTGAAAATATAAAACTCAACTTGGAATGAGAAATGGAACAATCATTTTTGGGGGGTTCGTATTTATTGTGGGTACTTCTTCTTGTTTTAGTGGGATTTTTTTTTGTTATTTTTATGCACAACGATAAGATGTGATCTGTGGTGACTCATCATATAGAAACAAAGTACTAAAGTGTTTGATTCTGCTGCGGTAATAAAATACAATGTGGTTGAATAAAGTCCTTGAGAGACTAAATACAAATTATGCATGACATCTGAGAGCCTCATCACCATTTTAAAAGAAAAAAAATCATTGTTCACATAATTGCCAAGTTGTTAACAAATAAAACTAGTGATTATAAACAGTTATTATAGTTTGTGGAACCTGCAAAACAGTCTTATTTCATAATATGAGCCGGTAGCTACACAGGGTGTCGATAAATTAGAGAATTATTATGAGTTATTGTTGCTCTATATTCTAGCAATAATGAATGAAAAATAACAGTACTAACCAAATTTGTGGGGATATATAAATCATCAAAATTAAAATTATGTATTAGGGGCCCACTGAGAACAAATTCAGGTACCTGGGACCCTGAACTATACCTCATGTTTTCCTTAATGGTGCTGTATGTCCATTTTGAAACGTGCAAAACAGAACAAGTTCATGTTCCCAATGTTTTTGCATGTAATAAAGTAAAATCTGTATTCCCCCAGGACATATTGTAAAAGCATCTATTCAGGTTAAAATGAGACCACAGCACACTTCCTGCTTCTCATGGAATAAGTAAGTGTGCTGTTAGCATGCTTAAGTCTGTTAGCTTTACTGTGATGGTAAAACTTGTACTTGATTTGTAAAAAGTGTGTATAAGCCCATAGTGGTGAATATTTAGGATGCTGGGACTGCATTAGGAAAGTGAGAGATACCTGTGACTGCTGTAAAAACGTTTCAAAACAGTGAAAATCAGGTACAGCACCTTTAACAATATTGTACATTTAAAATAGTTTTTGGGGGACAACCCTGCTTGAGTTGTTGTGTTAGTGGCATAAAATGGTTTACATATTATTGTTTACTGTCAATTTACCTCAGTAATATCTAGCACTTAAAAACGTTGCTATTGTGACAAGACTATTTGACAGAAAATATTTTGGTCAGCTCTCAAATGTCAACGCTCTTGACAACTGAATCAACTGAATCTTTTTTAAAACAAGAAATGTATTTTCCTAGCCTTGTTCAGCCCAAATACCTATATTAAAAAAAAGCTTTGTAGTACATCTTAAGATGGCATTATCTACAATGCACCTTCATTTTGTGAAAAGACATTTTTGTCAAGGGTTGTGGCTTCCAGCCCATCATGATTTGCTGTCAATACGCTACTATCTTGTCTCAAATGAAGCTTGAAAGGCAAAAAAATGAGAGCAACTCTATTCAAAATACAAAGAAAAAGCATTTATTTCGCATTTTCCTCACAGCCCAGAGGTAAAAGCATACTCACAGGAAATGGAAGGACAAATTACACGCACACACACAAAAAAAAGGTTTTAGGCAGTGGTAGAGACATCATATTTACCAAAGCATTTCCACAAATGACAGTTAATAGATGGCACCCTCGACATGGCAGCACTCACAGCAAAAGGTAGCAGACTTTTGCACACAGCCATTTTAAAAACAAACTGTCTTTCACGGCGCTGTGTGAGTTGGCACGTACATACAGCTCTTCAGCATTTTGACTTTTAGCATGGCAAGTCCCGTTTCGTAGGCATTGGCAATGTAGTGCATGTTTTTGAGAAGGGAAAAATAAGTGGTTTATGTGCCATCAAAATGTGGAGGAGATGAGATGATGGCTTCCTGGATTGTCAGCACCTGCCTCAAGTTAAGATGTGGAGGAGTTGTGACTAGAGCAAAACAAACATGGCAGTATAAGGAAAGGATAAAACAACAAGCTGAATTGAAATGTCACAAATTTACATAACATATTTGAAATGAGGGCAGCACAATGTTACATTCATCATCATTGTCAACATAATTTCTCATTCGTCCAGAAGTGATCCATCACAGGAAAAATTTCAAAGGTATCATCTGGACAATGTTTTAAAAATCAAGACGTTTCAACTTCCATCTGAAAGGCTTCGTCGGTTCAGAGCAGTGTAAAGTCCTGTTTCTCAGACCAGCTCCTTAGATTCAATCCTTGAAAATGACTTTTGAATGGAAGTCTTGATTTTTAAAACACTGTCCAGATGATTACTTCTGAAATTGTTTCTATGGTTTATCATCATGGTAATTTCTCCATATCTTTACACGGTTCTTCTTGAAACTTGTGTAAATAAAACTCAACAGTCTGCACCCATCGCTTGATTCCAGAAGTAAATTTCTTATTCATTTTTCCCATAGACTTTCTAAAAAAATAAATGTATATCACACATTTGAAAGCTTGCTCAAGACCTACTAATATGTTTTATTTAAAGTCGGTTTCTGAAACTTAATAAACCAGTAAGTAATTAAAACATTTTCAAATTTTTCAGTTTTAAATGCTTATTTTGGACGAAGAATAACCCTGGTATGGATTTTAATTCATAGTTAGTTCACCACAGTGGGTGTCAGAGTGGGTGGGACTGTTGTAGTTCCATAATGTAGATAAACAGACATATTGCTACCATAATCCAACCACTAGGGGTCACCAGCCAATACACAATTTGTGCTGGTGCCAAGCTTGGATCAACTGACTTGGATGGACATGAGCCATAATTACCAACAATATATGATTGACCTTGTAATTTTGTTCTAGGAGGAATGAGATATTAAAGAAAGAGGACTTCTGGTATATTTCAAAATGTACACATACACATTTAAAATTTTAATTATGGAAGGAAGAGTAAAATGTCTGCGTTTCTAGTTATTGCATGTAATATTGTGCAGCCCTATGAAAATACAATCGATGTTAAATACAAACACCAAAAGGCAGTGACATTGTTCAACAACCGAATGTATTAAGCACCTCGGTCAACAGTAACAGTAACATATACTAAATAACCCTGTGTGCTCTACGGCAGTGTATCATTTTATTACTATTTACTAATGTTACAGAGGAATGTTCCAGTTAAACAGCCACTTGGAGGTTTGACTCTTCAATGAAGAAGGCAATGGACACATCAGCAGCAATAGATATCCGACACTAAATTCACAAAATAAGAAGGGCTCAGCTGTAGACTGAAGAAATAAAATCAACATAAAATGTCAGACAATGGGGTTTTGAATCCAACTTAAAGGCAGTGTAATCGCTGAGTTGAAGAGAAGAAATGATTGGAGCAGCGTAGTTAGACCCTTTCTAGACACTATATGTAGAAATTAGTTTTCACTCATCATGTTACGTAATTCTCAGACATTTGGCAAATACAGGAAGCACTCTTATGGCAACAAAAGACACGCTCAAAAATGACATGACCTCTAGGTGGTGCTAAGGAGTGGTGCTTTAAAGCCAAATCAAACAATACGAGCCAAAAAAATTCTAAATGTGCTGGGGTTCGAGCGGGACAAAAGGCAACAAGCGAATGTTGTTAATGTCTCATTGTGTAAGAATTTGAATGAATTAAACAATTACTCAATTACGATGGGTAGATCTTCTCCAAAACATAATAAGGACAAATATTATGCAAAGTAGACCATTTTGAGCTTTCAGCCATGTTATAACTTTGTTCCCTAATCAAAACATTGCATTTAGCTTCATTCATTTAGCGTCTTGTTTAATTAATCCTGTTCATGAGGTCCTCTTGTTCTGAGACCCAGAAATCCTCAGTTTTAATTGATCTCTGGATTGTGACGACAAATGTAGAAATCCTGTGCAGCTTTTAAGTCCATAACTTATTGCCAGAGTCGAGTCCATTACAACTACATGCGTATACTAACATGGCAGTTGAATTGCTTATATGGCTAGCTTTTGTTTTCTTTTCATGGTTCATTCTCACTGCCACCAGTAGATGTTATGCCAGCACCAAATTCCAGTAAAAGGAGCCCATCTGATGGAAGATGAATCGTGTTTTCTCTAAAAAGGAAGGCATTGTTCTAACTTCTAAAACGTAAAAAGCCAAAGCAAAGGACCTCAAGAGCATCAAGTGTCCTTTAAAGGTGCACTATGTCACTTTTCAGGTGTGGGGGTTGCACCTTAAAGTAAATGCAAATGCGTTCACATTGTACTTTTGTTGCATATGGAGCTGCAAAAATATCAAGTGGTCATATCGTTTCCCCTGGGTGCAAGGTTACAAACGGTCCATATGGCAAATGACAAGGTGTTTATTGTGGCTTCCGTTACAGCTTATGTTGCGACGGATTCAAGACAAGCAATTTACATAAAACAGACACAACAAAAGCTTCATTCTCTCTCCACGTCTGACAGGCATTTCAAACAACTTTCCCATTTTCTTGTGGATAGGATGCACAGACTGAGAAAAATATGTGCTTATAAAACACCCAGGTAGAAGCAGCAAGGGCCGTAGTGTCAAGAGGCAGTTTGGACCATGAGTCAAAATGAGCCATCCAGGTCAGAATGGTATGAAAGAGCAGCTTAAATTTGATTCAAAAATGGCAGAAAGGTGTTGATAGCACTGTATTGACACTAAACTATGAACCAGCGTATGTTAAAGATGCACTACGTAACATTTTTGAGGAGGGTTCGCCATCTGCTTATGTTTTTCAGTGCTTTTTTGAGCAATAAAACACCTGTAATTGAATAAATGCAATATAGATGAGCTCAATGCCATAGTTTCAGGCATCTCCATGGAGACGAAGATGTGGGCGCACCCTCTACCAGAAATGTTACATAGCGAATCTTTAAATAGAGGGTTAAATGACGATGACGGGGCGAGCAAGTCCTCCACAGGTGTGTGTTTTAAGGTCCATTAAAAAAAAAAAAAAAGCTTAAAGTAAACAACATCTTTCCTTGAAGCTCTTCTTGTTCTTTTTGTTCTTTCCTTTCCCGTTTTTGTCTTTGTTTTCGGACATTTTCTTGCCCCGTACTTCGCGCATCAGGTCAAAAAACACCTTGAAATGGAGAGAGAGAGAGAAAAAACAGTCACTCTGTGCATGTTTATTAATGCAAAAACATCAATCAGGAATTTCAAATGTCACTGAGGGATGAGGGAATATGGAAATTTGTGTAAGATTAAGATGAAGCTAGCTTGCAGATTCCGACAAAAAAGCCTCGTCTTAAATAGCAGACTTCAAACGCATTAAGATTGGCTGGTGCGGCAAGATAACACTGTGCATATGGTGCTGAAGTATAAATTCAACCAGCATTTCTGTCCTCGTTCCGGCCACAGCCAATCACAGCTCGCTACTTTGACCTGTCAACTCTTAGGTCGATCAAATAAGCGTGCTCTCGCTCTCTGTTCTCCTGTTGTTTTAGTTACTTTCCTCCCAAATCTGAACATTCATGGTTTATATAAACACAGAATAAAGCAATTATCTATTCAATCAGCTATTATACACCACCTTCTGTAATTTTTGTCAGAATTGAATATTCATATGATCTCGTTCCTGGACACCTTCTTTACTTTACATCAAGATATAGTTTCTGGTACATTTTTAGCAGAAAACCAACAAAATGCCCATCTACTTTTTGCTATACAATAGTACAAACAAATATAAATATAAACACTGAAAAATAAATCATAGAAATGGGACAAGATTTGACCTTTCCTGAGCAGTTTTAGACTGGTCATGATTTATATTATAACTAGTAGAAGACCACATGGTAACATTAATTCTATTGTCAGAAAAAAAAGAAGAAAAATAGTATCGGACCTTTTCGAAATATTAGTCCAGAGTAGGGATAGGATGAAACATTCCTAACAAGATGAAGTAAGACATGAGACTGGGTCTACAAGAACGAGACAAGATGAGATTTTTGAATAATACGTAATAAATACATCTACGATTCTTCAATTTTGGCCTCACAATATTCTCTTATTCTATATTTTTGCTGTCATTGTGGCACTGCTGTTTTGTTAATAACAGCTTCTTGAAAAGGTGTAACTAACCAGTACTTAACCAGTTTTTTGTTCGAGCCAAATGTAAAAAAAATAAATCTAAATGTGTGCTCAATCTTGTGCCAATTTCGTCTTGATCTTGTGGCGCGAGATCTTCTGTCCCATCCCTTGTATAGAGCTGGCGGTGAGTAGCATCTGATTAGGACGTACTTTTTCTTTTTCTTTTGTCAATAAATCCCTATGAATGTTTTACATGTCCAGCCAGTAATGACGTGTTTCATGTTTAATCCCTTTGAATTGTTTTGTCATGAACAGAATCTTATTCTGGAATAGTGTCGACTGAAGGGAAAATGAAGCAGAGCATAACACGTTTTTAATGAGAACTGTCATTATTATATCTAACAAAGGATTCTCAAGTCATTATAACAAAAAATACACTGCATTTTTTGAGTTCCATAGTAGAAATGTCAGTTCTTTTTCACTTTTCTTTTACAAAAGACATAAAAATTGTACATTTCTTTATCCAAAAATGTTATTTGAGCGTCACAAAAAGTATAATTTGTAACATATCCGTATATACAATTAAAAACTATTGTGGGCTCAACATTCTGTAAGTATTTATCCAGTACACATGCAAAGTGTTTGTCATGATCTCTTATTAAATAAACATATAATGTAAAATGCAATTGTAAATGTGTTTAAATAAGGCTCACTCAAATGTATCTTAGTGGTTTTAATTTCACAAAACCACCTTGATTTTTTTATATTTTATGATATTCTGAAGTTAATCCCAGTTTCTCCAGTGAAACCACATTATGTCCCATTTCACCTTTGCCTCCAGTCTGGGATTTTCAAAGTTTTTGTTCACAAACCTTCAAAGAATCTATAATGACAACACTAATAACATCCCAGAACACAGATGGAAGCGATGTGACTTTAAGGAGCTTTCTGCAGGCTTACCTTGTCGACGTTGGCTCTCGTTTTGGCAGACGTCTCTACATACTGGACGCCCCACTCCTCGGCTTTACCCCTGGCCTCGTCCACCGACACCTGCCTCCGATCCTCCAGGTCCGACTTGTTTCCCACCACCAGGAGAGGGATCTTGTCCTCTTCCGCCTTTACTCGCAAAATCTGCTCCCTGACCCCACAAAATACAACATGCATTATGGATTTTTTGCCCTTTAAACCCTTCGCTCCTCTTTCACAAATGTTGAGAATGTTTTAACCTAAAGTTCACTGAATAAAAAGTGGCTGGTGTTGTGAAAAGCACTTCCCCAAGCGCAGTGTGTACCAGTCGAGTCTAATGTTTGTTGATGGTTATTGTTCCTGGGCAGCCCACTTGTCAAAACAAAGCAGCTGTGTCGTTTTAAATTCAAAAGACACCATTTGTCAAATTATAATTAATACTCATTATGTATTACACAGTCTGGCAGCTCCAATGCACTTCTCCCATCATCCTCACTGTAATGGCCATCAAAAGAATAGTAATTTGTACTGGCAAGCTAATTAAATATGGTCATGTGTTTTTTTCTAATCATGTAGCAAAAGCTGGAGCCTTTTCCAATGACTATCGGTCTGAAGTGGTGTATAATGTTGAAGAATTAACACTAGGGATTTAACGAAATACAAATCTCACTGTATATATTTTGGGGGTTAAAGGGCCTGTGCTTAACTTTCACTGGTGTAAAATGGGAAAAACAGAACTAGTCCATGTTCCTGATTTTTTCAAAGTATTTGTGTTGCCCTAGTCCGTGACCCTGAGACTGGTGAAAAGTGCTTCCAAACTCACTGCGGTGGATATTTAGGACGATGGGACTGCATTAGGAAAGTGAGCAATACATGTGACTGATGTAAAGAGTTTTAACATGAACTAGCTCTGTTTTGCACGTTTCAAAACAGTAAAAATCAGGTAGAGCACCTTTAACAAAATTGTAGATATGATACTTTTTCCTTTAAAAATGCCTTGACAGTTTTGCGATAAGATTAGCAATTTATGTTATAATTAAGGCTGGTCAGTTAAGTAAAATATCATTTTATATGTAGTTCTGTTATAATCTTTTAATTCTCTATTGTTTAGTGTATATATGTAGTGTATATATGTACTTTTTTATGATTTTTGCACTTTGGCCCAGGTCACCTTTGATAAAGAGGTTTTGATCTCAATGGGTTTTTACCTGGTTAAATAAAGACCAGTAAATAAAAAAATTAGTAAATTCTATGAGTCATTATAGATATTAAACAAGTACTAAAGTGTTTAATTCTGTATTTGCAGCTCATGCTTTTTGACAATTTTATTTTTTACTGGGGTTTTCCTGCTTTAGGGTTTCTGTCAGTGGCATGAGGTAGTTAAATATTATCGTTTATCATGATTTTTTTAGCAATATATCGCACTTCAAAATGTGTTATTGCAACACATTATGGTCTTATTTTTATGTATTGCTTTGATTTTTATTGAAAAGCACTTTGGTCACCCTCAGGACTCGATTGATTGATTGTTTGACCTTTATGTACAGTAGGGTTGCAAGATCGAAATCGCAAGTCACAATTTGATGGGACGCAATTAGCAAATCACAAAGGCTGCAATTTTTGAAGCTCCACAATTTTCTCCACAAACATAACATATCCCGACTTATTCGGCTTAAAAACAGCTGACTGTAGTTTAGATCTGTGCAAATATCCTCTGAAATACATAGTTTATCCTGTTCATATTTGAATATTTATTAATTTTTTTTGCCAATTTTCCAGAACACTTCAGCTCTAATACACAGTAACATCCACTGGTTTTTCTTGTACATAATGCACTACACATTTATGTCCATCCATGGTGTACCTGAACTCGGCGGTGGCGGTGAAGGACTCGTGCTCGGTGATGGAGAACACCAGCAGGAAGCCCTCTCCGCTGCGGAAGTAGTTGTCTCTGATGGCAGCGTAGTCCTCCTGTCCAGCCGTGTCCAGGATGTCTATCTGAACCTCCTCCCCGTCCAGCACCACCTTCTTCCTGTAGCTGTCCGCCTTCGTGGGCTCGTAGTCCTCCACAAACTGGGGGTCAACACAGATCATGACCAATTAACAAATTTATATTTTTATATAACTACAATAGCTTTTCATATTCCGGTCTAAAATTTGCCTTATATTTTGCATTCTACCAGAAGCAAAAGAAGCAATAAGGGAATTTAAGTTTAGTCAGGAAATTATCAGAACATTCCATTCTTCTATAAATGTTGAAGTGTTCAATGTTGCTCTTGAAGAAAGAATGTTCATAGGTGCATGGGATGTTAATTGTAGCAATTTACCAAGAGTGACCTGATGAAGAGACACTTCATCTAGAGTACTAAAGTACAAAGTCTAGAGTACAAAAACGCTCAAATGGAAAGTCATGATTTGTGCTGCAGTAATACAAGGTTTTCAAACAAGGCACATCAACAAATAATTTCCTGTTGAACAAAACAAGAAAGGCTGTAATAGCACTGTTGACCTTTCTAAGATCGTGCACTGTGTGGCCTGCCGTTTGGACAGATGTAATTAGCTCACTGCAATTTCAACTTTTATGAGAGTTTTTATGAGAGCTCTCCCAAAGTCGAGTCTTAAAGGTGTACTATGTAACTTTTCTGGTAGAGGGTCTGCCTTGTTGTATTGTATTGTAAATCTCCCAATACTCTAATGACATCTTGTTTATACTAAAGCTACAGTGCTCCACTGTGAAGTTAATTTTTGAACTTTACTTCAGCAATAAATTTCTAACATCTGGATATCAGTATCAGCTCAGAAGAATCCAAATCAGCCCACTCCTAGAAAGTAAACATGGTTTTTAGGGCCATGTTTTAATTCATCAATTAAAAGATCTATAATTGAATAAATGCAAGATAAAGGAGTGGCTTTACCGTGACAGCAATAACAAAAGGGACCATGAAAACTCCCCACAAAAGTGCAGAAATGTAACTTTACACATTTGTGTCATGTTTTATTTTTAGTCTGATCTTTCGCAGTTATTTTGGTTAAGTTGTAGACGATATACTCAAAAATGTATCTCCAAAACAACTATTGCAATATTTTCGATGTATCTCCCACCTGTACAACGCATATCAGAAAAAATACAAATGACAACAAAATAAAGACCAGATTACTAGTAGCTACACTTCCAGACCCATGTTCTGTGTTTTTAACTTGTTGCCTTGGACGTACCTCGTCATACATAAACTGCAGCGTGAGCGCCGACTTGCCGACTCCTCCGCTCCCGACCATGATCACTTTGTGCAGCGTCAACGAGCTCTGGTTTTTATTCTTTCCGGTCGCCATCTTGGATTCTTCTCTGCCGCTTTCACACAATCACACACATAAGACACTCACCCACAGTCAGCTACACAACCTGTAAAACAACAAAAAAGCACAAATTATGAGCACATATGACGGCTGTTTACAAGACCATAGACAACAGTTGTTACTGGAGAATACAAGTAGGAGATGATTGACAAAAAAATTTAGTTTTTACAATTCTCTGCATAAAAATAATTTCAGAAATCTAAAACATGAATTTAATAAAGGAATGTTTAAGTACAGAAATATCACCTTATACTAGTGTTTGTCAGTAATTACAATATTAGTGTCACTAATAATAAAAATAAGCTTCAAACTCCATTTCAGTACCGAGGAAATGGCTAATTCCTAATTCCGATTCTAATAATAAAAGAACAAAACTTCTTTATAGATAATACAGTGTTATTTTCAACTATTGGTAAGTGGTCACATTTATATTTCACTCAAGACACATTTCACAGTGAATCAGGAATGTGCTGCAAAAGTCTTTCTTGGAGGTTCAAATATCGCACATGAATGGACCATAAACTTCACCACAAAAGGAAGAACTATTACTTTATGTCCTTGTTTAAAACATTACACTAGACTACACGTTTCTGTATCTTTTTGATCATTTAATTCTAATTTTGTACATCTCCAAAACAACTCCACAACTGATGCGTTTTCAATAAATCTACCACATCTCTATTTTCAGCGCTGGATTGTACTGTTTCTCTGATTTTGTTCAAGGTCTGATATAGATCCAAACCTTTCAAATACGATTTATGTGACATTTTTTCCCAATATTGATACTTCTTCAAATAGAAGTGGATGATATGCAAAAAAAGTATTTCACAATTTTCTTGGAGACAGATCACGATTTTGACTTCATGATTCATGTAAATTTAGTATCTTTATTATTCCTAATATTACCAATGTCCTCTGCTTCGTAAGAAAGTTCACATTTCATTACAGCTGGTTAAATCCATGTGTCATTCTCATTGCTAAGACTGTCCAGAGTGGGCGGGTCATTGTTCGAGCAAAGAGCTGCTTTCAAGAGATAATTTGTGAATCATGACATGGCGCTTTTACCATAAAAGCAGATTGTCACAGTAATAAGATCACAATTAGATTTTTATCACCATATTCCCCAGGCCTATGTTCAATTTTCTTAGGGCAAGATCAAGACTTCAATTTTATCACGATTTGTGTTCACTTTGTATTTTTCTATTGCCTATAACAGAGCTGCACGATTCGGGAAAAATATTGTGATTTTTCTGACCAGTGCGATTGTGACTGGTCTGCGTTTTAATAATAGGATGCCGTTCAAACTCAAATTTTAAACACAATTTTGTCATTTTTAGATGCGTTTTTGTTGTTTTTAGTCATGTTTTGGTGCATTGAGTTGCGTTTGTAGGCACGTTTTTTTAATAGCTTTTAGTCGCGCTTTTGTCGCTTGTTTCAAGACATTTTGTTGAAATTATTGCACTGTAATAATTGCAGCCTTTGCGATTTGCTAATTTTATCCATTAAAATTACGATTTTGTGTTGATTTGGTTGAATTGTGCAGCTCTAGCCTATAAGAGGTAAATAAAGTCATCTGCTCAGAGGCTAAACAACAGGAGGAAAAGTGTGTTTGAACAGACAGCTGACTTAGAGAGACAAACAGTGAATCACAACAATCTCACAAAAATAACAGATTGTCACAGGGACGAGCTCATGATTCGATTTCTTCACAATATCGCCCAGCCTATGCTACATTAATTTTCGTATCGAATCTCTGTAGAAAATGAATCCGTATATTAATAGTTTTCAAAATCCTACATTAAACATTCTAAAATAGCGTACACTCAAACAACAAGTCTGATACAATCCTGCTAGAGTACTGTAGATGTTCTATTGCCCACCTCTCTTGACACGTCTAACAGAAGACAGTTGTCATTTAAAAGCTTTCATTATGCATCTCGCCAAAGCGCTGTCTAGGCTCGGCTCCAGCTAATCTCAAATCCTTTCCGCCACTGACTCTTCCCATCAAAGTGCCAAAGTGCCTACTCATGAATCCTCCAACTTTATAAAGTTTGGCATGAAAAGGTCACTGAAGATGATAGCAAGTAAGACAGCCATTATTCAACAGATGGAGAGGGTTTATGAACGCAATATAAGACAGAGGAACCACGTGCGAAGATCGTTAAAACAAAAGAGAAGTCACTGAACTACAGGCTCCACCCTCACAGTTTACTGCAGCTGGCATACTTCCTTATTCTAGTTTAACTGTACCCATGTTGTAAAAAATGTTCTGTAATAATTATCTCAAAACCGCAGCTCGTTTGTGGAACTAGGAGTGATTATTTCAACAAAAGTAGCACAGCACTGATATAGCGAAAATGCACCTAAAATCTACTTATATCAATTAGGCCCATAATGGAAGTTGGAAGTAGAAAACAAGTGAAAATACAACCCTAAATGCTGTCATAATTGGAGTTACTTTTCTTTTCTGGATAGCTAGACATAAAATGTGTGATTAAAAAAACGTGTAGACAAACGAGAGTATCAAATATTAGCATTACGATTGTTGTGAGAGGAAACATCACAATTCAGCAAACATTCACAGTATTTCAGTGGAACAGTGGAATCTTATATTTTCTTTCATTGTCTAATGGATCACTATTCCTCTATACAGTTTATGTAGAGCATACGCTTAATTTTTATGTAGAATGTAGACCTTTTAGATTTTTTCAAGTCTCAGGGGAACCATGACTATAAAAAGGTTTGGAAACTATTGCTCTAGTATTTGGCTACAGCTTGATGAGATCAAACTTTCTCATGGATAAAGTAAAGTTAATGTGACATAAGCAGCGAGAGAAATACACTTTAGATGTAGGCTTACTTTTTGGTGCATAGATTGAAGTGACATGACTTAATTATGAGAATTTTAGAAGCAAAATTATTTTTTAAAAAGGTGTCACGATTACACTGACCCAAATAAAACATAAATTCCTAGATGATCTTTTACCGTTCAACCATAGACAGACATTTCAGACAGTCATTAAAATGACAGCCAAGTGACTAATTTCCATTTCCAACCCCCAAACAAAGCACAAAACACTTACGCACATTCCGATACAAAACACAAAAGAACAATACATACTAAAAATAATTAATAGAATACAAAGATGACAGTTATTTTAATAACCCCTTAGTATTAAAGATCAACTGTAACAAACAATGAGCTTGTCTCTCACAGGCTTCCAAAGGCATATGGCAAACAGAGTTACTGAACAACCTCTTTTCTAACACGGTTATATTTCTGACTGGTCATTACTGTATATATGTTGACCAATTTTCCTAACCCTAACCAAACCCTTTTCCTTACCTTACCCATTTCCCTGACGTTGTTCCTAAACTTACTCAATACGCAAACATCATTCCTAAACTTACCCATTACCCTGACCCTTATTTCACCCATTACCCTTATTTCACCCATTACCCTGACCCTTATCCTTACTTCACCCATTACCCTGACCCTTTTATTTCACCCATTACCCTGACCCTTATCCTTACTTCACCCATTACCCTGACCCTTTTATTTCACCCATTACCCTGACCCTTATTTCACCCATTACCCTGACCCTTATTCCACCCATTACCCTTATCCTCATTTCACCCATTACCCTGACCCTTATCCTTACTTCACCCATTACCCTGACCCTTTTATTTCACCCATTACCCTGACCCTTATCCTTACTTCACCCATTACCCTGACCCTTTTATTTCACCCATTATCCTGACCCTTATTCCACCCATTACCCTTATCCTCATTTCACCCATTACCCTTATTTCACCCATTACCCTGACCCTTTTCCTTATTTCACCCATTACCCTGACCCTTATTTCACCCATTACCCTGACCCTTATTTCACCCATTACCCTGACCCTTATTTCACCCATTACCTTTATTTCACCCATTACCCTGACCCTTATTTCACCCATTACCCTTATTTCACCCATTACCCTGACCCTTATTTCACCCATTACCCTGACCCTTTTCCTTATTTCACCCATTACCCTGACCCTTTTCCTTATTTCACCCATTACCCTGACCCTTTTCCTTATTTCACCCATTACCCTGACCCTTTTCCTTATTTCACCCATTACCCATTACCCTGACCCTTTTCCTTATTTCACCCATTACTAGTGATGGGCAAATTGAAACGGGTTTTCCAACACAGTTTCGAAGCCCCGAAGCGCATGCGCTTCGAAACACTGCTCCGAAACACGATTCAAAGCGCTTGTCACGTGACCTAGATGGTTCATGAAGCTGTCACGTGACTCAGACGGTTCATGAACCGCTGTTGTTTCACAGGTGTTTCAATAGGGGGGGCTTTCGTTTCGAGCCTGGGTTCATTGACAGGGCTTCAAACGAACCACACAACAGCGATCTGTCTCAAACCCACGACTCCATAAAGTCTCAACCTGCTCCCACAACATTTGAAAAATGTGTTTGCGCGTCGGGCTCATGTTGAGGCTTCATGAAAAGTGAGATAAGTAATAATTTATGGATCAAATTTGTGAAACTTTCATGCAGCGCCCTCCGTCTACAACACAAGATAGTAAAACTGCGTGACAACGTCTCATTGGTGCAGCGGTCAGCGCGCTGCGCTGACAGACATGAAATGCTGAGTTCGGGACCCACCCAGAAGTGCACTGTGATTTTGGGGTTTTACTGCTTTTCAGAAGTAAGGTAGTAAAGGAACAAATAAAACAATACAGTAGACTGCATCCCTCCACAGGAAGAAATTGTGGGCCAATTTTTTAATAAAACAAAAATTATAAAACATTTCCTCGCTTTCATTTAATCTTTTGTTTTTTATATTCATATTATTGTAGAAACAAAAATGCATCAATAATACAAAGACATAACATATGAAGTTATTTTATTGGCAACCATAAAACCATAGCACATTGGATGTGGTTTGAATCACTGTGGATGTTGTGGTATTAAAACAAACCACTAGATGTCACTCTGGAGAAAGGGTTTCGAACTGTGTTTCGAAGCCTTGAACCGTTTGGTTCAAATGCTTTGTTGTTTCATGAGGCTTCACTTTGCCCATCACTACCCATTACCCTGACCCCTTTACTTATTTCACCCATTACCCTTGTGCGTTTCCTCATTTCACCCATTACCCTGACCCTTTTACTTTTTTTACCCATTACCCTGACGTTCCTATTTTAGCCCATTACCCTGATGTTGTTCCTAATCTTACCCATTACCCTGACCCTTTTCCTTAGTTCACCCATTACAATAAACTTCATAACTTTGAGTGACCAATCATAGCAGTCCCGACACTGTAGCAATAACCTTCATAAAACATGGACTGCTAGCTTAGCCTCTGCAAACATTACCTCGACAAAACACCTTTAGCACCAGGATGTAACTGCGTGCCGTTTGCCGCCATCGCAGACATGTTTAAATAAGTACAAAGACAAACACAGATGTCGAGTCGCATCAAAAGGTAACGGTACAACGACACAGTTAGATCTAAAGCTGAAAGTGCTAAGAAACACACCGGGGACTGCTATATTTCCTCAGATGACTTAATACTCTGTTGTCACATAAGTCAGGGTAAACAAGCTCCTGCCATCCTTTTATCTCCGGCGCTAGGATGTCATGCTAATAGGTAGAGCGGGGTGATTCATCGCTCAAAACCCGCTCCTCCCAAACAGTAAACATTTCAGAGCGTCCCTAAAGCGAAGGGTTGAGGAGACAAGATGGATGACGCGCGACATGCCCACCCGTTTGTTTTGAAAATGTACAGTGAAGTAGCGTGTCTCGGAGATGAAGTTATACATCGAACAGGAAGTCAAGTAAATAAAATTATGGCAGGAGTGTGTGCGCTTAATCAAATCATGCTGGAAGTGGGGTCTGAGAGACATTTGTTTACACGGCAAGTAGTGTGATGGGGATGAATTTACAAAGTGGGTTTCAAGCTTAAGTTTCATCTTTATAGTATTATCCATCGAGGTGAAATGTCCACTTTAAAAGGCATGTATTGAACAGCAATAAATGTATGGAATTGGATGGTAATGTAAACTGCAAATGATTATGTTTACGACTTTTGCAACTACTGTCATTACGACTTGGGATGTACCAGTATCAATGCAAGTGCATATTAGGGCTGCACAAAATATCAAAAAAAAAAAAAAAAATATTGGACTTGTTATCGTGATATGCATATCACAAAGATGGGCAACAATTTTGAATGGTTAAATGCACTAATTTTGCGTTTCTCGTGCGCCCAACTCTAATGTTCACCTCCAAAAGCGCCGTTTGGCTAACTACAGAAGTGAATGTTTAAGTATATTTAATTAAACCTCATAACTTTTCCCACTATTTCATACACACATAAATGAAGGTGAATAAAATGTCTGAAATGTTTAAAATGCCTCAGTAAAATATTTTTATGGTTTGTAGCGTAATGGACAAAGCAACTCCAGGTTTTAACACTCCAAAGAATGTGTGTATATTTGTACCGAAGTTACTATATTTTAAAGTAAGAGTTGAGTACTTAATTGTTATCCTTTATACCTGTAAAATAAAATAAAAATATATGCAAATGAGGAAAAAATATTGCGATAATATCATTGCAACACATGACAACTATACGGCATATCGCACTAATATCGTGCAGCCCTAATGCATATGCTGTAAAATGTCATGAATCAGGCCTCAATTCCCCATCTTCTAATACTGTCCGATGCTACATATTTTTACCAACTACCACTAGGTAAATATTGACATGTGATGTCTCATTTAACGCTCAGAACCTTCAGAATTCAGTCAGAGATCATTTTACAATGTTTTGCTCATATCAAGTTACTCTAATGGGAGTACAAATTATATTATTAACATATTATTATTAACAACTCTTAATCTTTCAAGAAGTTTAATGACATGTTGAAGATTCTCAAAGCCCAGCTCAAAGTATTGATATCGTATCGAAACTGACATTAGCTGGTGCATCCCCGTTAACAACTATTTTAAGAAAAACAATGGTAACAGGAGGCAGTATTGTATTCTGGAAACACAGTCAATCATCTGCAAGGGGTCTGCATTATGCCAAAACAATATATATAATTGGTCAATATAGTATATTGACCAATAGTCAAATAAATATATCATCTGTATTTTATCTTTTTGCTCCAGTGGGGTACTTCTTAATTCTTAATTTTCTTAATTTTTGTAAAGTCAGCAGCAGAAGGTAGAATAATATCTATGACTTACAAGTGTGTTTCACTGGCTAGAGCGTTTTTCTTTACAATATGGGTCAAAACTCGGTTTACTATTCTGCTAAAATGGTCAACAACTGTATTGTTTGCCCCAATGTTTTCTGTAGCAATATAATCGCACATCACGCATTTTTAACAATCATTAGAGGCCTAGCTGCTTTTAAAAGAAGTGTTGAATCATGACGCGATGATGACGATCGGATCATGATTTTTGATTTGTCGTCACATTGCCCTGCTCTAATCTAATCTAATCTACACTGTTATCACCATCTCCATGTGAAAATGCTTAACTACAACATCCAATTTTACAACTTAATGAAATACAATGACTGCACTGCACTTAAACTTTGCAGTCGTCGCAGAATATACAGCACACAAACCCACATTTATGAGTGCCCCGAGGATAAGAATGTGCCACTCTCTCCCTCAAACAAGGAAGTCCTACTTGTGCTCTTCCTGCTTTTGTTCTGAGTCACCAGACCGATGACAGGCCCATAGGAAGGACAGTCAGACAGACAGATGCCCCGGCAAGCAGCGTCTTTGCCCACTCAGCGCTTTAACTGGAGGAGTGGGAGGTCACCGCTTCAATTATTTACACATAACCCAGTTTGCAGGCCACATTGAGGTCTTATAAATAAAGCAATCACAGAAAATATGCTACAGGCACATGCCGCGTATGGAACTGGAAAACGCTTACTGCTGTTTATTCAAAAGTTTAAAAATAACTAAATGCAGCAAATGTACAGGGCTATGTTCACTGCACGCTGTAGTTCGATATTGTTTGTTAGTGCTACTTTTATATGCATTTCCAAAAACTAAAGTACATCACAAGGTTATTCTCCCTATGCAACAATTATTTATCTTTTATCTTTATTCTCTAATCTTGAGACCAAATAGAATTTAAAATGAGTGTTTTCCATAAGTTTATATTGACACTATGGATGAGTATAGACGTCACTTAATGCCTCCTCTACTGGTAAAAAAACGTAGCATTTGTATTACAATTTTTTTGTTAATGAGGGCAATTACTGGGGCAACCAGTGTCTCCTCTATAAATGGGAAACACTCAAATTAAGCCAAATGTGAAGGTAAATGTGTCGAAGTTTAGTTTTAAGATTTTGAGTTAAGACAGATAAGTGCGTGATTTCAATATTGTATACTGAATTTTTCGGACTATAAGTCGCTCCGGAGTGTAGTAGTACGAAAAATACGGTAGTTAAATTCTAAATTAAATTAAATTAATTGCCACCCCATGTTTTTTGTCACAAATCTCGAAGCAATACAGTTTGTAAATAGATTATTAGATTAGAAAGTTAATTTTAATTGATTGTTTAATGTAATAGTCTCATCTGGTGGCAGATATCTCGTGAGATTTGTGTCTGTCTGAATCCTATGAATGAGGTCAATGCTAAAAACAGTCATAAAATTGCAGCATGTTCTCCATATCTGTCTTTACAGCTGTATTTCCACTTGTTGGAAAGTGACTAAAGGCTGAGTCCATAAATAGGAGTGATAATGCAGAGGAGAAGACAGACTCGCTATACCACCCACTGTACCCTTAAAAAGCTCTGTCAGACCACTCTGGTGCTAAGCTGCTGAAATATAGATGACAGTGAACTGGGCAGAGTGGGCTGGAGGAATTCATTAGGATGCCATTGGTGTCTGTGGCTCTTCCTGATCTCCTCCACATTTTGGCGACAGTCACACAGAGACCTGCCAGAGGCTCACAGCGACTGCAAGAGAAGATTAGAGAACAGGAAGGGACATAAAAGCAAAGGGCCGCTGCATAGAAACACAAATACGTTCATTATAACTGGAACAAACTTTTTTCAGTGTGTATATTTTAGGATCAGCAGACCTTTGTGTTAAAATTTAACTTTACTGATACAAAATAAATTAATTTTTAAATATAAAAACTGGTGTCTTTTAGGGATGCACAGATACGTCATAATGTTTGAAGTTGTATTCAGAAAAAGGGGTACTTGCAGGATAAACAGCAGTTTGGAAACAGTTGGATCAATTTAGTAATGAAGGGGAACATTTTCAGTCACCCCGATATCGGATATGGGCACAATTTGATGGTATTTGAAAAAGCTGGGTGCATTTCCCTTTATTTTACAAAGAAATTGATTAGTTTAAATCCAGTTGCAGAATGTGAGAATTTTGTGCAATATATTTTTCACAACCAAACTTTAGAAATCTATAAACAACAAGTGTGACTTGAAAACAAGCGATCAAAGATAAAAGTTCATATTGTCCAATAATACTATGGGTTCTGAGATTCTAAATGAGATATGACATGTCCATATTTAATGAGCTGAAGTTTAGAATAGAAACAGATGATTGATTTGGGAACTGGAGCCGTATCAGGAGATCTAGAATCAATATCCAAAACATTTCATTTCCCAGTATTAATACTTTAAAGCATGAATCCTCTCCTCATCCAGCTCCGATTTTTCAAAATGTGATAAAACAGAAACAGTTAATTTTAAACACTTTAAAGCAGTGGACATGTATTGCTCACTTTGTTAACTCATTATTAGCATCGCAATTATTCACCAGTGTGAGTTTATAAATGCTTTTCACAACTTTCAGAGGCCAGAGTGAGTTTTGCCATCAATATAAAGCTAACAACAACTAGCATGCTAACAGCGCCCATCCTGCTTCACAGAGAATTTAAAAAAAAACTTAAAACACAGCAGTCTCATTTTCATCCAAACAGCTACTTTTAAAAAATATCTGGCAAAACATACACTACTTTATTACATGAAAAACTATTGAATAAACCATGAGTTCCTGAAACAAACCGCTTTATCCCTGCCCTCTCCTTCTCCTTCGGGGTCACAGAGGTGTTGGCTGTTCCTCTTTTCTGCAGATGGAGTGCGTGGGGGCTGCGCTGGTCAGAACAGAGCTGTAGAAATTCCACAGACCTGAGATTAGCCACCAGCTTGTTTCCCCGGTCGTAAATACAGCTGAACTCTGCAGTAAAAACAATGCAGGCCAGGGGAGCGAGGGTGTAACCTGATTGGCACTGTTCCTAATGTTATCGGTAAATATCTGTCAGAGCTGGAGCAAAACCAATGATGAAGTCACTCCACTCCATCAAAACAATCGCTCTGTGGAAAGTGATTTAGTGAGAGGAACTGGAACTGGGGAGTGTTCGGTTAATGGATCAGTCATATCGTAATTGGAATCATATGCTTGTCAGCGTTATTTAGAAAAGGACTACATGCATGTTCAGGTCAGGATATACTTTAAGTTAAGGCTGAATTGCTACCATTAATTATAAAGTATTACAAAAGTAAAGAAGAATCAAAACTCTTGCATTTCCAAACAGGCTTGGAAATGTTGAAACTACACAGTTAGCAGTAGAGCTGGAGAAGACATATCGCAATCGAATCGTAATCGCAGTTTTAATGGTTGTTATTAGCAAAGGCTGCAATTTAAGTACCACAATTTTCTCCACAAACAACAAAATTAGGATTTTTTTTTTTTTTTGAGCCGATACCGATGTCTTGTTGCTGTGTCCGACATTTGCCGATACTGATATTTACATTTTAAAACTATTTCACATTTCACATTTAAATACATGAATAAAATAAAAAAGAAATATTGGCAAATATCAGTAGTTTTATTCGATATACGATGGATGTGGGCCGATATAGATACTAGAACCGATATATTGTCCATCCTTAAACAAAATATCCAATGTTGTTCTGCATGAAAACTGAAAACCCCGTTGTTTAAAATCACTTCTGAAATACATAGTTTGTAGACATTTTAACAGAATCTAATTATTAAAACACAAATTGCAAATCTCATAGCAATTGTATTGTTGTCAGGAAAAATTCAATTAGATACTCTTCCCCAAATTGTTCATTTTTAGTCAGAACAGAACTAAAAAAGAAGAATTGTAGAAGAATTAGAAGCAAAATTAAGTCATGCCACATCAATCTAGTCCAGAAAAGTGACCTACAATTTGGCTTTTTATGTCACATTCACTTTACTTTATCACTCACAAATATTGAGCTCTGTCATCTATGTTATTGTGAAAAGGAAAGATAAGAAAACTGTTGCTCGGTTGTGTCTATAATCATAAAAGTGTTCCTCTATAAATATACAAAAATGTATCTTATGACATCAATATCAACATAGATTTTGACTCCTGCAGCGTCCAATACTCCAATCGCAAATGGAAGAAACAGGCTGTAAAGCATATGGATCTGTACAAAAAAAAAAAACAGAAAAAAAAACTTGTATTCAACTGTAATCATTTAAGTGCTTGCCAAGTCTCACTTCATTTTTACAACTCAATAAAAATGGATGAGCTACTTGCAGTCATGTGCTGTATAATATGTGCAATAAAAAGGTTCACTTATAAAGCAATTTCAAACCCACGACAAAAGGCAATCGAACAATACGCACGTAGTAAAAGCTCTCCGTACAGTAAAATTAACGTACCAGAAAGGCAGTACTTTTAACATGGCTGGAGCGAGATGTTGGGGTCTCCTTCACTGCATACTAAAATCTGAGGCCTGGAGCGAACATAGAGGAGGCTTTGTTGGAAAAGGACTGCAACTCCTTTTAAAACGGACGAACATGCAAATTATTCATCAATGTTTGAAGGTGTAAGCGAATCAATAACTGGGCTCCACGTTCTTCTTCCAATCAAAAAATGCCCTCATCGCAAATAGTTTATGAAGATTCTCATGTTTTTCTAACTATTATTTAGTTTGGTGGGATAGAACCTGTGGGAAATAGTTATAGTTTTACATCCGTTAAGTGAAAAGAAAAGTTTAAATTAGGCATGGGACGATATTGAAATTTTATTCCACGATTATCATGACCAAAATAATTGCGATTAACGATAATATCACGATAGTTATTAAAATGGCTGACAGTGTGAAAATGTGACGTATAAAGACATTACTTTCTGATTATAAATAACTTCTGACATATTTGTGCTTTATTATAAGTGAAAACAAAACGATCTAGAAGAGAACATAATGGATAAGTTGCTTTTTTCTGCACAATCCTGTGTCAAAATGGCGATTATCTTTGTTGGCGATGATCATGATTACACAAAATGCAGACAAACGATTATTGTCTTCCCTTTTTATCACGATAAACGATATTATTGTTTATTGTCCCATCCCTAGTTTAAATTGCATGTAAAGCAGAGTTTTAAAACAGAACCCCTGTGTGATGTCATCAATAGGCGACGTGCCATTGAAAATACAGCGACAATTTACAGCAACGAACACCTTTTTCGATTAATTCATCATTCAAAAAAAAAAAATGTTTTTTCCAGCATTATGCAGCAGTAGTACCTTGTCTCAGAAACAGTCGAGCGGCCGCACTAGGCCTCACACCGCTTGTTTTTTTATTTTTGTGCTGTTGGGCCTGTACAAAAAGACAGACTTACCACCACAGCAGCTCACTAATCGTGTCTCATGTCTTTGCCATTACCCAGCATTCCTCTGGCTTGATGCAGCGAGCCCCGGACAGAAGAGGTCCTGATAGCGGCGTGCATTCTCAACAAATCTATTCATTCTGGCCCAGTGCTCCGCTGCAGCTGCTCATGTCAGGATAGTGTAGGTAATTTAACTATACAGGGGGAAAGTCTGCACGAGGTACACGACAACGGGCAGAGGGAAAAGGATGGTGTGTGGGGCCTTTTGTGTAGTAGTAAAAAAAAAAAAAAAAAACATGATCAGTGTAAAGCAAGAAACCATCTTTTTCCATGACATTGAGTACCAAAATCCTTTTACTTCTCACTTAATGGAAGTGTATTTCAAATCCATTTTATCAATGGGTTGTGTTTTTTGTGTGAAACATGTTACTTTACTCCAGAGCAGCACGATTTGGGAAAAAATACCTAATTGCTATTTTTCTGACCACTACTGCGATTACGATAAGATTAGCGATTTATGTTTTAGTAAGGGTTCACATTTTAAACACAACCAGCAAAAGACAAACAAATAACAGAATCACATGTATTCAAACGCTTTTTGTCACATTTTTGTCAGTTTTAGCAGCGTTTTTTTGTCGGTTTTAGTCTAGGTTTTGATACTTTTAGTTGCGATTTTGTCACTTTTAGGATCTTTTCGTCACTTATTTTTTTTTGTCACTTATAGTCATGTTTTTGTCTCTTACTTGCATTGTTGATGCATTCAGAAGCGTTTTGGGAACTAATAGACAGGGTTAGCAGTCAGAAATAATATAATAAGACAATATGGTAATATTATTAGGGTTGCAACAAGTTAATTGATTCATCGCAACTAATTCATTATAGAAATAGTTGTCAATTAATTAAACAATCGAATAATTGTTAACTGATCCATACACAGACTCCAAAGGCATTTAAGATCGAGGTTTGATGACTCAGACAGAGCAGAAATTGCACAAAAATGCTGCAGAAAATGTGAAAATGTTGTGTTTTTGACGAAAACAACCTTTTCGTCTGTAAATATTATCCACCAGGACATCCTCAAATGGTTTCACTTCGGCTTTATCGAGGTCAAATTGAGTAATAATCTCACATTCACAGGCGTTTGCGTTCTAAACTAATTGACTAATCGAAAGAATGATCGCTCAACTAATCGTTTACCAAAATAATTGTTAGTTGCAGCTGTAAATATTATAAACAAAACTTCCATATGTTGAAAATTACACACAGTATTGACTGAAAAAGTTTGGAAATTGAAAACAGCGGTGTTATAATCACTCATGTCTTCTTAGAAATATATATATATTTTTAGCTTCAACACATTAAATTGCTTTTCAGAAACAACAAAATCAAAGACAGTATTTTGCAGCATCAAACTGATTTTTTCCTAAC
Organism: Rhinogobius similis; assembly: GCA_019453435.1. Classification (NCBI taxonomy): domain Eukaryota; kingdom Metazoa; phylum Chordata; class Actinopteri; order Gobiiformes; family Gobiidae; genus Rhinogobius; species Rhinogobius similis. The sequence continues at coordinate 16,757,786 of CM033633.1, read as the reverse complement.
TTTAAAACTGGGGTCAGATTTCAAACTTCACTATATCACTATAATCATCTATTTTGGTCAGAGCAGAGTCTTATTCAGACATGAGTGATCAGAAAACGTCATTCATTGATTTTTCATTTCGCACAAAGAACCCAAAAGCGTGGTTTTACAGAGAGGTTTTTGTGGATCTGAATCTGTCGCAGACACAGGAGGCTTTCACAGCCGCCGTGTCCCAGACGAGTGCAGGAATAAAACTGTACTGTCTGTCACTCGTGTTGATAATTTACACCTGTCTTTTCACTGCCAAGGCACAAAATCGTGTTCTCTGAAGAGCCTTGTGATATCTCTGTCTGTAGATTTGAGACGAACACAGCCAGACGGATGAGTGGGACAAGTATATACTGTATGACAAATGTAATATTAACTTTCACTACACAAAAAAAAACAAAGTACAGGGATTGCTGAAAGTAGGTCCAGGCGTGACACTACTGCGAAATATAGTTTAAAGTTTAATCCGAAGTTATAAGGAAGCACGTCATAATAGCTTAAAATCTTGATGAATAGCAGAAAAGTAACAGAAAAAGTACTGCACTAATAAAAATGTAGTGCTTTTCTCAAGTAACAGTGGATACCTTTAGACTTTTACTCTACATTTAAGACTTTCTACTCTACCACATTTTTTTGGAAAGTAGAAAGTACTTTTCATAGGAATTATTTTGAGCAATTTAAGTTCAAGCTTTGAGCAAACCAAAATATACACATAAAATTCACAAGAAACATTGAGAAAGTGAATTTATGTTTATCGACCACAGATCAGTACATTTCTTTATCAAAATCACAACATTTAATGCTGTAGCAGTTCTCAAAATGTGTGTCATACTTGTACTCTTAAAGTACATTTTTAATCAATACTTTATGTTTAAGCACTATATTTTTGTGTTCCTGTATCTGTATTTTTACTTCAGCAACAAAGCACAAGTCAAGTACAAAACTGAGTACTTCTTCCAGCACTGCTTGCGAGCAAAGTCTTAAAATAATTCTGTGAATGTTGCTGCAGAATATTTCGATGGGTGATACTGACAAAAAGTGAATAAATCTCAACTAAACACCTGTTTGTATTTTTGTTGGACTTGTATGTCCTGTGCGTCTTGTTATGGACCCTGAGCCTGAAATAAATAAATAAATGATGATGATGATAACAGGCATACAGCTTGGGTTTCAGTTCAACTTTTGTCTTACTAAAAATAAATATAAATTTTCTGAGCGTAAACAATACTGACTTTTAACCATTGAACACCAAAAAGAACTCTAAACTCTAAAGTCTGAACTCTGCTCAAAAGCACATACTTTTACTGACAGAGGATCAACTGTGCACTTCTAGATTTAAAAAAAACAAAGCATCACAGACGATTAGAAATGATCGTATCTCGTCTTGATTCAAAGTCGATAACTGCACAGCCCTGCACAGTTAGCTTCTACAACAAATGTTCATTTCTACATCACCTGATAGTGCTCATGATCCATTAGCACAATCATTTCATGTACAAACAAAACATCACTACGTTACTTACAAATATGTTATTATTAGAAGAATGAGGACAACATGAGCTTATCCATGAGGTGTCTGTTTAGGCATGTTTATGTTGCTCCACGGTTATGTAAGACTGCAGTGCACAAAACTGTTGACAAGTTCCACTGTTTTTCAACACTTCAGTGTCATACAAATCCAATCAGCTTTGCCTGGCAGATCTCATTTAACACTAGAAATGTCATTATAGCATAAACGTTACATTATGTTTTAAATTCTGTTTAACAAGACACTTAGAAACAACTGCCTGTGCAAATATCACCAAAACATACCACAAATAACATTATCGATACTGACAATAAATACTCAATATTTTTTGGGAAAAGTCAGAGGATATTTTGTCAAACAGAAATGTGTTAAATCGTGTCTTTAAACTTATTAGTAGAGGTTTAATTGTTAGACTAATGTGAAATGTCTAGGGCTGTAGTCGTTTAGTCGATGGTGTTTTAGTCGACCAAGATTTTTATTAGTTGACTAATTATTTTATTTCAATTAAAAGTATTTCTATGACAAAAAAGTGAAAAAGGGAAGATGTGGATATGAAGTGGGTTAACTAAAGATCTTGCAGTGCATCATGACTTTAATCAAATTTATATACATATAAATACACCGTTTCCTGGTACTGTTTTTTTTTTGCATGAACTCCAGTGCAGTTGTGTTTTATTTTGGTGCAGTTTGGATCAGGTACAGAGAGATACCTCACAGTTTTGCTTTAACACACCCCCTTTTAGTCGATTAATCGGTCGATAAGGCAGGTCTTTAGTCGACCAAGAATTTCTTTAGTCAACTACAGAAATGTAGAAGTAGAAATGTCTGTAAAATTAAATGAAATAAATAAAAAAAATGGAAATATCACCTTTTACCCGTATTTGAAAGTCAACAACATAGGTTTTATTCTAAATCGGCTCTTTTTATAGCATTTTTACTATAAACGATATACCAAATTTATAAATAAATTTTGCACAGACAACATTCACAGTATTATCTACATTTTTTCTATATTGCCCACCTTTAAATCATAACTATAGAAACAGTATGACCAAGTTGAACACTATGGGAGGAAAATTGACAAAAAGACAGACCATGTTCCGCAGTTTTTGTGCAGAATGAAACAGGATATTTTGATGTTTGTGGAGGAAATTATTACACTTTAAAAATGATAACCTTTGCTTTTTTGCGTCCATCAAAATTGGGACTTTGATCCGATTTCGAGTAATTGTACAGCCCTACTACACTATAAAACTAACAAAATAAAGGCAACTAAATATCACATTATCACAGCTTTTAGTCTGTCTATATATTAAAGTTTATCAGATCTTTGGAGAAACTCATCCAAGTATGGCAAAGAACAAATCAGAGCAACGGAAAGAAAGGACTAGAGAGTAAAGACTTATGCCCAAAATGGGAGAAACGTCCCATGGAAAATGTCTGCTCCAGTAATCAGAGGAGATAGAGACAAGAGGAGTAAGGTATAGTGTGGCCTGAGGGGGAAATACATCCTTCAAGAAAAACAGAAAGAATGCAGCAAACCTCGTTCACAGGACCTTTAGTCACCCATGATCTCATCTTGCCAGACTCTAATTTAGTAACGGCTTCGACAGAAAAGTGAGTGTAGTTTTGAAATTCAATACTGAAGATACAAATACTAGAAACTTTAGGGCTGCAACTAAATCTACTGGTCAACGATTAAGTCTATTGTACATTGAGACTTAAAAGAAAGACTGAACTATGGTGACTGAAGGCTTCTAGATAGAGGCTGTTTATGATGTATCATACGTTTTAGAGCAGGGGTGTCCAAAGTTTTTTCCTCAGTGGGCCAGTATGTACATGTATTAACGTGACGAGGGGCAACCATGATTTTGTGTTTCATTTAATGTTTGTTTGCAAAGATATGATGATTAAATTGTCTTTTATCAACATGTTTTGTCTGATTTTGTCTCTTTTGAAACTTTTTAGCACAAAATGTAATCAAATAGATGCTCCTAACAGCTCTCAGCACCCATTTGGGCCCCACTTTGGACACCCCTGTTTTAGCGTCTGTATAGTCCAGATAACGCTTATCAAAAAATACACACAAAAATGATCATTCAGTCACGATTAGTCGATTAAACGTTACAGTCCTAATAAAAAACACTATGCATGCTTTGTAATTACAACTACAACATCCCAAATTGAAAGAAAATTGTAATACAGGAAGAATGGTAAATGTTCTGTGGCCCATAATGCCACACTGCCTCAAGAGTCTAAACGCAAGGACAATTGTGCCTGAATCAGCAGCAGGTTCATCGTGGGTTGCTGACAACATTATCCCACATATTTTGTCAGCTTTTTAGTGTACATTGTCACATGTATTATTAGTTGTAATTTTCCAAAACACACACAACCCTGATAATCAATCACTAACTTGTTTTTTTGCCGCTTAGTTGTAGTTTTGTCACTTCTAGTCGGATTTTGGTTGCTTTATTCACTTTTAAATCGCTTTAAAGTCGCATGTTTGTCACTTTTAAGTCACGTTTATGACACTTTTCGTCAGGTTTTTGATGCTTTTTGTTTCTTTCAGTTAAGTTTGTTTGTTGCATTTGTGTCACTCATTTCAGATCAAATCTAAACTACAGGGTTAGAAGTCTTTTGCAGGATGAAACAGGATATTTTGTTGCTGCTTTTGTGATTTGCTGATGGCGTACATTCAAATGCAATTTCGATACGATTTTGGTTAATTATGCAGCCCTAACTGAAAAACAAACTCTCAAGTCTACTGAAATGGAATTGAATTAATAGCAAAATGAACACACTTACAACACCATTTCCTCAACAAACAACAAAATACCCCATTTTATCCTATCAAACATCTGGTAACCATGCACCAGCCTGGGATTCTTGTTGTAGTTCCGCCTTTCTTATTTCAGTTTTCTCTTGAATTTTATTTTTAAAAATTAGAACTTTGAGCAGAATCCTTATATCAAACTATAAATTGCAAATCTAATCGAAAACACTAAAAGAAATTACAATTAGACAGGGCTCTAGTCGGCTAAAGAAATTCTTGGTCGACTAAAGACCAGCCCTATCGACCGATCAATCGACTAAAAGGGAGTGTGGAAAAAAATATATCAAAACTATTAAGTATTTCAATGTATCTGACCCAAACAGCACTCAAGAGACCACAACTGCACTGGAATTCATGCAAAAACAATTATTTGTACAGATAAATCCTAGCTATAGTGTATCTATATGTTGGACTCCAAAATCTTCAGCAAACTAACTCCATATCTTCCTGTTTTTTGCATTTTTTTTATCATATAAATCATTTAAATCTAAAAATAATAATTAGTCGACTAATAAAAATGTTGTTCAACGAAAACACCATGGACCGATTAATCGACTAAAGGTACACAGCCCTACATTTAGACCTTAGTGCCATAATAGTTCAGCACTAACAATAATATTACTTCACTATTTCAGAAGAACTGGCTTAGGTAATGCACTAATGACTAAGCAAAGAAGATTAAAACACAATGTTGCATGAGTAAGGAGTGCTTTGTTTACTGTAAACAGATGAGCTCATGGATGTGGGGTGTAAAGCCTCAAAGATGTCACCAAGTCAGCAAACGATTACAACCTGATAAGAGAAAGTTCACCCGACTTAAAAAATGGAAAAAACGACTCAACACTAAAGAGGGGATTAACAGAAATAACCAAATTATATAATATATAACACAGTGTTGTCATGACACAAACATTTCAAGCGATTTTGTTACTAAAAAAGGTACGGAAAAGGCTCCATACTCGACAAAACGAACACAAAATAATAGCAGTTTCTGGAAAGATTTTCTTGTGGTTTTCTACTAGTTCTGTTATTATCAAGCCCATACAACAACTATTCAGGGACGGTTCAGAAGTGGCAAGGGCTTTTCTTCAGTTATAATGAGCACAAGTGAGTTTCAAAACTTTTAGTATTGATTAGGGCTGCAACAGACGAATGTTTTACTAGTCAGCAAAACAACGATTATTTCTCTTAAACAGACTTTTAAATACATCATCAAGCAAATATAGGTTGAAATATGGTGACTGAAGGCCTCTAGACAAAGATCGATATTTACTAATAAAGGGTATTATTGGTATTCTGATACAAAAATGCCATTGTATGTCTTATGAAAATGTTCTTTCATACAAGTTTTCGAATCTGTATAGTGCAGATAACAATCATCAATATATTTTTACAGTCAACTAGTCACAATTAGTCGATTAATCGTTGCATCCCTAGTACGGATACTTTTGATAAAACTATGGTAACTATAAAGTTTATTCAATTTAAATAGTAGATTTGACACAGAAATTATACAATACTAATAAAGTTACAACTACTGTAATTGGCTGTAGACCGTTTTGCTGACAGAAAGTTCATTTGTAAAACAGTCAGGGTGTGTCATATCCTCCAGGGAGGAACTTAACACAAAGCAGGAGGCAGTTGATAGGGGGGCATAGTCTGTAGTATTAGTAACTAAATAAGTAACAATAAACAATGGATTTTTGTACAACACGGCTTAAAGTTACACCTATATATTCAATGCAACAATTTAGAAAGTTAGCTAGCACTTTAAGACAACTATCCTTAAAAA